>JADWQK010001047.1:0-600647 GCA_017933935.1 Sesamia nonagrioides | reverse complement strand
CAAGACGCGGTCTCCACTCGAGGACTCATTTACCCCAACGGTTGTCGGTCCTGCGGCATGTGTGACCAGCCCATTGCCACTTCAGCTTGCTGTACGGGTTTAGCTTATCCTAAAATCAGCTAAATATACATGCTACTCAAACACACTATGAGTCATGAGGAATACATGGAACATTAATATTCTCGGTAGATAATGTGGGCCAGATGATTGTCAGTTGCGCCGGAGTCGACAAAAACTAAGGCAAGTGGCACAATGACCTCTCGCGATCACTGACTTGTATTGCAATAACTGCTACGCTAGTATACACTGGCGCCGATACCCTGGTTTTTTTTTTAATAATTATAAATTAGTGCTTGACCGCAATCCCGCCTGATGGTAAGCAGTGATGCAATTGTTGATGGTAAAGCGCACTAGTTTATTAAGCCTATTTAGCACTTAAAAAACTTAGGAATAGGAAGGATGACGGCAGTTGAGCGAGGTGATGCAATGTTAAACCCAAGACCAACACGACAAACGATGCTGCGCTAGAGGGAGATTGATCTGGAGACTCTCCACGACCAAACTCCCGACACAACAACATTTGGCGCATCGTACCCGGTACACATCGCAACACAACTGCTCAAACCCATCCTCCGTACGGCTTCACCAGACATCATGCCGGAACGCGACGAATCGCTTGGCGGCAAGACTTTGTCTGGCTTCACAAACTAAACTAAATTTAAGTTCACTGCATCTCTTTCTTTTTATTTCATTAAGAAAAGGACAGGAGATAAATATTAGTTTAGTCCTGGTAAATTAGTACAAACTAATTAGTGACAAGTCGTGGTGGCCTAGTGGTTAAAACACCAGCCTCTCAAGTATGAGTGTGCGAGTTCGATTCCAGGTCAGGCAAGTAGCTATGTAACTTTTCTAAGTTATACAACGTGTAACATAAAGGGTATATACATAACAAAGGCATGGCATCTTTACATGATATCAGACGATATTGGAAGGGTTTTTTAATCCTATCTCTTTATGTTAGGAAGTTATGAGGAAAACACCGCCTGTGATAGGCTACTATCATACTAGTCGCACAGAGATATTGAAGACATTTATCGGATTTTGGCAAGTAACGTGACGGGTAACGAGTAGTTATTAACGTATGTAGTGTGCTGCCACGTTTGTTATGATTTGATTGAGAAACAAATGAAACAATTTTTTTGAGAAACACATGAAACCGAAAATTTGTTACCTACTTTTTGAGTATTTTATTTTGAGTTGAAACCCTTCCGATATCGTTTGATATCATCTAAAGATGCCATGCCCTTGGTATGTATATACCCTTTATGTTACACATTGTATGTACTTTCTTAAGTATATCTTGGATACCAATGACTGATTACAAGTGAAGGAATTTAAAGTCTGAAATCGCCAACCCGCATTGAGCAAGCGTGGCGATTACGCTCAATCCTTCTCTGTATGAGAGGAAACCTGTGCCCAGCAGTGGGACGATAAATGGTTGATGATGATGAACATTATTGAAGATCGTGAACTGAACAAGAGTAACGAGTAGTAGTGAGTAGCATAAATTGAACTTTAGTGAATAGGAGTTAAAGTTATTTTTCCATAAACCTATATTTATTTACATTTTTCACAAAGTCGCGATTGCTGATTAGATAATGTAAGGTCAGAAATGCTAGATAACATGTATAGACGACAGCACATCAAGCTAACACAATCTGTCAGAGTTCTTTATTAGATTTTTTACTTTACCACCACTAGAGTTCCCTCTTAAGAGGGAACTCTATTGGTGCTTTCTCTATACAAAAGTATTCCGCTGTTTTCCTCGTGGATAGTGCTTTTAGAGCACTTATTTCTTTTTCTACAATTTTACAGCATGATTATACATGCCCCTGTGAGGATGTGTGGAGTTACGCGGAAAGACCGCATCAGGAACTCCCGCATCCGTGGCAGTCTCCGTGTCCGTGACATAGCAGGCAAACTGCAAGAGAGTTGCCTACGCTGCTGCGGTCACGTCTTACATAAACCGGCAGGTTACGTGGGTAACAAATGTCTTGCCATGGCGCCTCCGCCGGGCCGGAACAAGCGAGGTAGACCAAAGAAGTGCTGGCTTGAGGTTGTAAGAGATGACATGCGTGCCAACAATCTCACACCACGGGATGCCACAGATCGTGCGAAATGGAGGCGTATTAGTAGGAAAGCGGACCCAGGGCTCCAACGCGAAAGCCGCGGATGCGACCGGGATTATACGCTGAAATGATGATGATGATGATGGTTATACATTCCCCTATCATTAGATTTTTTCCGAAAATTAATTAATCAAAGAAATACGATACTTCAAAATCGCGAAAAATAACCCATTTTTACCGTGATGTTCAGATGACTATTATACATAAGTTTTTGACAAAAAAGAATATAAACGCCTAGACTAGTATGCACGTATATGGCGAAGTAAAAGTTAAAAGCAAGGTATTAAACCTGTATTTATGGTAAATCAATAACCACATCATTATACCACTTGGAGGGGAGTTACAAGTGGTTATGGTGCTGACTGGCCATCGACAAGACATGTCATGGAGCCAGTTTTATTACCACGACCGGAGCATTACATGAATGTAACTATGTGTCTACGCGAGGCAGAATCTTCGACGAATTCTGTGCATTTTGATACCTGGGCCTGTACCCAATGTAACATCGCTTCGTAGCGAAGCGAAATCGAATACCAAACCAACCAATGGCGGGAACGATTGACCACGTGATTTATCGCGTCGCGTGGTCAATGGTTTTCGTTATTGGTTGGTTTGGTATTCGATTTCGCTGTGGCCGTGGTTTGTCAAGATAGGGCAATAGCAATGGGCAACTCGCCGCCCGGCAAAGACCAGGCCCGGATCGACGGGCGTAGTGTTTCACGCGTGCCTCTAAGAGATCAGCACATCATGACGGGGTCCACGAAGACCGATGCCTGGGTGAGGGTTGCGGGTTAGTTATAAAAGAAGCTGAGGCCTTAGCGCCCAGGCACATGAAGGAACACGGGTTGGGTTTTAGTCAGTAAAACTTTGACACGCCCTTGTGCTGCGTTCGGAGCGGGAGAGGTCATTTGAAGATTTCCCATCCACACCAAAAAAAAGAAAATTGAAACAAAAATACCACATGACTTAGGTAACCGACTAAATGTATGCGGCACATGTCGGTATGACGTGCTCAATCTTAGTCCAATTAAAAAAAACTATGATTAATAAGCACTGCCCATTATGTCACCCTCTGCATAATCAATATTTATGTTTTGTATTTTATGTGGTCTATTAATAAAGAGTAGGTATTTTTATTTCTGTTTACTCGGTGGTAAGCCATAACATCGACTGCTGGCAGAAGTTACCACCCACCAGACAAAGTAAGCGATTCGTCGTATTCTGGCATGATGTCTGGTGAAGCTGTACGGGGGACGGGTCTGAGCAGTTGTGTTGCGATGTGTTTCGGGTACGAATTACGATGCGCCAGATGTTGTTGTGTCGGGAGTTTGGTCGTCGAGCGTCTCTAAATCAATCTCCCTCTGGCGCAGCATCGTTAGTCGTGTTGTTCTGTTTAACATTGCATCACCTCACTCAACTGCCGTCTTCCTTCCTATTCACCCAGTTTTTTTGAGTGAATAGGTCTTTAATAAACTAGCGCGCTTTACCATTAACGATTGCATCATTGCTTATCATCAGGTTTGATTGCTGTCAAGCACTGATTTATAATCATTAAAAAATAATATATTACACATTACACAGTTGTCATATATACGTCACAGACTGCTGTACTCTAACAACTGTTTTGTTCTGTTCTATTTTTATGTAGGGCAAGTGAAGCCGCTCAGCGAGCTATGGAGCGGGCTATGTTGGGCGTATCTCTGAAGGACCGCATCAGAAATGAGGTGATCCGACAGAGGACCACAGTCACTGACATAGCTAAGAGGATTAGCAAGCGGAAGTGGCAATGGGCTGGTCACATATGCCGCAGGACCGACAACCGTTGGGGTAAACGAGTCCTCGAGTGGAGACCGCGTCTCGGCAAACGTAGCGTAGGACGCCCTTGGGCGAGATGAAGCGACGACATCAAAAAACCCAACTACGACAAAAAACGACGCCGAAAAAGTATAAAACAAGATTTTCAGAATACTGAACTGAACAAAGTTGCTAATGTGTAAAGAGATAAATTTTCATGTTTGGAAAGGCGTAGTCACACGTTGTCAAGGTGCTACGGTAGGTAGGTATATGTAACGTGTGACTACGCCTTTCCAAACATGAAAATTTATCTCTTTACACATTAGCAACTTTGTTCAGTTCAGTATTCTGAAAATCTTGTTTTATACTTTTTCAGCGTCGTTTTTGTCGTAGTTGGGTTTTAGTTTGTTTACTTTTTATTATTTGTACTATTTTGGTGTTAAAGTGTATTTGTGGCGCATAATATTAAGAAAATTTAAATTGTTGAACTAATTATCGCTCATATTTAACATCATTAAAGCATTCTTGTAATTATGTACAAGCATAAAGTACTCGTGAAGCTCTTTCAAGTGATACCAAACACGGTATATTTATTTTAATTTTATATTAACATAGAACTTTTTGTCCGCTAGAGGGCGCAATACTAAATTTGGTGACAAGCTTTGTAGCTCATAACTAACAGAATATCAAGGCTCTTCTAATGGTACTGCAGTGGTCTTATTCTGATAAGTAGTAAAGAAGCTATGAACGAAAAGATGTGAATTATATGCAACCAGCCCATGAATACAGATAAAGTCACAAGCAAATGCTAGCAATATATATATATTCAAAATGTACAAGTAAAGCGCTTTCAAATAATACTAAACACGACATATTTATCTCTTAATTTTTTTACTCTGTATGTTTTGTCCGCTAGAGGGCGCCATATTAGATTTTGTGAAACCCCATATAGCCTATAACCAGCGGACAATTAAGACGCTTCTAATAATATGTCATTTGTCGAATTCTGATAAGTAGTTTAGAAGTTACGAGGGAACAGATGAACATACATACATACATACATACATACATACATACATACATAGCCTGTCAAAATCATAACCCACCTTTTGCTTTGCCGTAGTCGGGTAAAAAGGTGGCTGGTAGTGGCTGGCGGAGAACTGCTCAGGATCGAGCTGGTTGGCGTGCCATGGAGGAGACCTATGTCTAATAGTGGACGAACAGAGGCTTATGATGATGATGATGAAGTGAAGCCAATGTCGACTTTTCTGAATACGTTGGACTTTTCATAACGTCCTCCACGCGTTCAAGCTAGGTCCACAGATAGGGTAATAAATAGTAGAACTAGATAATCTTTATTTAAACACTCGTACATTCCACAATAATTGATGCAACTCACGCCTTAGCGGTCATTGATAAGGTATCAATTAGGTGTATGTACGTGTTTGATAAAATCGCTACTGAATACCTGTAGATTAATACAAATATATATGATTGTTATATGTAGAAACAATTAAGAAATGCAATAACTGAATAACCAAAAGCAATCAAAAGGTCACACTGTAAAAAAAAATGTCTTTTAATTGAGCCAAAAATGTTCATAGCCCTAGGATCGTATACATCAAACATTAGATACAAGCAAAATTGTTACCTACAACTTTTTTTTATTTTTTGTTCCGGGGTGGAAAATCCTCAATGGATGTCCGCCGCCCTGGGGTGGGTGACGGGGTCTGTCAGACTCCTACTAACTAAATACCACCCCTGTGTCTCTTCTATCACGAGCACGCTTGGGGCCGCGGGAGTCTAAACTCTTTAGGGCCCTACAGTCTCGTGCTGGCCCGGTCTGTCCGGGCCTCGTCTCCTGCATGGGGTAGTGGGGTGTTAAACTACCCCGTGCACGCCTCCGAGGCGCGCGACGACACTCGCGCGCGCCTCCGCCTCGGAGTCCATCAGATAGGGGGGGGGGCTTCCCCATGTCCCTCGCCCCTGGACCCATTTATGGGGGGCGGAAGAGGGCGTTATCCGCCCTTCCTCGGCACCCGGTGCGTCTTCTGCGGCCTGGGAAGGGAGTTGAGATTTCCATCTCCCGTTCCGCAGCTTCCTTCTGCGACATCACGTCCTCGTAGAAGGACATCATCGCGTCCCACGACTCTGCGCTACCGAGCATCCTCCGCACTACTACCTCCAGCGTGCAACCTTTCTTATCATAGGATAGGCAAGGTTGTAAGTTACAAGAATTTTGCTTGTATCGAATGTTTGATGTACGCGGTATAAAAGACGAGGCGAAGGTGAATAAATAAATTATTTGAATTAATCATGATCACATCATCATCATCACAAATAGAGTATATACAAAAATGAGAACGGAATATACCACTTAGAATCCCACAAAAAAACAGTTCGCAGAAACCATAATCCTAAAGCGTCTAAGGAGAAAACGCCAATTAAAAAGTGAAACTGGCCCGATCGCTCCATACGATATATCTACAATATTTCCTCTTCTACTCAATAAGGAAATCCCGTGCGTCTGGTATACACAACAAACTATACCTAGCTATAAATCAAATCAAATCGTTTATTGAAATCCATAATGTACAGTTGCAGGTGGTAAATATAATTTAATATAATATTGGAAACAATTATGAACCCTGTTGGGCACAGCAAGTATTAAATAAGTAGAGAGAAGAAGAGCGCTTCATGTTTCCATTTATCTATTATTTAGTTTTATTTAATTCCTATTCATTTATTTTTTTAATTGTATTAGAGTGAGTATTCATTCCTTTGCTAGATCTCTTTATACTATACATATTCCTTAATTATTAAGTATTCATTCATTAACAATTTCTTTAAATATACATCTCCAGTATACACATTTTTTTAAAGTCTCACCATTAAGCTCCGCCTGATTGGAGCCTTGGAGATTGGCCTCGTATTTTTCCTGCTTCGCCTTCTGTTTCATTTTTCCATATTCGTTTTTATATAATTTGTTTTTGAAGTGATAACTTCTTCTTCTTGTTTTGTAATATCATGTCTGTTTTGCATGAATACTTGTTCAAAGGTGTACTCCCAAGTTAAGCAAGTTAATGGAATGTCCCATGTGTAGGTAGGCGAGCCAACTTAACCAATAACAATATTTTGATTTATAAGAGTGGCTGTAGACTTTCTTGTAGACAACTAACTTGCTTGAACTTTGACAGACATTCCTCCTCCTCAATTCGTTCTCCTCATTACAGAGGGTAGTGATGTCCCTGTGGACTTATCCTCTTCTTCACAATAGTTCGTCATTTGTTACGATCCCTGGGCGCTAGTGTAGCATCATGCAAACCGGTGTCCAGAGATAAACGAATTTGGTCAGTCCACCTTATTGAACTGCGACCTCTAGAACGTCGTCCATCCACCTTCCCAGTAACCATCAGATGTTCGAGGTTGTCTCCCATCCCTTCTGGCAATTTGACAGACACAATACGGGACAAACCGTGTGGTACTGGGCTTAGAATAGTACCAACCCATATCCTCCCGTGGATGTCGTAAGAGAACACACCAGGGAAGCGGGCAGCAGCGCTTTTCCTGTGGAAAATCGAATTATTGCGATCCCCAACCCGCCTGCCCAGCGTGGGGATTATGGCAAACCCCCACAACTAGAAGGCCTTTGTCAAGCACTGGACCTCTATAGGCTAAAGAAGAAGAATATGTGACAGTTCAGTAGTGGCTGTAATTGGTTTTTATTGAGAGGTCAGTTTATACTGGACAGGTAAAGGTTGAAGTATCGTCGTGTGTACTGTTTACTTACATATTTTAGTTCCCGGTACCACACTGTGGAATGCGAGTAAAAGTGCCCATGCCAACAAATAAGGCTTGATCTACACTTACCATTATTGATATAACATCGTGTTTTATTGAACATTATGTTGGAAATTTTCTGAAGGGGCAGAGTTGTTCTTGAGGAACAACACAGTAATTTACTGTTTAATTGCAATCAAGTGATTCAAAATATAAACACATTTGTAAAAAAAAAACGCACATGTTTTTAAAATAAGTATGGGTCAGAGTATACTCCCCTGGGGAATACCACAGTTATTATGTGTGTTGGATAAGAATTTTTTGGCCAAACTGTCTTAATTATAATGGATTTTTTTGTTACAAGAAGTCAATGATTTTGTGTTATCCGTGTTATGTATTGATAAAGTTTTATAGAGAAACTTACATGGTTAACGAGATCAAATGCTAATTCAACTTTGCAATTAACAGCTCACAATCATTACACACTATTGATTATTGAGTATAAATAACTATTCATTAGAATAACTATTAATTTTTCCTTATAAGCGCGATCGCCGATAGATTTTTATTTTTATGAATGACCTCTCACAAATTTTGTAATAACAAATCAATTCAACTTATCAATTCAAAGTGTTATCTTTTTCAATTCATGCGATTATTTCACTAATGAGGTTACTATTATACATTATCAAATGACACTTTTACACCAAATGAAATGCACGATCCTTTTATTTAATGTTTTACAGATAATTCTTTTTCCTTCTTCTTCTTCGTTTCGTTCTAGAACGGTCGTGGTCACTATGTCTGAATTCGAGACGTTGATGTCGCACGCCGCACGATCTCTCTCCATCTATCCCTGTTGGACGACAGTCTGGAGCATTCATTAACAGGTCCACCCCCTGCCGACTTGATCTGGTCGGTTCAAGTCTTAGTTGACCTTCCACGAGGTCTATTCCCTTCTACTTTGCCCTGGACGACCAAACGTTCTATGGAGTTATTATTGCGCCTTGACATGTGATGATGTGACCGAGTATACGGGACTGTACTAATTCTAGCCGCTGTTCGATGCCGAGTTCTTGGAGTATATAAACATTCATTCTAAACTCGGTCCATGATACGCCAAGCATTCTTCTCCAACACCACATTTCTAGAGCGTCATCTTTTCCAGTTCTCGTAACGTCCACGTTTCAGCTGCGTAGAAATATGGGAAATATTAGTGCTCGGACGAGCCTGATCTTAGTGGCTTTATTTATGTCGCGATTCCTCGATGTACGCGGTGTAAAAGACGAGAAGAGAGGCGAAACGCTTCACCTGGATCGTAGTGGTGTCAACAACGTAAGGGTGGAAAGTGGAAACTCGCCGTACGACGGGTCGTCCGATGATGGAACGGAGAAATACCGACGTAATCTTTACATTTACAATAATACTTAGTGCTAAGAATATATATAGGGCTACTGTTACGCACTGTATGAACAGACAGTGAAAGTACAAACCCACACGTACTGTGTAGTATTTGGTGGAAATAATAGTCAATTTTGTAAAGCCCATTGTATAAGCAGTTGTCATGGGAAAACGTATCGCTTTCTACTGCGGGGCCCGTGGTAGCCGATTGTGAATTTATTATGTGACCGGAGAATCAATGACAATGGTGGAAATAATCAGTTATTTAATGTATATACAATATACCATATACCACAACACTATGAAAACCTTCAAGCGTTTTATTCTAAGTCAAAAAGCTCTTAAATAATAGTTTTGTCTGTTTGTTCCTATACATTTGCAATCGTTTTCTCGTATGTTTTAAGTTATTCTCTGTATTTAATTTTGTAAGTTTCTGTTTTTTAAGTTTTATGCTAATTTTTGATCTCATGTTTAATTTTAGCTTTGTATTCCTTTTTTTTTTACTTAAGTACAAGTCTAACCTCGTTATTGTCTTTGTATAGTTTATATCCAGTTAGTATTAGTACTTACATTTATTTAGTTTAAGTTATCACTCATGTTGGTGAATGTTGGTTCACCTGTTATTGGCAACTGTATAAGCCTTATACTCATATCTACTCTATTTGTTAATTTTTATACAGAAGCTGTTGGTGTACCTTTGTTAATAAATAAATATACGACCTACTAGCGGCATTCAAATGTCACCTGGCATTAGTAGGCAAAGATCGTCACTCAGTGGATACCTGATGGAGGTTATTGCCGTCGCGGTAGACCACGGAGAGGTGGTGTAACGATCTTGTAATCTTCGCAAGACCAACATGGCCGGAGATAGCACAGGACAGGGAGGTTTGGGAAAGCCTTTACCCAGCAGTGGGACACTAAATCTATACTAATATATAAAGCGGAAGAGTTTGTTTGTTTGAACGCGATAATCTCAGAAACTACTAGTCAGATTTGAAAAATTTTGCGTTGGATAGCTCATTAACCCAGGAAGGCTTTAGGCTATATAACATCCCACTGCGACCAATAGGACCCGAGCATAATAACTAACTACACGCGAACGAAGTCGCGGACGACCACTAGTAGGCTATAAAAATAAATATTTGTATGAAGTAATGGTACGGACGACAGCAGGTCAAGCTACTCAAAACTGTCAAATATTCACAATCAATCTTGGGCCTTGATGCTTCAGAGATAAAGTTGAAAACTTATTTAAAAAATTTGACAGATTGTAATAGCTTGATGTTCTGTCATCTGTGCGTGGTGACGAAGGTTACACAGAAAACTGATCTTTATGTTATGATTTTAAAAGCTCTATTTAAAATTGATTTATTTTTCAGTCCCTATAGAGTGGTGATTCATACAGAGTGGCGATTAAGTTATCATTATCATATTAACACTACATAAATAAGGTAAAAATTTGTATGAAATAATAAAAAGTAAAAAAACTAAGACCCAACTACGACAAAAAACGACGCTGAAAAAGTATAAAACAAGATTTTCAGAATACTGAACTGAACAAAGTTGCTAATGTAGTTGCAAGTAAATGGACACAGTCAAGATGCCTTCGTTGTAAATTGACAATAATGTCATACAATACTATTCTGAAGTATGCAATATTCACTATGTAGAGATAAATGTTCATGTTTGGAAAGGCGTAGTCACACGTTACATATACCTACCTTTTTTTTTTTTTTTCGGGGTGGAAATCTCATAGGATATCCCGCCGCCCTAGAGTGAGCGACAGGGGTCTGTCAGACTTTACTGACTAAAACCACCCCGGTGTCTCTTCTATCACGAGCGCGCGTGGGGCCGCGGAGTCTAAATTCTTCCGCAGCCCCACACTCTCGTCCTGGCCCGATCTGTCCGGGCCTCGTCTCCGGCACGGGGTAGTGGGGTGTTAAGCTACCCCGTGCATCGCCTCAGAGGCGCACGCTGACACTCGCGCGCGCCACCGCCGCGGGGTCCATCGAATAGGGGGCGGGGACATCCCCATGTCCCTCGCCCCTGGACCCATTCATGGGGGGCGGAAGAGGGCGTTATCTGCCCTTCTTCGGCGCCCGGTGCGTCTTCTGCGGCCCGGGAAGGGAGTTGAGATCTCCCTCTCTCGTTCCGCAGCTTCCTTCTGCGACATCACGTCCTCGCAGAAGGACACCACCGCGTCCCACGACTCTGCGCTGCCGGCCATCCTCCGCACTACTGCTGGCAGCGTCAGGTCGCCTCCTACTTCATTTGTGAGGACACGGCGCTGCTCCTCCCAAGCTATACACTCGGAGAGCGTGTGCTGCGCCGTATCCTCCCCGCATTGGACGCAGTGGTGGCACCGAGCGTCCGGCTCTCTGCCTAGGCGACACAGGTACTTGCCGAAGCAGCCGTGCCCCGACAGCACCTGCGTCACCCTGAACGACAGGGAGCCGTGCCTTCTCCCGAGCCAGCCGTCGAGTACTGGCCGGATCGCCTCGACGGTAGCGAGGCCGGCGGTAGGGCGCATAAGCCTCTGCCGCCAGTCCGCCACCAGGACCTGACGGAGCTCCTCTCGGCGCAGCTCGATCTGCCGCTGCGCCGGACTGGAGCCCCGTGTCCGCTCTTCCTCACGCCATCGGTATAATGACGACATATACCTACCTACCGTAGCACCTTGACAACGTGTGACTACGCCTTTCCAAACATGAAAATTTATCTCTACATAGTGAATATTGCATACTTCAGAATAGTATTGTATGACATTATTGTCAATTTACAACGAAGGCATCTTGACTGTGTCCATTTAATTGCAACTACATTAGCAACTTTGTTCAGTTCAGTATTCTGAAAATCTTGTTTTATACTTTTTCAGCGTCGTTTTTTGTCGTAGTTGGGTTTTAATTTTTTTAATTTTTATTATTTTGACTATTTTGGTGTTAAAGTGTATTTATGGAGCATAATATTAACAAAAGTTAAATTGATGAACTAAAAACTAGGTATTTGACATATTACATCTACACGCACATATAACAACATAAGCCTGAAGGTATATATTGCAGAGGACATTTTTATGGGAGTCTTAGCCAGTTATCAAACTGTTTCCGCCTTCACCGCGTGGAGTAACTCCCAGCTTATGTCGTTTTCATTAGTGCATTACATATTCTATTAATGTTTACACTACTCTACATTGCATAAAGCGATTCACAGTTCCCGTGATCCGCGCTTTACTCTTATCGCTCATATTTAACATCATTAAACCATTCTTGTAATTATGTACAAGCATAAAGTACTCGTGAAGCTCTTTCACGAGATACCAAACATGGTATATTTGTTTTAATTTTATATTAACATAGTACTTTTTTGTCCGCTAGAGGGTGTTACGTATATGTCTCAACACTATTGTCGATGCGCAACACTACCTATATATTGTCACTTCCGTTCTAGTCTGCCAATCGTATAGTCTCGAATACACACGTCGTAACACAGAGCTCCTAGTTTTATTATAAGACTATCCTGATGTCACCTGTCCTGCAGCATCTAGCAACAACAACCTTTACATGGTGTCAGAAGCATCAGAAGCCGGAGGAAGCTCGCTAAGTCAAAGGTATTTAAATAATTAATCAAGAATCGGACACACCGGTCTCATGACAAAATGGCCGCCGAGAATAACTCACCGCCACTCACCCAGCCATCGTCGCAATCGCAGCAAAATAACATGTTGCCTTTACATAATTTCCAATTGGATACTAATTCGTCCAATATGGGCTTGGCGTGGAAAAATTTCAAGACATCGCTCAATATTTATCTCATTGCCAATAACCTACAATTTGAGTCGGATCAAAGGAAAGTCGTCATACTTTTACATACGATCGGGCCAAACGCACTGGATATTTTTCACTCACTGAATACGGATATCACGAAAATAACCTATAGAGATCTACTACAACGTTTTGAGGAATACTTTACCCCTAGAGTTAATATTTCAATGCAAAGACACAAATTATTCAATAGGAAGCAAGAGTCTAGTGAATCCATTGAAACATACGCCACTGCGCTGAAGAATATTTCCATCCAATGCGAGTTCGGACTTTCGGAGCCTTACAAGACGACTTAAT
This sequence comes from Sesamia nonagrioides, assembly GCA_017933935.1. Classification (NCBI taxonomy): domain Eukaryota; kingdom Metazoa; phylum Arthropoda; class Insecta; order Lepidoptera; family Noctuidae; genus Sesamia; species Sesamia nonagrioides. The sequence goes on along the minus strand of JADWQK010001047.1, from coordinate 587,365 downwards.
AAAAGACATATTCTCGTGGAATCTCAATCAGACATCATCGCACATTCGAGAAAGAATCCTCATCGAAAAACCAAAAACATTCGATGCAGCAGTCAGTCTAGCCATAACAATGAGGAATGCGAGGAATGAAGCAGATGTCTTCTCATCGAAAAGTGAAAAAGAAAATATATGTGTTGTCGATCGTCAGAGTCAAAACCGTCAAAACACCAGTCAACGTCAAAATAACGCCAATCAAGGGCATAGTCGTCAAGTCAGCTATAATCGTCAAGGAAGTCGGAGTCGTCACGTCAATCAAAGTCATCAGGATAGCAAACAAAGTCGCCAAAGAAGTCACAGTCGTCAAGAAGTCGTTAGCCACTAAGGAAAGTGTCAACGATGTGGTCAAGTTCATCGAAACAGGTGTCCAGCAATGGGTGTCAAATGCAACGTCTGCCACAAGCTGAATCACTTTGCTAGATACTGCTTTAAGAAGAACGTCAACCTAGTACAAGAAAACATTGGTAACTCATCTGAAGTTAGTTATATTTACTTAAATAGTCTGTTTCTAAATGAGATAAAAGAGATGTCATATCATACTAATTTGTCTATAAACAATAAGTTGATTGAATTTCTACTTGATACTGGTGCCGATACTAACATATTGTCATTCAAATGTCACTGTCACATGTCATGTTCGTTTCGTTCGGAAAAGAAAAAGCATTGTACTTACCTCTGTTCTGTTTGTCGTTAAATTAACGTTCCTTTTCATGTAATAAGAAACATAAAATATTTTTAAGAAATTGTGCTTACGTTCCGTTTCATAAGTTGATTATGATGACTTTTATGTCTTGTAATTAAAATAAGTATTTTCAAAAGGGAAGATGTTACGTATATGTCTCAACACTATTGTCGATGCGCAACACTACCTATGTATTGTCACTTCCGTTCTAGTCTGTCAATCGTATAGTCCCGAATACACACGTCGTAACACAGAGCTCCCAGTTTTATTAAAAGACTATCCTGATGTCACCACCTGTCCTGCAGCATCTAGCAACAACAACCTTTACAGAGGGCACAATACTAAATTTGGTGACAAGCTTTATAGCTCATAACTAACAGAATATCAAGGCCCTTCTAATGGTACTGCAGTGGTCTTATTCTGATAAGTAGTAAAGAAGCTATGAACGAAAAGATGAGAATTATAGTGTATCAATAGCTCCATGAACATAGGTGTCACAAAGAAAATGCCAGCAATATGCGCTATTATTCAAAATGTACAGAGCCAGTCGATACAAATTATTTGGTTAGCTTATCTAACTTTATTTTTCCAGCGTTTTGTTCGCTGTAGGGTGGCAATATAGATTTTGTGAGTCCTGCAGTTTGGTGGTCCGTGGACAGCTACATTTCTAATGACAGGCAGTCATGTGTCGAAGCCTCCTGATAAAAGCAGTTTAAAAGCGAGGAACAGATGAACATAGCATAGCATATTACAGCTACATATGAGATTGAAGTCAAAATCATAACCCTCCTTTGATTTGCCGTAGTCGGGTAATAAATTGTGACACACGCTCAGACCGATATAACCCGTGCAGATAAAGAAAAGATCTGTAAATGACGTCCGCTCGCATGCGTTCTCACTCACTCTCTATCGCTCGCTATCACACAGTGAAGTAAGCGCCGCAAAAAAAAATCATCGATCAGGAATTCAGGATTCGCTTTCCAAACTACTGGAGCTACTTTGACGCACTCCGAGTTATCGTTAATTTCGTTCCGCTAAAGTCTCTGTTATTTTGTTGTTTTTACCCGACTACGGCAAAGCAAAAGGAGGGTTATGATTTTGACAGGCTATGTATGTATGTATGTATGTATGTTCATCTGTTCCCTCGTAACTTCTAAACTACTTATCTTCGAATTCGACAAATGACATATCATTAGAAGCGTCTTAATTGTCCGCTGGTTATAGGCTATATGGGAGTTTTCACAAAATCTAATGTATCTAACGGACAAACATACAGAGTAAAAAAAAATAAAGTTAAGATAAATGTGCCGTGTTTGCTATCATTTGAAAGCGCTTTACTTGTACATTTTGAATATATATATATATATATATATATTACTAGCATTTGCTTGTGACTTTACCTGTATTCATGGGCTGATTGCATATGGGTGAATATACGCTATTTGAATTCCAATGGCCCTTAGAAAAAAAACATGTTAAACTTATTATATTATTGTTTCTCAAGGCTTAAATAATAAATAATATTGCCTTTTATCTGGCCCACTTAGTCAATTTATGATAATTAGTCAATTTATGGCATTTTTAGTTTAAAAATGGTCGAAATGTATACTCCTCTGGCCTTCCCATTAACGGATTATAATGGTTTTATGGCAAAATAATACATATGCGTATTCAATTGCGTTTTATTTTTAAATGATAGTATGCTCTTATAAACAATGCAACATATTTTATCAAAATAAACTGTAAAGAAAAAATATTACTATGAAATAAAATAACTTATTTGTATGTCATGTTACAATAACGTCACTTCATCTGGTGAAATTCAATGAAGTATAATTTGGCTAAAAATGACCACGGTATGTTTTGACTTTCAACTACGCATGTACAACAGTGTGAATTTAAAAGCAAGCTTACGTCCTTGAGCGTAATTCAAATAAACTGTCGTCAGTTTGCGATTGACTTTCGGGGAGCGTGTTTGTGCCAGTCGTTGTAGTATTTCCTTTGGTAAGCATAAGTTTTTGTATTTTATCGCTATGAAGTTGTATCTTTAATCAATGCAATGTTTATTGTGTACAGAAGCCATGAATTAAATGAAACTGTGGTGAGTAAAGCGAATGATGTTGTTTCCGCGGGTTATGTGTCATTTTGTCACTTCTCTGGCGTCACTCCACTGGCAAATTTCATGTCAGAGGAAATACATGATCACCAGAGAAGTGACGAAATTCCGTTTCGTTCAATATTTTAACGTGTTAAGGGTTATTTTTATTGCTTCTAGATATTCTAACATAATCAGACATCATGGTGAATGTTTAAAAAAGCAAACAAGGGAAGAGAGGTTAGAAAAAAGCGCCATGCTGACAAATTACGCTACCAAAAAATTAAAAAGGGAGATTTAAAAGAAGAAGAAATGTAACAATATAAAAAGAAAAATGAAAAGGGACAAATTAAGAGAATACATGATGGCATCATGGTGACTGAAAGGGAACAAAGGGCTATCAGAAAAATATGGAGAGGGAAGGTTAGAAATCAGAGATCGCGTGAAGCTCCAATCAACTAGAAACTATTCAGTAACCCCACCTGAATCCGATAATGAAGACCAACCTCCACTACCACAAAAGAATATCGTTCACCTGAAGTGTCTGACTTTAACTGACTAAAACCCTGGCCTGTGTCAGGGCCACGGTATGTATTTCGATCAACCCGCGGCCCTAGCAGGTATACTTGTAACCCTAGGGTGTATTTCATCCACTCTAATTAGTACCGACGAATTGTCATGGAGCCGGTCATGACAAAGGAGCTCCCGGTAACGAAACGACATATAAACGGACCACTGTCAAAATTCGACCTTTATGACATTGCTACGATTAACGACTTTGTTACGGAATTATCCAAATGCTGTCCCGCCATTCAATGTTTGTGATACCCGAAAAATAAATTTTTTCAAAGGAAAAAAATGATTTTCAAAGGAAGACAATAGAAGATAATAAACCAAATGATAAACCTTGTTCTATATTTCTGGTTTGGTTTCCGCACTCAGTCCCTCCAGTGGACCATTGTGCGTAATGATAAACCTTATTTGGTTCACTAAAAGTAAATCAAGTTTGGAGAAACTATGAATTTATCTGAGCAACACGTTGTATATGAAGAGTCTGCTGCTTTTGTAACAATTTTTGTCCTCATTTCTACTTAGGCGACATTACTTAAATGCTCTTTTTTTGGTGTGGATGGGAAATCATCAAATGACCTCTGACTCAAAGGCGTGTTAGACTTTTACTGACTAAAACCCACCTATGTTCCTTCACTTACCTGTACGCTAGGGCCACGATTTTTGATTTTTTGGGTCTGAGGACATTAAATACCGTCAAAACCAAATTGAAAGTTGCGGAAGGAAGTAAACAATGATTTTGAGGAATATGTGTCAAATGAAATAGTTACACAAACGTCTACTCATCTGCTTAATTCACCTGATACCTATAGATAATACAGACATCTCTATGACTGTCAAGAATAGAGATTTTGTTCTTCTTGAGATACCATATTAATAATAAAAAATATAGATAGGCTGGCATATGTTCGTCAGATTTTGATGAAGGAGACATCAGTTACCTACGTTTTAAAAGATCTCCGATGAAGATACTACTCTTTTTAAAATAAATGAAAATGACATGTCTGATATTAAATGGAACAACAGATCTTGGCCATTTTACCAGTGCCATATATGTATAGAAGGTAACAGAGTATTCTACAAGTTTCCAAAGCCACTTGATGTATTTGAAAAGTAATTTATTTTGTTTAGTATTTAAAAAAAAAACGTTTTTTTTTTTTTTAAATAAAGTGTCCAAGTAGGTACCTATACTGTAGACTGATATTTTTTAAGTTTATTTGTTTAAATAACTTTGAGAATGATAAGTGTATCATTAGATAGTAATTTTGTTTTGAGTAAGTTTATTTAGATTAAAGTGCCTTAAAAGTGGCATTTATGTTTTTGAATTTTTTTATGCTTTAAAAATGTTAAATATGATGAATTGATAAGCGAAATAATATATATTAATTCTGTTATTTGATATGTATATATGTTTTATTTAATATCAGACCCCTTGCTTAGTTAATACTCAATATTATGTCACTTCTCTGGTTTAATTTGTCACTTCTCTGCCAGTGTTGTCACTCCTCTGGTAACACATTTTCCTCTGGCACTTATAACACTAAAAAAAATGGAAATATCGTCTGGCCTCTATCATTACCAATTTTAAAATAGTGTCAAATAGATTATATATATTATAAATATTGAATGATACAGATCACATTTCCATCTGGGACACAAAAAAATCAAATAGCGTATATTCACCCATACATTGATCCATGAATGAGTTGCCTACTCTGTGGAGACGAGTGTGATGTACAGCAAGATTGTGTTTGTTCCTGGTATTTATATATTTTATATTATGAATATCGCTTATTTTCTTAGCATTAGAGATATTTTTATGAACATTCATAAGATTTTCAAATATACAATAATGTAAAGAAAACCCTGTCCGACCCACAAGGATAATAAAGGTTAGGTAAACACATGACCAAATATAATATAAAATTTTACGTAATCATCATAGTAACAATACTAATGAATTTTAAAATAATCTTTTTTTCCCACGAATTAATTCCAACAACAGCGGAAGGGTTTCCTACCACACATGTATTAAGTTACCTCTTTTTGCAAAATAATATTTATTTTTTTAGGGGGATTTTTTTTTAAACTTTAGTCTGGCTTTGTCGGCATTAGTAGAATCAGTTATCGATTCCTAACAATACCTTCACGGATCGGACAGGATTTTCTTTACATATTCTATATTGTGACACAGACACAGAGACACATCAACTTATAACATCCCTCTTTTTGCGTCAGGGGTTAATTATTTGCTAAACATAAGTTGTGACAGAAAGCCTTTATACCTACGTTTAAACATTTTATTGAGGACACAAAACTTTGCATTCAGGAACATCCTTGGAGGTGCTGAACATTGGTAAAAACAATTTTTGCATTATATACATTAAATTTCTTAGTATTGTATAATTGCATAGCACATTTGTGAGCACTATGTACTTGCTGAAAAGCTACTATTTACTGGGTATGTCCTTTATTGGCTTGAATGCACTCTAGCTGCTGAGAGTATGTCATGCTCACTCTAATATCTCGCTGGAGTTGGCATGTGTGTTGCTTCATTCAATTCCCTCCAAAGTGACCTAGCTCAATGGTGGAAATGCACAGATCATGTTCGTGAAGGAGCACTGTCAGTGGGGCCGGTCATCTGTTAGATGCCACCCATCACTTATTTTGTTAAAAAACTTGCACAACTTGGTACATCATTCTCACGTGATTAATTTCAACATGAGGGTGATATAATGAAATATTTTATAACAATTTTACAAGTATTTTGCATTATTTCAAGTAAACCAAATACAGGCAGTTTTGAATTGTCAAAGGGTCAGTCAGTCAGTAAGATGATGATGTTGCTTGTTGCCCATTCCAAAGCGTACATACCTACAGACAATAACTCCACATCTCCATAGATGTGGAGTTTCTTGCCCGTAATTCACCATACATACACTACGCTTCATCATCTTACTGAATGACTCTTTGACAAATTAAAGGTGCCTATAATTGGTTTACTTGAAATAATGCATTGATTTTGATTTTGGCATTAGCTATAGCTGTAGCCTCATCGGCCATTCCCAGCATCATCATAATCAACCTTTTTATCATCCCACTTCTGGGCACAGGTCTCCTCTCATACAGAGAAGGATAATATATATACAGAAGACAAGGTCATGCATAAATTATTCTTAGTTCAATTAAAGAAATGTAATCATCACAAAAATTAAAAGTTCAGATAGCACCACTATCAGGTGTTTTTAACAGTATATGTAAACTTGTTATTGTTCATGATTCTAATTTTAATATGTGATAGGTAGATTGGAATTAGGAAAACAATCAAACTTCACATATTTTCATCAGATGACTGCATCAATAAACATTAAAACAGGAAAACATGAGAATATCATCCACCCGGACAATTAATTTCCTTATGACACAGACACCGGGCAAACCCAGAGCAGTTACTGTGAAGTGAAACACCATTGGCAACTAGAATTGGTTTAATAAGAGCATGTAGTATGATGAAGGAGCTAGCCCTGCGGGCCAATGGTCTGTGAGCTTGGAGCAAATACGAGGCACGCTTTCTGACCAGGTCAAGGACACACTCACCGTTCCTTCTCAGTGTCGACGGAGAAATTGCGCTCGATGACGGTGGTCCATTGCAGGCCGCGGATGGTGAAGGTATAGGGTCGCGGCTTGTCCACAGCCATGATCTGGCAATCGCGCACCGTGAACTTGTTGAGCGGGTCGCGGTAGTTGTTCCGTTCTGGCTGAGTCTTGAAGCCCACCAGGTCGCCGTTGTCGAAAAGGATGAAGTAGCGGTCGCGCCAGTTGCGGATGTGCTCGCCGCGCTTCTGCAGCCAGCCCTCTTTCACGATGTTCCCGGGCGCCGCCTCCGCCATGGTCTCGAGGTCGCGGCCTCGCGCAGCGCTGTTTGATAACAAACTACGACAACCGCAAGCTCGTGCTCGACACACCACGTTTTGCACTCCCCTTTCGCCGCGCGTGTTTCACCTAGATTGAATCACTACGGGCACACTGCCACCAAACATTTTCTCGCGTAATATTACAATAATGTACAGATTTCAAAGTTTTTCTTCTCAAAAAACATGAACGTAAGCGATGTTACTACGTAGGTACGTAGCCTCGCGTTGTAACAGTGACAGTTTACGTCAATGCTGTCTGGGAGAAGATAAAAAGAGACAAACCACTTAGAACAATGTGGCAAAAAGAGAGATCCGATACCAATCTAAACTCTTTCATAATTTGTTGCATTATAACCTATTTTGACAAATTAGTACGTTATGTCTGCCACTAGGAGAATAATTAGCGCTGTTCGTACTTTTTAATATACGTTTTGGATACTCTTAACTTTTTTCGTGTTGAAATAAGAAAAATAAAGATTAGCAATAAAATACATGAATATTAGTTTTCTATGCTAAACTGCTTTGCCCACCAAGTTTTACTTAGTAGATCCTAAAGCAGCTAAATTATTTTTACTTTCCGCAAAATGGAATAAGTGCGTACTCGCTTGGTCCTGGTAAAATTGGATTCGATCTAATCAAGCGACTTCTCTCATTACTCTACTCACTATGACTTGGATAGTCATTGCAATCCCGCAAGGCCGTCTAGACTGAAGACCGGTACGAATAATAAGGAAGGTTTTAAATAATCAATTAAAAAATAAGTATTTCACGCCATGCCAGGCTTTTCTGGGCGCACTGTATATATAATGACTTCTCTAAGTAATTCTTTAAATTAAAATTTTCATTACATCCGGTCTATCTCCATAGCTATCCACCACCAAGCGATACGCCTCTCGATACCGGTTTCGTAGGAATCCTCTAACGCTTTTACAAATGAACGACCAGAATTCTTCCGACAACTGTTTGCTACGGGGGTACGGCAGATCAGGTTATCGATGTGTGAAATTTTCGATACGATAACGTGTCGAATGATTGTTGACTATGCTTGGAAAATCACTTCACCTAACTTTTCATGGTGAGATGGTTATAAAATTGTAGTGCAGGTCAGTACTGTCAGTTCTCCTTCAACTAACTAATGTGAATCGAAATGTAACGTAGGTACACGACCAAATCAAGATCATAGATTGAACAAGGGCTCTATCATGATGCGTTAAAATCATCATAATTTACCCGTTGTGAAAAAAGGAATAGTGCTATTTATCCTGTATAGTTCCACATTTGTCTTAGGGCGGGTTGTTTCACGTTCACTTAACGTATCCGTAAAAGTTAAAAATGGTGCTAACTATCGTTAGGTCAAAATATGAGTTGTTTCACAATACGTAAACGTTAATGCACGCAAAAAAATACGATTACGTTATCACTGGTACCATGTTAATATGTCATAGTCATCCCCCTGCTATATTGATCGTCTACGGCCCCCTTTATGTTGGCCCTGTAGGTGCTACGTGAACGTGATTTATGAACTCCTTAGTCCTTGCCCGTCTAGGTTGTTTAGTTTTATGTTTTGACAAGACGTCATTTAATTATTAATGTCTTGTTCACAGTACAAGTAATCACTACGTTTTAAGAGACGGGACTTCCCTAACAAAAAAAAAAAATTATACGAATGTATGAAATATATGGATTAGCTCAATACCAACCAAAGAATTATAATTTCTTTGATACCAACCTAACTAACCACAGATAATTTATTAGTAAGGTCCTTATCCACTCAAGCGTCCGTGCCACCAAAGTTGCCTAAAAATTTTTCCAGTTAAGCGTTCAGGCAACCATGGTGGCCTCACCGACCTGTACACTTTTAACGAGTTTTTATTTATCCACCCAAGCGTCCGGGCCACCAAAGTTGCCTAAAAAATTTTCCAGTTAAGCGTTCAGGCAACCATGGTGGCCTCACCGACTTGTACACTCGGAAATTAAAAAACGATTCTCGGGTCGATAAAACAGTGCCCACCGGTCAGATAAATCGAAAAAAAAAATGTTTAAAAACGGTAAGTGCAGTTTTGTACAGTGGCTGTGAGTTCTGCGATTAAAATAGGAGTAATAAATTATGTATTTTTATTAGTGTTACGTATTAAAATAAATATCGAGATTTGTTCTTTCTGAATAGGTATGTATAAATACTTTGTAATAAGCGGACCCCAGACTCCAAAGCTGAAAAGGCTTCGGATGCGACTGGGATTAACGCTGGGATGATGATGATGACTATTGACTTTGTAATAATGTCTGATACGTTGACTTTACGAGAGTGAAATGAAATCGTTTATTAAGCAAGTAGGATCACTGATCACTTTTACACGTCACGTTTATTTTTTATTTTATTTTTTTAACTAGATGAAGCCGGCATTTCCTAACTGACTACCTCTGAGAAGAAATAGCAGAAACAAACTCAGTGATCATCGTCTTTTTTCAAGTCCAGACATTAAAAATGAAAATGTTTACAATAATTTACCTTATAATTACGCATATTGCTTAATAACAATGCTTAACAGAGCGAGCAGCTCAGTCCCGAGCTTTTTGTCTTATAAATAATATAATCTGGGATTTTATAATACCCCTTTTTGCAAAGTTTGGCCTTTAAATGGTTCTTAAATCGTTTAATGGGTAAGTTTCGAATGTCCATGGGAAGCTTGTTGTAAAAGTGTTTACATTGACCCATGAACGAGTTGCCTCTGTGGAGACGAGTGTGATGTACCTACAGCAAGATTGTGTTTGTTCCTGGTATTTATATTATGAATATCGCTTATTTTCTTAAAATTCGAGATATTTTTATGAACATAGGTACATAAGATTTTCAAATATATATTGTGAAGCTACAGTCAGAATGTTCACCTCTTTGAACTTTTCTCTAAGAGAATCTCTAGGACCGAGGTTGTAAATGGCTCGAACAGCCCTCTTCTGTAAAACAAAGATGGTATTGATGTCCGCACAAGTTCTCCAGAGAATAAAAAGAAAACAATTCTGGCTGTATCCACATCAGTTATCTGCCTAATTTTCCTAACAGCAAAGGCGGCAGAACTGAGTCTACCCTAGTCCGACAGCTTCTCAATGTGAGGACCCCATTGTAACTTGGCGTCAATAGTTAACCCAAGAAAAACTGTCGACTCGACAGGGATCAACTCTACTCCATTCAGTTGAACATTGGTACTTAGCTGCCTGACATTTGGCGTAGAAAATTTAATGACTTTAGTTTTTTTTCATTTAAAAGAAGGTTATTTACATTAAACCAATGGACAACTTTAGAGAGTGCATTGTTAACTTCGTCAAAATTTGTTAGCTGACGCTTGACTTCAAAAAAAAGAGAAGTACCATCCGCGAACAATACTATGTTGTGATTATCCCTCACGTGATGAGGTAAGTCATTAATATAAATTAAAAACAAGAATGGACCTAGAATTTTGCCCTGCGGAACGCCCATGGTGACCACAGATCCTGCAGATCTCTTGCCATTAACATCAACCTTATGAATTCGATTATTCAGATAAGAAGTCAGAAGGTCGAGAGCTCTGTCCCTTATACCATAATGGTACAATTTCCTAATAAGAGTATCATGATATACGCAATCAAAGGCCTTGGACAAATCACAAAAAATACCAAGAGCATCTTGCGATTCCTCCCAGGCCCTAAATATCTTCTTTAGCAACGCCACGCCCGTGTTATACCTATAACGAGTCATAATTCTAATAAAAGTATTGTATTGTGGATTGCTTAAGTTTAGTTGATTCCGAGGGTAGAATAACTTTTATAAAATTATAAAAACGACTCGATTGTACTCTGAGAGTGGCATTTCCTATAAATACGGTAACTCGTCCCTTAGTAGGGAGCTTCACCAACGCCCGGTCTACCCAGACCGGTATCAAGGTCACCCTCCCTACCTCCAGGGATTACAGGGAGATCACCCGGCTCCTCCGGCAGAGAGGTGTGGCCTTCCACACCTACTCCCTCCCGGAGGAAAAACTCACCCGTGTTGTCATCAGAAGGATCCCGAAAGAGATCCCCACTGATGAGATCAAGGCGGACCTCGAATCGCAGGATGTTCCTGTGAAAGAGGTCCATAGGATGCATAAGGCCCGTGGAAACGTGGCCGATGACATGGTGCTGGTAGTCTGCCCTCCTGTCGAGGGAGCTACCCTCCACCCGATCTTCCAGGTGAAGAGCATTTGCTCTCTCACCGGGATCGAACTCGAGAAGCCCCACAAGAGCGGCATCGTTGGCCAATGCCACAGATGCCAGCTGTACGGACATTCGCAGGCCCACTGCAACGCCAAGCCCAGGTGCGTTAAGTGCCTGGGCGACCACGGCACAGCAGAGTGCCCACGGCCGAAGGACCGAGCGCTCTGCACTGAGCCACCGAGCTGTGTCCTCTGCGGCACGACCGGCCACACGGCCAACTATCGCGGGTGCCCCAAGGCCCCCAAGTCCTCCTCCCCCAAAATGTCAAAGCGTGCAAACACACGCCAACAACGGGAGACCCCCGAGACCCAGATCCCTACAAAATTGAGCCCCCAAAGACCCAGTCCTTGGAACAAGCTCAACCATGAGAAGGCCTTCCCAGCCCTCACGGCAACAGCCCCCCAACCCCCACCTCCTCCACCCACTGCCGCCTTGAAGGATCCTCGTATCCGCCCGGGTACGGCACAAAAAGTGGTTCCAACACCACCACCCCTAACCCCCAAGACCACCCCAGTGGTCCAAAGACCCCCCCCTCCCCCCATGACAGTTGGCAACATTGATCCATTCAATGTCATCTCCAGCACTTTCCTTGTCTTCCTCACCCCCCGGGCCAAGCAAATGGCCGAGGAATTAGTCGCCGCCAAAAAAGCGTTCGACATATATCGCATCCAAGCGATATACCACGCGTACCCAGAGGTACTAGCAGCCCTCCAATCGTTTGTCCCCCCTAGCTCCCAATAATGGATAGCAGGAAAATCGAACGAACCAAGCCCCGATCCCTCAAGCTGGCATACTATAATGCCAACGGCATCAGAGACCAGAAATCTGAGATCTCTGTCTTCCTCCGGGACCACCAAATAGACATTCTTCTCGTTCAAGAGACCTTCCTTAAGCCCAATCATCGTGACCCCCGCATTGCGAACTACCGCCTAGTACGTAATGACAGGACAAGATGCCACAAGGGCGGCACCCTAATATACTACAAAAAGTCCCTATACTGCATCCCTATGGACCCTCCCCCCCTCTCAAGACTCGAAGTGTCATGACAGGTCACCAGCCGATCACCATAGTATCGGTCTACCTCCCCCCCACTAGTTCTGCTGAAAACTATGCGCTTCTGTCAGATGACATCTCCCTTCTTCTTGGAATGAGTGACTCCTATTATACGAGACTTGGGAATCTTGTTTTTAAAAAAAACAATTATTTAAGCTAGAATAGAATTTAATTACTTATTAGGATTTAGATTATAGAAATAGTAGAAATGGTAAGAGTTAGGACCTCCGACCCGTACCGAGATTTAGAACCAACTGCCTCGCTGGGCTCATGAATGACGTACTGTAACCCATAATGCTGACGTGGCACATCTGAGCGTTGCTAAGCCATTCCACTAACATTGTAAAGGTATAACAGCCCCCCCCATAAGACTGAAATTCGGGGATAAAAGCCAAAATTCAGGAATTTAAACTATATCACGTAATCTAGGTAATGGAATTGAAGAGTTTTCGGGTTCAGTACTAATATTATAATTACTGACATCGTCATCGGTATGAGTCATTGGTTTAACACAAGAAATATAGAACTTAGATCTATGTTTACAAATAATTTTGCATAACTTGAATGCTATAAAAGAAATTAGTATAACTAAAATACATATGGTTAGAATAGAATAGTGTGTCCCGTATTTTACTAGAATAGGTTCTTCATTAATAAGTTTATTTAAGTCTGAATATAACTTATTATTTTGTTTCTTTAAAGTTAAATCATCTAAGTCGATATTTTGTAGTAAAATAGGGGATATGATATTATTTAAACTAGTAGTAGACTTATTATCTAATTTACAACATGGATCATTTATAATGCTAAAGTCTAATCTAGGAATAGGAATTTCTACATTGATTGAGTCTTTTGACGATATAAGTTTTGCACTTTTTGTGTAGACTGTACACTGATTTGGAATCCGTAGTATACCAGTTCCGGATACTATCATTTCACGTAATTCGGAGTTATTACAGTCCATTGACACTTTGCTTGAACGAGACTGCACGAAAATCCATTGATTGTTTATAAGCGATTTCCAAATGTCCAATTCGCCAACAATTGTTTTGGTTTCACACTGAGTAGGAATAGCACTAATAGTTTTAGTTAGTAATTCACTTTCACATGTAGGACTGACGCTTGTCAACAATACCGTAGGTATCTCACATAGAAAGAACTCAGAGTACATTGTTTTACATTTATCTAGGGTATCTAGATTACAGAAGTTTAGCTTATCTTTAGAAATAGCAATATATGAACTAGAAGGTAAAATTAAACTAAAAGTATTAAGATTATTTGACCCATGAGGGGTTGGTAATGCTAAATTATGGTACAAAATAAATTCATCATTAGTAACTAAAGGAATTTGTAATACAAATACAAGTTTATTCTTATAATAATAACAAGCGACTTCAGATATGCTTAATATTAAATGGATATTATCTAGACTTAGCGTTACAGGAATTCCAGTGTCTCTAGGTAGGTGCCTGTCGTTATCAACGAGTTCGTAGTATAATTGCGTTGGACTTATTATGTTTGGATGCAGGATGTTTTGACTACACAACAGGATAGCGTTTGTTATGTCTTCAAGCTGAAACGACAATGCTAGTAGAGAACTTTCGAGATTAGCAAGTATGGAATAGAATTTAGTTTCGGATATCAGGATTTTAGAAGTTTCTGTGATATTATTTAATTGTAGTAAGAGTTGGCTTAGAGTATTTTGAGAGAAACTTCGTTATATTTTAATTTATTAATCGTTTCTTTGTATGATTCTAGAGAAGTAGTAGTAATTAAGATATTTTCTTTCATTAGTTCCGCGAGCTTTTTCTCGTGGTTTTGAAATGATTCAATAGCGGAATCGTATTTTGATGCGTCCTCTTCATCTAGAGTGCCGAAAACATGTTTGAAAACGGTGCCTATTCCGGCGAACCAAGCTGAACGTTTATTACGTTTTGACATTAGATGTGAGATAGAGTCAAATTCGCGTTTAATTTCGTTGTACCGAAATGTGAGTGGAGATAGTATATCATCACATTGAAGGTTGCTTGATTTTTGACATGTTTTCATAAGTATGCCTATGATATCGTTGAGGTTAGAAAGGTGGGGATTTATAAGAGAAATGTTTACATGACTAATTATATTTAACTTTCCCTTAATCGCTTTAAGTTTTCCTATGTTATCGAAGTATATACCGGAACTAGAAGGAAGAGACTTGATAAAGTCTTGATGCGCATTGACCGAGGCGCTGAAATAGAATTAATGAAATCAGTTAGACTACGTTAAAGACCTATTCTAATAACTAGCTAATATTTACATGTAAATAATTAATGATTGATTATTTTAATCGATCTCTAACATTAGTACGGAGTCGTTAATTACCGCAGGTTTCATTTGATCGAAATGATGAGTCACATGACGTCTGTTTATAAGAAGCGTAGCTGTATTGTTATTGTGAACTTTAATGATTTTATAAGGTCCTTTCCAGATAGGCGAGAGTGCCTTTTTGAGCCTCAGGTGGGCTTTAAGGTAGACGTAGTCACCAGCTTTGTACTGTGGTGGTGATTTAGTATGAGAGTCGTAATAGGATTTAGAGGATTCCTTGGATTTTAATATATTTTCCAAGGCTTTTTCCCTAGTGTGTTTAAATTTATGTTGTAACATTATAATGTAATCTGAATAGGTTGTGTTAGATTCAGTTTCATAGATGGAGTTAGGAATAAAGGGTTTATGACCAAATATTAGCTCGTAAGGAGTAAATTTTGTCGTTGAATGTTCCGTCGTGTTATAAGTCAGCATAGCTGTATAGACGTAAGTCGGCCAGTTGTCTTGGTATGTATTTACGAAGGATTTTAAATATTCCTTGAGAGTCGAATGACTGCGTTCTAAAGCTCCTTGCGTCTGAGGGTGGTAAGGCGATGACCATAATTGTTTAATTTTAAGGAATTTGCAAGTTGTTTTAAAAAGGTCGGACGTAAAGTTAGTGCCTTGATCAGTTAAGATAGATTTAGGAATTCCAAATAAGGATATAAAATGAATAAGACAATCGCTAGACTCTTCGGCGGTTGTACTACGTATCGGGTAAGCGGTTGAATATTTCGTAAGATCATCTTGTAAGGTAAGTATATATTTTAGTTTAGCGGGACCGGACTCGGGCAAAGGTCCTACTATGTCCAGTGCTATTCTCTGAAACGGTGCTGTGGATGTAGTAGTGATTTCCATTGGGGCCTTATTTAATTTTCTCAGTGCTTTATTTTCCTGACATAGTTTACATTTCTTGACATAGTCTTCTATGTCGCTTCGCATGCCTTTCCAATTGAATTGTTCTCGGATTCTGTTATACATTCGCGTCGAGCCTAAGTGCCCGGCTGTAGGAATATCGTGGTTTTCACGCATGATTTTGGGTCTTTCACTCAGAGTAGGGTATATTGTTTTATTTAGGTAAACGTGGATTTGAATGTTTGTGTTGTGAAAAATATGAGTGAGGATATTGTAGATTTTGGTGTAGGAGTGATTATCAAATGGATTTTTGAAATCGGAGATAGCAACGTCTGTTATTTGTTCGGATTTCAGGATTTCGCTTCTAATTCGTTTCAGAGTGTCATAAATAGCATGATAAGGTAACTCGTCAAAGTGGTGAACTTTTGTAAAGATGAAGTAAACAGTTTTGCCGTCGTATTCAGTTTTTAGAAAGTGGTATAATTCTTTTTCAGAATTAAGGATTTCGTCTTCGTTGCCGGAATTTAGGAGAATTTCGGGGATGTAAGGGTTTGATTCATCTAAGTCTATTGATGTAGGAATTAATATTACCTTGCATGTTGTTTTTAGTAGGCTTTCGTTGTGTTCTTTTAGAATTGTGTTGCAAGTATTATTTTTATTTGACTTTAGGAATTGGGAATAATTGTCTTCATTTAGATTTGATTGCTCATTTGGTGAGGGAATTTGTAACGAGTCGAAGTTAAGGTTAAGGTCAGTACTGTTAGGGCTAGTCTCAAGGTAAGGTAAGTTTGGTCCTAGATCTATGAGATCTGGAGATAGTATTGGTTCATTTTGCGGTATAGGGTTTTGTAGTATATTAGAGTCGGGATTTATTTCTTGATTTAGCAGGTCGTTATCTTCGAAAGAGAACGGAATGGGAGATGGAAAAATTATAAGAGGATCCTCTAAAGGATCATCGAATTTGTAAAGTTCTGATCGTTGGTTAAGAACTTGTTCAGAGAAAATAATAAGCGGAATAGTTTTAAATATTCAAAGAAATATATTTTAGAGGTTACGAAAAAAATATATGATACAATTAGAACAGCAGACTTCAGTTCATAGACCAAACATAGAACCATGATAAACAAAGAGTATGTATAGGTACCATACTTAACATCCTCGGAGGTTTTTTAAGAATTTTGAGATAAATTCTTTAGTCCTATTCTAGAACTTAGAACTTTTAATCTGGGCCCATATAAAGGTTTAGTAAGCATGTCTGCTAATTGGTCTTCAGAGGCAACTTGCTCTACAATGAAATCTCCATTGCTGACACATTCTCGAATGAAGAAGTGTTTTAACTTGAATGTGTTTTGTGCGCTTATGGTATTCATACTTTGGGTTATGAGCAAGATACACCGCTGACTCATTATCTAAGTTCAAGATCGGTTTTTCAGTCTTTAACAGGTCATCTAATAAACGATTCAGCCATAGAATTTCTTGAGCAGATTCGCTTGCTGCTATTATTTCAGCTTCCATTGAAGATAGAGATACAGTTGGCTGTTTCTGGCTTCTCCAACTTATAGCAGCGCCAGAGAATATGCACACTATGCCGGATGTAGACTTTCCCGTAGTTTGATCTCCGCCATGATCGGCGTCACTGAAGCAGACCATGCGTGGCGGTGACTTATTTGTGAATGTTAAGCCTTGTTCTAGGGTTCCTTTTAAATACCTAAATATACGCTTGATAAGCAAGACATCGTCTTTAGTAGGCGCTGAAAGGTTTCTTGAAGCGACACCAACAGCATATGTGATGTCTGGTCTTGTACCCACTGATAAATATGACAATGCACCAACGGCTTGTCTATAAGGAAAAACCGACTTGGTATTACTATCTTCATCTTTTCCAATTTCATTATTTTTAATAACGGGTGACGGTGCTGGTTTACATTCGGACATTCCATATTTCTGAAGGATTTTCTTTGTATATGCCTTTTGACATAAGAATATGGAGTTGTCTTGTCGCACTATTATTTCCATTCCGAGAAAGTACGATGCAGGTTTGAATGTAATTTTAAATCTAGATTTAAGTTCATTCAAAAACTCTTCGCCTGCTGCTGTCGTATTGTGCGCTATAAGCCCATCGTCAACATAGAGAGCTACAGCAACTTTTAATTGATTTTTATTTCGCACAAATAAACATGGATCAGCTTCGCTCTGTTTAAATCCAAATTTTAGCAGGAATTCTGCAATGCATATATTCCAGCAGCGTGGAGCCTGCTTCAAGCCATACAGACTGCGTTTTAATTTACAGACTCGTTTCGTGCCATCTTCATAGCCTTCGGGATGTTTCATGTAAATTTCGTCTTCTAACTCACCGTTTAAGAAGGCGGTTGTAACATCAAATTGAGTTACTTTTAAATTTTCCTTGGCAGCTACGGCTAGAAGTGACCGCACAGTGGTCAGACGAGCCACTGGACTGAACGTTCTGTCATAGTCCACTCCAGGTATCTGAGAATAGCCCTTGATGACCATTCTGGCCTTGTACCTGTCAACGGATCCATCAGGATTGAATTTTATTTTATACACCCACCTGCATGGTAAGGCTTTTCGTCTTTTAGGTAAATTTACAAGGTCCCAGGTATGGTTCTCTTTTAATGAGGTTATCTCGTTTTGCATAGCTTCTTGCCATTTTAATTTATCAGGAGATTCCATAGCTTCCTTAAAAGATTGCGGTTCTTTGAGTTTGTGAAGGTTTTCTACTTCTTCAGCAGCAGCCATAATAAAATCGTCATAACGCTTTGGAGCTGTAATTGCTGACCTGTTCCTCAAAGAATATCTTGACGAAGCTTCGTCAGCATTATCACTGACAACTTCGTCATTTTCGTAGAAGTGGTTGGAACCAGAAAGTGATTCATAGTCACTTTCGCTGTTTTCTTGTTCTTCTGGTTGAACATCTTCAGTGTAAAAATCATTAACATTTTGTTGCACATTTTCAGAGTCAATATTATTGATATCGTCTAAATATGATGTGACATCTCCAACATTGTCAAACTCAGTTGCGACTTGTTTATGTTGTGACTTTCTTGAACACATTTGTGGTTTGTCATCAAGGAGATCGGTGATGTAGTTTTTATTTATTTCCTTATAAAACATGGATTTCATCACGCGGATGTCTTTTGAAATGATGACTTTATTTTTGGATGGTAGGAGAATTTTGAATGCTTTCGAGGTTTCAGAGTATCCAATAAACATGCCAGGAATTGCTTTTGGTGCGAATTTGTGACTATTGGAGTATTTGATGAGAACAAATGTTTTGCAGCCAAATACATATAAGTGATTTATGCACGGTTTTCTGCCAACCCATAGTTCAAATGGCGTTTTATTCTCAATCGCACTGTTTAAGCTCCTGTTTGATAGATAATTTGCTGTTACGATTGCTTCACCCCAGCATTTTAATGGTGCATTCGCATCTATGAGTAAGGCTCTAGCTTTCTCTATAAGAGTGCGGTTCTTGCGTTCAGCTACTCCGTTTTGGTGCGGTGTGTAAGGCGCACTAAGCCTTCGTTGTATGCCACATCGTCTCAAATAAGCGTCAAAATCTTTATTAATATATTCGGTACCATTGTCCGACTGTAAGAATTTTATTCTTTTGCCTGAGTGAGTTTCTGCAATCTCTTTAAATTCTTTAAATTTATCCAACACTTCATTTTTATTTTTTAGAATGTATACCCGACTGTAACGACTATAGTCATCGATAAATGTGACAAAGTATTTGTTTCCTTTTATTGTGGGCGTTCGAATAGGTCCACAAACGTCGGTATGAACGATTTCTAGAAGTTCAGATGTTCGTTGAGCAGTTTTCCCACGGGGAGCTGGTACTCGATGCATTTTTGCTAGAATACAGGTTTCGCATTCTCCAAGAGTTTCTGATGGATTAAAATTTAAACCAAGTAGATTTTGATTTTGTAGTGCAAGTTTTAAATCTTTAGCGTTCATGTGCCCAAGTTTTCTATGCCAATCATAGATGTCTGACGAGTCCATTTTCTTTCTTGGTGTCGAAGTTTCGACATCTTTATCGTTAGCCAGATTGTTGCACTCATGTTTGCTTGGTTTGATGTAGTAGAGTCCATCTTCTTGTTTGTGAGCAATGAGAGTTATTCCTGCGTTTGGGTTGTTCACTGTCGCTTTGTTCTTGGTGAAGAGAACCGAACAACCGGCATTTGTCATCTTGCTAACAGACAACAGGTTCGTACAAAGACTAGGAACATAAAGTGTGTCCTTCAGGTGTGTGAGTGCGTCACTATTTCCATTTTTAGATATGAAAGAAACTGTACCTTTTCCTTTAATCTCTGCAGTATAACCTTCAGTTGCAAAGTTGAGTTTTCTGGAAATTTTCTCTATATTTTTAAATAAGTTTCTTTGATGGGTCATATGCGATGTACAGCCACTGTCCAGGACCTAAATGCTGTTCTCAGGCTCTTTGTTGCGTGTAAGAAGGCACTGTGTAGCAAAATTGTTCTTGTGAGAATCTGTGTTTTGTTTCTTAGACTTCTCATTGTTTTTCTTCCAACAATTTGTACAGATTTTGTGATTCTTGCGTTTGAAGATATTACCTCTTCGTTTGCAAATTCTACAGGACGCGTATAATGCTTCTTCTTCATATGAGGACTCAGGTTCATTGGTATAGGTCATAGTTTGATTATGACGTGCTTCAAATTCTTCAAATATTTTTGTTTTAAGCTCTTCTGGCGTTGGAAGAATATCACGCGTTTCTATAGCAATTCTGAAGTTCTCATATTCACGAGAGAGACTGTATAACATCATAATTGTCAACAAGTCGTTGTGTATAATGACGTCCATGTCAGCCAGTTTGTCCACGACATCCAGAAACTTGTTGAGGTGACTATGCACATCTTGTCCTTCAAGGTTTGTTAATATTAATTGTTTTAAGAGAGAGGCCTTACGTGCAGGTCCCTTACTGGCATAAGTATTTTTCAGTTTGTCCCAAACGTCTTTGGCAGTGCCGCAGTTTTTAATTTGCTTAAGCTCAGTTGGAGCAATAATAAGTATAAGCTCAGATTTTGCTATTCTGTCCTTATCTTTTTCGTCGGCAGTTGCATTTGGCGACAAGGGAGTCTCAATATATCTCCATAATTTTTGTCTAACTAAGACGGCTTCCGCTTGAATTACCCACGTATCGTAGTTGTCTTTTGTAAGTGATTCAATTTTAACACTCGACATTTTGTATGATTTGGGTACTTACATATTTTTATTTTCTTGAACTGCACGCTCTGCTACCATGTAAAGTTCTGATCGTTGGTTAAGAACTTGTTCAGAGAAAATAATAAGCGGAATAGTTTTAAATATTCAAAGAAATATATTTTAGAGGTTACGAAAAAAATATATGATACAATTAGAACAGCAGACTTCAGTTCATAGACCAAACATAGAACCATGATAAACAAAGAGTATGTATAGGTACCATACTTAACAGAATTCAGTGTCAAGGTCTAGTAATAGAGGATCAGAGGTTGTCGAAGGTTTACCTTGAATAGGGTTAACTGGATATCGAGACAATGCATCAGCATTAGTATTCATTTTCCCTTTCTTGTATACAATATTATAGTCAAATTCCTCTAATTTGAGTCTCCAGCGTACTAGCCTAGAGCCAGGATCCTTGCAGTTGAATAACCACTGTAGTGGTTTGTGATCAGTGACTATGGTAAATCGATTTCCGTACAGATAGGGTCGGAAGGCTTTAGTTCCAAAGATAATAGCTAAGCATTCTTTTTCGGTAACGCTATAGTTACACTCAGCCTTATTGAGTGTTCGAGACGCGTAAGCGATTGGACGGTCCTTTCCGATTGGACCTTGGGATAATATGGCTGAAACAGCGAAGTTGGAAGCGTCACAGGTGAGGATAAAAGGTTTGGTAAAATCGGGATATATTAACACCGGTGACGTCACTAATTTAGTTTTTAGGTTTTCGAAAGCGAGCTGTTGTTCATTGTTCCAATTGAACGGTGCGTCCTTTTTTAGGAGAGATGTTAATGGTTTTGCTAGTTTGGAAAAGTCAGGTATGAAACGTCTGTAGTAAGATACGAGTCCAAGAAAAGATTTTACATCTTTTGGGCATTTTGGTTTTGGGAATTCAGTGATATATTTGACTTTTCTAGGATTCGGTTGAACACCGTCTTTGTTGATGAGGTGACCAAGGTAAGCCACTTCTTTGCATAGAAACTCGCATTTATCTGGTTGGAGTTTCAGGTTATAGTTCCTGAGCCTATCGAAAACAGCGGACAGATTTTGAATGTGACTTGGTAAGTCAGGTGAGTACACTACAATGTCGTCTAAATAAACAAAGCATCGTGAGCCTTGAAGTCCACACAAGCATGTGTTCATTACTTTTTGAAAGGTAGAAGGGGCATTTTTCAGCCCAAATGGCATTCTCGAAAATTGGAAATGACCTTGTGGTATAGAAAAGGCGGTTTTGGGAGCGTCTTGCTCGGACATTGGAATCTGATGGAAGCCTGAGGCTAAATCTAAAGTTGTGAAGTATTGACTTTTCCCCAATTGATCTAAAATTTCAGTTATTTGTGGCATAGGATATGTTTCTCCAATAGTAATGTCATTGAGTTTTCTATAATCAATAACGATTCTCCATTTTTGTTGTCCCGAAGCATCCAGCTTTTTGGGCACAACCCAAATGGGTGAGGACCATGGTGAATTAGAAGGTGTTATGATGTTTTCTTCAAGCATTTTGTTAATTTGATTTTCAACTTCTTTTTTGTGACACTCGGGAAATCTATAAGATTTAGTTTGAATAGGAATATCTGTGTTTGTTCTGATATTGTGTTCGGCAATTGTAGTGTATGTGAGCTTATCGCCAGGGATATGGAAGATATCGGAAAAGTCTGTACAGACTTGTAATAGGGCATTATATTCCTCTTCATTGAGGTGAGACATCCTAAGATGCTGGAGAACCTTTTTAGTTCTTGTAGAAATGTGCATAAGAGGCAATGATTCTTGAGATTTTGAACAGGCTTGAGTGCCTAAAGGTTCTAGTGTTAGATTAAGGTTAGATTGGAGTATAACGGACTCTTCGGAGATATTGACAACTGTAATGTTAATACGGTTGTTTTCTTTCACGCTAACTACGCAGTTGGCTACTAATAACGAATCAGAGATGTGTTGGTCTATGAGCAGACCTTCCTTTATATTTGGATTACTTACTGTGCATTCAATTACAGTTTCAGTACGAGGTGGAATGTTATATAATGGTTCAGCGAATTTTAAGTCGATATAATATTCATCTATCTGTAAAGTTCCTTGAAGATAGTCGATTTGGCAACCTAAGTTTTTCAGGAGGTCGTTACCTATGATGCCGTCGAAACTTAGGCTAATATTTTTGACAACGTGAAAATCATGAATATAGGGTTTGCCATGTTTTTTGAATGTTTGCATTTTAAAGCTGCCTAGGGTTGAAGTTGTTTCTTCTCCAGGATTAATTCCTTTGAGGATTATTATATCATCACTTAACTTTGGGACTTTGGACATAGAATCTAATTTCAGCAGACTTATACAGGAACCCGTGTCAATTAAGAAGGATAAAGGCTTATCGGCAACCGGAGTATCGATTATTACGTGAGGTAAGTATCTTTTCTCTGTGTTTTGATGTATTTTATAGATTTTCACATTTGTTTTCTGTTTCAGATGTTGTGAGTTATCGGAGAAAGTATTGCGATTTGGAATGGGAATAGAATCGGTGGATTTCATGTTTGGGTTTTGCACTTTACAGGATTTGGTAGGAATAGCGGATTCAGTGTGTTCAGTGAGTAATTCAGTAGATTTGGTAGTGAGTTTTCTCTTAGATACAGTGGATTTAGTAAGTGATTCAGAGGATTTGGTAAATGGTTTTTTCATAGATACAGTGGATTTAGTAAACGATTCAGTGGATTTAGTAAATGGATTTTTCATAGATACAGTGGATTTAGTATGTGATTCAGCGGATTTAGTAAGCGATTCAGAGGATTTGGTAAGTGGTTTTTCCATAGATACAGTGGATTTAGTAAACGATTCAGTGAATTTAGTAGACGGATTTTTCCTAGATACAGTGGGTTTAGTATGCGATTCAGTGGATTTTGTAATTTGTTTTTTCAAAGATACAGTGGGTTTGGTAAGTGATTCAGTGGGTTTAGTAATCGACTTTTTCATAGATTCAGTGGATTTAGGATTTGTTTTTTTCATAGATACAGTGGATTTAGTACGCGATTCAGTGGATTTAGTACGCGATTCAGTGGATTTAGTAATTGATTCAGGGGATACAGTGAAGATAGGGGCATCGGCTTTAGTATAGTAGGACGAATTTCCTGCGCGATACCGTTCAGGAAATTTTACTCGTTTAAATCATCTTGATTGGTTTCATCTAGATTATCTTCCTCGTTTCTCTTTAAGACGAAAACTTTACGAGCTGGCCTAGAACTTGAAGTTTGTGTAGAATTAGGTTGACGGCCATCGGAAGTGGAAGCAGTAGATTGATTTCTACTGTTGTTGTATTGTCTTTTGCGACAATTTTCAATAGTATGGCCTATGTTTTTGCAGTAGCGACATATCATATCGTTGGTATTTACTTTTGAATGATCAGATTGGTGATTCCGCGGAGTTGGAAAACGCGACGATTGGGAGTCACGGCGATAATTAGTGTTTCTTAATCTGTCATTATTGGAGTGAGTACTGGAAGCGGATCTTTTATAGATGCTAGATATAATTTTCTCTTCTTCGACTGCGAAACTTATAGCGGAGTTTAGCGAGTCGGGGTTGCGACATCTAACGACTTGTGATATTCGTGGTAAGAGACCTATTATGAAGGTGTGAAGTGCAAGATCTTGCATTGCAGCTACACGACCTGCTAACTCTGTTTTGCGTTTTGTTGAATGGAAATGTTTATTTCCGTAAGTAATTTCGCTAAACAAGTTTCTATTTTTAGAGCAAACTGATTGACTGTTTCAGAAGAGTTTTGTTTACAATCTTGAAGTTCGGTGAGTAGATGAGCATAGTGTTTTCTTTCACCAAATTGATGTTTTAGGAACTCGATGAATTGATCAAAGGACTCGAACTCTTTGACACTACATGTAGTTTCAGCTTTATCTGTTAATTGACTTAGAATATATTTGAATAGGATAGATTTTTGACTTTTAGTAGCAATGTCAAAAGCGCTCTCGCAGTTAGTGATAAAGGGATTCAACTTTTCCCTGGAACCATCGAATGGTTTGATGAATTTGAATAGAATACCGAGTTCTATTTTTTCTTCAATTTCGGCTCTCGTATTTCTAGAACCACTGGAACTTTCCTCTTTTGTATCATGTTTAGAAGCCATGATTTGATTTTAAACAATAAAATATAACTTATCTTAATAACAAGAAATCGCCTCTAGCTTATGTTACTTTGTATAAGTGACTCAGTGTTATAGACGCGTAATCGAAACGCGTAGTCTAAACAAAATAATCAGGAGCGTTACAATAAGGTCTTATCGGTAACAATGTATGAACAGTGTACAATAAAATTATGGTATTAAAATAGTTACATAGGAATAGTATGGACTCTGAGTTAATTCTAGTATTCGTGCTAGGATGTTGTAATGGCCAAAGTAGATGTAGTTGACTTTTAGATCACTCACAGGAACGCCACCATTGCGAGGATATTCAGGAACATCGTGACCGCTTCTCCAGCGGTAAACAGCTGAACAGCAGTTGTAGTAGACCTCTGGACCAGCAGAGGATGAAGCCGGTCTCGGTTGCTGGATGCAACACTCAAGACAGGGTGTCGGTTGAGCACTTAGATTTCTTGCACTGACACTTCTTGTTTTTGTAACTTGCTTTAACTTTTAGCACTTTCGGAGTAGATTTAGAATATTTATACACTTAATTAATACACTTGATTTCACTGGCACTTCAGTTTTCTTCGAAGACGTATTCGGGTAGGGGATTTTCGTATCCCACCGCTGCCACCAAATATTATACGAGACTTGGGAATCTTGTTTTTAAAAAAAACAATTATTTAAGCTAGAATAGAATTTAATTACTTATTAGGATTTAGATTATAGAAATAGTAGAAATGGTAAGAGTTAGGACCTCCGACCCGTACCGAGATTTAGAACCAACTGCCTCGCTGGGCTCATGAATGACGTACTGTAACCCATAATGCTGACGTGGCACATCTGAGCGTTGCTAAGCCATTCCCCTAACATTGTAAAGGTATAACACTCCGTAATCATAGCCGGCGACCTCAATGCCAAGCACACTGCCTGGAACAGCACCAGGACCAACACCAGAGGCAGACACCTATTTGACCTCTCCTCCCTGTTCAACTTTGATGTTGTGGGCCCTCTGACCCCAACTCACTTTCCTCCTGCCCCCGGTCAAACCCCCGATGTCCTCGACGTGGCACTTCTGAAAAATGTCAACCTACGGTTAGACTCTATTGAAGTGTCCCACGAGCTTGACTCCGACCACCGACCAGTCATCATCCGACTGGCTCCCCGCGTTGGCCTTTATGACCCTGACCAACGCCCCATGACCAAAGTGGTAACGGACTGGAAGAAAGTAGGCGAATGTCTGAAATCTACCAGATCCCCCCACTTAGACTCTATTCCCGCTGTTTTGGACTCAATCGCGGGCACGACGGCCGCAATAGACTCGTTCACAGAACACGTACAGTCAGTCGTGAACGACTGTTCAAGGGAGATCTCGGCGACGGACTACCGCCGCGGAAAGCTCCCTGACGACATACGTGAACTACTGACCGAGAAGAATGCAGCCGTCCGGGCCTACAGCAACTTCCCCTGCAACGCAAATAAAGCTCATATGCGCTACTTGCAGCGAACTGTAAAGAAGCGCATAAAGGAGTGGCGTGAAGCCAGCTGGGACAAGTTGCTGAGCGAACTAGAGCCAAACCACCTAGCCTTCTGGGACCTTCAAAGGAAACTCAAATCCAGAGAAGAAGTCACCATTCCCCCCTTAATCCGACCGGATAAAACCATCGCCTTTGACGATGACGACAAGGCTGAATGTCTAGCCATCAGCCTAGAAGCCCAATGCTCCCCTAGCGCTCAACCAGTAGACCCAGCTCACCTCCTGAAGGTTGACGCAGAGGTCGAACGCAGAGCTTCCCTCCCACCCGTCGAAGACCCTGAAGATCCTCTGCCTCCCGTCACTCCAGACGAAGTGCAGGATATTATCAGAGGCCTCAAACCCAAAAAAGCTCCCGGTTCTGACGGCATCACCAACAAAGTGATCCGACTCCTCCCCGCCCACCTGATCATCCTACTGGCCACCATCTTCAATGGAGCCATGGGCAACAATATCTTCCCACAAACGTGGAAGGAAGCGACCGTTATAGGCATTCCTAAGCCCGGCAAGCCAAGATCTGAGCCTTCGAGCTATCGTCCCATCAGCTTGCTAAAAGTCCTCGGCAAGGTATATGAAAGGCTTATTTATAAGCGTCTCAGAGCCTTTGCCGAGAACAAGGGCCTCATCCCCGACGAACAATTCGGGTTCCGCTCTCGGCACTCCAGTGTCCAACAAGTCCTCCGCATCACCGAGCATATTCACGCAGGATTCCTACGTGGTATGAAGACAGGTGTTATTTACTTCGATATAGCGAAAGCCTTTGACAAAGTCTGGCACAACGGCTTAATATACAAGCTGTACCAACTCGGCGTGCCTGACCGTCTCGTGCTCATCCTGCGAGACTTCCTGTCAAACCGAACTTTCCGCTACAAGACCGAAGGAGCTGTCTCCCCCTCCCACCTCATCCGGGCCGGAGTCCCCCAGGGCTCCGTACTGGCCCCTCTGATCTTCACGCTATTCACCAGCGACATCCCCAAAAGTAAAAAGGCTCACCTCGCTCTCTTCGCAGACGACACAGCCATTTACTGCTCAGGAACCAACCCCAATCAAATAAAACTAAATCTCCAGACCGCTGTCAACGCTCTTGCTGACTGGTTTAAAAAATGGAGAATAGAAGTCAATCCCGAAAAGAGCCAAGCGGTACTCTACTCGAGACCGCCGCGCAAACCCACCCTTCCCCGACCAATCATCATGTCTGACAAGCCGATCCCTTGGAAAAAGCGAGCCAAATACTTAGGTGTTATCCTAGACGAACACCTCACCTTCGGAGAGCATATAAGGACGGTACGCTCGCGCGCCGCCTACGCTCTCTCTCGTCTCCACTCTCTCCTCAATCCGCGCAGCAAGCTGTCCCTCAAGTGCAAAATGCGCCTGTACACAGCCTGCATACGCCCCATCATGACATATGCCTGTGTAGTCTTCGCACACGCCAAGCCCAGTCATATCCATAGGATGCAGACACTCCAAAACCGCTTTCTTCGCAGAGCAACAAACGCCCCTTGGTTCGTCCGAAATGAGATCCTCCATCTAGATCTCAAAATCCCCACTATCCAGCATTTCATGAAACGCCTCTCCAAGCGTTTCTTTGACACAGCCGCTGTACATCACAACCCTCTGGTTGTCGCGGCAGTAAATTACTCCCCCTCCAAAATTAGCAAGCTTCGCCGACCTAGGCATGCTCTCACCGACCCTGATGACCCCATTACCCTCCTCCAAGAGGCCAATAGGGCCACTAGTACAAAACACAAAAAACCGACCTACCGACCTCGCCGCCGAGGTCCGACGCGACGCGTTCAACGTAGTAATCGCCCCCCCCGTCCCTTGTCCGATGTAGGCCAGCCCGCGCCGCAGCTGAGCCAGTAAATATAAATTCCCAACTATGACCTCTGAGTTTGTTTCGGACGTTTCTTCTCAGAGCTAGTACTAGGAAACGCCGCGGTCATCAAACCGAAATAAAAATAAAAATTCGATCCAGCCGTCCCTTGCTGTTCTTCTAGCGACACCCTAAGCCGAGGTTCGTACCCCACAGGGGGTGCCCTTAGCGTGTAGTCGCTTAGCTTTTAGTAGCCCTGGCTGGAGGCTTTAAATTCACTTAAGGCAGCCACAGGATAGTCCGGTTAACTAGTACCGGCCTCTCAAGGTCAACTAGGAGATGCCATATTAAAAAACAAAACAAAACAAAAACTTAGTAGGGAGTCTTTATCGAGCCGTCGGACCGAGCACACTACCAGTTAAGTATTCTTAATATTTGTTATAGGCACATAATTCTTATGTGCCTGGTCTTATGTAATTTGTATTGCTGATATTATGATGATTCAAATTATGCCCAGTGTGTAATGTTATATGTAAATATAGACATAATGTTTCTTCTATAATATCTGTTTTAATATTATTTAATAATCCACATTCTGCTATCCTAACATCAGAACTGGAGATCAGGGCTCTGGTTTTATAAAAATATATATAATTATATATTTTTTTTTTCATGATCAACGTTGGAGCTTGTGACGATATTTCGGAAGCCGTTGTTCAGCGGGTCGCTGACTTCACTCGCACCGCAATGATGACATCGGGCCGTCTTCTCTGACGTTGGAACTGCTACGCTGCATAAGCAGCAATAATCCGGTACCTGGTGACCTATACAGAAATAATCCTGTATGTACTTCAAAAATACAGAGCCCTAGAACCTCAACCAACAGTGAGAACATCCAGAAGTTATTCGAAAGTAAATAATTATCTGAATTGAGTAAATAACGTCAGTATAAAACAGTATTGTTTAAAAATAACATTTGGAAAACTTATTAAGGGACAGTATCTGTATCGATTGTATTTTCAATTTGCAACTGTGATAATTTGTTTGGTTGTGTATAATACTGTGTGTGGGTGGGTACATGGCTTGGGCTACTCTCTAGTGGTACCTTACCGCACATTATTGCAAACACTAACTACACAAATTTTTGGTGCGGGTACGTGACCAGGGCTACCCTCTGGTAGTACCATAGCGTAAAATATTGTACATTGTAACTGGACTTATCTTGTGCTTGGTCAGAGCTACTCTCTGATAGCACGGGATTTGTTCGCTACTTTAATTGCATAGTAAAGAAAGGAGGTTTTGAAAAATAAAGTTCCAACTGTCTCTTAATAATTAAATTCACAAACAATCGGACACAACATCGCTAAATCTTTAAGGCTCAAACTTTTATTGGGAATATTTGACAGTTTCGGGTGGCTTGACCTGCTGTCGTCCGTACCTTGTATAAAAGTTGAATAAGACGAAGTAATTGACTGCTGATACTTAATAGACTTGATTGAATAACTTGATTGACTTGACTGTTAACTTGATTGACAGACTAGACAGATTATTATTTTTACTGATGCTGTTGTTTGATGAGCCAGGTCTATCCGCATAGGCTGACTGACAAAGTACAGTGTCCAGAATTAATAATAATAATACAAAGGTGCCTGTGGCCGTGGTGCCTGTGGCTGTGGTGCCTGTGGCCGTGGTGCCGGTGGCTGTAGCTGTGCCTGTGCCTGTGGCTGTTGTGCTTTTGGCTGTTGTGCCTGTGGCAAGTGCTGTATCCCTGACGGGTGATGCCATGAAATATGGTAGATTGAGATTAGATTGAGAGACTATACCAAAGAGATTTCCGGCGTGTGTTGGGTAATGGCATCTGCCATATTTGCTGCTAGAAGTACCTAATTTGACTAAATATTGTGATTTTTCATAAGACAAGTCTTAAATTGTAAAAATCACCTATAAATGATGAAATGTTGGATATTTAAGAATTGCGAATGAACAACTGTTATAATAATAAATTACCTTAAAGTGTTTAAAAATGGATTTAACACATAGGATGTACTTTATTATGATTATGTTTATTTATTTATTAACATATACAGCCATCATTATAGGTAACCTTCACCTAATGCAATGGTTGTACCATTTAATATACTTATATCTAACCATACACACACACACACACACAATACAATACAACACACACATATACATCAAAAATAAAAGAAAATAAAAATACATTAATAGGTACCTACAACATAAGTAAGTGATCATGTGTAGGTATGCAACACATGATCACCTACCTACTGCAATTCAAACACAACAGAATACATGGCCTTTGTGAACACACCAACTGAGCATGAAAATAAATCGACCCGAGTGGACACCGTGTTGAGCACACGCAGCGTACGCGTCAGTGGCGCAAGTTGCATCAAGTTTGTGCGCGCATGCGGCACCACCAGGAGTGGCGGCCGTCTCCGTCGTCCTATGTATTCGTCCGGGACACACAACTTTACCAGTGACAAAACGGCCGGATCATTAACCATGCCTCGAAGGATTTTAAATACATATAGGGCCAGGGCCACTTCTCTTCTAGCCTCCAAACTTTCATAGCCCATCATACCCAACACAAATGATGTAGGATAGAGAAGTGGGTATCCCAGATATACCCCATACTGCTTTAGGTACATAAATCTTATAAATTTGTTTTGGATACGCTCCAACATTAACTTATATTTATACTCATGCGGTGACCATATTACTGCATTATGTTCTAGATGAGTTCTTACGAGAGCCCCGTACAGGGCTTTCAGCGCTAAAATGTTTGTAAATTCCGATGCTTGCCGCAATAAAAAACCGAGGTTACGAAATGCTTTTTACAAACATTTGTGATATGATTACGAAAGGTCAAGTCGGCAGTAAACTGAACCCCCAAGTCTCTAATATCGGTTACGCGTCGCAACGGCACTCCTTCCATGTGGTAATCGTGTTGTTGTGGACTACGTGAGCGACTGAAAGTAAGTACGGAACATTTCGATACATTGAAATTCAGTTTATTAATATGGCTCCATTTCACAACACCATCAATATCTCGCTGCAGTATTTCATGATCGTCGTTCCGCTCAACCACTCGGATTAATTTCATGTCATCAGCAAATAACAATGGCGTTGGCTCAGTGACTACGCCTGGCAGGTCATTTATCATTAATATGAAAAGCAACGGCCCCAAATTACTGCCCTGGCTCACGCCTGACCAAGTAAAATATGGCTCGGAACATCTACCCCCACAATCCACATACTGGCACCTATCCCGTAAATAACTCGCAAAGAATGCCAGAGTATGCGGCGTGCAACCCACGTCAGCTAGCTCCCTCAGGAGGATGTCATTATCAACAGTGTCAAATGCTTTTCTGTAATCAAAGTAGATGACATCCACCTGCAAGCCAGCATCCACCGCAGGTACCAGATGTGTCATCATATTCAATAAGTTGCCTGTTGTTCCCCGCCCAGGGCGGAAGCCGTACTGTGCTTCGGACAACTGGGCGCTTATCTGAGTATACATCGAACTGTGAATGGCCGCCTCAAACACCTTAGCTGGAGTACTTAGTACCGCCACGGGTCTATAGTCGCTTGGTCCTGAACCACCAGTACCCTTCGGTAGTGGTACCACTCGTGTGAGTTTCCAGCAATCTGGAAACGTAGCAGTCTCAATGCAGGTATTAAATATGTGTAATAAAGGTTTAACCAAAACCATGCGACAGTCTCTGAATACAAAAGACGGTATACCGTCAGGTCCTACGGAGCACTTCGGTAACAAACGAGTCAGAGCACCTAGAACATCGGCAGATCCCAGAGGAGCCAGGTGAGTCCAAAAGTTTGGTGACGCTGTCGCGCTTGCCGCCGCTACATCTAACACAGCCGACTTCACATTGTAGACAGAGTGAAAGAATCTAGCAAACTCATCGGCGGATTCCTCATCTGGCAAAACACTTCCGTCAATTATCAACTAAGGTTTATTCGAACTTACCTTCCTTGATCTCATGTAATTCCAAAATGCTCGGGGATCAGTTTTCATTTGCGCTTGTAAGCGATCTCGATACTGGTTATGTGCACGAGATATGTCAGTTTTTATTCTCGCCCTGCACTGTGCGAACAATATATAATCAGTATGTAATTTACTACATTTATATTTTTTTTTGTAATATATATGTTTAAGTTTTAGATTTCTTATAATGTCTGAAGTATACCAAACTGGGTAACTATACTTGCTAGGGTTAGATGTTTTAATTCTTTTTGGTATACAAGTATCAAACACTTTATAAATGTTGTTATAAAATACATTTAACATTAAATTAGAGTCTTTCAAAGAAAACATTTCAGTGAAGTCTATTTTACTCAACTTGTCATATAAATCAATAAAATTACCTTTGCGAAAATTCCATTAGTGACTAGTGTGTGTCGCGCGCTCGTGAGACGGCACCATTGATGGGGGCGACGCATACGCGTGGAGAGACGGCGGTGCCGACTGAGACGCGCCAATGCTAACCTGAACAGCAAGCGGTGGATGGTACACATCCACAGGTTCCATACATTCGTCCGCTGCGCTCACTGACATGCCACAACACGCGCTCAACACTATGTCCAACTGTTTTCCGTTACACTTAGGTATACTGTTATATTGAGTGAATTCACAAAAGGCCATGAAATAGTCATAATAACTAGAAATATTTTTATTACATGAACATAAATTGAAATCTCCAAAGATAACTATTTTATGACAATATTGGACACATAGTTTTTCCAATATATTGAATAGTATCATGTATTCAGACTCATCAGTTTGAGGTGGAATATACACTACACAACATACCAGTACTAATCGCTTATTCATATAAACCGTAGCACAAAGTAACTCAACCTATGATTGTTTATATCAATATCGTCCGGCATCGATACTTGCCGCAGCTCAAAACGCGGTGTGGATATTAAAAGCACGCCACCATGCTTACGCCCGTCTGCGCGATCACATCTTAGTATTTGGTATCCAGGGAGCATAAATTCCGCATTTTGAATGCCATTATTTAACCCTGTCTCCGTGAATGTGAATAATTCCCTTGTAGACGACTGCAATAATGATGTTAATTGATTGATTTTAGTTCGAAGTCCTCTCACGTTCTGGTACAAGATGTTAATATTTCTACTTGGTTTCCTGTTGTGTCGGTTTGGTTGAGCGACGAAACCAAACCCACTCGCTAAACTCCATATTCAACGGCCACAAAGATGCGTCGCTAAGTTTTACAAAGTCACTTTCTGTTACACCAATTTTGAAAGATGCATAGTCTCTCTCCGTTTTAGGTTTTAGTTTTTCTATTATTATATCCGAATCCGTACCGAGTATGGTTATAATGTAATCGTGCAAACTTTTTTCGCTGGTACTTTTGTCCAACCTCCATACATGAAGGTATTTCTTCCTCTCAACTGCTTTTAATGCTAAAATTGAAGTATTGCCACCTCTTATAATTGGTGTCTTCCTCCTTACACTTTTAACCTCGGTCCAATTATCATGAACCGTGGTAATATCCGCTTTCGCTGTCTTACTAGTTACCGCCGCATAGGTCGACACTTGCGATTGTGCCTCCCTACTCTGTACGCGGTTGCTGCTAGCGACAACATCAACGCCGCCGCCGTCCCTAAGGTGATAGATACCCTCGAGCGGCCAAAAACGCTCATCTTTCGAAGTTTATTCCTCCAGAATGCCTTGATCAAAAATTTTGAAAAAAATATATTATAATCATAGATTCAAGGAAAACATATTTATTGTTTACTATTTTCCATATGGCCTATATTTACGTCAAAAAAAAATATTTCTACACGGCATTTTTTAACTTTTAAATCGATATTTCTCTTAAAGCGCTTAGACTTTTTAAAATATTCTTACTGGCAGTAACGTGTAACTGTAAGAACTATAGAATCATAGTTCTGTTTTAAAATTGATGAAATATTTAATAAGAAAAGTAATAAAAATGAGTGTCCGTACGAGTTTCCGCCTTAGGAGGTTCAGAGGGGCTCTATGCGGGACGCGGGCGCGAGTGGCCCCGGCAGTCTCGCGCCAGCGCTCGTGAGAGAAGGCTGTGCAGTGTGTCACTTTTTGCTTCGCGCACCCGTGGATACTAATGTAAAGACATGCTTCAGAAGCGTGGAAAATAATAACGACGTAGTACAAGTCTGTTTAATTAATGATCAACAGTACAGACATCAGTAGCGTTTATATACCATTGAGTCAAAATACTAACGAGTAGTCAGGTATTGAATAAAATTAAGAAAAAGTTAATAGTAACGCTAGTAATTGTCAATAATTGTGTACAGATATTTGGATTAACCTAAAATATCGAAAGTTGTCTATATTTATTTATTTGAACAATGCTTGATTCAATAAATAATCCGATGGGCGGGAAGACTAATGATTTTAAAACTAATAATTTTAATAAGAGTTGGCGGTAATCGGGAGTTGCATCAATAATTCTAAAATTAATAAATTAATGGCCGAAAGACCGGAAGTGTACTTCCAAGTGTGATTTTAGAATAAACTAAGGTATTAAAATCCTCCCAAGTAATTTAAAGTAATCATAATAAATTTAAATTAACATAAATAATGACGCAACTACGATCAATATAAAATAATTATGTATAGCTCGAACTTAGTTCGAGCTATACATAATTATATCTATGAAGCTATATAGGTACATAATATAGCTGCATAGATGAGCGGGAAGCGGAAGCTGTAACACTAAGTACTTCGAGTGCAATGAAGTATTTTTAGTGATTTTGTGTATAATTATTGGACATTTGCATTTATTGCCGCGCTGGGACGCTTTACGTGATTTAATATGATGTTTTATTTTGATACTAGCTTTCCGCCCGCGGCTTCGCCCGCGTGGAGTTCGGTTATATCGCGCTTTTCAAATTTCCTTCGGGAACATATTTTTTTTTCGGAATAAGAAGTACGAAGTACCCTCTCATTTAATCCCGATTTCTAACTTTACGTCTACGAAATGACAAAGCAATCGGTTCAGTAGTTACAGTGTGAAAGCAGAACAAACAAAAAAACTCACTTTCCCATTTATAATATTAATATGATTTGGTTATATCGCGCTTTTTAGATTCCTTCGGGAATATCAAATTTATCCGGGATAAAAAGTACCCTATCATTTAATTCGGGCTACATTACCAAAATTTCAAAGCAATCGGTTCAGTAGTTACGGCGTGAAAGCGGAACAAACAAACAAACTCACTTTCCCTTTTATAATATTAGTATTTTCTAGATTCTGATCAGTGTCAATAGTTTTGACTTCTGTGAGTAAGTGTAAATATTAGCCCTTAGTATTTATTGCCGCGCTTGGACGCTTTATGCGATGTTTTTGAGTAAATTTTAGACGATTTTTTTTTGAATTTTCGAAAAGTATTTATTGCATTCATGCCATGGTCATTTCTTTTTTAAATTATAAATTAGCGCTTGACCGCAGTCCGGCCTGATGGTAAAGTGATACGATTGTTGATGGTAAAGCGCGCTAGTTTATTAAGAGCCTATTCACTCTACCCTTGAAGACACTCAAATTGTAATGTGACGGAAACACCGTCGCTGGAAAATTGTTCCAGTCCCTCGATGTACGCCGTATAAAAGAGGAAGCGAAACGCTTCGTCCGGGTCGCAGTGGTGTCAACAACGTAAGGGTGGAAACACGCCGTACGACGACGGGTCGTCCGATGGTGGAACGGAGATGGGGGAATTAAATCATGCAATTCCCTTGCACACTCACCAGAATGCAACTTATAGAAGACCGAAAGGCTGGCTACTCTACGCCTGTGCTCCAGGCTTTGGAGACCGTTTCGAGTTAAGTCTGGGTCGCCAATCAACCTCATCGCACACCTCTCCACTGAATCCAAAGTAGCCAGGTGACATTTCGCAGCACCAGCCCAAATGTGGCTGCAGTACTCCACACACGAGCGGACCTGTGCTTTGTACAACATTAGAAGCTGCCCCGGTGTGAAGCACCGTCGAACCTTTGCGATAACGCCAAGTTTTCTGGCAGCCACCCTGGCCTTGGACTCAATGAACCGCCCAAAGTTAAGGTTCCGCCGCCACGGACGGATCTGGACTCCGGGTGTGTTGCTGTTGTTTCTGGAAGTTCTGAAACAAATATGGAATTTTATTTTAGGTTCCTCTCCCCTCGGACCTCGATTGCGAGCAAACGTGTCTTGAGTGTTATTTGTTTGTTTTTTATTAAATTTAAAATCATAAGTAAAATTTTAATTTGTTACGAAAAATAGGAGTGCATAAGCTGCGAGGAGTTAACGCGGACCTACTCGATACCTTCATTTGCGCTTGTGTGATTTGACCTGCGAGCGCCGACATAGCTAGCTGACGCCTGACATTTGATGCCGCCCTAGTACTTCTCAGCGTAGTGCAGCTTCATGCGTGAGTGACCCCACTCTTCATCAATTCCTTTACATACGAACACGAAGTCGGCTAACACAACACACAACACAACAGCTAATCTAAGAAGAAACGCAACATACGAGTACATCCGTGCTTGTGAGTGGCAGACAACGCCTCATACTGTATGCCGCCCTGGTACTTCTAACCGTTGGCACATTCATACTTTGCTCAGGGACAGCCATTGGCGGGAACGGACTTCTTTGTTGATTATGCGAGCCTAGTATAAAAGAATAAGCTGAAGAAACAATTCTCGCCACGCCGCGGCTACTTGTTTAAGCTATCCCCACACAAAACCAGGATTTAGCATTACACACGCCATTTCGAGTTGTGCGTCGGAGTTGATGATACTTCCTGCTATTTTATGCTGTCCTGGTACTAGTAACATACATCTATAGCATAATAAGATAACTATTTAAAAAAACCTTATTGAACTGATTCCTGAGACTGTCACGGGGACCTCTGTGTGAATATGCGAGCCTAGTACAAATAGTTATAACTAAAAGACAACTTTGACATACCCTGCCTAACTGCTTTGCCTCACTCAGACAACGATCAACTTCACTAACCATCGTGACATCAGCGCCTTGTTATAGAACTTACCCTGTTTTATTTTTTAATACTATAATGCCTCTAAAACGTACACCTCCGAAAGGTACACCAAGTAAAGAATTTTTAATGCAGACAAACGAACGAACTCCGGCGAACAGTGATCAACAAACCTCAGAATTAGAACCAGACCAAGGCCAATTAAGTGATACAATGCGTAACGTGACAACCAGAAATCATAAACGTAGAGCTGTGGGCTCCCCTCCTGAAGACATACAAAACCAGAGCATGGATAAGTTTATGTCTGAGATGCGCACTTTAATCAACAGCCTTGCGCTACAAACAGCTTGTGCTTTCTCGGTGGTAGGTCACAACATCAACCGCCGGCATAAGTTACCACCCACCAGACAAAGACATGCCGCCAAGCGATTCGTCGTGTTCCGGCATGATGTCTGGTGAAGCCGTTCGGAGGACGGGTCTGAGCAGTTGTGTTGCGATGTGTGCCGGGTGCGATGCGCCAGATGGTGTTGTGTCGGGAGTTTGTTCGTGGAGGGTAGCGGGATCCGAAGCACGGTTCTCCGCTGGCCGACCGCAGGTAGTTGGGGGCCCAAGTAGTGTGCCAGCCACATACGAAAGGCTGCCCCGCCAACTGCGAAAAATCCCAGGGTGGCCCCATCGTGCCGGTTGGCGACCGGACGAGAGGACCCGATGGCGATCCCTGGGGGGGTTCGGGCGTCCCCGCAGTCTCCAGAACAATCTCCCTCTGGCCCAGCATCGTTGGTCGCATTGTGAGGTTTAACGTTGCATCACCTCACTCAACTGCCGTCTTTCTTCCTATTCACTCAATTTTTGAAATAATGAAAAGTTTAATAAAGAAAAGTAGGTGTGCACAGCGGGCGCACGTCCTCTCATTTAAAGTGCACCTCGCAAATATTAGAGGTCTGCACTCCAATCTCATTGCAGTACATTACCACCTTGAGACTGAAAAGCCACATCTACTTTTCCTGACGGAGACCCAGATCAGATGTCCGTCTGATGCGGCATACCTCGGCTACCCGGGATACTCTTTGGAGCATCATTTCCTGCAGCGTGCCGGGGTCTGTGTGTATGTCCGCAATGACATCTGTTGCCGGCGCCTCCGTCACCTCGAAGACCCTCACTTCTCGTCCCTATGGCTGTTGGTTGACACTGGTGTGGACAAAATTGTTTACACCTGTGTCTACCGATCGCACAGCGGTGATCAGGAGACAACTAGATTATTTGACCACCTCAGTGAGGCTGCTGACAATGCGCTGCATCGGCACCCTGACGCTCAGTTCGTCGCTCTGGGGGACTTCAACGCCTGCCACCAGGACTGGCTCTTCCCATACCAGAGGACCGACCACGCTGGGAGAGAAGCGCGAAACTTCGCGCTTTCTATGGGCCTTTCCCAGCCGGTAGAGCAAGCGACTGGGGTGCCTGATGTAGTTGGGCATACTGCCAACTGTTTGGACCTTCTGCTGACCACTGATCCGGACAGATGTGTTGTAACAGTTTCCTCACCGTTGGGAACTTCAGACCACTGTCTGGTGAAGTCTGTAACGTCCTTCTCCCCACCAGATCACGACTCTCGTGGTGAACGGCGAATGTGGCGATACAGGTCAGCGGATTGGGATGAGATGCGCCACTTCTTTGCGTCTTATCCTTGGCAGCAGGTCTGCTTCTCCTCTGACAATCCTTCGAGCTGTGCGGACGCTATAACCGATGTGGTGCGTCAAGCTATGGAGTATTTTATCCCATTCAATGACGTGCCCGTCGGTGGCTCGGCTCGCCCATGGTTCAATGCCGATTGTGTCCAAGCTGAACAGCGTAAGCACACGGCATTTCTCGCCTGGGTTGACGCTCGTGACCGCGGAGCTCCGGATCTAAGCTCAAAGAAGAGAGCCTTTAACCGTGCTGCCAAGTCCTTCAAGAAGGCGCTCAAGAAGGCTCGCTTCGACCGCATTACCCATATTGGCAACAAGTTATCTGCGCAGCCATCCGGTAGCAGATCTTTTTGGTCCCTTGCCAAATCGGTTGAGGCGAACTTCTGTCGGCCCTCACTGCCTCCGCTGGTTAGGCCTGATGGAACACTGACTCATACGGCGAGAGAGAAAGCAGGTCTCTTTGCATCTCTCTTTGCCCATAATTCGCGTCTTGATACTGGCAGTGCTACTCCACCTAATTTACCTTATTGCGGAGCTTCAATGCCTGAGGTTCGCATTAGAAACAAGGAGGTTCTGAGAGTACTGTGTCGTCTGGACGTGAATAAGGCTAGTGGTCCGGATGGTATACCAGCGATTGTTCTTAAAGCATGTGCGCCCGAGTTGTCTCCTGTATTGACGCGCTTGTATCGCCTCTCATTTAGGACTGGTATAGTGCCCAAGTCCTGGAAGCTTGCTAACGTGCAGCCTGTGCCCAAGAAGGGTAGTCGTGCCGATCCTGCCAACTATCGGCCGATTTCGATCACCTCCATACTTTGCAAAATTATGGAGCGTGTATTGAACTCTCGCCTCTTGGCATACCTGGAAGGTAACGATCTCCTCAGTGACCGACAGTACGGGTTTCGCCGCAATCGGTCAACTGGGGACCTACTAGTGTATGCCACTCACTTGTGGGGCGAGGCCCTCGAGAAGAATGGGGAAGCGATTGCTGTCTCCCTTGATGTCTCGAAGGCCTTCGACCGGGTTTGGCACGCTGGCCTTTTGAGTAAGCTTCCAGCGTACGGCATTTCCCCTAGTCTGACTGGCTGGGTAAAAGACTTCCTGACTGAACGGTCCCTCCGAGTTGTTGTCGACGGATGCTCTTCTGAGCCCATGTCAACTAATGCCGGTGTTCCTCAGGGGTCTGTTCTCTCTGCAACTCTGTTTCTGCTGCATATTAACGATCTGCTGATGCCCGGTATCTATGGGTATGCAGATGACAGCACAGTTGTAGAGAGACCTGCCGGATGCTCGGGCTAGTAGGGAATCAATCCGGTCCGAAAGAGAGGCCATGGTTGAGCGAACGAGTGTTGCACTGCAGGCAGTCTCCGAATGGGGCAATGCCAATCTTGTAGCATTCAATGCCGCCAAAACACAGGCGTGTCTTT
Organism: Sesamia nonagrioides; assembly: GCA_017933935.1. Lineage (NCBI taxonomy): Eukaryota > Metazoa > Arthropoda > Insecta > Lepidoptera > Noctuidae > Sesamia > Sesamia nonagrioides. The sequence goes on along the minus strand of JADWQK010001047.1, from coordinate 546,752 downwards.
TCACCGCCAAAAGGAGCCCGTTCACCTTGGCCCCTACTTTTCGGAATGTGTCCTTGGAGTGTTCCAACCGCCTTCAGCTTTTGGGAGTTGAGATTTCCTCGGACCTTAACTTTGGGCGGTTCATTGAGTCCAAGGCTAAGGTGGCTGCCAGGAAACTTGGCGTTATCGCAAAGGTCCGGCAGTACTTCACACCTGGGCAGCTTCTAATGTTATACAAAGCACAGGTCCGTTCGTGTGTGGAGTACTGCAGCCACATTTGGGCTGGTGCTGCCAAGTGTCAGCTGGCCACTTTGGATTCAGTGGAGAGACGTGCAAAGAGGCTGATTGGTGACCCTGATCTAACTCGAGTTGGTCTCCAAAGCCTAGAGCACAGGCGTAGAGTAGCCAGCCTTTCGGTGTTCTATAGGATGCATTTCGGGGAGTGTGCGAGGGAATTGCATGATTTAATTCCCCCATCTCCGTTCCACCAGCGGACGACCCGTCGTACGGCTGGTTTCCACCCTTACGTTGTTAACACCACTACGATCCGGACGAAGCGCTTCGCCTCCTCCTTTGTACCGCGTACATCGAGGGACTGGAACAATTTGCCCGCGGCGGTGTTTCCGTCGGACTACAATTTGAGTGTCTTCAAGCGCTAGAGTGAATAGGCTCTTAATAAACTAGTGCGCTTTACCATCAACGATTGCGTCACTGCTTACCATCAGGCAGGATTGCGGTCAAGCGCTGGTTTATAATTTGTAAAAAAAAAAAAACAACAACAGAGGCGCTTCGAAGAAATAAAACTGTCTATGGAGGAACAGGCATCGGATATTAAGGATAGCATTAACTTCCTATCGACTAAATACGATAATATAATGAAAGAGATAACAGTCTTAAAAGAGCAAAAAAAGGAAGACAGGAAACATATTGTAATTTCTATAATAATTGAAAATCTTTTGTATGCTCATAAAAATATAAAATTGTTTAAAAAATACAGTGATGTCCATAATATAAATACAAGGAACAGGAAGACAGGAAATATATTGTAATTTCTATAATAATTGAAAATCTTTTGTATGCTCATAAAAATATAAAATTGTTTAAAAAATACAGTGATGTCCATAATATAAATACTAGGAGGCACAAATTTATTGTACCTACAACAAGGCTCAATAAAATAGGTGGCTCTTTCAGATGCCAATGTATACATTTTTACAATGGACTTCCAGAGGTGGTTCAAGATCTGAGCCTGAATAAATTCAAATCCTTCATTAAACGTAAGTTGTGTCAGAAAGCATTTTATAGTGTGAAGGATTATATTGAGGACAAAAAGGCTTGGGCTTGAGCTGCGTCCGATTTCTATACACTGATTGTTCTCTGATTTTTCCTCTTGTAGTTTTAATATGTAATTGTTTATGTTATTAATTCAAAGCCTGTATTACACACTATGTAGCCAAGCATATTGTACGTTACGGAATTGTATCGCTGACAGAGGTGTTCGGCACTTGTACAGCTGCACAGGAGCTAAACTTAGTATTCGGAAACACTGTTGGAGCTGCTGAACCTTGGACAAAACTATCTTAGCATTGTGTAGATTCAATTTCTTAGTATTGTATAATTGCATGGCAAACGTGTGAGCACAATGTACGAATGTGCTGTAAGGCATTTTTTTGTTGGGTTAGTCTTTTTTATTGACTTGATAGTGCTCTGGCTGTTGAGAGTATGTCATGCTCACTCAAATGTCTCGCTGATGGTGGCGTGTGTGTTGGGTCATTAGGTTCCCTTCAATATGGTTGAGCTGAATGATGCTGATCCATTCGTCATGTTCGTGAACGGACGCCGTCGGAGGGGACTGGTCATCTCTTAGCTGCCACGACGTATTTTAATTTCTGAATTGATTTTTGTGTGTTTTCCATAATGGACGCTCTCGGCGTACAATTTATTTCTGCATCGTTCTCACACGGTTGATTTCAACATGAATGATGTAATCAAATATTTGTAACAATAGCTTGAAAATTTAAAAGAGTGTCCATGGAGTTTCTTGCCCGTTCTTCTCCATAGGTACCTACTCTTTGGAATGGGCGACTAGCTTCATTTTATTGACTGACCGACCTTCTGACAATTCAAAAGTGCCTGTAACTGGTTTATTTGAAATAAATGCTTTGATTTTGATTTTGTAGAATTAGAGGAGAAAATCGAGTTGCTCGAGAGGTGTGCGGTCTACTACCCTGGAGATTAGAAATATCCCAGCTCGGGAAGGGGAAACAAAGTTAGATCTTGCGAATACTTTTCTAAATTTGACTCAGTCTTTAAAGGTACCCATGCAACAAACTGAAATAAAGGATATATTTAGAATAAATACCAAAAAGTCCGGTAAAGTCATAATTGCTGAACTTACCACCGTTATGGCAAAGGACAAGGTTGTTGAGGGCTATAGAGCTTACAATAAAGGCCAAAATAAGCTAATAACAATTACCCTAAATATAAACGAACCCGAAGTACGCATCTACCTATCAGAAAGCCTAACTTCACATACTAATAAACTTTTCTATCTTGCAAGGAAATTCAAAATCGAATGCAACTATAAGTTTTGTTGGGCTTACCATGGACAAATATTTCTTCGGAAAGATGAAGGTACGCCGAAAATTCGTATTACCTACTGATGAAAAACAGCTTATGTCCCTTGCCGGAACAGCCTGACTAGTTGTACTGGACTACATTTATACTTACTCCACTTGTTTCTCGTTGCATTTTTTTGAGTCGTTTCCTATAGATGTAATTAGTTACCTGTTACTTATAATGCTTATAATGCCGCAGTATACTATTGTTGCTATTTCTAGGCTTAAATATAGATTAAGTGAACATTCAACTATTTACTCATCACAAACATTCATACAATCACACACATATAACAAAACACAAAAATACTCTTTACAAAACAAAACAAACACTAATCAACAACAATTTTTTCACTACCCTCATCCATTACTTTATTTTTTTATATCGTTTTCTAAAATTATAGTTAGCCAATATTTACATAATGACATACAATTATTACTAACGGTATACTTTATTTCAGTCATTATATCTAGACCTATGTATGGCACAAGTACACACACAACTATATAATCGCAAACTCCGACGCACTCATACACCGACACACCAAAGTTCCCCCATTCACAAAATAATTCAAACGCTAATCAACAATTATCTACTTGCTACTCTCAACAAAATGTATTTACCTACGTTTTATTTAAACTGAATATAACATTACAATACACTGCAGTTTTTACTTTTGGGTCTATATATAACATAAGTTATCACTCACCTATATATGCGCAAACATTCACACATTCATACATTTGTACTAATGCAAAGAAACATTCCAATTCACAATATAATACGAACACTAACAATCCTCTAATTATAGTATCAATTAACACCAATAACAGAGCCAACATTATTGATTTAAAATCCTACATATACCATGTATCCTGGATTATTACTATTTCCATTAAAATTCGACACCATTGAGAACATCAATACTGATCTTGACCTCATATCTGTTTCGAAAGCTGGCAATTGTTTGATAGAAGACTGTGCAAAATTGTCCAAAATTCACTATAAGGCAATTTCCATCATCTAACAAAATATTAGAAGTTTGTCCCACAATTACCCCAATATTCTCACTCTTTTACATCGTGCTGACACGAAATGGGATCTTATTGTTTTAACGGAGTGCTAGTTGTTGAATTCCCCTCCCCTCCCAACTCTTGATGGATACTACTCCACCTCTACCACACGGCACTGTACGCAAAATGAAGGCGTAGTAATTTACTACCGAGAAAACTATAAAGCTGCTATTGTCGAACCAGTTTTAAATGACGCGAACTGTCTTATTATTATTTTATATCAAGATACGGCCATTATTGCAATTTACCGCCCACCATCAATATACAACGTTACTAACTTCTTACATTCTCTATCTCAGATTCATAAAAATTACTCATCATATAAAAATTTAGTAATTACGGGCGATATAAATATTAATATTAAAGAAAACAACACCGATCCCCGATCCTCAGAGTATTTATCAATGGCTGCTTTTTATGGTATGCTTCCAGCACACACATTGCCAACTCGAAACAGCAATTGTCATGTACTTCTAAGAACCAAAAATACAGCACATTGTTATGTTGCCCACGCCTCAGTAACTGATCATGACGCCGTAATACTTTTTCTGGGGGCTTCCCATAGTTTTCCTAAAACAAACATTAATAAAACTATCAAAAAATTTGACTACGTAAAACTTGATATGGACCTGATAAATTTTGATTTTGATACTATGTACCAGCTAAAATGTGTAAATGAAGCTACTAATTATTTTATTAATTCCCTTAACCGTTGCCTTATCGCCAATTGTATACTTAAACCAGTGCCAAATAGAAAATGATTAACAAAACCGTGGATGACTGTCGGGTTATTAAAATGCGTGAAAAATCGAGATCATTTATATATTAAATACAAAAAATCACCCACTAACGAGATATTAAAAATTACATATAATAGGTACAGAAATTACTGTGTCACAATTTTAAGAAAGGCCAAAAATAATAATGAAAAATCCTTGTTAAAGTCCGCAGAAAAAGATACTAAAAAGCTCTGGGACACTGTGAAAACAATTACTTTTACAAAGAAACAGAAAACATCTGCAGCGGAACTGTTATCCTCAATAGACCCGATATCATCAGTCAACGTAACAAACCATTTTTTTGTAAACATTGGTCGAACATTGGCAGAGGCCATAGATAAGGACAATATAAACAGTGACCCTACTCCCTCAACTCACAATACACCCTTTAAAAACACATTTTTTCTTAATCCAACTGATAATGCTGAAACTGAATTGGGTTGTATCCTAAAAAATAATTTAATGTCCATCAGGTAGATTTATAAAAAATATGGAAAACGTATTTTTTATTTTTTCGTTCATTCAAATACTTAGGAAGATATATTGATTTGAAATGTTGCATGACGTCACGCCGTGCTACAAAATATACCACGGCGTGACATAATTAGCCCCCACTCCGTAACTTGAATACGCTGTATCTCAGTAGCTTTTGCTAATTTCGACAAAATAAAAAATACGGGTCTTATTTTTTTTTATTATCTACAATATGTTAAGAAAACCCTGTCCGATCGGTGAAGGTATTGTTAGGTATCGATAACTGATTCTACTAATGCCTGCAAAACCTGGCTAAACTTAAAAAAAAATACCCCCTAAAAAATAAATAACTTAAATAAAATAAATAGGTAATTTCATGGCAACACAGGCACAGGTCATGACCGCAGTTGACCTCATGCTTGTAGGTATAGGTAGCTTGTTCACGTTTATCGACTCTCGAAAGAAACAATGATACTTAGGCAGCTTGAGAAAAGAATTTTTTTTAAGGAGGAAGGTCGTCTGACTCTCCGAATGTATTATTTCATTGCGGAGGGATTGGATTGCTGGGGATTGCAGGCGGAGATGTTCCATATCTCGTCGCACGAGATTAGCACGGACATGCACACAAATAAAAATCAAGTGGTGTCAAATCCGCGCTGGCCACAGTTGGCCCCTACCAATCCACTACTCGCCGAACTGATAATGGACAATAATGATAATGTACTCACGTACAGGTCGGAAAAAATATCATGAGGCACCGTCATGCTGGAACCCTCGTGCAGCATTGACCGATAAGTACCCACTTCCAAAACACCTGATCACAACACAGCTAATTGCAGTTACTACCTCCATCAGCATGTTACATTACTCTACGTTAGAAAACGACATGATCACACAATACACGAATAGTGTGTACACCAGCAATATTTCCGCGCAACTAATAATTTAAAGTAAAAAATATTTTTATTTTATAAACATAGGTATCTACGCGGCTGGCGGCTTCATGCTTTGGTAGAGATGTGTAAGTTATCAAAATATTGTTTTTTTATCGATTGATACTCGTCTATTTTTGGTATCGATTTAGTATTGTAGTTTCTCATTCTTATTCTCGATTCAACATCGCATGGAATTGTTTAGAACTTTTACAAAACTCAAATTAGCGAGGTACACTGCTGTAAATGAAAATCATGCCAAAGTATTAATTTCAGTTTCTGTCTTAATATCGATGATATTGACCGATAAAATATTTGTAAAACTTTACTAAAATTGTGTTTCATAAGTCTTTCTCGTTTCTGTTTACTAATACTTGTGTTATAATAATGTTATTAGTAATTAATCGATAAACAAACAAAAGTACTTTTACCATTGGGTAATCTGTGTTTTTACAACAAATCCTTCACCCAGATACAAGTTTCGATTAATAGCGATAAAAAAATAGTACATCCCTAGTTTCACGTACTTTTTTCTTTGAAGACACCGACAAACTCGCTGCGCGCCGGCATCACAAACGAGACCGCCAAATATTGAACATAAATTTATACATTTAATATCCAACAATAAATCAAACGATGATACCGCCGAAAATGGTGTTGTCACATTTTAAAAATTTACCTAATTTTGGGGAAGTTCGCGGGAAAAAAAGATAATTTCAAAATTCACTAGTATTCTTACTATGATGATTATGTAAAATTTCATATTTTATTTGGCCATGTGTTTACCTAACCTTTATTATCCTTACGGGTCGGACAGGGTTTTCTTAACATATTGTATAAGACGGACTAATTATTTTTTTGATTTTCATACCTTGGATACATCCCTATTAGTGATAATGAATATGCGGTCTGATTGTGCAGTGGGCCTCGACGATTTTTCTTGACTTTTCTTGAAAAGATTCAGCGATATACTGGTTCCCCTTATCACTTTTTTTTCTAATTTGGCCTTTGAGACTGGAATATTTCCTGATGCGTATAAAGTAGCTGTTATTCACCCTATCTACAAGAGTGGGGACAGGACGCGTGTAAACAACTATAGACCCATTTCTATTTTACCAACTCTGTCAAAAATTTTAGAGAAATTACTAAATAAAAGACTTGTCAAGTACCTAAATTTACACAATATTTTATCACCTAACCAATACGGGTTTCGGTCAGGAATTTCAACAAATGACGCGGTTCTAAACTTAACAAATAAAGCTGTGTCTGAGCAGGACCATAGAAACAAAGTGATTGGTATTTTTTTGGACCTGGCCAAGGCCTTTGATACGATTTCTGTCCCCACTCTTCTAGAAAAGCTGGAGTACATAGGCATCAGGGGCACTTAGCTTGCTCTTTTTCAAAGTTACCTGACGGGACGTCGACAACGCGTTAAGATCAATGACTGCGTCAGCGATGAGCTTTCGGTTAAATATGGGGTTTCCCAGGACAGCATCATTGGCCCTACTGTATTTCTTATATTTATAAACGACCTTTGCAATCACTACCTTCAAAACGGGAAAATTATTACTTACGCCGGTGATACTGCACTAGTCTTTCATGGGGAGTCTTGGACAGATGCCTTCAGTCATACGCAGTCGGGATTCAATTTGGTCTCAAAATGGCTCTCTAAACATTTTACTAACATTAATAATAATAATAATAATATTTATTGGTACAAAAATACATTTTCACTTTTCGTTTACATTAAAACTGCATTACAAATAGGTAGGTACAATAGGTTTATCCCTGTCCCCTAAACTAGGCTAGGCCTGTATCTTAGGGGGCAGTGTCCAGTTATAGCGTATGCTATATAATGCAATGAATTTTGACCTAGTGACTTTAAAACTATAAACTTTAAAAATATGAGAATGAGATGGTGATGAGTGAGATTGTATGGAGTAAGAGTAAGTGTTTGGTGATTATGTTTAGGAAGTGTTTGTGGTGTAGTGAATTATGGTGGAGTGAGTGTATGTATGTACATGTGTGTGCTTGTGCCAAAAAAGGTAAGATATATGACGTGTAAGAGTATGAGTGGTGAGTATGGGAGAGTGCGTGTACTTTTTATCACTCTCCGTGTGAGTGAGTATGCAGGTATAGGGCTTATAGGTAGATATATAATTGGACTTGTATGGAACATAGACCAGGAAGTCTATAGGTTATTGGGATTATTCCACAAATATAAGTAAGGACTCCGTGAATGAGTAGTCTTTTTGTATTAGCCATTCCATTGACATTGAATATAGACAAGACAAAGTATATTACATTTTCTCTTACTAGCTCTGGCCATCATCATCATCATCATCATCAGCCCCTACTCGTCCACTGCTGGACATAGGCCTCCTTCATGGCACGCCAACAAGCTCGATCCTGAGCAGTTCTGGCCAACCATCAACTAATTCCTTCACGCTCGTAGCCCACAACTGTAAACCAAATGAGCCCTGCCGTTGTCTGAGTTTGAGTAGCACAGACTCCATTAAATATCTTGGCGTCCAGATTGACTATAGACTAAAGTTTCATCAACATATCGAATCACTCTCATCCAGATTACGTAAGCTCATCTTCATTTTCAAAAACCTAAGTCACATTGCGGACATATCAGTGTTAAAAATGGTATACCAGGCTCTATGTCAATCAATAACAACTTACTGCATACTTTGTTGGGGTGGTGCTGCAAAGACATCACTTATAAAATTAGAAAGAGCGCAACGCTTGATACTAAAGGTTGGATGGCGTCTCCCCTTCCTATACCCGACGTCCGAACTTTATTCTACTTGTAGAATATTAACAGTCCGACAACAGTTCATTCTGAGCGTAACAATGAGATCTCATTCACTTACTCCTTATGACCCACACAAGCTGGCCGACAAGCGTCGCAAACACAATGTCTGTCCCACCAGTTCCTTTACCACACTACTCGCACGAAGCAGTTTCTGTTATCTTGGAGGTCCAAAATAAACAAAATCCTAAATATTTACCCTAAACCTAAAAAGGAATGTAAAATTATCGTTACCAATTGGCTCCTTCAACAAGATTATGAAAATACTGAAATCATAATAAAACCTTAAGTAAAACTCCAATTAACGTACACCACATGCACACACAAACACACACACACACACACACACACGCGCGCCAACACACCCTCTAACGCCCCTTACACGCCAACACACACGCACTAACACACACACCCTCAAACGCCAACACACACACACAGACACACACCCACACACAGACACACACCCACACACACACCCCCGCGCACACACACACACACACACACACAATATGCTACACAACATAGTTTAAGTTTTATAAAAATTGTCTTCACTTCAATGTAGTTGTTAACAATTAAACTTAACACGTGATATGCACGACTGCACGTACCATTCGCTAGCTCACTACGAGGCGGCGAGAGCCTGGTGATCTGTACTACAGGTTTTCCTGAAACCTACTTCAGACACCAGCTCTCATAAAGGACTTGTAAATATTTAAACTGTTAGCTTTAAGTAAAATTGTAACTACCTTTGTGGAGAAATAAATAAAAATTATTATTATTAATTATTATTATTAATGAAATTAGGGGCATCGAATTGTAGGTACTGGTTTTCTACAGGTTCTTTAGCTATATAGCGCGGGAAGTCATTCAATATGTCATCGCTCAGGGGCCCAGCCATAATTCAGATACATGGAACAGCATTTCTTAGAAGTTGTGTCTTTTTCTTTTTAAAATCCCTAAGTAGAAAATGCTTTCCACAAATATATTTCAATTGGTGCAATTTTTCTATAGGCACATAGGCAAAGTCCTCTTTCCCCGTTATTTTTACCCATTGTTTGCACCTACAAAGTAAAATAATTGATGAATACCATTAATGCAAAAACTATTTCTATTTGTCACAACTCAGTCGCTGAACTGATTTTAATGATGTTATGAACTTATAAATACCACTGATACAAAAAAAGGATTTATCGATACTCGATAAAAAATTGCACCACACTAGTGTTTACGACGAAAAACATATTTGCAGATTTATTTTCAGAAATCATCATCATCATCATCCCAGCGTTACTCCCAGTCGCATCCGAAGCCTTCTCAGCTTTGGAGTTTGGGGTCCGCTTTACCAGTCCAACTGCTGATATGGCTAAACTTCGACATTTTCCGGGAAGCGACTGCCGTCTGACCTCCACAACCCGAAGGCGACATCGAAGCTTTGCAGTTGGACCAATTGTTGGATTTTTGAGGGCTCCAACAACGCGTAACGACTGCCACTAGATGTTCGTATGGCAACCGGGACCAACGGCTTAACGTGCTTTCCGAGGCACGACCAGACCAGTGCAAATATTCATATTCATGCATACAAATACTTGCACTGTGCGGGGATCGAACCCGCGCCACCTTGCGCAGCGGCCGCGTCCGCTATCGCTGCGCCACGGAGGCTGTCAATTTATTTTCAGAAATATACCCTAAAATTCCATATATTATAAGATATGTTGATTTAGAGTATAGTCAATTCGTAAAATGTACTAACCGATCTTCATCCAGTGGAAATAAAGCCATAAATATTGGGTTTTGTTTTCCACACGACTTGTTCTCACTTCACATATCTAACACGTTACAACTGGCATGTTTATAGATAAAAATTACACAAACTAAAAAGAAATGAATAAATCTTCTTCTTCTTCAGCCTATAGATGTCCACAGCTGGACAAAGGCCTCCCCCAAGGCTTTCCACGCTGACCGGTCTTGTGTTGCCCGCATCCATCGGCTTCCCGCGACCTTCACCAGGTCATCGGTCCACCTTGTTGGGGGCCTCCCTACGCTGCGTCTTCCAGTACGTGGCCGTCACTCCAGAACCTTACTGCCCCATCGGCCATCGGTTCTACGAGCAATATGCCCTGCCCACTGCCACTTAAGTTTAGCGACTCGCAGAGCTATGTCGGTGACTTTAGTTCTTCAGCGGATCTCCTCATTTCTGATTCGATCACGCAGAGAAACTCCTAGCATAGCTCTTTCCATTGCCCTTTGTGTGACTCTGAGCCTTCGTATGAGGCCCATTGTGAGCGACCACGTTTCAGTTCCGTAAGTCATCACTGGCAACACACACTGATCAAAGACTTTAGTCTTGAGACACTGTGGTATCTTGGACGACGAGAAGATGTAGCGTAGCTTCCCGAACGCTGCCCAACCGAGCTGGATTCGCCGAGACACCTCTTTCTCGAAGTTGGACCTACCTAGTTGGACTGTTTGTCCCAGGTATACATACTCGTCAACAACTTCGAGTGCAGAGCAACCAACTACAATTGGAGTGGGTGTGACATGAGAGTTATTATAATACGCAAATATATGAGAGTTAAATATAATACGCAAATTAAAAATAAACAAATATAATACGCAAATTAAATAAATAACTTAATTTTATAACAGCAGATTCAAAAAACAACAGATAGCTAGTAATTAACTGACGTTGACATAATTTTACTTTTTGACGTTGACGGTGACGAATCGCTTGCGAAAATGGCCGCGGTATTATGCGGCTAAAACAAGAGAATCAGAGATGTCATGGCAACCATTTGAATGTGTACTTACTTCCCCACTTTGACGGATTCTGCCGCCATTAAAATATCGATGCATTTCATACTTCTATTTTTTTGTTCTAAGTTGCGCCAGCCTGGTCTTGTTTTAATACCTAAATTTTAAAGTTCAATAAAACCAAGTTTCCTATTGGTTTTGTCTTTTCTCTTGTATCAATTTATTGAACTTTAATTATCTCTATATATTTATAATTATCATGTCGAAGAAAGAAACCCCGCTGACCGCGAGTTGGTCGTGCTATTTACGACCAGAAAGATTTGAGATTGAACCATCCACCGCTGGGTCAGATCTTTATTTTCGAACAAGCTTTTTCCGCTACTGAAGACATCAAACTCAAGCTCCTTGCTAATCATGTGTCACATAACACATCTACACTAATTATATAAAGAGGAAAGATTTGTATTTTTGTATGTAACGAATAAACTCAAAAAGTATTGAACCGATTTTAAGGGTCCGTCCTGTTAATCTGCTCATTTTGATCAATTTTGTTCCATGATTGTGAGAATATGTTACATAATATTAGTAAAATTATGTATGATATGGATAGTACAACTCTTCATCTAGCTGCTAGCTTGACTACTTTTTTCAAAAAACTTCATAATTAGTAGTAAATCTACAATTTCCAATACTCTTTTTCTCAAATTTCACGTTCGAGTGAAGTTTGACCATAGTTTCTGAAGAAACTACAAGCGATTTTGCCTATAAAAAAAGTACTATTCACATCAGCATATAACTATCTTGCTGCTAGCTTGACCACTTTTTCGAGTTTATTTCATAATTCAGCCAAAAAAGAAGACAGAAATTAAGATATTCAAGGGAAAACTGCAGCCAAACAAGTATGTTTTTTTCTATAATAAAGCAACTTTTTTTAAAAATTAAAAAATGCCTCATTAATTTTAAGGTATTTTTAAAATAGAAACAAAATTTATTTTCTAAAAAGTTTTTTTTTCATCATGAAAATCAATGTCAAAATCTACTATATTTACGAGCGCGCAAACGCAGCCGGCTCAGTGGTAACTCGGCTAGCGCAAAGAGAGGATGTATCACTTTGTGTCGCAAGAGCTCGCGAGTTTTACGTAGGTTTATGTAAAAAATATACTGCGACTACCACAACTTGGTCCTTTAATTATTTTTCTTTCTTAGTAATATTATATTAGTTGTGAATTATATTAGGATATTTACGACTTATCCCTTGGATTGCTTTAACTAATTTTTAACCGACTTTAAAAATGAAGGAGTATATTTTTTTTGAGTTCGTAGATTTTTCCATCATTTGTGAACCAATTTAAAAATATCTTGGGTTTTTTAGTTCTCTATTAAAGTCAATTCACATAATGCTTTTGTTATACCTAAACTCATTTTTTTTTTAAGATAATGGGGCGAAACAAGGGAGCACATTACCAATGTATCAATAAAAGAAAGAGGAATAGAGAGGGAATGGCAAGAGCCAGACAAGTGCTTAAAGAACGTACTTTTAATCAACTGGATACCACTTCGTCATCTACTATGAGTGTCGAAGTTGATGTAGGCACAGTACGTTTCTGCTACCTCATTTTTTTTTTAATAGCCTACTGTGTCTCCCTCTGCTGGGCAAAGGCCTCCCCTTTTTACTTCCAAACCTCGCTGACCTGTGTTATCTCATGAATAACCTACAATTATTTATTAATTTTATTTCACAAGTCTTTCAATCAAATACAGCTTGTTACTGTTTTCTTTATACAATATGTAAAGAAAACCCTGTCCGACCCATAAGGATAATAAAGGTTAGGTAAACACTTGACCAAATATAATATAAAATTTTACATAATCATCACAGTAACAATAATAATGAATTTTGAAATAATCTTTTTTCCCGGGTATTAATTCCAATTTCCCCGAAATTTGGTCATTTTTAAAAAACTGACAACACCATTTGTGACGGAGCGAATAGCGATGCGACCACGTGCCGCATGCCCCGCCCCCCTTCACCCGCGCATACATGCGCGGGTGAAGGGGGGCGGGGCTATCGGGTTGTCTACCGCACATGCATTAAGTTACCTCGCTTTTTCGAAATAATATTTATTTTTTTGGGGGGATTTTTTTTTAAGTTTAGCCCAGCTTTGTAGGCATTATTAGAATCAGTTAACGATACCTAACAATACCTTCACGGATCGGACAGGGTTTTCATTACATATTGTATAATCATATGCTATTTATTTCAGAGTAAAGAAAATAATCCAAAGGAAGTAAGTTATTTATTTAGAAACATACAATTATAGCACTATTACAGAGCATTCCAATTCAGTGCTATAAGTAAGAATAAATTATACAAAACAAAAAAAAAAAAAAACATTACATACATAAAGTCAGCATAATTAGTAAAGAAACATTTATAATATATTTACATTATATACTTAGACTATAATAAACAATAAACACATTAAGTAATAATAATTAATTTAATTCCCCAGAAACACACATAAGTTTGAATTTTTGTTGTTTCAGCAGTCACCAGTTTCGTCGTTGGTTATAGAAGGACGAAGAGTAGTTGATTTTCAGTATTTTTTTGACCAATTTATTAACATATTAAGTCACAATTCAAAATTTGGATGCAATGCATCAAACCTCGTTATAATTGAAGAAAAATTGCAAGGGTTTTGTTCAACATTTTCATTGTCATGTGCAATGTGTGGAAGTCAATTCCTGCTAAAGACGTGTCAAATTAAAACAAACAAACTGGACGTTAACCAAAGCGCTGTTTCGGGAGTTATAAGTATCGGATGTGGTCGAACCAACTTAAATGAGCTAGCTGCTTCCATAGATTTGCCACTTATGAATAAATCCATTTATGAAAAATGTCACGTCAATTTATTTAACTGGTGGAAAACTACAGCCGAAGCCACAATGATAGAAGCTGGTAAGGAAAAGGCTTCTATAGCTCTCGAAAGTGGCAATGTATACCAACAATAGGCGTAATAGCTGATGCTGCTTGGGGAAAACGTTCATATAAAACAAATTTTTCTTCCGCAGCAGGCGTTGGAGCTATAATAGGGGTGAAAAGTGGCAAATTATTACATGTTGGTATTAAAAATAAATACTGTGTTACATGTTCCCGTGCAGCTAATAAAAATATTACACCCCTGAAACACCGGTGTAATAAAAATCATACTGGCTCTTCCACTAGTATGTAGAAATCAATAATCGTTGAGGGATTTAGAGAATCTGTGAAAACACATAATTTAGTGTATGCAAAACTTATTGCTGATGGTGACTTAAGTGTGTATAAAAACATATTGGAAAGCAGGCCATATTCAAACGTTACGGTTGAAAAAGTGGAGTGTTCCAATCACTTAATGCGCAATTATAGTGGGAAAAATTTAAGTTTGATGAAAGATACGTCCATCCCACTAAACGAACGCAAGCTACTACATTCTGATTGAGTGAACCGATTACGCATTGCTGTGAAAGCAGCAGTAAGATTCCGAGGAACTCAAAATGTTCCATTTACTGAGCAAATCAAAAACTTACAAAAAGACATTATCAACAGCCCACAACATATTTATGGAGACCATTCACAATGTGAAAACTATTACTGCACAGACGAAAAACCAACTTTTGCCTATTGCCCGAAATTGTCGATCCAAGAAAATCTCGTTCAATGCCTCTACGAGACACTTCATTTTAAAATAATAGGAGGCTAATGCCGGCAGCTAGGTCCTGAAGTTCATCTAAGAGATTTCTTTAAGGTATTCTTACGGTTGCTTTAAAATTCTTTGATAAATAATATTTTAAACATGTTTTTGTTTTATATATCGTTTACCTAAATACTGGAAATCTGTCTAACTGGAGGTATCTATCGTAATCCTAAATGCTGCATCCGGTTAGACTGGAAGCAGGTCCGAACATAGTTGGGAAAAAGGCTAGGCAGATGATTATGATATTGTATATGTAGGTACTTATACTACACTTTAATATTAGTATCCATAAACTAATTATTTAGTTATTGCAAAAACTCAAAAGGAAAATTAATTTATTTATATATACTTA
Source organism: Sesamia nonagrioides (assembly GCA_017933935.1). NCBI lineage: Eukaryota > Metazoa > Arthropoda > Insecta > Lepidoptera > Noctuidae > Sesamia > Sesamia nonagrioides. Next base: position 531,238 of record JADWQK010001047.1, on the reverse strand, counting down.
CTAGAGTAGGTAGGACATAGATATCGACGCTTGAAAGGCAATCATATCTTCTTCTTCTTCTTCTTCGGCCTATAGATGTCCACTGCTGTACAAAGGCCTCCCCCAAGGCTTTCCACGCTGACCGTTCTTGTGTTGCCCGCATCCATCGGCTTCCCGCGACCTTCACCAGGTCATCGGTCCACCTTGTTGGGGGCCTCCCTACGCTGCGTCTTCCAGTACGTGGCCGCCACTCCAGAACCTTACTGCCCCATCGGCCATCGGTTCTACGAGCAATGTGCCCTGCCCACTGGCACTTAAGTTTAGCGACTCGCAGAGCTATGTCGGTGACTTTGGTTCTTCTGCGGATCTCCTCATTTCTGATTCGATCACGCACAGAAACTCCTAGCGCTCTTTTCATTGCCCTTTTGTGTGACTCTGAGCCTTCGTATGAGGCCCTTTGTGAGCGACCACGTTCCAGTTCCGTAAGTCATCGCTGGCAACACACACTGGTCAAAGACTTTAGTCTTGAGACACTGTGGTATCTTGGACGACGAGAAGATGTAGCGTAGCTTCCCGAACGCTGCCCAACCGAGCTGGATTCACCGAGACACATCTTTCTCGAAATTGGACCTACCTAGTTGGACTGTTTGTCCCAGGTATACATACTCGTCAACAACTTCGAGTGCAGAGCAACCAACTACAATTGGAGTGTCTGCGACATGAGAGTTCGACATGATCTTCGTCTTATCCATGTTCATTTTTAGACCCACTTGTTGGGAAGCTCTGCTGAGGTCATTGAGCATTTTGCCCAAGTCTTCCAGAGTCTCAGCCATGACCACGATATCATCTGCGAAACGGAGATTAGTGATGTACTCGCCGTTGATGTTGATGCCAAGTCCTTTCCAGTCCAGGAGCTTGAAGACATCTTCCAACGCAGCAGTGAACAATTTAGGAGATATGACATCTCCTTGTCTCACTCCACGCTGCAGTTGGATCGGTTTCGAGTCCTGATCCTGGAGACGGACTGACATGGTGGCGTTTTTGTACAAACACTTTATCACCTCAATGTATCGATGGTCAATTTGGCACCGCTGGAGAGACTGTAGCACCGCCCAAGTCTCAATCGAATCGAAGGCCTTCTCATAGTCCACAAACGCCAGCATAGTGGTTTGTTATACTCCTCGGACTTCTGTATAACTTGCCGCAGCGTATGAATCTATGGTGCTAAAGCCTTTTCGGAAGCCTGCTTGTTCGGGAGGCTGGAAATCGTCGAACCTGCGAGCGAGACGATTCGTGATGACCCTAGAAATCTAAGCGACAAAAATTCGTAAATTGAGTTATATACACCATTCGAACCGCCAGATTTTTCTGCGTCGTTTGGTGTATATAACTCAATTAAACAACAAATCTAATTTTTGTCGCTTAGATATGATTGCCTTTCAAGCGTCGATATATTATCGCGTAATAAATATGTTAACCCTAAAATTTTGTTAATAGATTTCTAAATGTGAGGAATATTAAATTAAACTGATTACTTATTCTAATATTTCATTTTACCGTATATGTTTTTATTTCTTAAATTGCCTATGTAATAAACTATCATTACACCATATTTTTTTAATGTCAAAATGTATCAACATTCATCTAAATTGTGATAAATATACAATGTGCACTCGTTTCCGACTATTCACAAGTCATACTTTATATAATTTAGAATAATATCTTCTAAAGGATCAAAAATGTTTAAGCGTTCACTAAGCTCGATAATTACGCGCGTGTGCGTCTAGCTGCTAGAACGATGCACACAAAGATAACATCGCAACGATTTTACCTAAACTGTAGCGAGAGAATTTTGTGCATGGACTCTTACGAATTCTTTTTTCATTAGAAAGCTATATTATCATTGAGTAACATAGGCTAAATTTATTTTGGAAAAAGTAGGGTTCCGTAAGATATTTGGGTTTTTTGAACACAAGGTGTAAAAATCAACCAGAAAAGTTACTTATTTTGCGTACGCTGCCTAAACTATAAAAGATAAATAAAAAAGATAAATAAATAAATTATAAGATAAAAGTTCTAATTAATTGTAGATCTTATAAATATCTACAAAAAAGTCCCCGACATACTATGCCTATCTATGTCGAGTGAGGCACAACAACCATTTTTTATTTAAAAATCTTGACTTTTTAATGGACTACATTTAAACGTATTTATTTTACTCATGCTATTTATCCTTATGAAAATAAATTATTTCTTCACTAGGTACAGATTATGCAGATTTTTTTTTAATAATTAAAAGCTAGTGCTTGACTGCGATCCCGCCTAATGGTAATCAGTGATGCAATCGTTGATGAGAAAGCGCACTGGTTTATTAAGCCTATTCACTTAAACAACTTAGGAATAGGAAGGATGACGGCAGTAACGTTTTCGGAACCAACAAGAGTAACTCCAACCTCTGCAACTTGTATTGACAATGTTTTATGTAATTGTGACTATTTAGATAAAGCTATAGTAAATTATCTTCCTTCAGATCATAGTAAACAAACGGTAACTTTTATGTCTCAAGCACCCTTGGAAAAAACTTCAGGCCAATTACAATAGGCAAATTAGCAAAATTTAACAGTAATTTACAAAATAAGTTAAATGTTCTGGAACATGATATTAATGATGCGAATAAATTTTATGATATTTTTTCTTTTCATTGGTACTTAAGGAATTTAATACAGTTTTTGAAAAGATGTCGAAAAATATATTCCCTAAGTTTGTTTTTAGTGAGTGGGCAACTAAAGGTATTAGGGTCAGTAAGGAAAGACTGTATGAGCTATACAGCCTTAAGTCATTCTTCAATACTGAAACCTTTAATAAATATGTAAATAGATATTCTAAATTATTCAGAAAGATTTGCAAAGTGGCGAAGGCCCTGTACATTAGCGACAAGATCAAATCGGCAGACAATAAAATAAAGACTGTGTGGAAAGTTATTAATAGTGAAACTGGTAGGAATAAATTACGCAGTACAGATTATTTATTGGAGACTCCACATGGTCCCAAAAGCTACAACGTAGAGGTAGCTCAAGAGTTTGTGAATTATTTTTATTTTTATTTATTTGGGAAAACAAACAGTGACACATTATATATAATAGAGAGTAACACAGAAATATATGAGCAAATGTGTAACCAACCACATTTTCCACAGAATACACAAAAAAAATATATAATATTCACAAATCATGCCATTAAAATTTAAACCTACAAGTAAGTAATATAAAGTCAAATCCTAGTAACAGAGCAAAAACTTAAATGTATAAACGATGCAATAAAAATTATTGTTATTGACTAAGCACCTTTAGAACAGTATTTTTGAAACTACAAGCAGAAAGAGCAAACATATCGATATGATGAAATTTATCATTGTAATTATTAGCAAGTCGCCGCAAAGGCGCACGCATACCCGCGTTACTTCGACAAGAGGTAACTGCAAACAGTGGCCGAGACCGCACCGCTCGACCCACTGTCGTTCTAGGAACTATATAACTTATTCTATTATGAATATCAATACAGTCATATGCATTACTACATAAATCAAATAAAAATATCGTCTCTAGCAGAGTGCGCCTTGATTTAAGGTCCAGCAATTTATACTTCTTAAGCAAATAATCATAAGATGGATTTGTGTGAAAACAACGGAAATGCATGGCTTTTAAAAATTTTCTTTGAACTTTTTCAATACATTCTGAATACTTATTGTAAAAGGGATTCCACACTGGCACAGCGTATTCAAGCTGTGATCTGATCAAAGACTTGTACAGATACAAATAGGTGGAGAGTCGCACAAACTCCTTCGCAGATCTCATCACAAAACCATACATTCTATAGGCATTATTTACAACCTTATTAATGTGGGTATCAAGGTGAAGTTTATCGTCAAGAAGAATACCAAGATCACGAATAAGAGGCACTCTTGACAGCGAAGTATTATCTAAAGAATATGGGTACTTGAAAACATTTTTATTTTTCGTGAAACTGATACAACAACATTTAGATAGACTCAATTGCAATTTATTGTGTTTGCAATATTCACTAAAGCGATCTAGATCTTCCTGCAATAACGCGCAATCTTGCAAATTTTTGATAGGCCTATAAATTTTGAGATCATCAGCATAGAGCAAGATTTTGGAATTTCTAAAACAAATGTCAATGTCGTTGATAAATAAAATAAATAAAAGGGGTCCCAAAAATATCTAGAGGTATTCCGTTGTCCTAAGAGATATTATTTCACCAATATACCTCTTAGGACAACGGAAGCTCTAAACTCCTCCCCAGAAGCCTCGATTGATTTATTAAAAGCAAACTTGGCAGGCTGTCCGGTTGAATTTCAATTCAAATATATAAACCACTAGCGGCCGCCAGTGACTTCGTTTGCGTAGAGTTAGTTATGCTCCGCTCCTATTGATAGCATCGCAGCGTAATGTTATATAGCCTGAAGCCTTCTGAATTAATGGGCTATCCAACGCAAAAATAATTTTCCAAATCGGACCAGTAGTTCCTGAGATTAGCGTGCACAAACAAACAAACAAACAAACTCTACAGCTTTATATATTAGTATAGAGTATAGATGTGACAGTCATAAAGGCTTTCCGGCAAATAAAAGTCAAAGTAACCGAAGACCTATGAGGAATGTATGTTAAAGTATGCACATCCATAATTGAGAACATAGCACCATACTAGGCTTTAATATTTAATTTGTGTGTAGATCAAGGCGTCTTTCCAGATATAATTAAATACAGTAAGGTAATACCACTTTTTAAATCCGGTGACCATAAGGACACTAATAATTACAGACCCGTATCGGTATTGCCTGTTTTCAATAAGGTGTTTGAAAAAGTTATGCTTAATGAAATGCTTTATCATTTTAACAGCAATACAATCTTCCACGATCAACAGTATGGGTTCACCAGAGGACGTTGTACGACCGACGCTGGTGTCACTTTATTAAAACATATATTTGCAGCGTGGGAAGAAGCCCAAGATGCGATAAGGATTTTTTGTGACCTGTCAAAGGCTTTTGATTGTGTCAATCATGAAACCTTACTTTTAAAGCTTGAACATTATGGGCTGGGTAAACTTGCACTCAGCTTAGTAAAATCTTATTTAATTGATAGAGAACAGCAAGTTCAGATAAATTGTGTCAATTCTCCGGGTTTGAAAGTCAAAATGGAAGTACCGCAAGGCTCAATTTTGGATCCTTTCCTCTTTTTAGTATACATAAATGATCTACCGCATCTATTAAAAAAAATAACCACATATTGTATTGTTTGCTGATGATACTTCGCTAATTTTTAAAAATTGGTTTACCGCTAATAATTTATTATTAGCGGTAAACCAATTTTGGACTTGCTGTAAAGCATTGTTTACGTCCTCAAGGTTTGAGCAACGTCTATTGATTTTACTACAAATGAAAAAAACTCAAAGTGTGTAAGATTTGCGTTACCAAATGTTACAAGTACTTACTCCGATATAGTATTGAACAAGGAGAAACTCGAATTCGTCGAGAACACGGTTTTCCTGGGGATAGCTAATTAACAGTTCTTTACAGGGCTAACCAATAGTTCTTTTCAGGGGTAACCATCAGTTCTTTTCAGGGCTAACCAACAGTTCTTTTCAAGGCTAAACAACAGTCCATTTCAGAGCTATTGTAGAATATTACACGCTATTAACATTTTCTTAAACATTTGTAAATGCCTAAGAGGGCTAGGTCTCAACTTTCTAAACACAGTTATCAAGCACGGGCAGCACGAATACGTCGTACGAAAATTCTGAGTAGTAGTAGATGTTATGACATCTAGCGTGAGGTAGTTAAACTACGTAGTAACATCGATTCAGAACGAAGCAAGCAGTTTTGCTTTTGACCGGTAGATGGAAAACAATAAAGGGGGAACTTTTTGTAACCCTCATTCCGCAAATTGTCACGCGTTGTTTCTTAGAGAAATCTAATTACTACACCTCCTCTCTATATTTGCTCCATGACTCCACCGTGTCCTCAGGGCGATCCACACAATGGTGACACCCTGGCGTTTCCTCCCGCTTTATACGGAATAGGAACCTCCAGAAATAGCCGTGTCCGGTGAGGATCTGCGTCAGGCGGAATGCCACTCCTCAAAGAGGGCACCAAGGTACCGCCGCTATTGTGGCGTGCCCTTAATTCTGAATTTAAACAAACAGATCACTTAACGTCAGGATGCGGATGCCAATCTGTGCATCACTTAACCTGTACGGTGGTATCACACATTAACCTGTACGGTGGTATCACACATTAACCTGTACGGTGGTATCACACATTAACCTGTACGGTAGTATCACACATTAACCTGTACGGTAGTATCACACATTAACCTGTACGGTGGTATCACACATTAACCTGTACGGTGGTATCACACATTAACCTGTACGGTGGTATCACACATTAACCTGTACGGTGGTATCACACATTAACCTGTACGGTGGTATCACACATTAACCTGTACGGTGGTATCACACATTAACCTGTACGGTAGTATCACACATTAACCTGTACGGTAGTATCACACATTAACCTGTACGGTGGTATCACACATTAACCTGTACGGTGGTATCACACATTAACCTGTACGGTGATATCACACATTAACCTGTACGGTGGTATCACACATTAACCTGTACGGTGGTATCACACATTAACCTGTACGGTGGTATCACACATTAACAAGTCAAGTCTGTCACTCAAATACTAATGTATTTAATATATGTAATAATAATTTTGTTTTCGCCATGAGTAATGAACTTGTGGTGAATGAGCTGCTGGCGTTCCTGCAGCAGAAGCTGGATGTGATGGATGAGGTATCCGCTGTCCAAATCTGTGCAACGAACTTCAGTGAAGATGACGTAGCTGCTGCCAAGCTATTGTTGTTTAGTGTGTTAAACAAGCGCGACCAGATGGTGTCCCGCCGACGTGACGGGACTAAGAGAAGCCTGCAGGATATTATCACGCTGTTCAAGGAGACCGACCCAGATGACGTACCAACATTTGTGGCGAAGGAACTGCACAAGCTGCCACCCGTCACTTTCGACCACGTTGACGTAACAAGCCTTCTGAAGGATATTGTCTTTCTCAAGGACCGTCTCGCGGATGTCTTAGCGAAGTTAGATGAATCCCAAAACACCGTCATCGTTTTGCGTAAGGAATTCAGCGAGTTGCGCAATAGTGTAGCGGTAACTAGGTCATCAGTCGATGCATCTAACGTAAACATGTGTCGCGGAGCTGGCCTCGATGTATCGTCGTCAAATTCCGCGTCAGCAGTTTCGTCGCCAGCGCACCCGTCGTTTGCTGAGCTTGCAAAGTGCCCTGCCCGCGTGTCCCACAGCCACGCACCTGTCATCGCAGCTCCTCCACGCAGCGTCGCCCGGACCCCTCGCCCAGTCTCGCTGCAAGTGTCTGCAGCTCTAGCGAAGCCTCCGCAAAAGGAATCCGCTAGCTTCACAGCGAGTGTCTCAGACATTCCGAAAAAGAAGCCTATACCAGATAAGTCGCCGAATAGGGCTAATGATGAGGGTTTCGTGACGGTGCAAAGGAGGAAGCGCCGAACGCGAACCAACAAGAACCGTTGCGGCAAAGCTCCTGCGGGGACGGAAGCTAACTTGCGTGCCGCAGAGCCGAACACACCGGTGTATATCTCACGCCTACACTACACCACTAAGGCGGAGGACATCGTGGAGTATGTACGCCAGAAGACAAGATACTCACCGAGGGTACAGTTACTGGAGTCGCGCCGCAACGTCAACTTCAAGGCTTTCGTGGTGCGCATACCGAATTGTTTTCTGCCCATCGTGATGGAAGAGGACTTCTGGCCGCAAGACGTGGTTTTCCGTCGCTTCCGCGGACAAATACCACAGAACAGCATAAGAACATGCTAGTAGTAGCGAAGCACTATTTTATAATATAAATATATGTATGTTTAGGTTAAGGTATTTATGTATGGGCCTGCGTCGCGTGAAATAAACAAATAAATAAATAAATTAACCTGTACGGTGGTATCACACATTAACCTGTACGGTAGTATCACACATTAACCTGTACGGTAGTATCACACATTAACCTGTACGGTAGTATCACACATTAACCTGTACGGTGGTATCACACATTAAATGCGATTGGAATATGTTGAAAATTTATTTAAATATCATGTATTACATTTTTTCCGTGATTATAATGTAATCATGTCATTTAAACAATAATTGTTAGAAAACCAGCTAAGTCCGAATATGACTCGCGCACGAAGGATTCCGTACCAAAACAGTTTTTAGTATTTACTACTTTATACCCCGTTGGGTAGGAAACCCTAAAAAATGATAACATATGTATAAAGTTCATACCTCATAATGAGGTAGGGAACTGCATAAAAAAAAATCTAAACAGGGTTTGTTTACACTTTCATCAGACTCTTTAGGAACAAACTATACAATGGGTGACCCTTGAACTCACGCAATTAAATAATAAATAATTATTTTTCGATGTCAAAGTCAATCACTCTCTCTAAATAAATTAGTATAAGCTAAGCACCGTACTAATGCAATAGCTGTAAATACCGCAAAGCAAAAATAATACCGATCAAAGTGTATGGTTGGTTTATGTATTACCTACATTTGTAGGTAATACCCAGACCCAGAGAGAAAAAGAGAGAAATTTGAGGCAGCTATTTAGCTGCCTCAAATTTCTCTCTCTCTCTCTCTCTGGGTCTCCTTTAGGGCTTAAAAGGTTTCAAAGTTTATGTATTTAGGTCACTGGGTCACTATCGATTTGAAGGAAAATGTATAGATAGACAGGGAACGCAGGTCTCTGGCTGTCCGTAGCAACATGCTGGCCCGCAGGTTTGTACGGAGGTCTCTGGCTGTCCGTAGCAACATGCTGGCCCGCAGGTTTGTACGCAGGTCTCTGGCTGTCCGTAGCAACATGCTGGCCCGCAGGTTTGTACGTAGGTCTCTGGCTATCCGTAGCAACTTGCTGGCCCGCAGGTTTGTACGCAAGTCTCTGGCTGTCCGTAGCAACATGCTGGACCGCAGGTTTGTACGCAGGTCTCTGGCTGTCCGTAGCAACATGCTGGCCCGCAGGTTTGTACGCTATTCTAAGTCTTTTGAGATAAAGCTTTTTAAGGCCTTCTGCGAATCGTTGTAGGTACACGAGCAGCCTGTGGATCACGTATACCCAGCGCACATACAGGTACATACCTGCGCGTACAGTACTATAACTCAATCAAGGTACTCTTGTAGCGCGTCAGGGTTGTTCACGAAGGCGAGTGCGAGATGCGAGATGCCATTGGAGGAGGATCGCAAGGCTCCTCCTCCAATGGCATCTATAAATGTGTTTTCAGACCGATGGGACTCGCCATAAGTGGACAAGAGTCCAAACCCACTTTCGTTAATTTATTATTAACATTAGATGAAGGTTGGTTTACTTTTACTAACGTTGACGCCGATTAATTTATTATTAACATGAGATGAAGGTTGGTTTACTTTTACTGACGTTGGCGCCGATTAATTTATTATGAACATGAGATGAAGGTTGGTTTACTTTTACTAACGTTGGCGCCGATTAATTTATTATGAACATGAGATGAAGGTTGGTTTACTTTTACTAACGTTGGCGCCGATTAATTTATTATGAACATGAGATGAAGGTTGGTTTACTTTTACTAACGTTGGCGCCGATTAATTTATTATGAACATGAGATGGAGGTTGGTTTACTTTTACTAACGTTGGCGCCGATTAATTTATTATGAACATGAGATGGAGGTTGGTTTACTTTTACTAACGTTGGCGCCGATTAATTTATTATGTACATGAGATGGAGGTTGGTTTACTTTTACTAACGTTGGCGCCGATTAATTTATTATGAACATGAGATGAAGGTTGGTTTACTTTTACTAACGTTGGCGCCGATTAATTTATTATGAACATGAGATGAAGGTTGGTTTACTTTTACTAACGTTGACGCCGATTAATTTATTATGAACATGAGATGAAGGTTGGTTTACTTTTACTAACGTTGGCGCCGATTAATTTATTATGAACATGAGATGGAGGTTGGTTTACTTTTACTAACGTTGGCGCCGATTAATTTATTATGAACATGAGATGGAGGTTGGTTTACTTTTACTAACGTTGGCGCCGATTAATTTATTATGAACATGAGATGGAGGTTGGTTTACTTTTACTAACGTTGGCGCCGATTAATTTATTATGAACATGAGATGGAGGTTGGTTTACTTTTACTAACGTTGGCGCCGATTAATTTATTATGTACATGAGATGGAGGTTGGTTTACTTTTACTAACGTTGGCGCCGATTAATTTATTATGAACATGAGATGGAGGTTGCCGTTATGAACATGAGGAGGTTGGTTTACTAACGTTGGCGCCGATTAATTTATTATGAACATGAGATGGAGGTTGGTTTACTTTTACTAACGTTGGCGCCGATTAATTTATTATGAACATGAGATGGAGGTTGGTTTACTTTTACTAACGTTGGCGCCGATTAATTTATTATGAACATGAGATGGAGGTTGGTTTACTTTTACTAACGTTGGCGCCGATTAATTTATTATGAACATGAGATGGAGGTTGGTTTACTTTTACTAACGTTGGCGCCGATTAATTTATTATGAACATGAGATGGAGGTTGGTTTACTTTTACTAACGTTGGCGCCGATTAATTTATTATGAACATGAGATGGAGGTTGGTTTACTTTTACTAACGTTGGCGCCGATTAATTTATTATGTACATGAGATGGAGGTTGGTTTACTTTTACTAACGTTGGCGCCGATTAATTTATTATGAACATGAGATGGAGGTTGGTTTACTTTTACTAACGTTGGCGCCGATTAATTTATTATGAACATGAGATGGAGGTTGGTTTACTTTTACTAACGTTGGCGCCCATTAATTTATTATGAACATGAGATGGAGGTTGGTTTACTTTTACTAACGTTGGCGCCGATTAATTTATTATGAACATGAGATGGAGGTTGGTTTACTTTTACTAACGTTGGCGCCGATTAATTTATTATGAACATGAGATGGAGGTTGGTTTACTTTTACTAACGTTGGCGCCGATTAATTTATTATGAACATGAGATGGAGGTTGGTTTACTTTTACTAACGTTGGCGCCGATTCTGTTGTTCACAAAGTAAACTCATTTTACGTTAAGTGCATCTTTTTCTTTCCATTTCGTTGAAAAAAGGACAGAAGATAAAATGCCAGTTTAATTCTGTCAAATTAAGGTACTCCATAGACAGTTTAAACGCGATTAAAAACATCATCATCATCATCACAGCGTTAATCCCAGTCGCATCCGAAGCCTTTTTCAGCTTTGGAGTCTGGGGTCCGCTTTACCAGTCCAACTGCTGATATGGCTAAACTTCGACATTTTCCGTGAAGCGACCGCCGTCTGACCTCCACAACCCGAAGGCGACGTCGAAGCATTGCAGTTAGACCAATTGTTGGACTTTTGAGGGCTCCAACAACCCGTAACGGTTGCCACAAGATGTTCGTATGGCAACCGGGACCAACGGCTTAACGTGCTTTCCGAGGCACGACCAGACCAGTGCAAATATTCATATTCATGCAAACAAATACTTGCACTGTGCGGGGATCGAACCCGCGCCACCTTGCGCAGCGGCTGCATCCGCTACCGCTACGCCACGGAGGCTGTGAACGCGATTAAAAACATGGCTACTAAAAATACGCTAGTTTACTTCAAGAGCGCAATAATTTAACAGGTCTAAACTGACATTTTATGTTCTGTCCTTTTCTTAACGAAATGGAAACAAAAAGATGCACAAAACTTCAAATTAGTTCAGTTTGTGAACAGAGTGGGCGCCATCGTGTGGGTCATTAATATTAATGAAATTTATGAATAATATAAATCGCCATAATTAGGTGTGGTTTACATAATACAAACATGCAGTGTTGTAGTATGTAGAGGCCTCGTGTGTAAACCTTAATACCTATCCACCAGCATCCCTAAATTGTAGAGCCAAATATTGATCTAACCAGCATCATAAATAAATAAATCGCCACTGTGGCTCATGTTTTAGGAGAGGTTAAATGTTAATTTTGGTTTTAAATCGTGGGTAATGTATTCCATTCCCTATCTATCCACTGGGTAATTAGTAGGTATTTGTTACTGTAAGCAAGCTTGGTCTAGATTTGATTTCAATTTGAGTTCCAGTGGCCGAATGTCCTGCGAGGTTGATTACGTAATGCATAGCTCGGAAGCTGAGCATGAGCGGTGACGCTTGAACTTTGTATCGGCAGGCGCGGGGAGGGCGCGGTGAGGGCGCGGGGAGGGAGTGGGCGCTGCGCGGCTGCGCGGGTCGATGCGGCGCGGCGCGGCGGCCCGAGCGGACTCCAGTCGCCTCCAGTCGGCCTCCAGCGCCCAGCAGCGCCCCCGAGCGCACCCGCTCGCGCGATCCGATCCCGCCGCGACAGGCCGAGTGTTGCGATGAAGGTATAGAGGCCCCTCCGTAGCGCGGTAGTGTATGCCTTAGCTGTAAGTAGCGGCGCCAGGCTCGGTACGTGTCTCAGACGGGCGCCGCCGCCCCAGCCTCGCCCGCTCATTGTCCGCGCTCCCCGAGGAGCTCCATTATCCGTCTCACACACCCCACATCGTAATAATTACATTTTCGTCACTGCATCACATATTGTTTCTATTTACATTGCCGTTACCCGTTATTGGTGGCTATATATTGGCTACGTATTACTTTATACCTATTCCATCCCTACGACACACCCCATACCTGGAGTTTTGAAAACGTGTAGGAGATAGATAATTTTAGGATATAGGGATGAGCTATTAATAAGTAGATATACATTACTGAGCGAAATGATAAGATCCCTCCGAATAGTCTTTTTGTCCTACTCGGGACAAAGGCCATTTGATCAATAAAATACTCATTGACCTTTTAAATGAGCCATATTTTTAAATAAATGTCCACCTAGGGATCTAAATCCGGTGGACTTATATTTATAGAAGTGAAAATATGAATATGTAATAATAAGTTTCGATAAATTCTAATCCAATTCTCAGCGTTATCTCTTATTTGCAACGAAAAATAGGCCTGGCCTAGAAGTGAGTCCCTCGTACTAATTCATGTGATAAAATAGGACTGGCCTAGAAGTGAGTCCCTCGTACTAATTCATGTGATAAAATAGGACTGGCCTAGAAGTGAGTCCCTCGTACTAATTCATGTGATAAAATAGGACTGGCCTAGAAGTGAGTCCTTCGTACTAAATTATGTGATAAAATAGGACTGGCCTAGAAGTGAGTCCCTCGTACTAATTCATGTGATAAAATAGGACTGGCCTAGAAGTGAGTCCTTCGTACTAATTCATGTGATAAAATAGGACTGGCCTAGAAGTGAGTCCTTCGTACTAATTCATGTGATAAAATAGGACTGGCCTAGAAGTGAGTCCCTCGTACTAATTCATCTGATAAAATAGGACTGGCCTAGAAGTGAGTTCCTCGTACCAATTCATGTGATAAAAATTTGCACATGGTGCAAATCTTTACGCAATTCTATAGAATTGGGGTTAAAAGATCATGCACAAAAGTCGTTCTGAAAATAAATTATAGTTGTCCTTTCATTTAGGTAGCAAGGTATTTATTTTATCGAAGCTCATTACGTTATTTGGGTAAAACAATATAAGTGGTTATTTATTGGTTTCAGCAACACAAAGTATTATTAAGAAAATCGTATAATGCTAAAACTACCCAAAGGTCTTAAAAAGAAGAAAAAGGGGAAAAAGTCGAAACGTAAAGGTGAAGAAGAACTTTTTACCGAAGAGGAGCTAGAAAAGTATAGAAGAGAGCATCAACAACAAAGCGCTGAAAGCGAAGAAGGAGCTGCGAAAGAGAATGAAGAGTGGTCTAAATTTAAAGATTTGACTACGGGCATAGACACTGTACTTAAAAAGACGCAAGGCGACCTAGATCGCATCAAGTCGACTTCCTTTTTTCAACGCATACCTCCAAAACAGGTAGAACCTGAAAAAAAGGAAGCTCCTCACAGACCAGTAGTAGAAGTAACAGAAGCAGACTTTCCGCAGCTTGTTCAAGCTCAGGCAGAAGCTGAAGAGGCCGATAGAAGCGAATACGGTGTAACAGACGACGAGTCCGAGGAAGAAGACCAAGACGACATCTTCGACACCTCTTATGTGGATGCCGTCGAGCGAGGGGAAGTGAAGCTTGGGTATGTCCCTGATTCACCGGAAGAATTTCAAGACGATGATATATTTGACACTTCTCATGTCGATGCATTAATACAAGGTCAAGACATCAAATCTTCTAAAGGGAAAAAGGCATTAGACATTGGATTAGCAGTTGGTGTTCTTACGGGTAGAATAGATAATGTAACGGTTACTAGTAAGCGCCCTAAAAGAGTCATTCCCGGTGATTTATTGTTAGAAAGCACTGACGGGTACGACGAACGACCAATCGAATCTAAAGTTGCTAGTGAGTCCATTGAAAAGAGTATATTGGACCTTGATACAGATATTCCCATAACAACACCTATAGATTTAAGTGTATCTCTTCACACATCTTTGATTCAAAATAAAACTTCTGAACAAGCAGGAGCACCTACGCAAGATCCTTTTTTCACTGACCACCCGTCAGTAGATGAAGAATTTGATGAATTTTCTCTACTTGCTGCAAAATCTCTTGAGGATAACGCAGAAGTTACGAAATTAGGAGAAACTGAAATAAAGGTCGAACCTGTTGTACAAGAATCATGGTCCGCCTTTGAAGCTGATAAAAATGAGTTTGTATTTGCAGAAAGCATTATAGAAGATCAGATTGATATTGTAGATCCCTATTTAGATCAAGACGATCCATTTGATACAAGTTTTGCGGATGCTGTGATACCCGGCACTAAATTTCAGGTGAATAAAGAGACAGTTATTCTAGAAGACGACGACGATTTCGATCCACGATATGAAGAAGTACGCGGAAGATTAAACAATAGGCGTAAATCTTCAGTTCGTATTCATTTAACTGATCCTTCAGGTGTACGAGAATCCATAACCTCTGACGATATAATCGTCAAGGAGGACAACCAAGCGATCCGTGATTTATTAGGTGGAAGCACCACTGACTTAACACAATTGGGCGACTTGCCTTTAGACCCAGTGGATGTAAATCATTGTGAGACAGATCCGTTCGACACTACTATTGTTGATAGGATTGTAGCTCCTGGTAAAGTAGAATTAAAATTATTAGAAAAAGAATTAGTAATTTCTAATTCTTCTCCAATATATAGAGTACCAAGTGATCCAGATTTTGATCCCAGAGCGGACGAACCCAAGAAAACAGAACGGCGGGCATCACGCCCTGAAAACCTTACTGTTAGCAAGAGTGTTATTTTCAAGGTTGAAGCAGACGAATCTCTAGGTTTGGATACAAAAGTTAAGTCAACTAAACCAGTCACACCTTACTATTCACGAGAACTTTCGATCACTGAAGACGCTAGTGAAGAAGCAGAAGCCGCTGACAGTGTCCCAGATACCTTAATCCGTACGCGCTCTGACGAAGACTTGGCTCCGAAAGTTAACTACCAAAATAGGAGAAGACATTCGGAATATTCACAAACAAGTAAATTAAAAGTGAGTGTGAAAGCCAGTGATTTATTGCACAGTGCTCAAACTGAATTAAAGAGTAAAGTACTAACACCATCTGAGCCACAGCGGTCTTCGGCGGTACCTGATCCATTTGATACGTCGTTCGCGAGTAATATCGCACCGTGTAAAACTGAACTAAAACTGCTAGCTAAAGAGTTTTCTTGCGAGGAGACTGATAATTCAGAAGAAAACAAGCACGATTTGCTGGATCCGTCTGACGACATATTTCAAAGGAAAGCGTTGACTCCGGAACCCTCAAACACTAATCGGTTGCCTGAGGCAGATTTCGATCCATTCGATACATCCTTTGCGGGTGATCTAAATCCAGGCAAAACCGAATTGAAGTTATTGGAATCTGAGTTTTTAAATTAATAACATAAATAGCAATCGCAATGGCTTACAATCCATTCTTAAGTATGAATGAGCCAACGGCTCCAGTAACTGCGGATGTTCTCAATCCGTTTATGATGACAGAAGCAGAACCGGACGCCTTCACTGGTGATAATCCTTTTGTCACTAGCAATCCTTTTTCGGACTTTGGGAGCGAACATGAACCTCCAGCCGGCGATACTGTACCCGTGGATATATTTAGTGCTTCAGAACCAACTGGGATTGGGGCGAAACACTATAAAGATTTTTCTGAAAACAAGGCTGCCTCATTAGATATTTTTACAAGTCCGGTGAATCACGACCGAATAACCAAGCCTACAGAACTTGACTTAGTTTCCACCACGATCGATCACTCATTGTTGAACGAGGAGGAAGCGCAAGGGCCACAGCTTCCTGCTAGACCTCTGCCACCCGAAACCCAAAATTTGATCTTGAGTGTAACCGGTCAAATGGAATTTACTAGTTCTCACCTCCTCGACCGTATCCCACCAACTCGCACTCCAAGCCCAGTTTCCGTGCGTGACATCCACTCACCTAGCCCCACGCCGGAACCCGAACCAGCTGAAGAGCCACCCAGCGAAAGTCTCGACATAAACCGCAACAAGCCGACGCGGCCGCCTCCCGCGCGGCCCCCGCCCGCCGGCCGGCCGCCACCGCCGCGGCCGCAGCCGCCGCGCCCGCCCGCCGCACCGCCCGCACCGCCCGCACCGCCCGACCAGAGCACCGATGACATCAATCTGTTTGATGCACCCGTGCCCGCCCCTATCAAGCCTACTAAAGAAGCTATTATGAGCTTATATTCGGCTCCAAGAAAAGAGGAAAAGCAAATTGATTTCTTAAGCGATGACATAGTTGATGACATCTCCACTGATGCAAGCTATGGCAATCCGCAATCCATGGGAGAAGTACCGACGCCGATTGCGTCAGTGACTGCGCAAACCGGCTTACAGGCGGAAGAGTCAAGTGCCATGAGTGTGCCGCCTGACGGTGTGTTTCCTTCAGTAATGGACTCGATTACAGATGCGGTGGCGCCCATGGATTGCTCGGAGCCACAGACAGAGGTTGCCTCTGCAACGTCTAACATAACCTCTCCATTTGCGGACGTTATGAAAGATGAGTTCCCAGCTCAGCCTACCGGACTAGAGATCGACCTAAATCCGTTTGAGAATGCAATCGAACCTGTGGATGCAAGAGCTCCGTTTTCTGACGCTGCTGTCAATATATTTGACATGAAATCGAATGACGTAGTAATGAGCAGCAGCAATGACGTGTTCAATAACGTTAAAGAAAATATTTTTGAATCGGCTCCCATGAGTGGAATGGTGGAAACGATGAATGGAATCGTGGAGACACAAGCCGATCTTTTCACTTCGGGCCCGACGGAAATTTTCGATGACGGTTCGAACGCAGCACAATCATTCGAAATGAGAGCAGAAGACGCCTTCGATACAACTGGGCCGTCACCTTCTGCAGATCCTGGTTGGGGCACGCAGTCCGAAGCTATGCTGCACGATGCTTTTCCCAGTAGCCAGGATGCCTTTGACGCATTCTCTGCTAAATTCGATGCTACTTCTGCGAATAACTTGAACTCAGGTGAGATTTTTAAAACGCAAGTATAATTAATGACTATCTTTGAATGCCTGAACATGAATGAAGTTTTGAACGTGTCGCAGGAGCGTGGGGAGAAGACGGTGGAGCGGAGGCGACGGCAAGCGGCTTCGAGGCGGAGGCCTTCGACCCGTTCCTGAGCATGGGCGCGCCGCCGCCGCCTGCCGCCACCCCGCGGCTCGACCACCAGGGCTCGAGGGACTCCACCGACGACACCTTCTCTGTCTTCATCAGGTAAACGAGTTGTTATCAATCATCACTGTTTCTGAGAAAAATATATTATATGTTCTCGTTTTGATATAATGAAAGAGCACTATGCTATTAAGATATATACATACTTACGTAATCTCACACCTTCATCCAATCTAGGCATAATTCGAGAATTGAGGGCTTGCACAAACAAAAAGTTGTTAAGAACTTGTTGTTATTGTGGCCGTTGGTTTAAGCCGTCCAAGCAAAGTGTTTAGTGGTCGCATCACAAAGTGTTTAGTGGTCGCATCACAAAGTGTTTAGTGGTCGCATCACAAAGTGTTTAGTGATCGCATCACAAAGAAATAACTTGTACCTATATATTGTGGCCGTTGGTTTAAGCCGTCCAAGCAAAGTGTTTAGTGGTCGCATCACAAAGTGTTTAGTGGTCGCATCACAAAGTGTTTAGTGGTCGCTTCACAAAGTGTTTAGTAGTCGCATCACAAAGTGTTTAGTGGTCGCATCACAAAGTGTTTAGTGGGCGCATCACAAAGTGTTTAGTGGTCGCATCACAAAGTGTTTAGTGGTCACATCACAAAGTGTTTAGTGGTCGCATCACAAAGTGTTTAGTGGTCGCATCACAAAGTGTTTAGTGGTCACATCACAAAGTATTTAGTGGTCGCATCACAAAGTGTTTAGTGGTCGCATCACAAAGTGTTTAGTGGTCGCATCACAAAGAGATAACTTGTACCTATATATTGGCTCCGATTCTCTTGTTCGCAAATTAATGATAAATGAAAGAAAATACGTAATTATTAGTTTCCATCGAATTAGTCCGCATCTGACGTAAATTGACATATTTTTAGTAGCCATGTTTTAAATCGCGTCTAAACTGACTATGGAGGGTCTTAATTTGACAGAATTAACCTAATGTTTTATGTGCTGTCCTCTTCTTAATGAAATTGAACGAAAAACATGCACAGAATTCAAAATTAGTTTAGTTTTTGAAATGTTTGTGAACATGACAATTGAATGTGCCGAAAATATAATTTTGTAAGAATAGCAATTGTTTTTAATTCGTATGTTTAATGAATATTGTCCAATAATGTAATTCGTTTATTGACCGGTTGATTGTTGCGCTAGACCGAAAGATAGCGAGCCGAGCGGCGAGGAGGCGGCCGTGCCGGTGCTGGCGCCGCCTCCGCGGCCGCACGCCCTGCCCGACTCGCCGCGCCTCAACCCGTTCGACAAAAGCGGCTTCGACCAGCCGCGCGTTGAGCCTCAGTTGGGTATGAATTTCTATTGGTGCAACCTATTCGCCTGGTCGGACTTGATTGATATTTACAAGAGTGTGTGGTGTCAGAGCGGGGCGACGAGGACGCGGGCAGCGGTGGCGAGAGTCCGCCCACACCGTTGTTCGACGACGACGTGTCGCAGCCGCTGGAAGACTTCCCTCGCACCAAGTACGCGGGGCCTGGCTGGGAGATGCATCTGAGGCAGCCGAATAAAAAGAAAATCACCGGACAGAGGTCAGTACAAAAACTAGACATTACCCACTCGAATGATTTTTTTTTGGATGTTTTCATTTAGGTAGCAACTAAGATTTCAAATATTACAATATTACAATACATTGTTAGCTGAGATGGTTGACGTGTATCAAATAAATACATTGTTAGCAGAGATGGTTGACGTGTTTCAAATCAATACATTGTTAGGAGAGATGGTTGACGTGTTTCAAATCAATACATTGTTAGCAGAGATGGTTGACGTGTTTCAAATCAATACATTGTTAGCTGAGATGGTTGACGTGTTTCAAATCAATACATTGTTAGCAGGGATGGTTGACGTGTTTCAAATCAATACATTGTTAGCAGAGATGGTTGACGTGTTTCAAATCAATACATTGTTAGCAGAGATGGTTGACGTATTTCAAATCAATACATTGTTAGCTGAGATGGTTCTTCTTCAGCCTATAGATGTCCACTGCTGGACAAAGGCCTCCCCCAAGGCTTTCCATGCTGACCGGTCTTGTGCTGCCCGCATCCATCGGCTTCCCGCGACCTTCACCAGGTCATCGGTCCACCTTGTTGGGGGCCTACCTACGCTGCGTCTTCCAGTACGTGGCCGCCACTCCAGAACCTTACTGCCCCATCGGCCATCGGTTCTACGAGCAATGTGCCCTGCCCCAGGGCCGCGCCGCCCCTGTGTGCGAAGTGTGCGGCGCACACAGGCGCCAAGTCATTAGGAGCGCCGCGCCGCCTATGCCATCCAAATTATTTTTGTTTCCTAAATTATTGTGTTTTTTTTAATGGAGTATCGATAAGTAAGTAGGTACAATAGGCGCAACATAGGTCTTGTAAACAACAAGACATACTTATATTACGCTTATTGAACAAGTCTCTCAATGTTTATATACTTATTAATATTTACGTTTAAGGTTTCATTTCACGCTTAGGGTTTTAGTTTACATTACATACGATCTCACCTTGAAAAGGGCGGCAGTTCTTTTGAACCTCAAATAAAGTATTGGTTATTTTGAACCGTAGGCGTCGAGCCGATTCTCCGATTTTAACGAACGGGATAGCCAAAATAAAACAGTTGGACAATCATTTGATTGAAAGTGTGTGTAAGGTGAGCATTGAATTTTTATAATAAAATAATAGTTTGTGTGTTACTTATTGTTTTAACGTGTAAACACGATGAGTGATAGTAATCATAATAAAAAAAAGAAATTATCTGGTTACCAGAATCTAATAAAGAAAAGAAAACAAGAAGAAGAACATAATAAAAATGCAACTAAAATAAGTAAATATTTTAAGGCTCTACCATCAACTTCCACACAATCATTAGAGACAGAAACCAGTCATGTTATCGATGAAGGTGTTACTAAATCTGATTCAAAAAACGCTTCATGCAGTGGTCTGTACCTTTTATGTGATTTTCTATACAAATAAATATAACTTTTGTTTGGGATATTTTTTTAAAATGATATTTTTTTCAATTTTGAATAGCAGAATTACAACTAAACTCAAGATGACACTCATACATGGAATTAATACTAGACCATATAGACATTCATGAAACTATAGGAATTTCGCAAACAAAAAAAAAAAACAAGAAATGTGGAAATATTATTATTAAAGTATGTTTATATTCTTGCAAATGATAGACTCTTGTTGTTTTTTTTTAAACATACTGTATACTGTGTAATAATAGTAGGTACCTATTATTATTATTAGACAAAAGTCAGCTTCTTTATTCTTTGTATTATTAAAGAAAATGTCGAAATTTATTTCGAGTTATACTTTTCGCAGTAATTGGCAAGCAGAAGCGAACGGGATATATCTACCTATTTAGTATCCTAATTCCTAAATGTTCTCCAGTTTTGTACACTTGATAATATTATCTATGTACTGTAAAACTGGAGAACATTTATTTTTGCCAAAATTAACAATCCATACTATCCATACTAATATTATAAATGTGAAAGTATCCCTGTCTGTCTGTCTGTCTGACCGGCTTTCTTGACCAATAGGAGCAGAGCAGTAACAAAAAATGTTACGAAACGGGAGCGAACGCGGACGTACATATTGCTCCCATTATTTTAACAGGCGCTTATTTTATATCAACTAAGCTCTTTTTATTTATTTCGGAATGCACTACGGCTTTGGCAAAAACTACTAAATAGATTTTAAGGAAACCTTGCAGTAATGTAGGCATTTATCCTGGCATTCCCACGTAAACGGGAACCACCGCGCGCTGTAAAGTAAAGTCCACGCGGACGGAGTCGCGGGCAACAGCTAAGTAGTTAAAAATATTCGTTAAAAATTATAATACGTTTTTTATGATGATTCGTTAATAAAGAGGCGCTTCATAGGTTCCGCACACAGGCGCTGCCCGGGGTCGGCGCGGCCCTGCCCTGCCCACTGCGACTTAAGTTTAGCGACTCGCAGAGCTGTCGGTGACTTTGGTTCTTCAGCGGATCTCCTCATTTCTGATTCGATCACGCAGAGAAACTCCTAGCATAGCTTTTCCCATTACCCTTTGTGTGACTCTGAGCCTTCGTATGAGGCCCATTGTGAGCGACCACGTTTCAGTTCCGTAAGTCATCACTGGCAACACACACTGGTCAAAGACTTTAGTCTTGAGACACTGTGGTATCTTGGACGACAAGAAGATGTAGCGTAGCTTCCCGAACGCTGCCCAACCGAGCTGGATTCGCCGAGACACCTCTTTCTCGAAGTTGGACCTACCTAGTTGGACTGTTTGTCCCAGGTATACATACTCGTCAACAACTTCGAGTGCAGAGCAACCAACTACAATTGGAGTGGGTGCGACATGAGAGTTCGACATGATCTTCGTCTTATCCATGTTCATTTTAGACCCACTTGTTGGGAAGCTCTGCTGAGGTCATTGAGCATTTTGCCCAAGTCTTCCAGGGTCTCAGCCATGACCACGATATCATCTGCGAAACGGAGATTAGTGATGTACTCGCCGTTGATGTTGATGCCAAGTCCTTTCCAGTCCAGGAGCTTGAAGACATCTTCCAACGCAGCAGTGAACAATTTAGGAGATATGACATCTCCTTGTCTCACTCCACGCTGCAGTTGGATCGGTTTCGAGTCCTGATCCTGGAGACGGACTGACATGGTGGCGTTTTTGTACAAACACTTTATCACCTCAATGTATCGATGGTCAATTTGGCACCGCTGGAGAGACTGTAGCACCGCCCAAGTCTCAATCGAATCGAAGGCCTTCTCATGGTCCACAAACGCCAAGCATAGTGGTTTGTTATACTCCTCGGACTTCTGTATAACTTGCCGCAGCGTATGAATGTGGTCTATGGTGCTAAAGCCTTTTCGGAAGCCTGCTTGTTCGAGAGGCTGGAAGTCGTCGAACCTGCGAGCGAGACGATTCGTGATGACCCTAGAAAACAGCTTGTAGACATGGCTCAGGAGGGATATCGGTCTGTAGTTTTTTAGGAGGATATTGTCACCTTTTTTGAAAAACAAAACCACCACGGTCCTGTACCATGCCTTAGGCGTTCGCCTTTAAGAATGACGGAATTAAATAGCTTCTGAAGCACTTTAAGAACCGGTTTGCCACCCGCTTTCAGAAGCTCAGCCGTAATTCCATCATCTCCAGCCGCCTTATCGTTCTTAAGCTGTTTCAGGGCCATACGAATCTCGTACAGGCTGACGTCCGGGATATCGTCGGTGTAGTGTCGGGTTAATCTGGCTCTAGGATCATTAGCCAGGCTTACTACAGGTGCGTGTGTTGATGTGTATAACTCTCCGTAGAATTTCTCAATCTCACCCAAAAACTCGGGCTTGGAAGTGACGATCCTACCATCCCCAGTCTTCAGCTTCGCAAGTAGACTCTGTCCAACAGACAATTCTCTTGCGAACACTTTGGAGC
This sequence comes from Sesamia nonagrioides, assembly GCA_017933935.1. Taxonomy (NCBI): domain Eukaryota; kingdom Metazoa; phylum Arthropoda; class Insecta; order Lepidoptera; family Noctuidae; genus Sesamia; species Sesamia nonagrioides. The sequence continues at coordinate 507,940 of JADWQK010001047.1, read as the reverse complement.
CTTTGTTCCGCTCGATAGCCTCTTTAATACAACTTGTATTAAATTGGCATATATCGCGAGTCAGAGACTTTGAGATTTGTCTGTTAAGGCATCTGACACACGAAGCGTCATCAGGGGATTTTAGGATTACCTCCCGTCTTTCTTCCATTAGCCGGCGGGTGGGACCGGAGATCTTCTTCTGTCCTTTTGAACGGAGGGTTTTGTAGAACTTAGACCCTTCCGTTTGGAGAGTTTCCACAAACCTGTTGTTGTAGTCGTCCTCTGAAAGCTCTCGGCGTTTTGGAGTTGTGTTGACGCTGGACGGAGCGTAGACTTCATAAGTCGAGAGCGTTCGAGCCTAATGTTGAGGTTCAAGATGCCTCTAACAATACGGTGATCACTCCCGGTTTTAACCGCATGGATCACGGAGGCATCATTGAACACTTGCCTTCTCGTTGACATTATGAAGTCTATCTCGTTTTTGGTCTGACCATCGGGGCTGAGCCAGGTCCACTTGCGGTGCAATGGTTTCTTGAAAAAAGAATTCATCGCAAAGAGTCCTTCCTTTTCCATGAAATCCATTAGCATCTGACCTCTGGGATTCCGATGTCCAACTCCAAATTGCCCCACTTTCGTCTCGTCCGCCTCTCGCATGCCCAGTTTTGCGTTAAAGTCCCCGATGACAACGGTGTAGTGGGTTTTGGAGGAATGTATGGCTCTACTGACGTCCTCATACATAGCCTCCACCTCATCGTCAGAGTGTTTAGACGTCAAGGCGTAGACCTGTATAACCTTTAACGAATATCGTTTTGTTATTCTAAGTACAAGGTACGCCACCCGAGTCGAAAAGCTTCCGACTTTAACAACGTTGTTCACGAGGGACTTGTGGACAATAAACTCGACGCCACCCTGGGAAAGCCGGTCTCCTTCCCGGAAATAGAGCAGGTTGCCAGACTTCAGGATTATCGAGTCCTCTCCCTCTCTTCAGACTTCAGATAACCCCACAATGTCCCAGCGCAACCGGCTCAGTTCTTCCTCCAGTTCGACAATCTTCTCATCGGTCCGTAGTGTACGCGTGTTAAATGTTGCCAGGGCCAAAGGTCGTCGTTGGTGATGGTAGCCGGATCTCTGCCGGAGATTCTTAGCACCCCTTGCTCCGCCGTAACCAAGTCCGCTACCGTAGACTGGAATAGCGGAGCAGCCGGGGACTAGGGGCCTGGGCTGTATCGTGTGCATCATTGGGGGGGTTTGCCATAATCCCCACGCTTGGCAGGCGGGTTGGGGATCGCAGTGATTTGATATTACACAGCAGAAGCGCTACTGCCCGCTTCCCTGGTGATTTCCCTTAGTCGCCTCTTACGACACCCACGGGAGGATATGGGTTGGTACTATTCTAGGCCCGGTACCACACGGGGGTTGCTGAGATGCAACCTGATGGATGGGCTGAGATGGTTGACGTGTTTCAAATCAATAAATTGTTAGCAGAGATGGTTGACGTGTTTCAAATCAATACATTGTTAGCTGAGATGGTTGACGTGTTTCAAATCAATACATTGTTAGCAGAGATGGTTGACGTGTTTCAAATCAATATATTGTTAGCAGAGATGGTTGACGTGTTTCAAATCAATACATTGTTAGCTGAGATGGTTGACGTATTTCGAGTACCTAGTAAAAGTAATTTATTACTTTGTTGAATATACATAGGTAGGTATACCTTGTAATAATGATGTTATATAGGTACATATCCCACCAAAAAAACCGGCTAATTGTTCGCCTAAAAAGCTGTTTTTCCGACGATTTTTTTTTTACAATGTTTGTTGTTAAAAGTACTATCCAGCTGCGTTCCGTTAAACTGGATGCTGACGCCAATATAGTCGGGAAAGGGCCTGCAAGGAAATGACGTTATTTTGTTTAGGTACATTAACTTTTACACTTAATTTTGGTTGAAAAACCAAACTCCTCGCGCAGCTTATATATGTACCTAAGAATATGCCACTTACTGTTTACAATGCTTTTTTAATAAAATACTTGTTCACAATATCATGCAGCATTGCAGCTCAATCATATAGCTAACTCAAGTGGCCGTATACTTGATCTCATTTTATCTAATGTTTTCTTTTTTTCCCTACTTTTTGCGGGACAAAAATCATTTTTACCCGACTGCCAGGAGGGTTATGTTTTTAGCGCCTATCTTGTATGTATTATTCTTTATTACCTAATATCTCCAGAACCGCTGAACGGATTTTCACATTTGAGGTATCGTTAGATTTGCCTTAATTGCCCAACTGCTACTAGATAGTAGAGATGGGTAAGTACTGTGAGTAATGTATAGTGCGTAATATGGCATGACCACGTACTGAAACAGTACGTATTACCCGGCAAAATTTAGCATGACAACTGACAAAACATTACGCAGAGGGAACGAACGAGTCAGCGACGACGGTCGGTTTAGCGGTTTTTTAAAAAAAAGTAAAAAAGCTAAAACCCAAGTACGACAAAAAACGACGCTGAAAAAGTAAAAAACAAGATTTTCAGAATACTGAACTGAACAAAGTTGCTAATGTAGTTGCAAGTAAATGGACACAGTAAACTCTACCAAGATGCCTTCGTTGTAAATTGACAATAATGTCATACAATACTATTCTGAAATATGCAATATTCACCATGTACATGTAGAGATAATTTTTCATGTTTGGAAAGGCATAGTCACACATTGTCAAGGTGCTACGGTCATCATCATCATCATCCCACCGTTAATCCCAGTCGCATTTCAGAGAGACATTTTCATGGGAGTTTTAGCCAATTATCAAACTGTTTCTGCCTTCACCGCGTGGAGTTACTCCCAGCTTATGTCGTTTTCATTAGTGCATTAAATATTATATTAATGTTCACACTGCTCTACATTGCATAAAGCGATTCACAGTTCCCGTGATCCGCGCTTTACTCTTATCGCTCATATTTAACATCATTAAAGCATTTTTTGTAATTATGTACAAGCAAAAAGTACTCGTGAAGCTCTTTCACGTGATACCAAACACGGTATATTTATTTTAATTTTATATTAACATAGAACTTTTTGTCCGCTAGAGGGCGCAATACTAAATTTGGTGACAAGCGTTATAGCTCATGACTAACAGAATATAAAGGCCCTTCTAATGGTACTGCAGTAGTCTTATTCTGATAAGTAGTAAAGAAGCTATGAACGAAAAGATGTGAATTATATGCAACCAGCCCATGAATACAGGTAAAGTCACAAGCAAATGCTAGCAATATATATATATATATATATATATATATATATAAACACCTCTTTGCACACTTAGTTGATCCAGCCGCTATCCCGAACACAATAGACTCCACCTTTAGCACGGAATAACTTTAATCCAGTTGCGTATTTCTCGGGCGGAGTGGCAACGTCACATTCGGTTAAGCGATGTTGCCAAACATATTCGTCGATAGGACATTATACTCGATAAAAATTTTTCAACAATTTCACGCATTGGTGGATCCATAACGGCTAAATTTTTTGAACCCACGAGGACTTTTTAGCTCTGAATATATTTCAAAAATCAATTACTTGTGTTGAACCATTTATATACTCATACTTTCAGTAATACATCTTTTGATCCGATACCTATACCGTAACAGTTGATCAAATAGGAATTTATTGTAGCTAATCTAGATATTTTATATTCGCAATGCTCCATACATTGTAAGATCTATATATATTTTTTAACAATTCCATGCATTAGTGGATCCATAACGACTATTTTTTTAAATGCACAAAGACTTTTTGGCTTGGAATATATTTCAAAAATCAATGTCTTATGTTGATCCATTTATATACTCGTACTTCCAGTAATACATCTTTTGATCCGATATCTATATCGTAACAGTTGATCAATTATGAATTTATTATAGCTAATCTAGATATTTTATATTCGCAATGCTCCATACATTGTAAGATCTATATATATTTTTTAACAAGTCCATGCATTAGTGGATCCATAACGACTATTTTTCTTAAATGCACGAAGACTTTTTGGCTTGGAATATATTTCAAAAATCATTGCCTTATGTTGATCCATGTAGCTACTTCGTAATACTTATTTTGATCTGAAGATGTACTGGTACCGTACCGGTCGATCAATTATGTTTAGTATGAAGTCAAAGTTATTGTTATTAATATTTAAAGAGGTTGAATTTTGCGTATGGGGTTTTTATACTTTATTTCTAACTTACTATTTATATTAAGTTTTTAAACTCTATTCATCGAAATCAATCTAATTAGTCTAAACACGATATCGGCGCTGCATGTTTTGGGCTGAAAATATTGTGTGGACGGCCTCGGTTACACTCAATGCAATTAACACTGCTTGTATAGACTTCTTTGCTAGAAATTGTATGCGAATACATATTATTATTAAATTTGAAGTTTCAGTTTTAAGCGTTAAATTTTGCGTAGCGGTTTTTTAATGTATTAATCAGGTAGAAAGAAAAATTGTTTACTCCTTCCAAACAGAACGCACATTACAATAATAATACTAAAAAATAATAAACACAAAATAAAGAAAAAGAAAAAAAAAGTAATATAATTTACTAAAAAGCCTCGTACTCAAAATAAAACAATGTTTTCCTGATGTTATAATCCGAGTCAGGAGTTTTGGCGGGAAAGTTAAGCTGAGCTTCGATTGTTCCATTAGAGTTATAAATTATTTAAAGTGTTCTTTACTAAATAAAAGTGCGAGATTTATGTAGTAAAAAGTGCATTCAGTAAATAATTCATAAAGAACATTGAGATATCCTAGCGTAGTGTGTACAATAAACATGTGTACCATTTATAATATATTTGTAAATTAAAAAATATAAACTCAACCGCACGTTAGTGGAAATAAAATCATATTTGCTACTTACTAAGTAATAAAGGTAATAAAGATCTGTGGATCTGGTGGATGATTTCTCAGTCTACTCAAAGTTACATACCTAAGTGTGTTATTATAAAAATAGTTTCGCTTACCTAGTCGCGTTATATTTTAGCGAAAGAAAGCGCTTTTCTCTAATCAAATCAAATTAAATCATTTATTTGTTAACACAGGTAAATATTGACAGATCTTACAAAGAATAATAATGATATGATGAATGAATAATAACGGTTTGTGGTAGGTACTGGAACGCGTTAGACACATGGAATGTCAACTTTAGCGGCCGCAATTTCGAAATAGGGAGTTTGCGTTTCGTTCCAACGTCCTAGTTTGAATTTATTTCGAAAAAAAAAACTGCATTCGAAACATGGAATACCAAGGAGGTAACTAATAAAAGGTTTTATTCAAATTTTGGACTATCTTGCAAATAGACAGTAGTAGATTGTTTGTTGAAAAAAACGAAAGAACATTATAATAGCGCGGGAAAAAATATCATTGTCCATTATTCGTTACTGAACTTAAAAAAGAAAATTATGTATTTGATTTCCGCAGATTATTTCAGAAAAGTAGTTAGTAAACGCCTGCGTGATTTCACCGTATACTGCTTAGTATGATACTATTGTCATCGGCAGCAGCGCGGGCGTTGAGACTAAAGGATTCGATCTCGGGCAATAGCAATAAAAAAGTTAGTAATCACTGTCAAATTCCTATAAAATTTAAATTTGTTGTTAAAGTTCTCAACAGAAAAATTATTTTCTTTTGGCAATTTAACTGTTTACCCGACTTCAAAAAACAGGAGGAGGTTCACATTTCGTCGCAATCTTTTTTTTTTATGTATGTTCATCGATTACTGTAAGACGCCTGGACCCGTTTGCGAAATTCTTGTTTTATTTGAAAGGGTGGTCCCATAGTCACCATAGATCTGATGATTAAAGATTAGAGAAATCAAGGAAAACTTTCAAAACTTTTACGGGCAACTAGTGCATTTCTAGTTATTTTCATTAAGTATTTTAAAGCAGTACAATTTAGTAATGATCTGGAGTAGATATGAAGTCGGGAGACAGTTGAGGGAACTCCTCGACAATTCACAGCAACTACCTTGTGTTTGAACTTGATTAATTTGTATTAATAAGAACTTTACACCTAAATGGGTTGTAACTGTCATTAAGGCTCTGATGATGAATACAAAGGCCAGTTCAGGTAACTTCTCAACGGTTTACAGTAGTTCCCTTGTTTTTGGATTTAATTATATATTGATGAGCAATTTTCACCGATATGCATTATTATGAAAATCTGTAGTAGATTTGATGATGAAGACCACGACCGACAAACATTCATTTTAGCCCACATATTTTTTTTTTTTAATAATTATAAACTAGCGCTTGACTGCAATTCCGCCTGATGGTAAGCAGTGATGCAATCGTTGATGGTAAAGCGCGCTAGTTTATTAAGTCCATTCACTTACAAAACCTTAGTGAATAGGAAGGAAGACGGCAGTTGAACGTCGACAACGCTGCGCCAGAGGGAGATTGATGTGGAGACCCTCCACGACCAAACTCCCGGCACAACAACATTTGGCGCATCGTACCCGGCACACATCGCAACACAACTGCTCAGACCCGTCCTCCGTATGGCTTCACCAGAAATCAGGCCGGAACACGACGAATCGCTTGGCGGCAAGTCTTTGTCTGGTGGGTGCTAACTTCTGCCGGCAGCCGATGTTATGGCCTACCACCGAGCAAAGGCACCGAGCATAGGTGCAAAGTTCTTATCAACACGAATTAATCAAGCATTAATCATGCTCGGGCTAGTAGAGAATCAATCCGATCCGAAAGAGAGGCCATGGTTGAGCGAACGAGTGTTGCACTGCAGGCAGTCTCCGAATGGGGCAATGCCAATCTTGTAGCATTCAATGCCGCCAAAACACAAGCGTGTCTTTTCACCGCCAAAAGGAGCCCGTTCACCTTGGCTCCTACTTTTCGAAATGTGTCCTTGGAGTGTTCCGACCGCCTTCAGCTTTTGGGAGTTGAGATTTCCTCGAACCATAACTTTGGGCAGTTCATTGAGTCCAAGGCCAAGGTGGCTGCCAGGAAACTTGGCGTTATCGCAAAGGTCCGGCAGTACTTCACACCTGGGCAGCTTCTAATGTTATACAAAGCACAGGTCCGTTCGTGTGTGGAGTACTGCAGCCACATTTGGGCTGGTACTGCCAAGTGTCACCTGGCCACTTTGGATTCAATGGAGAGACGTGCAAAGAGGCTGATTGGTGACCCTGATCTAACTTGAGTTGGTCTCCAAAGCCTAGAGCACAGGCGTAGAGTAACCAGCCTTTCGATGTTCTATAGGATGCATTTCGGGGAGTGTGCGAGGGAATTGCATGATTTAATTCCCCCATCTTCGTTCCACCAGCGGACGACCCATCGTACGGCTGGTTTCCACCCTTACGTTGTTAACACCACTACGATCCGGACGAAGCGTTTCGCCTCCTCCTTTATACCGCGTACATCGAGGGACTGGAACAATTTGCCCGCGGCGATGTTTCCGTCGGACTACAATTTGAGTGTCTTTAAGGCTAGAGTGAATAGGCTCTTAATAAACTAGTGCGCTTTACCATCAACGATTGCGTCACTGCTTACCATCAGGCAGGATTGCGGTCAAGCGCTGGTTTATCATATGTAAGAAAAAAAAAAAAAAAAACACAAACGCAAGGTGGCTGCTGTAAATAGTTGAGGAGTTCCCTCGACTGCCTATAGTCTTCATCATCAGATTTACTACAAACCATCATTTTAACCCATATAGGTGCAAAATTCTCATCAATATAAATGAATTAAGTCCAAACACAAGGTCCCTACTGTTAACCGTTGAAGAGTTCCGTGAACTGGCCTTTTTTTTCATCACCAGAGCCTTCATGACAGTCATAACCCATCTTTTTGTAAAGTTCTTATCAACACAAATTAATCAAGCACAAACTCAAGGTAGCTGCTGTGAATAATTGAGGAGTTCCCTTGACTTTCTCCAGGTTCCATCATCAGCTATACCAGACCTTTATCAAATTGTAGTTCTCTGAAATACTTAATGAAGATACTTAGAAATGCACTAGTCGCCCCTACGATTTTTGGAAGTTCCTCTTGATTTCTTTAGTCTTCCATCATCAGATCCTGACTATGGGACCATTTCGAAAGTTTACCTTTTCTAACATAAAAAGAATTTTGTAAATCGGTCTAGGCGTCTGAGATTTATCGGTGAACATACATAAAAAAGTAACTGCTGCTTATCCAATCGCTTCACGCCCTTGGCAAATGCTGCACCCTGATTGGCCCATTTGAATTGGATCAACAACTGCCCAGACGCCAAAAAGGTGGATTTGTATAAAACAGCCCTTAATTATTGTTATTACTTATTATTATTCAGCGTGACACATGTGGCTCCGAACGGACCTACATATTTATGGGCAGATGGCATCGGATCAAGAAAAGGCCCCCGGATCAACAAGTGAAAATGGATCAACAAATTACTACCTATACGGCACGTCTGATCAACAAAGTGCCCAAAGGGATATCTATATATATATATATATATATATATATATATATATATATACAACGTGTAACATAAAGGGTATATACATACCAAGGGCATGGCATCTTTAGATGATATCAAACGATATGGGAAGGGTTTCAACTCAAAATAAAATACTCAAAAATTGGTACCAAATTTTCGGTTTCGTGTGTTTCTTAAAATAAAATCATAACAAACGTGGCAGCACACTACATATGTTAATAACTACTCGTTACCCGTCACGTTACTTCCCAAAATCCGATAAATGTCTTCAATATCTCTGTGCGACTAGTATGATAGTAGCCTATCACAGGCGGTGTTTTTCCTCATAACTACCTAACATAAAGAGATAGAATTAAAAAAACCTTCCAATATCGTTTGATATCATGTAAAGATGCCATGCCTTTGTTATGTATATACCCTTTATGTTACACGTTGTATATATATATATATATATTCAAAATGTACAAGTAAAGCGCTTTCAAATGAAACCAAACACGGCATATTTATCTTAACTTTATTTTTTTACTCTGTATGTTTTGTCCGCTGGTGGGCGCCACATTAGTTTTTGTGAAACTCCATATAGCCTATAACCAGCGGACAATTAAGACGCTTCTATTGATATGTCGAATTCTGATAAGTAGTTTAGAAGTTACGAGGGAACATATGATTTCTAGCTAGCTCAATCTGTATGATTAGTCCGTAAATATTTATAATGAGATTTCACTTTTCAAATAAAAACATATGCGTTTGGCTATCTTCTTGGATCTTTCTACGGCTTTCGACACCGTGTCTTTTCCCCACCTCTTATCAAATCAAATCAAATCAAATCATTTATTTCAAATAAACCAGTTACAGGCACTTTTGAATTGTCAGAAGGTCGGTCAGTCAATAAGATGAAGCTAGTCGCCTATTCCAAAGAGTAGGTACCTATGGAGAAGAACGGGCAAAAAACTCCATGGACACTCTTTTAAATTTTTAAGCTATTGTTACAAATATTTGATTACATCATTCATGTTGAAATCAACCGCGTGAGAACGATGCAGAAATATATTGTACGCTGAGAGCGTCCATTATGGAAAACAAACAAAAATCAATATCTAAGCTTGAAGCCTCGGGTATTCGCGGACATATCTTAAAAATCTTCCGGGATTACCTATGTGATAGAACTCAATGCGTTAAAATAAATGATGTTGTTAGTGACACCATTTCCTTGAGTTTTGGCGTTTCCTAGGGCTCAATCTTAGGTCCTACCCTATTTCTAATCTATATTAACAACTTATGCAAAACGTCTCTAATGAATTGCTCAATCTTCACTTACGCAGATGACACAGTTTTACTGATTCATTTTATTTATTTTATTTTATTTATTCGGGACAAAAAACAGTTATATGTTACAATATTAATAGTAGGCTATAATACATAGTAAACAAACATATAACCCACACCAATGTCCACGGGATCACATTGATTGTTACATACATAAGGAAACGGACGCATACAGAAGGGGACAGTCAGAAAGTAACTAATGATAAAACTAAAACTAAACCCTAAAAATCACACAAACCAATTCAAGATATTATAGATTCGTGCCCCGTCCAGATATGGTCTGCGGGCACAATCACGTCACACCAAATGAAGCAGAATAAAGAAGAAGAAGCAAATAAAGAAGAAGAAGCAGTAACAGTTAAGGATTACCAGAAAGTAAATTAATTGCCACTTTTCTAAATTTGTTCTGGTTAAGAGCAAAAATATCCAAGTTTGCAAAATGTGAATTATAAACTTCCAATAATCGGCGCAGAGGAGCCCTTTCCCCAGCATTTGTTCTACATTGCTCTGTGTAGAACAGGCGGGTTGCTCGTACTGCACGCCTACTAGCAATTCTAGGTACCACATAACATATTTTATTTACAAGCTCCATACAATTAAACCTGTTGTTGCATATGCCAAACAGCATCATAACCATAAGCAGTGTACGCCTGTGCTCCAAGCTTAATATTATTCTTCCTTCTTCCTCAGCCTATAGATGTCCACTGCTGGACAAAGGCCTCCCCCAAGGCTTTCCACGATGACCGGTCTTGTGCTGCCCGCATCCATCGGCTTCCCGCGACCTTCACCAGGTCATCGGTCCACCTTGTTGGGGTCTCCCTACGCTGCGTCTTCCAGTACGTGGCCGCCACTCCAGAACCTTGCTGCCCCATCGGCCATCGGTTCTACGAGCAATGTGCCCTGCCCACTGCCACTTGAGTTTAGCGACTCGCAGAGCTATGTCGGCCCAACCGAGCTGGATTCGCCGAGACACCTCTTTCTCGAAGTTGGACCTACCTAGTTGGACTTTCTGTCCCAGGTATACATACTCGTCAACAACTTCGAGTGCAGAGCAACCAACTACAATTGGAGTGGGTGCGACATGAGAGTTCGACATGATCTTCGTCTTATCCATGTTCATTTTTAGACCCACTTATTGGGAAGCTCTGCTGAGGTCATTGAGCATTTTGCTCAAGTCTTCCAGGGTCTCAACCATGACCACGATATCATCTGCGAAACGGAGATTAGTGATGTACTCGCCGTTGATGTTGATGCCAAGTCCTTTCCAGTCCAGGAGCTTGAAGACATCTTCCAACGCAGCAGTGAACAATTTAGGAGATATGACATCTCCTTGTCTCACTCCACGCTGCAGTTGGATCGCTTAGCTTAATATTATTAACGGCTATTAATAGTGATTGGTCTGAAACAGTACAGTACGCGGAACTTGCTTTGAACTCAGTGATGGAATGGTTGTCAAGAAACATCCTAACTTTAAATATAAGCAAAACGGTATACTTACCTTTCTCCTTATTGTCCACCAACATACCTCCTGCGGAATAAATGATGCTGAGAGCCCACACTTGTTCATTCGATCTATCTTCTTCACAATTTGCCTGTCCTGTTGTATCTGGTTGGATGGCTCTTTGAACTGGAAACCTCACCTTAATAATCTCATATCGAGAGTCCGCAAGCGTATATTTATTTCTAAAAAACTAAGGCACTCCGCTGATCGCTTTACGATGAAAACTGTTTATTATTCCCCAAAGCTTAATTACCTACTGCATCACGGTGTGGGGTGCGACCCCGAAGACAATCTTCATCCCTCTTGAACGAGCACAGAGAGCGGTTTTAAAGCCATTTAGGTATCCTACCACGGCTCTCTACAGCGAATGTCAGGTCCTCACAGTGAGACAGCTGTTTATTCTTGCTACTACTTATTCTCCGCAAACATCCCAATGTGGTTTACGATTTGAATGCTACCAAAAAACGTAGACATTTCGAAGTATGCACAACACAGGGATGTAGAACGGCCCTTGCTCACCGTCATTTTAATATACTGTCAAGCCACCTATATAACAAAATACATAAATACTGCCCCATTGCTCCCATGTGTGTAAATAAATGCAAAACTGAGTGGCTCACGAAGTGGTTCCTGACATTGACCTATAATAAGACTGAAGACTTATTAAAGATTTCATCGGCTGATATTGTAAATAAGTTAATATATTCATATTAATTAATGAACATATAAACAGGTTTCCATAGTTAATATCACACAAACACACGTAAAACACACACACACACATTCACACAGACAAAGTTACATAAATACATAACTTTTAGTACAACACTAGTTTAAAATATTATAATGACGTACTGTGCTCGTCCCGCAACTACCACTAATGATGTACAATGATTAGGTGAAGACGCTGGCACCCTAAACACAGGTTAAATCTTACATGAGGTGCCAGAGCTCGACAATAACTGTTTCCCTAGTTGCATATTTACTTACATATATGTGATTTCTTTTTGTACAATTTATTGGCAATAACTATTTTTTTTATGTTACACTTTAACGAACTATTACACGTAACCACCATGGAAAAACGTTATTTTATATTTTTCGCCAAGATTATTAACCTTCTCAACTTTCCAAAATAGCTCTCTACCCTACCAACTACCCTATAGTATAATCATTACACTACGTAGAGAGTACATTATACTACATATAATGTACTCTGGGCTATGAACAAAGTGCAGTATTTACTTACTAGTGTAAGTGATAGCGCGGGTTGCGGGTTTGCACAGATTTTGGAAGAAAATCTGGGTGCGCGTGGCGCTGGCGGGCGACAACCCAGTGGTGCAGCTGCTGAACGCAGCGAGCGACAAGGAGCCCTTCCAGGAGCTGCCGCTGCAGGCTTGCTACTCCGTGTCCGACATCGGCGCGCAGCAATTCGACCAGTTCGGCAAGATCTTCACTGTTAAGCTGCAGTACGTTTTCTATAAGGAGCGCCCTGGTGTCAGGTTCGTTTTCATTAAATTGATATAATTCAGTTTGAAATACTTATTGAATCTTTTAAGGAAAAGTACTTTTTTAAAAGAGCATCTTTGCGAACACTAAACAATATGTAAAGGAAACCCCAGTCCGACCCAAAACGATAATAAAGTTTAGGTATAGGCACACATGTCCAAATAAAATATTAACATAATCATCATAGTAACAATAGTAATGAATTTTGAAATAATCCTTTTTTTTCCGCGATTTTTTTTTAATTTTTTTTATAAATTACAAACTAGCGCTTGACTGCCTGATGGTAAGCAGTGATGCAATCGTTGATGGTAAGGCGCGCTAGTTTATTAAACCTACTCACTCAAAGGAACTGAGTAAGTAGGAAGGAAGACGGCAGTTGAGCGCGGTGATGTAATGTTAAACCCAACAACACGAACAACGATGCTGCGCCAGAGGGAGATTGATCTGGAGGCCCTCCAAAACCAAACTCCCGACACAACAACATTTCGCATCGTACCCGGCACGTACATTGCAACACAACTGCTCAGACCCGTCCTCCGTACGGCTTCACCAGACATCATGCCGGAACACGACGAATCGCTTGGCGGCATTACTTTGTCTGGTTAATTAATTCCAACTTCCCCAAAACTTGGTAATTTTTATAAGGTGACATTTTAGACAGTATTATGATGCGTACGCGTGCCCTGCCCCCTTTCGCCCATACATGTATGCCTACCGTGTTGCCTACCGAACATGTATTAAGTTACCTCGCTTTTTCGAAATAATATTTTTAGGGGGATTTTTTTACATATAGCCCTGCTTTGTAGGTATTATTAGAATCAGTTATCGATACCTAACAATACCTTCACGGATCGGACAAAGTTTTCTTTACATATTGTTTAGAAACATACTGCAAACATGATATGTGTTTGGTCCCGCAGGCCAGGTCAGGTCACAAAGGCGGAGCGCATCACCAACAAGCTGTCGCAGTTCGCAGCATACGCCATCCAGGGCGACTACCAGGGCGTCAAGGAGTTCGGCAGTGACCTGCGCAAGCTCGGGCTGCCCGTCGAGCACGCGCCGCAAGTCAGTGCGACATACTACAATTATATATTTATAGTTTGACAGCCTCCGTGGCGTAGCGGTAGCGGATGCGGCCGCTGCGCAAGGTGGCGCGGGTTCGATCCCCGCACAGTGCAAGTATTTGTATGCATGAATATGAATACTTGCACTGGTCTGGTCGTGCCTCGGAAAGCACGGTAAGCCGTTGGTCCCGGTTGCCATAAAAACATCTAGTGGCAGTCGTTACGGGTTGTTGGAGCCCTCAAAAGTCCAACAATTGGTCTAACTGCAATGCTTCGATGTCGCCTTCGGGTTGTGAAGGTCAGACGGCGGTCGCTTCACGGAAAATGTCGAAGTTTAGCCATTTCAGCAGTTGGACTGGTAAAGCGGACCCCAGACTCCAAAGCTGAAAAGGCTTCGCATGCGACTAGGATTAACGCTGTGATGATGAATTATGTTTCATCCAGTCTGATTTAACTGGATCAAACGAGGTTTTGGTAATCTTCGTGCCTACGAATTAGCACGAACGTCGTGCCTCTGAGACAAATATATTGAATTTGGTTCTGTCGAGCCGCCCTTTGTAGTTGTGCTCTTTGCATATTTGTTTGAAGCATTCTGGTTTGTTTAAACGTATTATGCAGGTGTCGCAGCTGTTCAAGATCGGCTCACTGACATATGAGGACGTGAAGCAATTCAGCTGTTGCATAGAGGAGTCGCTGTTCCGACTGTCGGCGCACCGCGACCGCGCGCTCACCTACAAGATGGAGGAGGTATGCTGCGATACGACAGCCCTCGGGCTCTGACTCTTCGAAAAATTATCCCAACTATCGTAGTATCGTCCCAAGTATGGTAGACAAAGGCACACTCTATAGATATAGCAAAGGTGCGCTGACACAAGAGTTTGAATGGAAGGAAGTGGTCCCCAAATTACTGTGTTCCCAGATTATCTCTGAAAACCATGAACATCCTACTTCAGGACACATGGGAGTCTTTAAGACACACCTAAAGTTAAGTCTGAGGTATTTTTGGCCAGGGATGTATCGAGACGTAGTAGATTTTGTTAAAAAGTGTAGTGTTTGTACAGCCTACAAACTTAAAACTACTCGTACACCAGGTCTCATGGGTCAACCCAAACAATGTTATAGACCCACTACCAAAATCACGTTCAGGCTACGTACATTATTTAATAAAATGACAGTTTATGTTCGTACATGTTTTATGTTCGGAGCAATACAACCGAACAACTCAGCACTTTTGCTTTCGTGCAGTTGTATTCTACTACAATTAATTATTAAAGTCGGTGTGTATTCGGCCGTCGATCGCGTAACTTAAACCATACCAAAATCATTCAAATTATCTTGTAGATTAAACCAACATAGCTTTCTTACTTAAAATCATTATTTGTCTAAACCATAAAACCATAACCAAACTAAAGACGTATCATTTAAACCGGACCAATTATAAACCATAACCGTAGACTAAATCAAAACCTAAGCATCATTCAATCTAGAAAGTTGCGTAGAAACATAACCAAATTTCTACAACACACATTTTTTTTTAAGTACTCGTTCGTCAATATAATAATAATTGTACTTGTTTTTCACATCACTATTTATAGGTTGATGTAACACTAGCGACCCACCGCGGTGTCGCACGGGTGCAATGCTGATACTAAATACACTACAAAAAAAATTGTGAACGTTGTATAAAAAACATAGCGGCCCGCTGCTCCCGCCCCACTCCGGCCGGTCAGTACCGCAGTAAACACGACGCCCTGCAATTTCTAAATCTGTAATATCTTCGAAAATATTCATTTAAATCATATGCTGTAATGGCCGATATAGATCTATATTAAATCAACAATGTATTTAAGGTATTAAATTGGATAAGGATTGTCGTCCTCCGTGGCGCAGCGGTCAACACGCCTGCCTGCGGCGTGAAGGCCCCGAGTTCGATCCACGGCCAGGTCATGATGGAAAACGATATTTTCCTGATTGTCCTGGGTCTTGGATGTTTATCTATATATGTATCTATTATAAAATATAGTATCGTTGAGTTACTATTCCATAAAACAAGTGTCGAACTTACTTTGGGGCTAACTCAATCTGTGTGATTTGTCCGTACCTATATTCACGCTGTATTGGTTAAAATTGCTTCGAAAATACGCCGGTATTTGTCGTAAGAAGTAAATGACAAAAAAATGTAATTGTGGGATAACCATAAGAGATAGACATACAGACACACACCATCGGGGACTTGTTTATACAACTTTTCAATGTGTACAATATCTAATACATTATTTTGACAAATCACGTGGGTTCAGCCCACAGAGTACATTATATATATAGGGTTCAGCCTGGGTTTCACAACACAACGGGGAAAAATACATTATTTACGACATCACTTTTGAAACCTCAAAAATAATAGTATTTCTCCACAAGTTAATGGATGTTATGATACATATAAACCTTTAATCAGTCTATCAAAATCCCCATAAATGTGAATCTATAAATGTTTGTGAACTATTAAAATATTTCGTATGTGAATACAAGTGTGTTGTGGTACAGTAATGTAAACCGACTTGAATGTGACAGGTGCAAGTCACGGCGGTGGACGAGCTGTACGTGGAGCAGGACGCAGAAGGCTCCGTGTTGAAGCAGATCGCGCGCGTGCGATTGTTTTTCCTCGGCTTCCTCAGCGGTAATGTTAGCTTAAGGTCGAGCTCACGAGTTGTTCAGCATCGCGCAGACGTTACAGCTGCCTGTGTGCACAGGCATGCCGGATGTGGAGCTCGGGGTGAACGACCTGCGGCGGCAGGGCAAGGAGGTGGTCGGCCGCCACGACATCATACCCGTGGTCACGGAGGAGTGGATCCGCGTCGAGGAGGCCGAGTTCCACGCCTGCGTGCAGCCCGAGGAATTCACAGCCACGCAGATCATCAAGTACGTATCACACGGAACAGTTGGCGCACAGGCTGAGCGGTCGACTACTGCGCTGCGTGTCGCGGGTTCGATTCCCGCACAGAACAAATATTTGAATCGTAGGTCCTTGTAACACAAGTTTGTATCGATGTTTTTAACTCATTCACGCAAAATTTATTAAAAGAGTTTAGATGAAATTTATCACCCACATGGTTCATAACCATCCAATCCTATAAAGAGCGTCTAATTAAGTTTCGAATGCATTCTCTTCGTGAACGAACACTTTTATCGGATTTGTCCTTCTTTCACAAAATCGTGAGCGGTCTATATCAGTGTGGTTACTTTCTGGAGAACATGCCTTTGAGGATTCCCCGTACCTATTTTTCTAATTCATTAGTATTGTTAATAGGATGATTATCTAAAATTTAATATTTTATTTGGCCGTGTGTTTACTTAACCTTTATTATCCTTACGGGTCGGACAGGGTTTTCTTTACATCCATACTAATATTATAAATGCGAAAGTAACTCTGTCTGTCTGTCTGTCTGTCTGTTACGCTTTCCCGCTTAAACCTCTCAACCGATTTTGATGAAATTTGGCACCGACAATCTATAGACCCTGAGAAAGAACATAGGCTACCTTTTATCCCTCAAAAATTTGATGTTCCCGAGGGAAATCTAAAAAGCGCGATATAACCGAACTCCACGCGGGCGAAGACGCGGACGGAAAGCACACAATCTTTAGACCCTGAGAAAGGACATAGGCTACCTTTTATCCCAGAAAAAATTGATGTTCCCGAGGGAAATCTAAAAAGCACGATATAACCGAAATTTACGCGGGCGAAGCCGCGGGCGGAAAGCTAGTTACAGATAATATATAGTAGACAGTACGATAGTGTGATGAGTACGTGTGGTGTCGCAGGTTCAAGCCGCCGGACGCATGCTACATCGAGCTGATGTACACATTACAGATAATATATAGTAGACAGTACGATAGTGTGATGAGTACGTGTGGTGTCGCAGGTTCAAGCCGCCGGACGCATGCTACATCGAGCTGATGTACACATTACAGATAATATATAGTAGACAGTACGATAGTGTGATGAGTACGTGTGGTGTCGCAGGTTCAAGCCGCCGCGCCGGACGCATGCTACATCGAGCTGATGTACACAGTACAGATAATATATAGTAGACAGTACGATAGTGTGATGAGTACGTGTGGTGTCGCAGGTTCAAGCCGCCGGACGCATGCTACATCGAGCTGATGTACACATTACAGATAATATATAGTAGACAGTACGATAGTGTGATGAGTACGTGTGGTGTCGCAGGTTCAAGCCGCCGCGCCGGACGCATGCTACATCGAGCTGATGTACACATTACAGATAATATATAGTAGACAGTACGATAGTGTGATGAGTACGTGTGGTGTCGCAGGTTCAAGCCGCCGCGCCGGACGCATGCTACATCGAGCTGATGTACACATTACAGATAATATATAGTAGACAGTACGATAGTGTGATGAGTACGTGTGGTGTCGCAGGTTCAAGCCGCCGCGCCGGACATGCTACATCGAGCTGATGTACACATTACAGATAATATATAGTAGACAGTACGATAGTGTGATGAGTACGTGTGGTGTCGCAGGTTCAAGCCGCCGCGCCGGACATGCTACATCGAGCTGATGTACACATTACAGATAATATAGTAGACAGTACGATAGTGTGATGAGTACGTGTGGTGTCGCAGGTTCAAGCCGCCGCGCCGGACGCATGCTACATCGAGCTGATGTACACATTACAGATAATATATATAGTAGATAGTACGATAGTGTGATGAGTACGTGTGGTGTCGCAGGTTCAAGCCGCCGCGCCGGACATATGCTACATCGAGCTGATGTACATTACAGATAATATATAGTAGACAGTACGATAGTGTGATGAGTACGTGTGGTGTCGCAGGTTCAAGCCGCCGGACGCATGCTACATCGAGCTGATGTACACATTACAGATAATATATAGTAGACAGTACGATAGTGTGATGAGTACGTGTGGTGTCGCAGGTTCAAGCCGCCGGACGCATGCTACATCGAGCTGATGTACACATTACAGATAATATATAGTAGACAGTACGATAGTGTGATGAGTACGTGTGGTGTCGCAGGTTCAAGCCGCCGGACGCATGCTACATCGAGCTGATGTACACATTACAGATAATATATAGTAGACAGTACGATAGTGTGATGAGTACGTGTGGTGTCGCAGGTTCAAGCCGCCGCGCCGGACGCATGCTACATCGAGCTGATGTACACATTACAGATAATATATAGTAGACAGTACGATAGTGTGATGAGTACGTGTGGTGTCGCAGGTTCAAGCCGCCGGACGCATGCTACATCGAGCTGATGTACACATTACAGATAATATATAGTAGACAGTACGATAGTGTGATGAGTACGTGTGGTGTCGCAGGTTCAAGCCGCCGGACGCATGCTACATCGAGCTGATGCGGTTCCGCGTGCGGCCGCCTAAGAACCGCGAGCTGCCGCTGCAGCTGAAGGCCGTGTGGTGCGTCACCGGGAACAAGGTACGTGTCCTTCTGCTGGGAGCCGTGTAGTGAGTCGTGCGACTGACGAGCTCGTGTGTGCAGGTGGAGCTGCGGGCCGACGTGTTGGTGCCGGGCTTCGCGTCGCGCAAGCTGGGCCAGGTGCCGTGCGAGGACGTCGCCATCCGCTTCCCCATCCCCGACTGCTGGATCTACCTGTTCCGCGTCGAGAAGCACTTCCGATACGGATCTGTAAAGTCCGCACACAGGTTCGCCTCACACCGCAGTGTAGTCGGGCTAGTCACGCGTTTCCTTGTGGGCAGGCGGTTCAGTACATTCTGTGAAATGTGTAAATAAAGAAAGTGAAGCGACCGATCTGTCCACCCGGACGCAAGCGCTTTTAGAACTTCTTATATCTATACTAGAGGTTGGCTCTATTGAGAGTTCACTGAGTGGATTGGCACATTAACCATGTCTAAAATAGTCTGTTGCTAAAATATGTAGAAGGACGCTATACAGCAGATGACTTCTAAATCGTCCTTCTGATATACTTACAGTGTTTTTGTTTTACTGGGAGAGTATGGGTAATCCCTGTAATCTCTCTGTAATATCACTTATGGTCACACCACCATAAGAAATATGAAAAAACTGTCTTAGGAACAATAGGGTGGGTCCTTTTTCATTTAAATAAAATGTCTTGCAACTTAGCGCACGATTGATTGCATAAACGTACAAGATAGCGATGCTTATTACAATACAAACCTGAAAATGAAAATGATATCTTCACCATAGGGTTTATATTATTTATTAAATAAAGTTGTGGAGAGATATCTGCCGGAAGCTCGGGCTAGTAAGGAAGCAATCTGGTCCGAAAGAGAGGCTATGGTAGAGCGTACGAGTGCTGCACTACAGGCAGTCTCCGAATGGGGCAAAGCCAATCTTGTAGCATTCAATGCCGCCAAAACACAGGCGTGTCTTTTCACCGCCAAAAGGAGCCCTTTCACCTTGGCTCCTACTTTTCAGAATGTATCCTTGGAGTGCACCAACCGCCTTCAGCTTTTGGGAGTAGAGATTTCCTCGAACCTTAACTTTGGGCGGTTCATTGAGTCCAAGGCCAGGGTGGCTGCTAGAAAACTTGGCGTTATCGCAAAGGTCCGGCGGTACTTCACACCGGGGCAGCTTCTAATGTTGTACAAAGCACAGGTCCGCTCGTGTGTGGAGTACTGCAGCCACATTTGGGCTGGTGCTGCGAAATGTCACCTGGATACTTTGGATTCAGTGGAGAGGCGTGCGAAGAGGCTGATTGGCGACCCAGACTTAACTCGAAACGGTCTCCAAAGCCTGGAGCACAGGCGTAGAGTAGCCAGCCTTTCGGTCTTCTATAGGTTGCATTCTGGTGAGTGTGCAAGGGAATTGCATGATTTAATTCCCCCATCACCGTTCCACCATCGGACGACCCGTCGTACGGCGAGTTTCCACCCTTACGTTGTTGATACCACTGCGACCCGGACGAAGCGTTTCGCTTCCTCTTTTATACCGCGTACATCGAGGGACTGGAACAATTTGCCAGCGACGGTGTTTCCGTCACATTACAATTTGAGTGTCTTCAAGGCTAGAGTGAATAGGTTCTTAATAAACTAGCGCGCTTTACCATCAATGATCGCATCACTGCTTACCATCAGGCGGGATTGCGGTCAAGCGCTTGTTTATAACTTATAAAAAAAAAAAAAAAGTATTCCCTCATCATAGTTATAATTTTATTACAATCATATCACCTTTTAAAATAAAGATATTATTACAATCATATCACCTAGGTACCGGTCGAAAGATATTATTACAATCATATCACCTAGGTACCGGTCGAAAGATATTATTACAATCATATCACCTAGGTACCGGTCGAAAGATATTATTACAATCATATCACCTAGGTACCGGTCGAAAGATATTATTACAATCATATCACCTAGGTACCGGTCGAAAGATATTATTACAATCATATCACCTAGGTACCGGTCGAAAGCCTTTATAATAAAGATATTATAATCATTATTTTGTTAAGTAGTGATTAAGTAAGACTGATATTATTTATAAGTCTCTAGTGTTTTATTATTTTTAAAATAATTACATCACATAATCAAACACAAACTTTCATTGTACATTTGAAACACTAAATTACTTGCTAAATAACAATCGTATATCTTTTATGATTCCGTTATTAACGAGGAATTAGTATTTAATGTTCTTTTTTTTTTTCAAAAAGAACAAAAGCTTCATGAAATTCCGTTCAACCAGTCAAAAGTTCTGAGGTAACAACAAACATCCAGTTGAATTGGAACCCACCTAACCATGACCTAACCATGCTGAACGTTAACATTAGCACGATCGTCGTCAGGCGCACGGGCAAGATAAAAGGTATCGAGCGGTTCTTGGGCGCGGTGGACACGCTGCAGGAGTCGCTGATCGAGGTGACGTCGGGCCAGGCCAAGTACGAGCACCAGCACCGCGCCATCGTGTGGCGCATGCCGCGCCTGCCCAAGGAGGGCCAGGGTGAGCGCGTCACATACTAAACTCTAAAACTACTTCAAAACAAAATGCTCCTGGTGCACACTGGACTGAGGATTGTTTAGACACCAACAACGGAGCCCATCCTACAGCTTTTGTTCTGTGCAGGCGCCTACACGACGCACAACCTGGTGTGCCGCATGGCGCTGACGTCGTACGACCAGGTGCCGGCCGAACTAGCCAGCCACGCCTTCGTGGAGTTCACGATGCCAGCCACGCAGGTGTCGCACATGACGGTGCGGTCCGTATCGCTGCAGGATCACGACGGCGACCCGCCCGAGAAGTATGTGCGCTACCTGGCGCGCCACGAATACATGTGAGTACCACTTGCGGACACACACCGCCCCGCGCACCTCTCGCGAGCCTCACGCGCCGCTTGTTGCAGAGTGGGCATCGAGCGCACGTCGGGGCAGGCGGCGCCCGCGTACGCGCTGGCCACCGCGGGGCGCCACGCCGACCCCGCGCCCCCCGACCCCGCCCCCGCGCCGCTCCCGCAGCCGCCCTCCAGCGACTCCGACTCCGACTAGGATCGTGTGTCTGCCAGACGCTAAGCCAACTCCAAGTGAGCTGGAGTTCCGAGTATATATCTACTAACACGTCTACAGTCATCAAAGATGATCCTAGGAGGCAGGGCTGTGGTTCAATGACGGCCGCATACCAATACGCGAACAATCTTCCTTTAGTAAATTGCTGAATATTGTTATTAGAAAAGCTAAGAGCGCGTTCTCCCTCGAAGTCCACCGTAGGAATCGTGGAACATACTAATATTGTAATTATAATATCATGAAGTGACCGAGAAGTGTGTGAGCTGTAGCCAGTGTGAACATCGCTCGTGACACTCGAATTATTTACAAACATGTGTATAACAAGTAATATTTATATATAACGATCCCATCGTATATTTCATATGATTCATATCTATAAAATATAAGAAAATTTAAAGATGTGAGTGCTGCAACCACTCCGCGTGTCGAATGTGGTTAGTAAATATCGATTGTATATAATGTGATAAAAGGTTTAGGGTAGAGGTCGTAAACGACTGCGGACGTACCCCCACCGGCCACCGCATACCGTCACTGTGCAAGTAGCGACGATACTTAGTTGGACAAGCCGGTCGCTGCCCTGGCGGCGGCCAGCTGTCGGGCCAAGAGGCGAGGCTCCGGGCCGGGCAGTCGCACCAAGGATTCAGATGAGGCCGCTAGTGATGGGAACAAAAGTTAAATATGGGATTCATAACTCCATTTAAATGAGGCCTTGAAATGTATTAGCTTGTGGTCCTAGATCGGTTTCTCTCGGTTCGGGCCGGACTCTGTTGTTTAGAAGTGTATTAGGATATAAGCGATAATTTTATGCCGAGGAGTGCAACATATGGTACGTGACTATGCATGTCTGGAGACTGATCAGCGCTCGGCGTGCATCACGTGGCATGCCTGTTGGTACACTGATCAGCACTTGACGTGCCTCACGTGGCGTGCCTGTTGGTATACTGATCAGCACTTGACGTGCCACACGTAGCGTGCCTGTTGGGACATTGATCAGCACTTGACGTGCCTCACGTGGCGTGCCTGTTGGGACATTGATCAGCACTTGACGTGCCTCACGTGGCGTGCCTGTTGGGACATTGATCAGCACTTGACGTGCCTCACGTGGCGTGCCTGTTGGGACACTGATCAGCACTTGACGTGCCTCACGTGGCGTGCCTGTTGGGACACTGATCAGCACTTGACGTGCCTCACGTGGCGTGCCTGTTGGGACACTGATCAGCACTTGACGTGCCTCACGTGGCGTGCCTGTTGGGACATTGATCAGCACTTGACGTGCCTCACGTGGCGTGCCTGTTGGGACACTGATCAGCACTTGACGTGCCTCACGTGGCGTGCCTGTTGGGACACTGATCAGCACTTGACGTGCCTCACGTGGCGTGCCTGTTGGGACACTGATCAGCACTTGACGTGCCTCACGTGGCGTGCCTGTTGGGACATTGATCAGCACTTGACGTGCCTCACGTGGCGTGCCTGTTGGGACACTGATCAGCACTTGACGTGCCTCACGTGGCGTGCCTGTTGGGACACTGATCAGCACTTGACGTGCCTCACGTGGCGCGCGGGTTGGACAGTGACGTGCTCGGTGTGCGATTACAAGAAGCGGCTGCTTGCGAGTGTCTTCGTGAACGAGCTGATTAGCTTTGTGTTCATATTTTTATCGACTTCGTATTGTTTTAGAGAAATGCAACAATAAATAAGCATAATGTATTGTTCCCATATATATATATTTCTTGTGAAATATGATGTTTGCGGTAGTTAGTGGCGATATTAACTTGGAACGTGTATACAAAGTAGTTAGATGTTACGCTGTTAGAACATTATATTCTCGCGATCTCGTGTGTGCGCCTCACTAGTTACAACTCCAGCTTTTTCGATAACAGTTGTAAACCTATTTGTGCAACTCGCATGTACCTACTTCTTACTCATAGTCACACTATTTAGAGCGCAATGTAAGAAAAATAATAAAATAAATAATTATTTATGTATTTACTCCTAACTGCTAGTGACGTTATATACAAATCAGCATTATATAAATATACATGAATATAATAAAGGTGTTCTAGGCGCTGTTCGAAATGTTGTAAGTACTTAGTACCTGCCGACCTCATCGCGGACCCTATGTTCTGTTGTGAATAAAATTTAAATATGAGCGTACGCATTATTCCTTATTACAAACCCCTTGTAAACACTGACAAGATGCGTCACTGTGAACTTTCCACTCTCGTAGCATCCGCTACGGTTCGTAGCTCGTAGCAACCGCTACGATTCGTAGCTCGTAGCGTCCGCTACGGTTCGTAGCTCGCAGCGTTCGCTACGGTTAACTCGTAGTTCATAGTTCGTAACTCATACACATGATATGAACTATGCAACCCGATAGACCGCAAGAACTATGTCATGTAATCTTAGAACTTTCTAAGGCCGTTCTCTGTCGGTCATTACGAAAAATAGTAAAGTATGTTATGCTGAATATTAAGACTTTATTTAATTAGTAGGTAAATATGATTTATATATTATAGACTCGTAGCATGCGCACGTGCTATGAACCGTAGCAGACGCTACGAGACTGCCTTTTTTTTGTTGTGGATAGGAAATCATCTAATGACCTCTCCCGCTCTGGGTGGAGCGTATAGGCGTGTCAAAACCAAAAGTCATTTATTCAAATTAGGCTGAGAATCAGCACTTTTGAACATTAATATTGCATAAGACAGTCCCCCAAAACGCCCATCCATCGGCACTTCCTAGTGCTTTCACTAGGAAGAAGAAGTGGCGGAAGAAACTCCCCAGCAGCACAGCTGTCTGTTCATTTAGAAAAAACACATGACTTTATACAATACTAAGTACATATGTAGGTACAGTAATAAACACAAGAAAAAAAGACACGACAATGAATTTTTTTATCGTATGCTAGCTAGCCACGCCAACATACCAGCAAAGCAAAAACAAAAATAAAATATCATTAAAATGGAAATGCAAACAAACAAGCAAAAACTCACTTCCTAAATAAAAGCTCCAAGTATAAAGGGCGTGACAGCTCACATACTCATGCATTGTAGAAAAGCAAATTATATGAACTCATATAACGTGTCAGTAAACTAATTCTGGAGAAGGAACACAAACATTGTCTTGAGTTAATCAGAGCGACCAGCTATCTTGTCATTTAAATAGTCATTTACAGAATAATTTGCCTTTGAACAAAGCTTGGATTTGATTTGTGCTTTAAATGCGTTGTCAGGCAAGTCTAGCAAAGCAGAGGGTATCTTCTTATAAAATGTTATACCAAGCCCAACAAAAGCTATGAACCTTTTGAAGTCGGTGAAAAGGGGCTCGCAGTTTGTCTTTATTTGTGGTGTTAATATTATGAATATCACAGTTTTTGGTGGATTATGTTGCCTAACATTACAAGATGTTGGCTAAGATAAATTACGAAACAACCGTGTGAATAACAACATCTTTAAAGAAATTCTTAAACCGAGGTACATTGTATGTCAGCAGTTTTACCCCACAGTAGATAGTAGGGATACTACCATCTCTGTGGTATTGTACTGGTACTCTGTGGTGGAGATGGTAGTTGGGTCCCAGGTTTCTATCGTTTGGCAAGGCGAACCTTACACATTTCGTTTTCTTAGTATTTAGAACTGGGTTATTTGGGTTATTTGACGTAAACCAATCCGTAACTATTGAGAGTGCACTGTTTACTTCGTCAAAATCTTGTTGATTCCTGTCTACATTAAAAATAAGAGAGATATCATCTGCAAACAGCACAACGTCACAGGTGCCCTTTAAATAAAATGGTAAATCATTAATATGACGCGGGAAAACCGTCAGGAAGGCTTGGCCGCAGTTAGCTCGGATAGCTGTGTTGTCGGTGTCTTTGGTTTTTGTATATTAGTTTTTGTCACCTACTTCCGACATTAGTTATTTTTCATTTTGTAGTGTTTTTTGGAAGTCGGTTGTTTTTTTTTTTTTTTGGAAATAATGTTTTTATTTTACACTTTTTTGTTGTGAAAAGTACTATCCAGCTGCATCCGGTTAGACTGGATGCTGACGCTAAAATAGTTGGGAAAAGGCATGTTAGCAAACGACGTTATTTTGTTTACTTTAATTTCTACCCGTAATTTTAGATTAAAAATAGAGCCACTAAACCGATTTAAATTCCTATGAAACCAAAATGAAACTATGAACATTGTTAGACATGACGCGATTATAAAACTTAAATTCAGTATTTTGATTACAATAGATTGTTTCATAACCGTGCCGAGTAGGCAGTGGTTGTCCTATGTTAGATTTCAATGCTATACATTTTTGAGGAGTTCCCTCAACTGCCTATGGTCTTCATCATCAGATTTATTGCAAACCATCATTTTAACCCATAAAGGTGCAAAGTTCTCAACAATATAAATGAATTAATTCCAAGCACAATGTTGCTACTGTAAACCGTTGAGGAGTTCCCTTAATTGTCCTTTGCCTTCATCATAAGACCCCTAATGACAATCACAATACATCTGGGTGTAAAGCTCTTATCAATACAAATTAATCAAGCACAAATACAAGGTAGCTTCTGTGAATCGTTGAGGAGTTCCCTCGACTGTCTCTCAGCTACATCATCAAATCTACTGCAAACCTTCATTAATTTAATTTAATTTATTTATTTCTCTCTTCACAACAATATTTTACTTATATTCCATCATTGGACGAGACTTGTGCCTGAAGTAGGTTTTTGAAGAAGCCTGTGTACAGGTCACCAACCGGGTCATCATTATCACCCATATGGGTTCAAAGTGCTCATGAATATAAATGAATTAAGTCCAAATACAAGGTAACTACTGTAAACCGTTGAAGAGTTCTCCCAACTGGCCTTTGTTTTTATCATCAGAGCCCTAATGACAGTTACATCCAATCTAGGTGTAAAGTTTTTATCAATACAAATTAATCAAACACTAACTCAAAGTAGCTGTTGTGAATCGTTGAGAAGTTCCCTCGACTGTCGGGTCTTCATCATCAGATCTACAGCAAACCTCCATTTTAACCCACACGGGTGAACTAGCTTTCCGCCCGCGGCTTCGCCCGCGTGGAGTTCGGTTATATCGCGCTTTTTAGATTTCCCTCGGGAACATCAAATTTTTCCATGATAAAAGGTAGTCTATGTCCTTTCTAAAGATTGGTCTAAAGATTGTCTGTGCCAAATTTTATCAAAATCGGTTGAGAGGTTTAAGCGGGAAAGCGTAACATACAGACAGACAGACAGAGTTACTTTCGCATTTATAATGTTAGTATGGATTAAATCCAAACACAAAGTAGCTACTGTAAACCGCTGTGGAGTTCTCGGAACTGGATTTTTTCTTCATCATCAGAGCCCTTATGACAGTCACAACCAACTAGGTGTAAAGTTCTTCTCAATACAAATTAATCAAGCACAGACACTAGGTAGCGAATGTGAATCGTTGTCCTTAACGATTAAGTATATCATGGTGCACGCAATCAGAAGCTTTGGAGAACCAAAAATAAATGCATTAGCATTTTGCGACCTCTCCCATCATATTTAACGCATGGTTTGACTACAGATGCGGGTGTTGCTCTACTGAGCAACACCCGCATCTGTCAAAATATGCCCATCACTCAAAGTTATTTGCCCCAAATGCGGCAAACATCACGATAATTGTGAGTCCACCATTTTTAAGTGTGTAAATTGCGCAGGCAATCACATGTCTTTAGTGATAACGTGTCCAGTGTACTTGAAGGAAAAGAAAATCAGAGATCTGATGGCCGAATTTAACTGCACATACCGCCGAGCATTGACCATGTATGTTCCGCCTTTTTCACCACGACCTGTTGATCAATATCCTGTTACAAAAACTAGCACAAACCAGCATAGAGTTGGACAAAATAAATCACCATTTCCCATGTCATACTCAGCCGCAGTAGCTAATATGCCTATGCAAACCGATAACAGTCAAGATAAAACAAATAAATATAAAAATAAAGCTCCTAAACGGAAACATCGGAGTCCATCGAACCAATCTAATGAAGAGGAGTCGTTTTTGTTGGAGGGTCAAACAGCGGACACGGAGTTGTATAAGGTTGCTGAGATGCGCGCGACTACTGACGATACTCGGCGCAATGGAGTCGGGACCATAATAAATAATAGTAACGATTTCACTGTCAACAATAACTTAGATATAGATGAGTGCACTAATCAACCAAATACAGAATCATGTTCTAGTATTAATTCATCGGAAACGTTAATTAACAAAATCAATTTGATTATATTTTCAAACAGATTTACAATTACTCAAAAACTTAAAAAAATTGTCAGAATAACTGTAGAAAGCTATATTACTGCTATTATGGAATATGTAGGAAACTTCACTGACCTGTCTATATTTAAAAAGATATTAGAATCAATTTTTAGTTCAAAATATGGCTAATAGTATCAATAGTACTAGGACTGTCATGATTAATGTATTGCAGTGGAATGCGCAACGTTTGTCACCAAAACGTTTATTATTTGAGCAACTATTAATTCAAAATAAAATTCATATAGCTGCAGTGAGTGAAACCTGGTTGTGTCCTGAAAACCGACTGGTAGTAAACAACTACAATATATTTAGAAATGACCGAGAGAATAATTATGGTGGAATTTGCATTTTTACACATAAATCTATTAAAGTTCGACCTGATCCGTTCGGCTGATTGGCGACCCAGACTTAACTCGAAACGGTCTCCAAAGCCTGGAGCACAGGCGTAGAGTAGCCAGCCTTTCGGTCTTCTATAGGTTGCATTCTGGTGAGTGTGCAAGGGAATTGCATGATTTAATTCCCCCATCACCGTTCCACCATCGGACGACCGTCGTCGTACGGCGAGTTTCCACCCTTACGTTGTTGATACCACTGCGACCCGGACGAAGCGTTTCGCTTCCTCTTTTATACCGCGTACATCGAGGGACTGGAACAATTTGCCAGCGACGGTGTTTCCGTCACATTACAATTTGAGTGTCTTCAAGGCTAGAGTGAATAGGTTCTTAATAAACTAGCGCGCTTTACCATCAATGATCGCATCACTGCTTACCATCAGGCGGGATTGCGGTCAAGCGCTTGTTTATGACTTATAAAAAAAAAAAAAAAAAAAAAAAATGTCGTTTGGTGCATCCTAATGAGGATATTCAGATATTACACGTTAAGGTTTTTAACTGCAGTCATATTGACAATGTAATTGCTGTTTACTGTCCTCAGTGGGTACACACAAACAGAACTGATTGGGATAGTTTATTTTGTAGATTTAGCAGCAAAACCTTAATATTAGGCGATTTCAATGCGCATCATCATACATGGTCATATAAAACGGACGCTAAAGGCTCTCAAATATACGATTCCATATCGGATAGCAACGTTGTATCCCTTAATGATGGCACCTACACTCGAGTTAAATTAGTAGCGGGCAATGTGCAACAAAGTTCCTCCGATATTTCTACCACTAACTCCCATCCACATCTACGATAACTCCCAAAAGCTGAACCCGGTCGGTGCACTCCAATGATACATTCTGAAAAGTAGGAGCCAAGGTGAACGGGCTCCTTTTGGCGGTGAAAAGACACGCCTGTGTTTTGGCGGCATTGAATGCTACAAGATTGGCTTTGCCTCATTCAGAGACTGCCTGTAGTGCAGCACTCGTAAGCTAGAGCTTACCAGCAAAAATCCGGTCAATCCGGTCCGAAAGAGAGGCTATGGTAGACCATAGCCTCTCCTTTGGACCGGATTGATTCCTTACTAGCCCGAGCATCCGGCAGGCATCTCTCCACAACTATGCTGTCATCTCCATACTCATAGATACCGGGCATCAGCAGATGGTTAATATGCAGCAGGAAAAGAGTTGCAGAGAGGACAGACCCCTGAGGAACACCGGCATTGGTCGACATGGGCTGCGATGAGCATCCGTCGACAACAATTCGGAGGGACCGTTTAATCAGGAAGTCTTTTACCCAGCCAATCAGGCCAGCGGAAATGCCGTACGCTGGAAGCTTACTTAAAAGGCCAGCGTGCCATACCCGGTCGAAGGCCTTCGAGACATCAAGGAAGACAGCAATCGCTTCCCCATTCTTCTCGAGAGCCTCGCCCCACAAGTGAGTGGCATACACTAGTAAGCCCCCGGTAGGAGACCGTTACCTTCCAGGTAAGCCAAGAGGCGCTAGTTCAATACAAGCTCCATAATCTTGCAGAGTATGGAGGTTACTGAAATCGGCCGATAGTTGGTAGGGTCGGCACGACTACCCTCTTTGGGCACGGGCTGCACATTAGCAAGCTTCCAGGACTTGGGCACTGTACCAGTCCTCAATGAGAGGCGATACAAGCGCATCAATACAGGAGACAACTCGGACGCACATGCCTTAAGAACAATCGCTGATATACCATCGGGACCACTAGCCTTATTCACGTCCAGACGCGAAATGCTGAAATGCTGCGAATGCGAACCTCTGGCATTGAAGTTCTGCAATGAGGTAGCACTGTTAGTGTCAAGACGCGAATTATGGACAAAGAGATATGCAAAGAGACCTGCTTTCTCTCTCGCCGTATGGGCCACTGCTCCATCAGGCCTAACCAGCGGAGGCAGTGTGGGCCGACAGTAAACTATAAAAACACATCTATCCGGATCAGTGGTCAGCAGAAGTTCCAGACAATTGGCAGTATGACCAGCTACATCAGGCACCCTAGTCGCTTGTCCCACCATCTGGGAAAGGCCCATTAATAGGCCCAGAGCGACGAACTGTGCGTCAGGGTGCCGTTGCAGCGCATTGTCAGCAGCTTTACTGAGGTGGTCAAACAGTCGAGTTGTCTCCTGGTCACAGCTGTGCGATCGGTAAACACAGGTGTAGACAATTTTGTCGACACCTGTGTCTACCAACAGCCATAAGGACGAAAAATGAGGGTCTTCGAGGTGATGGAGACGCCGGCAACAGATGTCATTGCGAACATACACACAGACGGCACGCCGCAGGAAATGATGCTCCAAATCGCCAAATGCCCGGGTAGCTGAGGTATGCCGCATCAGACGGACATCTGATCTGGGTCTCCGTCAAGAAAAGTAGGTGGGGCTTTTCAGTCTAAAGGTGGTAATGGACTGTATCGATATTGGAGTGCAAACCTCGAATGTTTGAGAGGTGCGCCTTAAACGAGAGGACGTGCGCCCGCTGTGCACACCTACTTTTCCTTTTGAAACTTTTAATTTTTAAGTATTGAGTGAATAGGAAGGAAGACGGCAGTTGAGCGAGGTGATGATATGTTAAACCCAACAACATGACCAACGAGATGCCGCGCCAAAGGGAGATTAATCTAGAGACTGTGGGGACGCCCTAACCCCCTAGGGATCGCCATCGAGTCCTCTCGTCTCGTCGCCAACTGGCACGATGGGGCCACCCCGGGATTTTTGGCAGTTGGCGGGGCAGCCTTTCGTATGTGGCTGGCACAATACTTGGGCCCCCAACTACCTGCGGTCGGCCAGCGGAGCACCATGCTTCGGATCCCGCTACCCTCCATAATCAAACTCCCGAAACAACAACATTTGACGCATCGTACCCGGCACACATCGCAACACAACTGCTCAGATCCGTCCTCCGTACGGCTTCACCAGACATCGTGCCGGAACACGACGAATCTCTTGGCGGCACGATTGTCTGGTGGGTTACTGTACTTATGCCGGCGGCCGATGTTGAGGCCTATCACCGAGGAAAAAGTTTTAAATTGATCGAAAAAGAAGTATTGGCTTTTTAGTTTCGTTTGGTCATTGGTTTGAAGTACGAAATCAAGATGCTCCTTGATATTTACTTCTGAGTTTGAATAGTTGCCAATCGTTTTACAGTTAATGTTGCCAATTCATTGAGTCTCGACCACAAACAGACGATTCGTTGTCATACGAGACTGTTCGACGGACCGTTCTTTTAAGTTTGCAAGCTATTCGGTCACAAGTGTTATTTTGCTTTGATATTTTCCTTGAAAATGCCTCAAGGAGTCACGTTTAGGTTCACAAAGAACACGGACCGTAACTTTGCGGTTTCAAGAGAGCATCGAGGAACGAGAAGTACAGCTGTCAGCTGTTCGAGAGAGTAATTCCTTCTCACTACAGTCCGAGACTTTCACCGAAAGGGAGACACGCTTAAGTTCGCAAAGAACTCGGACCGCGACTTTGCATTCTCAAGAGGAACGCGAAGTCCGGCTATCTGCTGATCGGGAGCGCCACTCCCTCTCATGCGAGTCAGAGGCTTTCAGAAAAAGGGAGTGGCTCTTAAGTTTGCAAAGAACTCGGACCACATATCTGCGCTCCCAAAAGAGTATCGAGGAACGCCAAGCACGTATGCGCGAATCTGAATCTCTCTCACAAAGAGAAGAATGATTACAAATAGCTAGACATAACTATGTAGGTGTACAAAGAAACTGTGAAAGTTATATTGCATCTGAAAGGGAAAAAATAGATGAACTAAGACGAGCAGAAACAGTAGAACAACGTCATTCTCTTGAAGAATTTGTGTATGCTCCGGGTAATTCCACCGCTAAAATAGTATTTAGAGAAACATTAACGTAATCAATTATACCAAAGTCAGGATCATTATTCACAAATTCTTTATTGACCAAAAAATACTATACCACCTTCTTGAATGATATATATACAATATGTAAAGAAAACCCTGTCCGACCCATGAGGATAATAAAGGTTAGGTAAACACATGACCTAATATAATATAAAATTTTACATAATCATCATAGTAACAAAACTAATGAATTTTGAAATAATCCTTTTTTCCCGGGAATTAATTCCAATTTCCCCGAAATTTGGTAATTTTTAAAAAAGTGACAACACCGGTATTATTATAAGCGAATAGCGACGCGACCACGTCACAGGTGCCGCGTGCCCTGCCCCCCGCCGCCCGCGGAAAGGGGTTGCATACCGCACATGTATTAAGTTACATTTTATACAGTTTTTTTTTTTTTTTACCAGGTGACATTTTTAATTGTATATTGACTACCTTGACATTTTTAACTTCATCGTTAGTTTTTATCTTGATATTGGTATTTGTATGGCTTCTGTGTCGACATCATTGTTATAATATTGAAATGTAATTTAACTTATTGGATAGAAAATTGTTTTAATGTAATTTATTGAGTTTTTCGGCTTAAGTATGTGACATTTATGCATACCTGATAATGGTTGATTAAGACGGACAATATTTGAAACTACCAGCTAATGTATTTATACTCGTATTCTAGCAAAATAAATTATTATCTTATCTTATCTATCTATCTTATCTTATCTTTTTGCGAAATAATATTTATTTTTTTAGGGGGATTTTTTTTTAAGTTTTGCCTGTTGTTGTGGGCATTAGTAGAATCAGTTATCGACACCTAACAATACCTTCACGGATCGGACAGGGTTTTCTTTACATATTGTATATATAAAAATAATAAAAACAACAACACCAACGTCAACGTCAACATTTCTTTTGTTTATATATTTTTTGGTATATTCAAAATATACACACATCAAAAGTGTCTAGGGATCAACATATATTTTTGCAATAACTTTTCTCCTGATTGATATTAATTAAAATTTTCTTTAAGGATTCATCAAATAAAGTGTTTTCGTTTGTCACAGTAACGATAAACCAAGTCACCTTTGCATTAATAAAGAAATTTGCCATTTTCCTAATAAAGGGATATTTGACATTTGAACCACTAACACAAAAGTTCGAAAAAAAGACTGAAATAACAGTTTTCTCTAAAATTTTATTGGGTAACTTAAACAATTAATAATCCGTGTTTCTACCGCGAACACTAACAACACAAGAACATCGGTTTGGCATACACAAAATGAGTTCATCCAAATCACGCTGTGGAATGGCCGCCCATGTTCGTTGCAACAACAAAAAAAGGTCTTCTTGCGACTGGATACCCTCCATATTCGGCAGAGCTCTTCTCTGTAGCATATCCCATGCATGCTCAATCGGGTTCAAGTCTGGCGACTGAGCAGGCCAGGGCAGGACATTGATGTTAGCTGCGGCGAGAGTCTGTCTTACAACTCTTGCGGTGTGCGGTCGTGCATTATCATGCATTAACTGAAATAAGGGACCGATTTGCACTTGTAGAGGAACGATGACGTCTGATACAATCGTTTCAGCATAAATTTGAGCGTTGAGGTTGCCTCTGATCCAAATCAACTCAGTTCTTCCGCCGATCCAAATACCCGCCCATACCATGATGGTTCCACCACTATAAGGATGGACTTCCTGGCAGGATTTTAATCGCTGTTGGCGTCCAGGGGTTCTCCAGTGTCGTATACGTCTTGTATCCGGTCTCATACCAAAACGAGACTCATCAGAAAAGCACACGAAACGCCATTGTTCTTCTGCCCAATTTCTGTGTTCAAGAGCCCATTGATATCGAATCCTACGATTGTGCATTGCTATAGGTGGTACCCGTAGCGGTCTTCGGGAATGAAGGTTCACTTCATGCAAGCGGTTTCTGACTGTTTGGTCGCTAATTAAGTTCCCTGAAGAGTGATGAAGCCTCACGGCTAACATCATGGCGGTTATTGTTGGAGCTCTTCGAGTTAAGATTTGAATGTATCGGTCTTGTCTCCGTGTGGTGCAGCGATACCGTCCTCCATGGCGCTCAGCCACGGTACCAGTGCTTCGGTAACGTGTCCAAAGTCGACTGATAACACTCTGACTTGTATTCAGAGCTAAAGCCACAGTACGTTGCCGGGAACCAGCTTCTATCATTCCCACGGCTCTGAGCATTTCTTCCCTGCTTAAATGACGTCGCCGCTCCATAATAACGTTGGTTTTAATCAGTAGTAGGGAAACAGTAGCACTAATAATGTCTTCAATGCGTTGTATGTTTTTATAGGGAAAATATTGACAGCTGATTTTCATCTTTTACTCGAATTTGATTCACAGTTCCTGATTCAAATTATGAAATGCACCAAAAAGAATCCATATAAATTTATAAAATCATAAATTTATTACAAAGCCACATCTCAATCTCAAGAAATCCGCATAAAAATGCTTGATCCCTAGACACTTTTGATGTGTGTATATCAAATTATTTATGGCAGTTATCATATTTCTATATACATGAAATAAAAAATAAAATAAGAGAAACATATAATTCATAAGGATCAATAACAGAAAATAGCATAAATCAAAAATTAAAGATGTCCACACCGATACGCAAATATGAGAATAATAAAAGAAATGTATATATAAAGAATAGATGTTGACACGATCTGCCGCTCGATGTGCACACCCACCACCTCCGGACTCGTCGCTCAGCTCCGCCTCGCCGCCGCCGGTCTCCAGCCCCACTTTGAACGCTATGATGACACCGGCCGCGGCAGCTGCGTCGAGCTCGAGCGACGAGTATTTCTCTCCGCCAATGACGCCAAGACCTGCTCGCCGACGGGAAGGACGCCGGCCGCCGGACCGCATAAGACCTCGAGGCCCAT
Source organism: Sesamia nonagrioides (assembly GCA_017933935.1). Lineage (NCBI taxonomy): Eukaryota > Metazoa > Arthropoda > Insecta > Lepidoptera > Noctuidae > Sesamia > Sesamia nonagrioides. The sequence goes on along the minus strand of JADWQK010001047.1, from coordinate 472,039 downwards.
CGGCTTCTGACAGGGTCCCAACTCCCGGCGGAAGTGTGCAGCGCATGAGATGGACACAATCCATCAACGAAAGCGTCATGCGCTCATACTATGGGGCTACAGAGGGAGGTAACAACCTGACCGCGTACCGTGTTCGAGTGCTCTCTCTGTTTCAGGTGCTTGAGCCAGCTGTCAACGTGGTGGCGCAACGACTGTCGGATCCAGGTGCGGGTCATCCAGCGTAACCATATGCAGAGATGCGATTTATTTGAAATACTTCAATTTAAAATGAAAATACAAAATAGCTATTTTGTATTTTATTTGAAATACCTTTCGAGATATATTTTGCATTTTTAATATTCATTTCAAAATGCAAAATACTTTGTGATTAAGTTTAGCCAATATTACCAGTCAAACAAAATTAAATTTATGAACGAATGACGTCTGTATTGCCATTATTCCATATTTTTACTTCTTCTCCTTCTTCTTTACGATCAAGTATTGAATACTACTTCAACTCTTGATCAATGGCCCCTGTGGAATAGTTACCACAATTTTGCCAACTTACAACAAATAACACGTGTAATGTTTAATAGAAATTTTTTGAAAATTTTATTTCACAATAATGGCAGCTATCGCCAATGACAGTCGAAAAAAAACATTTTTACTTCTTTCAGTCGGGTCAGGTTTTTTGGCGGGAAAGTCAAGCTGAGTGTCACGACACGCTCATTTTTCATAGGACTTTTAAAATTGTTTATAGTGTTGTTTACTAAATAAAAGCGCCTGATTTATGTAGTAAAAAGTGCATTCAGTGAATAATTTATAAAGAACATTGAAATATTGTAGCATAGTGGCCACATCATGACTTTACCCCAAACTCCTCCTATAGTGGGATTTTTAATTCGAGTCACAAAAATGACAAGGGCAATTACTGTCACTGACACGAAAAAGGGTGACCCGCTACAATAGTGATGTTCAGCAATTAATAGACTTAGACATTTCTTCTTCTTCAGCCTATAGATGTCCACTGCTGGACAAAGGCCTCCCACAACGCTTTCCACGATGACCGGTCTTGTGCTGCCCGCATCCATCGGCTTCCCTCGGCCTTCACCAGGTCATCGGTCCACCTTATTGTTAGACATGTAGTCATGCATTATTTCACAAACGGTTTTTTATTGTAAATAGCGCGCTACAAATAAAAAAGCACGTGGGCGTCCTGCAGGCGCGATGATTCTTACAATACGCTACATTTCGTAGCACGTTATATTACATATCGCTTCGTAGTTCGTTACACAGACCGCATGCTATAACAGAATGTTAAAAAATAAAGCAATATAAAAAGATATCAATGAACTCTCCGTCATACTTTTCAGACTTAGGACTATCTATAATTGGTAAAGGTTATTCTAACATTAATTTTGATAAATCGTAAATCAATTATAGGCGTATTTAAAAGTTCATTGATTGTATATAGTTACAAAAATCAACTATTTACAGTATACACAGATAACAGTAGTTCTTCTTTAATAATGCTACGAGGAAATAGCGCGCTATAGAATGGCGCTAGGCGCTATATTAACCACCTCTATATTATATTATAGTACTCTGTGGTTATTGGTAAATAATAAAAATGTCTTCGAACCGTAAAACACATATAATACAATATGCATGTACTGTTCGAAAGAATTAAGAACTTGTAGTAATGTTACCGGCAATGTGTATAATCCGGTATTGTATACAATACCTAGGCAATGTATAGAATACCTAAAACGGGCAGGTAAAGTATGAAATAGAATTTATTTTATACTTTACCTAGGTATTCTATACAATGCCAAACTTGCTGCAGGTAATGTAACATCGAACGCAATTGTGGTTATTACAAACAAATATGTACGGTAAGCTTCATAGAACCCTGACACCCTTCCTAGAGGCGCCATTTCAAGCATTAATGGAAGTGAATCGTTTTAGCATGACCGTTCACTCGCGAGTCGCGAGTGTACGCCGCACGCGGGTATCCTTTGCAAATAAAAACAAATCCTTTGACAAGAGACGGCACGGGTAAGTTCGCTTAGATAATGTCGGTACGGTGTTTAATAAAACAAAATATGAATAAAAATCGGGACACACAAGCTAGGTGCAAAGATAATTTTAATCAAAAATATGCGAAAGTAGGTAAATCAAAGTAAAATTACACCACAATTCTTCATCATTCGAACTGTCAGAGTTACTACCACCCGTATTTTTAATAAGAGAGCCATTATCACGCTCTGAATCCAAAACAAAATATTTAGGTACTTATTTTCTTCTGTAATTGCGTGAACTACGTATACTTGTGTTCCACATAAATATGGAATTACCTTTTTTATTAATACTTCCTTTTAGTTTGACTTACGGCTAGAGCGTCTGTAGGTTGATACGGAGGAGGTGGAATTTATCCAGAATCTTATCAAATGTCGGATTTTTTGAGGATAAATTCAATTCGTAGTACAACAGTTAACAAACACAATCTTTCACTACGGAGGCGCTTCGATATAAAACTGTCAATTTCACTTTCGGATGTACGCCGCACGCGGTAGCCTTTGTAAATAAAATTAAATCCTTTGACAAGAGGCGGCGCGTCGCGGGCGGCGTCAATGCGGGGTGCGCTAAAGAGCGGCATTATCTATAGTCCAGTCATTTTAACTATTTTAAACCCCAATCTGCGGAAAAATTCCTAGTGAGCTGAATTTTTGTATACACCTTTATTATGACATTGTAATGAAGATGTGAAAAATCGATATTTATATCGTGCCGGCTGAAAAAGTTATGAAGGTCAAAAGGTCACGAAAATCAGTTTTTCGCAAATATCTCGCGATCTATTGCTCTGAGGTCAATAAAGCTCATTATAAGATTGTTTGTCGTGAAATTGTCTACAAAAAATGTCTCTTGCATTTTTCTGTAGAATTAATCGTTTTTGAAGTAGAGGCTAGAATGCGCTCACAATTCACATACGGTATTGTATACCGGACGGCGTATTCCCTATTGCTTTTTATTCATGTTTGTAAAGTAAAATCTACTACATACACAGACATATAGCACTAGTAATACTAGTATAGACAGGACAATTCGTGCCCGAGAATGCCTCAAACGACCTCCAATGGTAGGCAGATGTTCCGTATTTTATTGTACCTTTATACCTGCTACTGCCTGTCGGGTTGTATTTACCTCAGTTGAAAATTGTTTCTTGAGTGTTAAAGACGTTATTTTAGTAATATTGCTCTTGAACAGTTTTCATGAGTGATACATTTTTAATATTGTTACGGGCTAGGGGTACTAAAACGCCGGTTAAGGGTTACGAAGTTTATTGACGACAAGGGTACAGACGGTAGTAGGTAATGACAAGTAGAACGTAGCTGATGTCGCACCGGATGTCTTCTCTTGCGTCCACGAAGTCCGTGTCGTAAACACACATTAACACTACAGATGTTACTTCACGTAGTACTCAAAGTCCTCGTTACAGTTATCGCAGTAGGTATTCTCAAATATCGCTTCTTAACTGTCGCTGTTTTCGTATCGCTAGTCGAGTGCAGACTGCCTCTGCGCCGGCGTCACGGCGCTATATATATAGGTCAGCTGATCGAACATTTCAGATTCGTCTAGACGTAATAATAATAGCGCATAACTTCGAGGACATTCAATAAGTACCTACGGTAATTCCCGGAAACGGGTTTCTGGAAATTTCGTTGTCGACACTTTGTTGACAAAATTGTTGAGACCTGTACCATTCGATAGGCCATTCTAAGTCTAGCAATGCGTTTTTATATTGCACCTTTAAAATGTCTAGATCTGGAGATATAGGGCTTAACAGTTACACACTGCATGTCACGCGATTTGGGTGCTCTGGGGTCCCACCACCATCTTTGGGACCCAAGTCAACCCCACCTGCCAGACGGTGCACCTGCTGACTAACGAACGGGGCGCTGACGCCGGCTTTCCCTTCGGGGTTTAGTGGTCAGACGGCAGTCGCACTTATAATTAGCCAAATAAGCCAATCGACAATGGACAGAAGTATAAGAGCACAAGTCACGGCTAGGGCGCCGCCGCAAAACGGCGCGCAGGAGCCTCGCCCGACTCCTGTGACCTGTGGGCTAGGGCTACCGTGTCAGAGGCGGACACGGCTGAAGAAGCGAGCCCAAAGCAAGAAAATCCGTTTCGCATCGTGGAACGTTGGCACGCTAACTGGACGTGCGAGAGAACTGGCCGAGACTCTTCATAGGCGGAGGGTGGCCGTGGCGTTCCTGCAGGAGACTCGGTGGAAAGGCAGCAGATCTCGGCTTATTGGGAATGGCTACAAGCTGATCTACACGGGTTCACCTAGTGGGAGAAATGGGGTCGCCGTGGTGTTGTCTGACGAACTCCAGGATGGCGTCTTGGAGGTGAATCGCATTGCAGAGATCGGCTAATCTCGGTGCGGGTGCTTGTCAATGGGGTAATAACCCACTTGATAAGTGCCTACGCTCCGCAGGCCGGGTGCGGTGACGCCAAAAGGACGTTGTTCTGGAGCCAGCTCGAAGGATTGCTTCGCGGGATCCCGTTATCCCAGGGAGTCGTTCTGGGTGGTGATTTGAACGGTCATGTGGGAGAGAAGTGTGACGGGTTTGAGCGGGTGGCTATGGGTATGGTAGCCGCAACGCGGAAGGGGACAACATTCTCCGAACGTGTGCGGCCGCTGACCTTGCAATCGTGAACACCTACTTTAAAAAGAAACCGGAGCACCCTGTCACCTACCGGAGCGGACGAAGTGCTACCCAGATCGACTTTCTACTAACTAGGAGGCACCACATCGGCAAAGTAGCCAACTGCAAAGTCATACCCGGTGAGAGTCTCACTGCACAACACTGTCTCCTTGTCATGGATATCTGCGTAAATGCTCAACGCAGACGTGTTGAGCACTGCCCGCGCCAGATCCGGTGGTGGCTGCTGGATAAAAACAGGTCCCAGGATTTTGCGTCGGTTGTTGGTGACAAGTGCGCCGGTACCGATGGGGAGCCTGTTCAAGAACACTGGAACAGGATCCAGGCAGCTATTACTGGGGCGGCGCGGGTGGTGCTCGGCGTCTCCAAGGGCGGCCGCAAACGTGACAAGGAGACCTGGTGGTGGAACGACACAGTCCAGAGGGAGACTAAGGTGAAGAAAGCCCTCTTCAAAATGTTGCAAGCGACCGGATCCCCTGAAGATCGCGACGCATACAAAGTTGCCAAGCGTGCCACTAAGAGAGCTGTAGCCAGAGCCAGACGAGACCACTTGCAACCGCTCTACGAGAAGTTGGAATCGTCTGAGGGGCAAAAGCTCATTTACAAGTTGGCACGTTCTAGGGTCAAAGCGGCACAGGATATATCCAAGTGCCGCTGTGTAAAAGACCCTGCTGGCAACCTGCTATGCGAAGACCTCGCGGTGAAGGAGAGATGGCGCTCGTACTTCCACGAGCTGCTGAATAAGCAGCACCAAGAGGTGCAGACACCGGAACTCCCTCCAAATCTTGGATTAGTGCCCCCGATAACGCCTGAGGAAGTCCATACGGCTCTTCGTCGCATGGCGAATCGGAAAGCTGTCGGAGCTGATGGAGTCCCCATTGAGGCCTGGAAGGCGATGGGTCCTCGCGGTGTGGGCATGCTAACTAGCTTTCTGAACCGCGTGCTCCTGACCGGCAAAATCCCGAGCCAATGGAGGCTGAGTATTATTACTCCAGTCTTCAAAGGCAAGGGCTCGGTTCAGGAGTGTGGCAACTATCGCGGTATAAAGGTCATGTCCCACACCATGAAGATCTTTGAGAGGATTATTGACTCCTGGATCCGACAGGAGTGTGCTGTCTCGGAGTGTCAATATGGGTTTCGTCCAGGGTACGGAACCATGGATCCTATCTTTGCACTAAGGATCGCAATGGAGAGATACAGATCGAAGAACACGCCTCTGCATATGCTCTTTCTTGATATGCAGAAGGCCTTCGACTGTGTCCCTCGAGGGGTGATCTGGTGGGCACTGAGGTCTAAAAGGGGACCAGAAGCCTATGTTGACATAATTCGAGATATGTACCTCAATTCCGATTCCGTTGTTAGGACCGCTGTTGGTGACACTAAACCCTTCCCCGTCACCGTCGGAGTCCACCAAGGTTCCGTCCTTAGTCCGTTTCTGTTCAGCGTGATATTAGGCGTTTTGTCGGATAGCATCAGGGATTCACATGAGCAACCTCCTTGGTTGCTTATGTATGCTGACGATATCGCGCTGGCGGACGCGGACAGGAATCGGCTGGTGCGGCGTGTGAATATGTGGAAGGACTCGCTCGAGAACGGAGGTCTGAAACTCAATGTGGCGAAGACCGTGTATATGGCTAGCAACACGACAGACATGCGCATGTCTGTGCGCATAGGCGGTGACAAGGTCGAGTGCACAGACCAGTTTAAATACTTGGGGTCTGTACTCCACGCGTCCGGCGACATTGATTGCGACGTCAGGGCACGTATTTCCGCAGCTTGGGCAAAATGGCGTGAGGTGACGGGTGTCATTTGTGACCCCAAAATGCCAGTTAAGCTTAAGGGGCAGGTCTATAAGACCATCATTAGACCTGTTCTCCTCTATGGCAGTGAGGCGTGGCCTGTGCTTGAGCGACACAAGCAGGAGCTGCGTGTCACGGAGATGAATATGCTGCGGTGGATGTGTGGAGTTACGCGGAAGGACCGCATCAGGAACTCCCGCATCCGTGGCAGTCTTCATGTCCGTGACATAGCGGACAAACTGCAGGAGGGTCGCCTACGTTGGTATGGTCACGTCTTACGAAAACCGGTATGTTACGTGGGTCACAAATGTCTTGCCATGGCGCCTCCGCCGGGCCGGAACAAGCGGGGTAGACCAAAGAAGTGCTGGCTTGGCGTTGTAAGAGATGACATGCGTGCCAACAATCTCACACCACAGGATGCTAAAGATCGCGCGAAATGGAGGAAATTAAGTAAGAAAGCGGACCCCGGGCTCCAACGCGAAAGCCGCGGATGCAACCGGGATAAACGCTGAGATGATGATGATGATGATGATGACTGCATGTCACGCGATATTGAACCTTATGCCATCAAAATAAGGTCCATTCGTAACAATATGCAAAGAATGTAGTATTAGAAGCTAGGCGTGGTTTTTAGACATTAAAAATGCTAGTACCGCTAGAGGTGATTACTGTGACTTTTGTAAATGTTCATAGCCATTGTCGTAAAAATTATACAAACAAGAAGAAACAAGTGGATCTAAAGATGAACATGGATAAGACGAAGATCATGTCGAACTCTCATGGCGCATCCACTTCAATTCTAGTTGGTTGCTCTGCACTCGAAGTTGTTGACGAGTATAAATACCTGGGACAAAAAGTCCAAGTAGATAGGTCCAACTTCGGGAAAGAGGTGTCTCGTCAAGGTGTCGTCGAATCCAGCTCGGCTGGGCAGCGTTCGGGAAGCAGCGCTACATCTTCTCGTCATCCAAGGTACCATAGTGTCTCAAGACATATCTCTTCGAGTCGCTAAAATTAAATGGCAGTGCCCAATGGCCGATGGGGTTGTAAGGATCTGGAATGGCGGCCACGTACCGGAAGACGAAGCGTAGGAAGGCCCCCAACAAGGTGGACCGATGACCTGGTGAACGTCCCGGGAAGTCGATGGATGCGGGCAGCACTGACAGACTGGTCATCGTGGAATGCCTTAAGGGAGGGCTTTGTCCAGCGGTGGACCGCTATAGGCTGAAGACGAAAAAATTCGTGGTAAGAAGAAAAATACAAAATCATTGTGATGAACGTTAGGTGCAATATCAAGTGCATCGGTATAATATAGTCGCTTTCTCGGCGCTCTACTCCGAAAACGGTTAATTTTACAGATAAATGCAGGATACATTTTTTGTAGACAATTTCACGACTAACAATTTTATACAAACCTTTATTGACCTCTGAGCAATAGATCGCAAGATATTTGCGAAAAACTGATTTTTCGTGACCTTTTGACCTTTACGGATCGGAACATCTGCCTACCAGTGGAGGTCGTTTGAGGCATTCACGGGCACGAATTGTCCTGTCTATACTAGTATTACTAGTGCCGTATGTCTGTGTATGTAGTAGATTTTACTAACAACACACTGACAAACATGAATAAAAAGCAATAAATAGGGTATACGCCATCCGGTATACAATACCGTATGTGAAAGTCTCTACTTCAATAGGGTATACGCCGTCCGGTATACAATACCGTACGTGAAAGTCTCTACTTCAATAGGGTATACGCCGTCCGGTATACAATACCGTATGTGAAAGTCTCTACTTCAATAGGGTATACGCCGTCCGGTATACAATACCGTATGTGAAAGTCTCTACTTCAATAGGGTATACGCCGTCCGGTATACAATACCGTACGTGAAAGTCTCTACTTCAATAGGGTTATACGCCGTCCGGTATACAATACCGTATGTGAAAGTCTCTACTTCAATAGGGTATACGCCGTCCGGTATACAATACCGTACGTGAAAGTCTCTACTTCAATAGGGTATACGCCGTCCGGTATACAATACCGTACGTGAAAGTCTCTACTTCAATAGGGTATACGCCATCCGGTATACAATACCGTATGAGAAAGTTTCTACTTCAAAAACGGTTAATTCTACAGAAAAATGCAAGAGACAGTTTTCGTAGACAATTTCACGACAAACAATCTTATAATGAGCTTTATTGACCTCAGAGTAATAAATCGCGAGATATTTGCAAAAAACTGATTTTCGTGACCTTTTGACCTTCATAACTTTTTCAGCCGGCACGATATCAATGTCGATTTTTCACATCTTCATTACAATGTCATAATAAAGGTGTATACAAAAATTCAGCTCACTAGGAATTTTTCCCTACATAAAACCTAAAATCACTGGACTACTAAGCAAGCGGACTCTTAAGCCGCATATAGCCGATTTACATGAAATGCGAAAGATTTGAAATGGAAACTGTATGAACAAAAAAAACTTATAAATCTAAATTTCAATATTAAAGTGTACAGTCAATTTATTATTGTTGTTTTTTAAGACTCATTGTAGTAAAAAGTAGTTAGTAATAATTTTATTAAAATTAAATACTTCAAGCTGTTTTTTATTAGGGTGCCGGAGCCGAATTACAAAAACGGAGCGCTTATAAATTCTTCATGTCTGTCTGTCTGTCCGTTCGTGCGCCCGTCCGTCTGTACGTCACTGTCAATTTATTCCCAGCCTAATAATAATTGGGCCTTGTGTAGGCCATTGAATCTTAGTAGTTTGATGTATTCTGTTAACCGCTTTACAATTTTTATACAAAAAAAATAATAGAGGGGGCTCCCCATACATATACGGCCACAGATATACACAATCTGTCACCTTTCATGAGGTAAACAGCTCTGTGACATACGGACGGACGGACAGACAGACAGACCGACAGCAAAGTCTTAGTAATCGAGTCCCGTTTTACCTTCTCGTACGGAACCCTAAAAACTGTCATTTTTGTGTGCGGTGGGTAGCCAACGTAGTAAAGCCAAACATACCTACGTGCCGTAACACTAGGAACTAGAATAAGTTTTCCTGATTACAGTACTTATCTAGCCAATAAACCGTGTGTGTCCGCCTTAAGAGCGGCGCGCGGACACGGCGGGCGGGCGGCCTTTCAGGTCATAGAAGCCGCCGCCGCCGCTTGAGAAAAGGGATACCGCGACACTATTTAAGCAAACAGCCGCATTTCTCCATTTCATTTCGCGACGTGCGATGATACTGTTAACACGTGTATTGAGCTATTTGCGTCATAGTTATTATTTTCGCTAATTTTCGTCAGGTAGGAAAGTAATTTAATTTATTAAAAAATGGCGGCCGAACAACGAATAGCTGAGATGAAAGAAAGATTTTATTCACAATTACAAATAAAAACACACAATTGTAACAATAGCTTGAAAATTTAAAAGAGTTTCCATGGTTTATTGGTTACTTTGGTAACAACTGGTTTGTTTGAAATAAATGCTTTGATTTTGATTTTTTTTTTTTTTTTGAAAGAGAGTAGCAGCAAATACAAAAAAATCGCACTTTTATTTTAAAAAAATCGTTTTGAACAATTGATAGAAGAAACAAAAAATGCAAAAAAGGCTGAAAAAAAGGCTTCTCGGGATTACTGGTTATTGAAGCATTATGATGTTATAACTGTTGGTCAGAAAGATAAGTTGATTTTTCCTGTGTATGCTACTACAAATAACAATATTATATACTACGTTGCTGATACTGAATTATTTCAAGTACTTCACGACGCACATCAGAGTATCGGCCATGGAGGACGAGACAGAATGCTGAAGGAGCTTTCTTCAAGATATAAGAATATAACTCGCCATGATGTTCAACTATTTTTGCAACTTTGCGAACCCTGCCAGCAAAAACAAAAAGGAATAAAAAAAGGGATTGTCGTGAAGCCCATACTTTCAACAGAATTTATTTCTTGCTGTCAAGTAGATTTGATAGACATAATGGTCTATCAGGTTCATCTCACAAAGTTTGTCATATTAAGAGCCCTGACCGGCAAAATCCCGAACCAATGGAGACTGAGTATTATTACTCCAGTCTTCAAAGGCAAGGTACAGGAGTGTGGCAACTATCGCGGTATAAAGGTCATGTCCCACACCATGAAGATCTTTGAGAGGATTTTAGACTCCCGGATCCGGCAGGAGTGTGCTGTCTCGACGTGTCAATATGGGTTCCGTCCAGGGTACGGAACCACGGACCCTATCTTCGCCCTAAGGATCACCATGGAGAGATACAGATCGAAGAACACGCCTCTGCATATGCTCTTTTTAGACATGCAGAAGGCCTTCGACTGTGTCCCTCGGGGGGTGATCTGGTGGGCACTGAGGTCCAAAGGGGTACCAGAAGCCTATGTTGACATAATTCGAGACATGTACCTCAATTCCGATTCCGTTGTTAGGACCTCTGTTGGCGACACTAAACCCTTCCCCATCACCGTCGGAGTACACCAGGGATCCGTCCTTAGTCCGTTCCTGTTCAGCGTGATATTAGATGTCTTGTCAGACAGCATCAAGAATTCACATGAGCAACCTCCCTGGTTGCTCATGTATGCTGATGATATCGCGCTGGCAGACGCGGACAGGGAACGGTTGGTGCGGCGGGTAAATGCGTGGAAGAACTCGCTTGAGAACGGAGGTCTTAAACTCAATGTGGCGAAGACGGTGTACATGGCCAGCAACACCACAGACCCTATGCCTGTGTGCATAGGCGGAGACTTGGTCGAGTGCACAGACCAATTTAAATACTTGGGGTCTGTGCTCCACGCGTCCGGCGACATTGATTGCGACGTTAAAGCACGCATTTCCGCAGCTTGGGCAAAATGGCGTGAGGTGACAGGTGTCATTTGTGACCCCAAAATGCCGGTTAAGCTTAAGGGACAGGTCTATAAGACCATCATTAGACCTGTCCTTCTGTATGGCAGTGAGGCGTGGCCTGTGCTTGAGCGACACAAGCAGGAGCTGAATGTCACGGAGATGAATATGCTGCAGTGGATGTGTGGAGTTACGCGGAAACACCGCATTAGAAACTCCCGCATCCGTGGCAGTCTCTGTGTCCGTGACATAGCAGACAAACTGCAAGAGAGTCGCCTGCGCTGGTACGGTCACGTCTTACGTAAACCGGCAGGTTACGTGGGTAACAAATGTCTTGCCATGGCGCCTCCGCCAGGCCGGAACAAGCGAGGTAAACCAAAGAAGTGCTGGCTTGACGTTGCAAGAGATGACATGCGTGCCAACAATCTCACACCACGGGAAGCCAGTGATCGTGCGAAATGGAGGCGTATGAGTAGGAAAGCGGACTCCGGGCTCCAACGCGAAAGCCGCGGATGCGACCGCTGAGATGATGATGATGATGATGATGAATTAGATGGAGGGCGGTATATGCCTATGACTGTGAAACAGAGAAGATTAATTTGAAGGGCTGACGCCTGAATTAAGTTTATCTCTGCTACCTGAGGCACGTGATTATTTCTGATATATACTACTACTCCATCATTTTGATTCAGGTGGTTTGTCGTGTAGTATGACAAGTAGTTGGTCAATACTGGTATGTTTTTCTTACTCTCCAGTCTACATTCGGTAAGTATGAGCACATCCACATCGAAATTCAACTGAGTTAAATTAACTTGCAAATCATCAAAATTACGAAAATACAATAATGTGACTTATAAAAAAGGCTAGAACAAGCATGCTAATAAGAAATGAATTAATAAGAGTAGAAAATATTAGTCATATACCTTACAGTAGGCCATGCACCTGAGTCTCACTTCCAACCAGGATGCCCTTTGAGTTTTCGTCCTTCTTAACAAACACTCGACCGAAAGAAATCCAGCAGAATTTATACTGCTTCGATTTGGCCAGGTCTCGTGCCAGGAAGTATAAACGCGCGTTTTTGGGTGTGAGTTGTTCGGAAATTAAAATAGGATTATCCTCGTTAGTTGTGAAACCAAGGTGCCTGGCCTGAAGTTTGGACTTATTTTTAATATTGAAGGATTTAGCTTTCTTTAACAAATCTTGCTTTAAGATATCCGAATCCAGTTCTACCACGATAGTAGCTTTATTCCCTTCTTTTCTCGCCTGTTGTCGAAATATGTCCTTTATATCACGCGAGCTCATTTCCAGATTTATATTATTGGCTAAACAAACAATCATGTTTATTAAATCCTCTCTAGATTCTTGTGTCTTCTACGGGACATTTTTTATTTCAATATTATTCTTACGACTGTTCCGTTGCAATTCCTCAATTCTATCTTCTAATATACAAATATAGTGTTTGGTTCTTTTTCGCCTGTATTTCTGAGTTATTTTGACTTTGAATTCCTCATTTTTGGCCGACAAAAAATCCATAGAGTTTTCAATTTTTGTATTTGTTAGCTGGATGCCTTTTAAATTGTCCACAATATTTTTGAGCTCATTTTTCTACGTGTCTATGTAAGAACAAAATAGCTGTTTTATTTCCTTCTTGAATTTAGTAAATTCAGAAGGTAAATCTTCTTCTCGGGGCCTTTTGTTACGTACAGAGATGTAGTTAGGAGGAGTGACATCCATTCTCGTAAAAGTAATGTTATTATCCGATGCAGATTTTTCCATTTTGTTTAGTTATTTAGCTTAACTTTGTTTTTTTTTTCTCAAGTGTAGGTATGTTAAGGCAAGAGCGCACACTAAAAAAGGCCCACAGTAGGTGTCCGCGGTACAGCGACCAAGCAAGCGAGGTAGTTCGCGAGAAGAATGTCGTAAGCGCCGTGTAATACGGGGCGCATGCGCGTTTTAGAAACACGGTTTTTCGGTATTTGTTTGTGGAGCTACAACTAACAACAGTTACACGTACAGTCAATCGATCGCAGTATAAGGTTTTTTCATTATTACCTTCAGAACTGCTCTCTGCGCTCATTCTGCCCTAAGGAACCTGGTTTTCCCAGCACCACCCCAAGCTGCGATACAATAACCGATTACTAACTGACACAGTGCGAAGTAAACCATCTTGATAGTGTCAAGATCCGCTGATTCCCTAAGTCGTTTGAAGACATGAACCAGCCGCCAAGTTCTTGTTGTGACAGTGTCAAGATGAAAGTCCCATTTGAGCCCTTCATCAATTTGTCCTCCCAAATATCTGACATTGTTTGTTCTAGTGAGGGGCGAGCAGAGACAAGGTGTTTTTTGATCAGAGCAGGTGTGCGCAGTTAGAAAAAATGAGCTGGGTGGTTTGGAGTTATTTCTCAGTGCAAAAGGGATGAATACAGTTTTGTCAAGATTTAGCGTGAGCAAATTAGACCTCAGCTATTTTATTACTACCGACATCGCATGTTCAGCATTAGCTTTAACTGCTTCCCATGTAGGACCGTAAACAATAATTGTCGTGTCATCGGCATAAGTGAAAATCATGCTATTTGGCAGTGACATGCGACATAGATCAGTTATGTAGAAGAAGATAACCTGCAGGCTACCCTGCTGCTACCCTGAGGTACTCCGAAAGTTACTTTTTGCTCATCACTAAGGTGTGAGTCTACTTTAACTCTCTGTGTACGATTTTTAAGGTAATCCTTAAATATATCAAGCGTCACTCCCCGAATACCGTGACGTTCCAACTTAGAGGTAAGAATGGGAATAGAAACTGTGTCGAATGCCTTGGATAAGTCTAAGAAAATTCCTAGATATTTATTTTTCTGGTCTAGGTTCTTGGCAACACATTGTGTCAGGTCTACAATGGCATCTTCGGTTGACACACCATGCTGAAAACCGTATTGATTAGCAGCGTTGATGTTGTATTTGTCAAGAAAACCCGTCAGGTGCTTATTCATTATCTTTTCAAAGATTTTGGATAGTGAAGATAGGACAGATATGGGCCTATAGTTGTTGACGCAGTCTTTGTTCCCACTCTTGTGAATTGGATATACAATTGCTCCCTTGATAGAATCAGGGAAAACCCCTTCCCACACACACTTCACAGCGATTGTATATTTGAGTCAGGGGTCGCAGCAATGATTTGCAAGATATCCTTAACACTTGAGATGGTATTCCATCCCCACCCTATTGCACAGTCACTACGTAGCTGCATAATAGTGGATTCAAGAGAGAACTTGTAGGAGTTTGTGAAGTACCGTTACCAGCTAGAGGGGGTTCGTCGATGAATGTGATGGTGGAGGAGTCAAGACAAGGAGGTTGGATTTTAGTAGCCAGTTTTACACCAATGCCACTAAAAAAGTCACACACTTTATTTAAGGAGGATTTCGGGCAGTCTGATATTTTCAAAAGGTTAGCAGGACTTGTGGAGAGTTTTTGTGTGCCAGTGATTTTTTTAATTGTACTCCATAAAGCCTTACGATTGTTTAAGGTTTCTCAATTTCGGTTTTTTCAAAGGCTCATTTTAGTTTTCGGAGTAATATATGTGTTTTTAAGAATTAAGTTGTCAGAGGACTTCTTAGATTTTACGTGCATCTTATCTTGGTTTTTAATACATTTAAGTAAGCCAGGGATTATCCACGGTTTGATTATTTTTTGGAGGGTAGATGGCGCTGTCTCGCTTGACACCTAAGTAAATAAGCTCCGTGTTTACATTTAATTTAAAAAATTTACTATCGTGTTTTATTGCTAAAAACAATCAGAATATGTGTATGAAGACCTAAATTATCTGTGTAAACGTTATCAAAGTGATTAGCTCAACAGTGACCTCAATAACAAGTGTTAAAATAACAACCATAACTATTAGAAATAAACCCCAAAAGCTGTGTCAAAAGTGACAATTAAAACAACAACAATCGTAATACTTACTATAAAAACAATCAACCAAATTGTATTCAATGCGATCATATTTAAAATAAAAAGTGTTTACATGAGTGACTCAAACATAGTGAGTTACTTCACGTAATTAAGAAATATAAGCAAACTTTTGTATGTTGTCATTATAAATAAGTTTGGACAAACACAGTAACTTACAAAACATTTATAGAATACAGTGAAAGTGCAAAAATTCAAGAAAAAACATTTGCAAATACCGTTTTTTGATCAAAATTTCTTGATAAATTGATAATAGCACCACCTAGTAGTGAATAGCAGAACTTTGATAAAGTGTTGCAAGACTTATCATAGTGTTGCAAGAAATCAATATTATATTTTTTCGGTATAAATATTGCAAACAGCGACATCTATTCGCAACTAAAAGCAATTTTGAAATTTATACGGAGTTACCATACTCATCTAAGTCCTGATAGATAAAAAAAAATATACAAGGGCTTAATTTTCTGTACAATTATCATTAGCCAACATGAACTTCTTGGAAAATATAACATTCCGTCGCAACCGCAGCAGAGGATCGGAATCAAACCATGATGATAGCAATAATGGCAACAACACAACCTTGAATTGCACTACAAATAATAATAATAATAATAATAATAATAAAGCTTTATTTATTTCCACATTCCACATTTTGCTTAATAACTAATATATATAGTTTCTTTTTTTTTGTCTTTTTAACGTGGCTTATATGGACCCCCTTCGGGTAAAAGCCTCCTCCAAGGACTTCCATTGATCCTTATTTTTAGCCATGGATACCCAGTTTTCTCCTGCTACTTTTACTAGGTCATCTGTCCATCTAGCGGCTGGGCGGCCTCTAGCCCTATGACCTCTAGGACCTTGCCATTTCACAGCTCTTATGGTCCACCTGTCATCTTCGTAACGGGCTACGTGGCCCGCCCATCTCCATTTCATTTCTAGCGAGAAGATCAAAGCGTCGGTTAATTTGGTTTTATTACGAATGACCTTGTTTTTAATCCGGTCCCTTAACTTTACACCCAATAAACTTCTTTCCATTCTTCGTTGTGTAGTTTGTATTTTGTTTCTAGTTTTTAGGTCGAACGTCCAAGTTTGGGAACCGTAGGTTAGGCACGGTAAAATAACTGAGTCCATAACTATTTTCTTGATAGACGGTTTGAGTTGTGATTTAAATATTTCTTTGTGTGCCCAGTACCTCTTCCAGGTTATTGATATTCTGCGGTCTATTTCCTCTATATTTCTGTCCTTTCTAAAAGAAATCTGTTTGCCCAAATAAACATAACTTTCTACAAATTCTAGTGGAATTGTGTTTACGAAGATGGGTGCGGTGTGGTGATTAGTCATTATCTTCGTTTTGTCGAGATTCATCTCCAGACCAACCGTGACGCTAGCACTATTTAGATCGTTAATCATATTATTTAGCTGTGTAGAGCTCTCGGAGAGTAGAATTATATCATCGGCGAAGCGGAGATGGCTTAGGTATTCGCCGTTTATATTTAACCCCCTCTCAGACCATTGCAGATTTTTCATCAGGTGTTGTAGTACAGCTATGAATAGTTTTGGTGAGAGCGGGTCGCCCTGTCTCACGCCTCTATTTATATTAATTCTTGTACCCAATCTGTCTAGTTTTATTCTGCTTGTACTTCTCTCATATAAGTTTTTCAAAATGTTTATGTACTTGTCTTCGATGTTTATTGACTCTAGAGCTTCCCAGATACTTTCATGCGATATTGTGTCGAAAGCTTTTTTGTAGTCAATGAAAGCTACATACAATGGCCTGCGGAACTCCGTATATTTTTCGATTGCCTGGTCTAGAACTTGGATATGGTCGTGTGTGCTGAAGCCTGACCTGAAGCCAGCTTGTTCTATTGGTTGATGTGCGTCGATCTCAGGAGATATTCTTGCGAGCAGACAGGAAGCAAACAGTTTGTAGAGGCACGACATCAGACTTATTGGACGATAGTTTCCTATATCCATTGGGTTACCTTTTTTATACAATAAGATTATATGCGATTCCGTCCATGAATGTGGCACGACTTCCTCGTCTAATATTTTATTGAATAGTATAGTAATAGGCTTCAATAATAGGGTTCTAGCTATTTTAATATATTCATTTGAGATTCCATCTTGGCCTTGACTTTTTTCAGATTTAAGCTTATTGATTTGAGTTAAGATTTCGAGATCAGTAAATATGGTAGTTGGGGATAAATCCTTGGTTTGGTTAGTAATTTTCCTATGATGTATACTATTAGGCTGGCTATAGAGATCCGCATAAAAATCTGTGGCAACCTTTATAATGTCCATCCGAGTAGTAGCCTTCTTCGAGTTCGAATGTAGACATGTGATCCAATTCTTTGTTTTATTTAGTTCTTTAAACGCCTTTTTTGCTGACCTTGATTCGTCAATGTGTTTCTTTATAGTATTTGCTCTATACGTGTCGTAGCATCTCTTTATTTCTTTGTTTGTAATTTTGTAGAGCATTTTTAATTTATCTTTATCGTTCCTGCTTAATTTTCGTTTGCTTTGTAGTTCGTTACGTTCTTTCATTAGTTGTAGTGCCTTATCAGATAGTATTCTATTTTCTCGGTTTGTTTTTATGTTTTTAAGACTATTCGATATACAATGCTCGATTTTCTGGCAGTATTCGTTGGCGTTGTAATTAGTGTTTGTCGATACAAGTTCAGGCATATAACATTTTAGGTTTTCTAGGTAAGTGTCTTGCTCTTTCGATGTTTTTAGAGTGATTGATGGGTTGGAAAAGTTGCATCTGTTTTTCTTTATTACGTTCAAGTTTAATGTGGCTCGCAGCATTCTATGGTCTGAAGCGAAAGGTACTGATGACAGCACCTCGTACTTGGAAATAAGTTTTGGTTTTGTTATCATGATATAATCAATTTCATTTTTTGTATTTTTGTCTGGAGATGTCCATGTCCATCTCCTGTGTTCCTTCAAATTGAACATGGTATTTGCAATTTTTAAATTGTTTTCATGTGCATACTGAATCAGTCTCTCTCCGCGAATACTTCTGGTTCCGTATCCGTATTGCCCAGTTACCAAGTGATCGTGCTGTTTCGGTTTCCCAATTTGTGCGTTGAAGTCGCCCATAGAAATTATGTTTTCGGCCGAGATAGAGTCGTGAGCTTTAGCGAGGTCTTCATAAAATGTGTCGATATCCTCCTTCGACGAGCCTTCAGTAGGTGCATGTGCTTGAATTATGGCAAAAGGTAGATTTTCCAGAATAATTTCCAAAACACACACTCGATCTGATATTCCGATGAAGGTTTTAATGTTTGCTTTGTACTTTTTCTTAATTAAAAACCCCACGCCCAACTGGCCTTTTGTTATACCTAGGTAGTACATAACGTAATCTTCGTCTTCAATAATATTTTCTCCCAGTCTGCGGATTTCGCACAGGCCCAGTATGTCATGGTTTATGTTTTTTAAAGCGGCTTTTAACTCTATAAGTTTTGCTGCGGATGAGAGTGATCGAACATTAAAGGAGCAAATATTGTATTTTATTATATTTCTTGCTTTCCTTGGAGGGTTTTGGTCGTATTCTCCCACGGTGACCAGCCCTGTTGGGAGATTGGAGACGGGTAGAGGGCCCACCTGTAGTTGCTATACAGTATTGCTTTGTGATGTAATCTTCGAATATTTATTAGTGCTGTCTGTCTGAGGGGGGGCTAGTTTAGGTTTTTGTATTACGTAATCTTTTAAGTTAGCTAACTTGTTTTTCTTCGATGGTTGTCTAGTGACGTTACTAGTGGGCTGGTCACTATGGGTTATCTCTGGTGATTCTGACAAGTTCCTCTTGTTTAGCTGGTTGCTCGTAGAGTTTTTATTATTTTGCAGTACTATAAGTGTGTCGTATTTAATGAATGCAGTATTGCCAGCTTCCTTTTCTTTCTGCAGTTGGGACTGTAATTCTCTACGCTTGTTGAGGACTTCTATGGGATAATCTTCTTTAATATAGTATTGTGTGTCTTGTAGAGCTTTTTTGTTTTTTTGAATCTCGATTTTGAGGCCCATAGTAGTAAACGTTATAATAACCGGCCTAGGCTTTTCGCCTTTCTTTCCTACTCTCCTGACAGCTTCGATGTTGTTTTTATCGCATGAGACTTTGAAATACGTATTTATTATAGTTATGATTATATTTACTAGTTCTTCGTAAGATTTTTCTTTATCTTCGACTCCGAACAATACTAAGTTCTTGCGTCTAATATGACGCTCCAAATTATTTATCTTTTTATTCTGTTGTTCTAACTTTTTTTCGAAAAAATCATTTTTTAATTCAAGGTTTTTAAATTTTTCATTAATATTGCTGTTTATAGTGTTTTTTATGTCTTCCTTCATGTCAAGCATGTCTTGTTTATGCTGTTTAAGTTCTTGTTGCATGTTTATCAACATGCTTTTAATTTCCTCCATAATGTTGCGGATGTGACACCTAGCGCCCTCTATTAATTTTGTGTTGTACAGATTTGTTGCTTCAGCTAGATGAGACTTACGATGAATATTGTAAGTGAGCAATTATCAAGTATGTGATGTTCGCTATTAGCTCTAGATGGAAGAAGTATGAATAAGTTGAATTTTAACGGGTAGATATTAATTTTGTCGGGTCGAATTATGAATAATTACATTGCATTTTTTAGTTTATAACTACAGTTGTTTTTGTTGTTTGTCACTATTAACTGTTTAGTTCTGAATAAAAAGTTCGTTTGCACTGTCAACACACGTATTCTGCACTTAACATTTCCATAAATTCACTTTCGGTTTAGTTTTTACTGGTAGTTATTGAAAGTATTTGTTTTGCACTTTTCGCTAGTTTCACTCAGTAAAAATGTTGTTCTGCATACTTTCCGCTTGAAACTTTGCACTGGTTATGAAATGTAACTGTTTTTTCTACTTTTTATGCACTTGATTATTTTAAAAGTGATTGTAAATGGGACTACGATGTCAACAGTGGCACAGTGGCGCCCTCTCTCCACTACAAATAGTATGCCAGAAATGTCGGAAGATGACGAGAACAATCAAATAAAGATATTGCAGGATAAAATTGATGACTTAACGTCTCAATTAAACAGTGCGCATCCCTATGCACACTGTTGAATTGAGGTGTTGTTGACTTTTGTTTAATTGGGGACCTCGCAATTTGCTTATATAAATTATTTTTCCTTGATAAATCTTCATTACTTTGTTTTAAACTACTATTTTCCAAAGATAAAATTTCAATTTCCCTAAATTGAAATTTTATCTTTGGAAAATAGTAGTTTATTTAGTCAAGACGACAAGACTCAAACCATAAATGTCGTTCGTAATTCTTCTCACAATAATACAGTTACAGGCAATGTTATCAAACCTAATCAAAAACAGTCACCTAGAAAAAATAAAATATGCACTCTTAGTAGTGAAAACAATAGTAGAATATGTAAATTAATAAATAGCACTAGCTTACCAAACATTTATGAAATCTGTCACTATCGTAAGCCGAATTGTAATTTAGAACTCTTACTAGACAATGTAGACGGTAAAGTTGAGAATTTTACCAAATCAGATTTCTGGATTATCTTTTTAAGTGAAGAAAATTTCAAACGAATTACATTGAACTTGTTGTACTTATTCGTAAAAAAATTGTACATCTCAAACACGCTAATTTTTTATTATGCCTACCAACTTTTAACTACATGAATAATGTAAATATTATGTTTAATAGCAGAGTCGAGACTTTTAATAATTTACTCTATCTATATGGATGCACAGACAAATAATTATGCTTACATTTTAGATTCTAATTTTAACTTGCCATATACTTTTGATACATACAGCCCACATTACGGTACACTCAATAAAAGAGGTTTACAACTTATTATATCGGATTTAAAAGAGTTAATTTCATACTGTAGTACTATAGAAGCCACAACTAATATTAACTCTGAAGTTGATTGTTCCCAAAAAATACAAAAAGATATAACAGCTGTAAATTCCCAAAATAATTTTCAGTTTTTTTCTGTAAATATATAAATATACTTCACCAAAATATAGCGGGACTGATGAACAAATCAGATGCACTAACAGTTAAAATAGATGAACTTCACCACGCAGGAACTCACATTGATGTGATTTGTATGACAGAACATTTTATTGAGACAGGTTATGAGGATTTGTTGCATATACCTAATTTTTTACCGGCAGCCTTCTTTTCGAGAAAGGCTAAACTCGGTGGTACGTGTATTCTTGTTAGAGCCGGACTTCAATTTAGAGACATACCTGACATAGCAAAACAGTCAGTGTCGGGTGTTTTTGAATCCAGTGCCATAGAACTTATACATCATAAAATTATTATTATCTGTATATATCGTGTACCTAAACACAATTACAATGTATTTTATGAAAAGTTAGAGGATATATTAAAAAAATATTGTTCATTCTCTAATATAAATCTAATCTTAACTGGTGACTTTAACATTGACATCTTAAAAAGAAACAAAATTACTCTAGAATTTGAAAATTTCCTAGCCCAGTT
The DNA here is from genome assembly GCA_017933935.1 of Sesamia nonagrioides. Lineage (NCBI taxonomy): Eukaryota > Metazoa > Arthropoda > Insecta > Lepidoptera > Noctuidae > Sesamia > Sesamia nonagrioides. Next base: position 450,196 of record JADWQK010001047.1, on the reverse strand, counting down.
CAATCTTAACTTAGCCCTTCACAAGCCTACTAGATTAGCAGCAACTCCTGCATAGATAACTTTGCACACGCCTACAGAAGAGACTGTAAAGCACAAATAATAGACCTAATTCTGTCAGATCATACATCTCAAATATTAAGTGTACCTATAAATAAATCATGTAAACTTAATATATTGGAAAACACAAAAGTAGGATATATGCCTAGAAAATTTAAAGAAGTTTAAAAACTATTTGAGCAATTTATCTTTTACACAAGTTTATAGTCCTAGTGATGTGAATGACTCATATGACTTTTTTGCAGATGATGTTCTAATGTTGTATACCTAAACTATGTTTTCCAATAAAATATGTAACGGTGAAAACTAATACCAAAATTAAATGGATTTCTCGTGGAATAAAAATCTGCAGTCATAAACAAAGAAAATTACTTTGGACGTATCGATTTAAACATAACAATAAAAATAGACAAAATTTCAAAATGTATACTAAGATTTAGAAAAAGATTATACGACTGACACAGAGAACTCAAAATACCTAACCACTACATAAACACTTCTGAAAACAAATCTAAAGCTGCATGGCAAATTATTAATAAATCGAAATTTCGGCTACCTCAACATCTAATACCGTCCATTAAGAATGCAAATTCAACTATCACACATCCCACGGAGATCGCAATCGAATTTAATAACTTTTTTGTAGATGTTATTGAAAGAAATGTAAAAAGTAACGTTACTTCGAACAATAGTAATACTTATAACAACTTAACTACACAATCATTATATATGCAACCAGTTCTACCTTTTGACATAATAAAAATTATCAATAATCTTAATAATACAAATACTGTGGGCTATGATGGAGTAAGTACTCAAGTGGTGAAATATGTTAAAGAAGTTATAGCACCACCACTAACGCACATTATTAATTTATGCATAACAAATGGTGTTTTCCCTAATAGTCTGAAAAAAGTAATCATTAAGCCCTTATTTAAAAGAGATGATAATTCAGATGTCAAAAATTACAGACCTATTGCCAAAATACCTATATTTTCAAAAATTTTATAAAAAGTAATTTATAGTTCAATCTATAACTATTTTGAAAAAAATAAGTTATTTTGCAATGAACAAAAAGGATTTCGAAAAAATAAAAATATAAATATGACATTGTTTGACCTCCATTCTTATATTATTGCGTCGGTCGATGAAAGAGCTCCGGTATGTGCTAGTCAAAAGCTTTTGACATATCGGTATATACCGATATGTCAAAAGCTTTTGACTATGTAGATCATAAAATTTTGCTAAAAAAAGCTGTATGGATATGGAATTTGAGGAAATATTTTAAAGCTTTTGGAGTCATATCTGAATAATAGATCTCAATGCACTGAAATCGCACAGTTATGTAAAAAAAGGAATTTAGTAACCATAAACATTTCTCAACCATGAATTATAAAATACGGGGTACCCCAAGGTAGCATATTAGGGCCTCTACTATTATTAATATACATTAATGATCTCCCAATATTCATATCTCAAAATATGGTTCTTTTTGCCGATGACAGTACAGCAATTGTAAAATGTAATAATGCTGTCGATTACGAAAGTGATATAAATGACTGCCTCTATAGAATAATTAACTGGCTTAATAAAAATAATCTAGTAATTAATTTTAAAAAAACTAGAGTAATGCACTTTCGACAAAGATGTGAAAAACCTCCAGTTCATGGCACATTTAATAAGTGCCAAATAGATGATAGAGATAAGGCCAAATTTCTAGGTATAACCATTGATAGCAAACTAACATGGAAACCTCATATTGAAGAAATCTGTCTTAAATTAAATAAATCGGCTTATGCGCTGTTTCAGCTGTCGAGAAAAGTGAATACACAAACATTTTAATAGCGTATCACGGTTTGGTTGCATCGGTTCTGAGCTTTGGTATTATTTTTTGGGGGCAATCTGCTGAAAGAGAGACTGTTTTTATAGAACAAAAAAGATGTATTCGTTCTATGTGTGGCTTGAAAACTACCGAAACATGTGAACCTCACTTTAAATCATTAAAACTATTGACTATGCCAGGTATGTACATTTACGAAACTGCTTTGTTTGTTAAGATCAATTTAAACTTATTTCAAAAACAATCTGACGTAAAGAAGACCCCAATGGGTTCTCAGTATATGAACAAACTGTGTAACAGAAAATGCAGAACCGCTTTAATGAAAAAAAGTTTTTTAGGATGGCCCCGAAAATTTATAATAAAACTAGCTTTCCGCCCGCGGCTTCGCCCGCGTGGAGTTCGGTTATATCGCGCTTTTTAGGTTTCCCTCGGGAACATCAAAATTTTCCGGGATAAAAGGTAGCCTATGTTCTTTCTCGGGGTCTAAAGATTATCTGTGCCAAATTTCATCAAAATCGGTTGAGAGGTTTAAGCGGGAAAGCGTAACAGACAGACAGACAGACAGACAGACAGACAGAGTTACTTTCGCATTTATAATATTAGTATGGATACCTGACAGCATAAAAAATTTGCTCCAATCAAAATTTAAGAAAAGTCTCTACTCTCTATTAATTAATAAATGTTATTATACTGTAGAAGATTTTTTAAGAGATGTTTTTTTAATATTTTACATGAATGTAAGTTTCCTTTAATGTTAAATTTATAAATATTTCTATGAAAATGTAAGATAGTATGTTTTTTTTTTATTTTTTTTGTGATAGTTTCATTTCTGTTAAGTACTTTATTCATTTTTTTAGTTGTTAATGATTTTATGATCTCTATATTTGTATGCCTTCACGGCAAAACATAGCGCTCATTTATCTAATTGTAAGACCTTCATGTATGCACCTATGTTTTACAAATAAAATTCTGATTCTGTCTTTTAGGGGTTTGTATAGTATAAGAGTGTTTACTTATAACCGATTGGATAATTTCTATTTATTTATTCATAGATAAATTTAGGGCTTCTAATTTATAGACATCTGTGAAATCAGTATTTTCTAGCTCGTGTCGGATAGCTTCGTAATGTAGTTTAAGTCTAGGCGTACTGTTCGAGTTTAATCGAACACTCAGCGAAAATGCTTTGCATAGACGGCAAATATGCACATTCGCTCATTTACCAAAATGTGGGACAGTTCGCGTTAAGATCTCGTCAGAGACACCGCGTGCTCATTACAATAACCATTTTACCATATTTTACCAATAATTGTGTCTAAGTTTATATATTTATTACCATTTCTTGTTACTAGGTGATATAGTGATTTAATATAGCTATTTCGTTTATAACACAAGTATAATATATTATAATGTGTGGGTAGTTGTTTCACGAATGTCTGTCAGTCTGCGATCAGCCATTAAACTGTGTAACGAACGCTCCTTGTTTTATTCAAACATTATCCAAGAATACCACATATTGGCGACGAGGCGATATTCACGCGAGCAAGAAGGAATATTTTGACATAATAGGTGTTGAAAATATAATGGCTCAAGGAAGGATTTTATTTGGAGGACATACTCGTATTACGTTCGATCATCGCGTACAGGAATGGAGGATTTTTATAAGTCGTTTCACTCAGTTTTGTTTGGTGAACGATATCACAGACGACACTGACAAGGCTCAAGTGAGACGAAGATGCCTGTTATTGACGTGCTTGGTGGAAGATACATACCGCGTCGTTAAGGATTTGGTTTTCCCGGAAGAACTCGAATCGCTAGAATACAAAAGTCTACTATCTAAGCTAGACAATCATTTTGCTGCTAAAAAGAGTACATTTGCGGAACGGTACAAGTTTTACAAAGCGGAGCAACATCCAGGAGAAGATTTGCCTGAATGGGCTTTGCGGGTACGTAATCTCGCACAGTACTGTGGGTTTAAAACGGAACTCGAGTCAGCATTACGTGATCGGTTTGTCCTCGGATTGGAAAATACCAAGGAAAAGGAGATGTTGTTCGCAGAAAGCATAGACGAGCTAACATTGAATCGTGCATTGGAAATAGCACAAGGCGTAAGATGCGCACGATTGGCTTTGAGGGAGTCTCATAGCAGCGGCGCTGTCGCCGAGCCGACCGCGCTGCCAGCGGAGCCGGCGCATCCCGTGTTCGCATTAAAACAGCGCGGCGCAGTCAGTGCGCAACGAACAGGTGCCACGGGCCGCGCCGCCACCGCCGGCGATATCTCGGAAGTTCGGAAGTGCTGCGGTGTGTGCGGATATAAGAACCATAGTATGGACCAGTGTCGATTTAAAAACTATGCATGCAAAAAGTGTAATCAAAAAGGTCATTTAAAGCGTATGTGTAGAAATAACGTGAAAAATAGTAAATTCTTAGCAGCGGGTGACAATTACTCTTTTGAAGGTATTTATGATTTGTTTAACATTAAATGTGTTAATGGCCAACCGATGCAACAACTAGTGTCGGTGGGCGGTACAATGCTTAAGTGTGAAGTGGATAGCGGTAGTGCTGTCTCAGTTTTGACAGATGTTTTTTACAACTTAAATTTTCGGGGTAAATACAATTTAAAGTTCTGCAACACGGTTTTGAATCGCTATAATGGTAGTAGGATTACACCGTTGGGTTGTGTTACCTTGCCTGTGACTTATAAGGGTCGTACGGAAAATTTAACGTTTTATGTTGTAGATACGGGGCAGTCTACCAAACAACCGTCGCTGTTAGGTCGCGATTTTATTTCCAAGTTTAGTTTACAGCTATGTATGGTTATATGTAATTACATTAAAAATGTAGACTTAGTTGCATCTTTGAAAAGAAAATACGCTGGATTGTTTACCGACGAGTTAGGTACGTTTAATAAAAACAAAGTTTCTTTGAAAATTAAGCCAGACGCCCAGTTAAAATTTTTTAAACCGAGACCTGTACCGTTAGCTTTAAAACAAAAGGTGGAGGTAGAATTAAATAGATTGTTAGAATTAGGTATAATAGAGAAAGTAGAGCATTCGGAAGTCGCGACGCCAATCGTACCGGTGCAGGTGTTACGACCGGACGGTAATATTAGGATATGCGGTGACTACTCGGTAACACTAAACAAATGGTTATATGCGGATAGTTATCCTTTACCGCTCATTAAAGATCTATTTGCGAAACTTCATGGCGGGGTTCAGTTTACAAAATTAGATCTATCTAGAGCCTGTAACCAGTTATTGCTGGATGATAAAAAAAACTAACATGTATTAACACTCATAAGGGCTTATTTTGCTACAATAGATTGGTTTTTGGTTTGTCAACAGCTCCAAGCATATTCCAGAGAATTTTAGAAGAAGTACTTGCGGGTATTGATGGAGTCTGTATTTTTCTAGACGATATTTTAGTTACGGCGGAAAATAAACACTTGCATCTTTCAAGGCTAGAAGAAGTGATGAGTAGACTTGAAAAGTCAGGGTTTACAGTTAAAGAAAACAAATGCGATTTATTTAAAGATTCTGTTGAGTATTTAGGATATATTATTGACAAAAATAGATTAAGTAAATCAAATTCTAAGGTAGAAGCTATATTGACTAGTAAATCTCCTAAAAATGTAAGCGAATTAAAGTGATTCTTGGGCATGTCAATTATTATATATAGGTCATTCATTCGATCATCCAGCCTTATGGCTCTCCTACATTTACTTTTAAAAAAAGGCATGAAATGGAATTGGGGTGAGGAACAGGCTGTAGTTTTTAATAGAATAAAAACGGAACTAGCATCAGACAGGACCTTAGCGCATTATGATCCCAAACTTCCTACGATAGTGACTGCTGACGCGGGGCCTCGCGGTCTAGGCGCGGTATTATCGATACCCCGATGGCACTGAGCGCGTAGTCGCTTACGCTTCACGCGCCCTGTCCAAAGCGGAGTGTAATTATTCGCAGATACAAAAAGAGACTGCGGCTATTGTATTTTCAGTAAAGAAATTTCATCACTACCTATACGGTCGTATTGTACTTTTCACTTTGCGTACAGATCACAAACCGCTTCTAGCTATATTTGGAAACAAAAAGGGGGTGCCAGAGATAGCGGCTAATCGTCTACAACGTTGTGCATTGTTCTTGTCGGCATATAATTTTAACCTTGAGTATGTTAGAAATGAGCAAAATGTGGCAGATTATTTATCTCGTTCGGTTGCCGAATACAATAAGTGTAACAATGAAGCATTGGAAAATGACGATAAACAATGATAAAATATTAAACAGATACGATATATTCTAACAAACTGACCAAAAAAAATGTGCCGAACACAGCAGCAGCACACATGCATATTTTTATTCGGCATACATTGGTACAGTGTGAGTGAGATGGGGCGCAATCTAAAGCATAGAGAAGAAAAAGATGGCTAGTGTTTGTCGTTTGCGCTGTTAGTATTTGTCGTTTGTTTTTACGAGTGTATCGAGAGTGACTAAAGCGAGATACAGGACTTATTTCCTTTTGTACGCTTCATTTTTAGTGCGCTAGTGACATATCTACCTTAGTTTAACATTTTATCAATGACGATAAATCAATGTTTGTTAATCACATTACAGATAGAATCTTAAAGCCCATTACACTAGAGGATATTAAGCGGGAAACTGAACGAGATGAAATGTTAGCCATAGATATACGTTATGTTAGAAACGGTTGGCCCAAGAAGGTTTCCGATTTACGTATGAGACCGTTTTTCGCTTGTAGGGGTGACTTGAGTTATGAAAATGGGTGTTTACTTAGAGGTTACAAATTGGTAATACCATCCATTTTTAGGGACCAAATTCTAGACATGCTACATAACCCGCACTTTGGAGTAGTTAAGACGAAAACGGAAGCAAGATCGCGTTTTTGGTGGCCAAATATTGGTAAACATATAGAAGAAAAGGTAGGTTCCTGTATTAAATGTAATTCGCTACGCAGCAACCCGCCTCGCAGTCCGCTCGCTGCGCCATACCCTGCGCGACCTTGGGAACGGGTGCATTTAGATATGTTTACGCTCGTCGGCAAGCAGTTTTTAATTGCTGTAGATGCGCACTCAAAATGGGTGGAATATTTTCCAATGGCAAGTACGGATAGTGAAGCTATAATTTATAAGTTGTCAGAAATGTTCAGTAGGTTTGGAATAGTGCGTACCTTGGTCACAGACAATGGTAGAAATTTTTGTGCAAGCCAATTCAATAGGTATTGTTTGGTTAACGGTATTCAACATTTAACAACCGCTCCATATCATCATACTGTCAAAACGGTTAAACGGGGTTTGAAATTAATGTTGAATGAAAGTTGTAATCCAAAGGTAATACAACTCCAGCTTAATGACTTTTTGCTTAATTAAAGGAATTCAAAACATTGTACGACGGGATTTTCACCGGCTCAGTTGTTGTTTGGTCGCTCATTACGCTGTAGGCTCGACTTGTTGAACGTAACATCCGATACTGAACATACCAAAGAAATCAGTCATACTGATAACGTATCAGCTGTGTCGTACGCATCCGCTGCTAAGGATAATGTCGTTCAAAAACAGACCTTGCAGCTTAAACATTACGGAGGCAGTTGTAATAGTGAATGGAGTTATAACGATAAAGTTTTAATCAAACATTTTTATAATAATGGAACAAAACATAAATGGCTTTATGGTGTCGTAAGACATAAAATAGGAAATAGACTGTATGGTATTTATGTTCCAGTGTTAAAAACTGTTCTAAAAAAACATTTAGACCATATCGTAAGCTACAACGGGACAAAATCGCAATCATCCGAATTCGAGGAGGTAGGCGACTTCCTACCACAGGGAACAGTAATGATCTCGCTGATACGCCCGTGGAACATGACCCCACGGCCCAAGTTGATTTGGAGGGAGAGGAGAGTGATAGTTCATTTTGTTATGTCCCCGAGACTCCACCTACGACACAACGAAATGATCAATCGTCAAACATTAGTTCCGAAGAAGAAGGGAGAAAGGATTGCGAAAGGATACCTTTTGTGACTGATGAACCTCAGCATTCGAGTACGGAACCACTGAGTACATACCAACGACCAGTTAGGGCAGCTAGGAAAAAAATTGTAAATTATAAATGTTAAGATTTAGTTTTTAAGAGTTATATGTTAGAATTATTGGTGGAGGGATTATAATATATTATAATGTGTGGGTAGTTGTTTCACGAATGTCTGTCAGTCTGCGATCAGCCATTAAACTGTGTAACGAACGCTCCTTGTTTTATTCAAACATTATCCAAGAATACCACAACAAGACTTTAACTTTTACCGTATCCTGTTACCAGTAGAAGAGTGTGCTAGGTTACCATAGCGCCAAGCCAGCCTCTTTTCACGTAGTGCAGTTTTTTTATAAGGAATCTAGCATTAAAGTAATAGTGGGTAGCTTTGTTTTGACAATGATATGACCTAAACAATTATTTAATCTTGTCGGTAATAAATGGGCAGGCAAAAGACCATGCGATGCATAGAGGAGAAGGTATTCACGACCACTATCGGTACAGTTACCGTGCCTTATGTCTATGTTCAGATCTTCCACAAGTGCTGTATTCGAGTATGTTGATAGGTTTTCATAGACATCATTTAGGCTGGCTGGAAAGTTATCAAAGTTTGATTTGGAGTTATAGGACGGTGAGCGGTAAATCGCTACCACAGCTATTTCATTATTAATATTGTACACATTTAAAATTAAGGCTAGGTCAGTCGGTACACATTTAAAATGAAAGCTCGGGAATACTTACGAAAGAAATTGGCAGATTTATCAAACATATAATTTATTCTTTTTCTCTGTCTATATTTTTTATCTCTCTCTCTCTCACTGTTTATATTTTGTATGTATGTATTTATGTATTTATTTTAATATTTTTTGATGTGTTTCTCTTTCAACTTCTCTTATAAATCTTTGCACCTACCATGTTTTGTCTCTGCATCACCTTAAGGTAGACTGGTAGAAAATGCCTAAGGCATTAAGTCCGCTATTGTGCAATGATTTTCTTTGTGCATAAAGTTTTAATAAATAAATAAATAAATATTGTTTATGGTAGCCATTTGAATTCATAGTAAAATATTGAAGCGTGGCGACTGGCGCAGAATAATAATGGATGATACATCGCGAGTTGAGTTTATGCATATGTTATTTACAATGAATGACATAAATTCCGCTGCCGTGACGTCAACTCTGATTTTAAGCGATTTAAATCGAATATTGGAAATGCTGATAAATGCTCTCGCCAATATTTACAGAGGACATTTGGATACACATCAGCTAAAAAATTGATCGAACAACTAAACATGATATCCGGGATATTGCCACAGGAATTGTCGTTACCGGTAAAGGATATCCAAAGGGATTTGAAAAATATCTATGATCTCATCCATGTGAAGGCTCGGATTACAAACAACTATATGCTGTTCAAAATGCACATGTAGCGTGAACATGAAACCTGATACAGAAATCAACAATAACACAACAAACAACAATCAATAATATTTTACACTTGGCTGGAAAAATGCGAAATTAAACATTACGGAACCGGAAATGCCATCTACAGTAGAAATGAGTAAAATAGACCAGCAATTGGAATTCCAGAAGAATAGAGAAATATTACCGAGGGCGTCTAACTTGTCAAGTCACGACATCTATCTATATTCGGTCACTTCTCTCTTGTTGGCAGGAATCGCTGTACTTGCCCTCTATATCATAATAAAACAATGGCGCAAAACAAAGAAAGGCGTCCAAACAAGAGGAATAATATTCAGACTTTGCCGATTAATAATAGTCAGACTGACTTGGCAAAGATATATTGCGTATTAATCGAACTATCATCATTAAAAGGTGTAAAGACCCTACAGGTTTAAAAGCGATTGACCACGAAGATATAATATGGGTATGTATTCCTACTGACCTATATTATATATTCGTGGTCAATCGCTATCTACTGCAAAACAATTTGACTCAAATTCATGTAGCCCATTATTTACGGTACCTATTTATGAGGGTCTTGTACGACTCAACGAGCAATCGATCCAACAACTGAAGGTTACTGTACGCCGCACCGGTCCAAACGACACGTCAAATAAGGGCAGGTAAGGCGCCGCCGGCCGTGCCGCGAGTGGTGCAGGTCGCGATGCACCGCTGGAAGTAGGGCGAGCGGCGCGCGTGCGCCAGCCGGGCGCATGCGCGGCGCGGCGCTCGATGTCCAGAGGACGGACGCGGGCTGTGACTCGCTCCGTCCGCGCGACCGCTCCGCCGCGCCGCCAGCACCTCGCAGGCCCGCCGGCAGCACCGAGCGCCCGGCCCCAGGCTCGCCGGCGCTGGGCCCCCTGCAACGAGCGCCCCCGCCGCCAGCTACACGTGGCCCCTTGCGCCCTCGGTCTCGAGCAAAGCGGCGCGCCGCGAGTGGACACCGAACGTGTACTCTGAATGTTTAATGTGAACTTCAACGACTCTGTGTTGGAAATATTTGTGTCATGAAAGGAATGTACAGTTATCACTACTCGTATCCAGTTTGATGAGTCCAAAGTAATTAGATATCGTTATTCAGTATATTAAAATTGGTTCTGTAAAATATAATTCGCATATTTTGGGTGGCAAATGTGTGATAGAAGAAAATAATTAATTAACCAAAATGTGATCACATATTTTTCTTCTCAAAATTACGGTGAAAATATTGTACGCATGGTTTGCGTCGCAACAAACCTCAGAAGGCAGAAAATAAAGGAAGAGAGTCAGATACTTACATAGTAACATAAATGAAAGACCTAGGTACTTATATTTTAATATTTATATTGTAAGCGCTGCGCTCGTCGCGGACGGCGCAGCCGCTCGAGGCAGCACGTGCGGGGCCCGGGGCGCCATGCAGCAGTGAGCGGCCTCGCTCGCCGGCTCCGCTCGCCGGCCGCGGCCGATGGCGGCCAGCGGCGAGCCCGTGCGCCAGTTGCGCCGCGGGCCCGCGCCCATTGCCTCCTTCGACCACGACGTCTCTGATGAGGTGAGACAGCCAGTATGTATCTCTCACGTTCTTCTCTTCCTGCTTTACTACTTTTGCTATGTATGTACCCGAGGTGTGCCGTCGGTATTCTCGCGAGTGTTCTCCGTTCGATCTGAACCCAACCAGTCACGATGCGGTGCCGACAGTTCATTTCGGCTCTTTGCAAGACCCGAGGTCTTTCACGTTCCGTCTTTACAATCAAATTCTTCTGAATTCTACAGTCGAGTCCAGAAACGAAGCAAACATTCCGTCTACCGGAGATTCGCGAGGACCCAGCGAGCACGGCACACGCGGCGAGTGCGGCGCTTGCGCCCCCCGAACAGCGCGCGCGATCGCACTCCACGCCAGCCGCCGGCCTGCACACGCCGGCCGCGCCGCGCATCGACATCTCTCGCGCCTCGAGCTCGAGCCACCACGACTCGCGCGACAGCTCGCCCGAGCTAGCGCTGTTCGCGGGTACCGGCGACGACACGCGAGGCCGCCTCGAGCTTGGTTTCCGTGAGGACGGCGCGCTCGAGTTGCGCTCATCCACCGAGGAGCTGGCCTTCCTGGAGGGAGCGCCCGGTGAGCCGCGCCCTGCCGCCCCACCGCCACCCGCCTCGCGCCGCCACTCGCGCAAGGACAGCCAAGGCTCGGAGGCGGCGCTACTGGCCGTGTCCGGGCGCACCAGCAGGCTGTCCAGTGTCGGCTCACAGTGCTCCGCACATTCTGCACTATCGGCTTTCAGTCACCAAAGCCGACACTCGGTTGGTCGTCTGTCGGTCGTGTCAGGAGTGTCGCGGTCTCCATCACCGCACAGGATGCTACTCGAGACATCTTTTTGTGGGCCGAAACCTATCGAGACCGACCCAGAGATCTGCGCGGCCGCTGTGGAAGAGCGTCTGTTGGAAATCGCCAAGTTGACCACGTCATCTCCCCCGGGCGCTGTGCCGCCACCTCTGGACGCGCGAGACCGGCGCGAGGTGCGCACTGAGGCCACCGTGGAGCGTATCGTCCGAGCGCCGCCCCCCTCCCCGTTGCCCATACACACGCCCACCCTACCAGCTCCTCCCGACCCCGCTCCAGCTCCACCCGCTCCAGCGCCTTCAACGGTGCCTCCAGTATTAGTTCCTGCCACAGCACTGGCTCCTACCCCAGTAGTTACTACAGTAGCAGTAATAACTTCTGTGCCAGTTATAACTACTGCACCAATTACAACTCCTGCATCAGTTATAACTACTACACCAGTAATAACTCATACACCAATGCAGAGTTCACCAACCCTGACTTCTGCATCAGCCTTAACTGCAGCACCCGACGATGACAAACTTCAAAAAGAGACACAAAACCGTGCCCGAGCTCAAGAAAGGCGCGCGCGGCCTCGCGTGCGGCGTGAACCGTCCGAACCCGAAGTTTATAAGAGCGCAAATCGTTCTAAAGACATCATCCGAATAAAACTGAAGCCCGATGACGATTACGAAGAAGAAGAAGATGATGAAAATGCGCGGACGAAAATCGTGGAAGTTGGTGCGGATACAAGCGCTGAAGTAATGCGTAAACCCGCCACGCTGGAGCTGTCAGCACGCGGGGAACGAGGGGACCGCGCTGAGCGCGCCGTACGGCCCACGGAGCTGGTGGGCCGTACCGAGCCGCCCGCGTCTTCCCCACCGCGTCGGCCCACGCGCGACAGCCGCACGCCGTCTCCCGCCGGGGCCGCCGGTTCACGGAAATCTTCATTTTGCTCGCTGTTTAAGTCACGCGAGACAATTGCGTCACCCGACTCGCCATCAGATGCTCTCCGCCGCAAGAGAAGTCTCACAGAGGGTAGGTCGCGTAGCAAAAGCCGCGACCGCTCAGCGACCCCCACCTCTGCTGGAAAGATTAGAGGCTCAGTATTGTCACTATTTAGAACACCACGTAAAAGCGCTGCGTCACCTTCGCCTAGTTCTCGCGAAGGTTCTCCGGTAGTACAGCCGCAGCGACAAATCGCTGCCGTCCCATCGCTGCCCATTGAGCGGACCCGGCGCGGTGATAAGCTCAAGTACTATGAGGATACGAAGGATGGAATCATCCACATCCCACTGAGGACGCCACCAGACGAACGACCCGGCTCGAGGGGCGCGCACCGTGAGACCGAGGCAAATAAGACTACGGCGGATGTGACGACACAGCGCGAGCCTCCTCGCCCAGCTTCTGCACCGCAATCGCGGCCTGTTTCTGAGCGCGAGTTTGCGCCTCCCGTATCTCACAAACCTATGCAACGGACTGTTCTACCGGACGGAAGCATTATAATACCTCTTCGCTCACCCACGGAGCGATCGGCCGATGTTCGTCTGCCAAGTCCACCGGTCATAGTATCATCACCACTAAAAGCGACCCACGCCGTCTTAGTGGAAACACAAAGCGACTTAACCGCCGTCTTACCTGCCGCCGCTACTCCTACACATCCTGAGGACGACAACGCGGCTGCACTACCTGCGCACATAGACCGGATTGAGTCTGTACCTACCGTAGACGATGGTCGGAAACGGCGCAAGGAGCGCCTTGTGTTTACAACCCATGTTGGTAGCCGCGAACAGGTATTTAGCACTCAATTCAGCATCACCAAGACTCCGAGCGTGACGAGTGAGATATCAGGTTCATTCCCGAGCTTTATCGATGGCGACGAGATGAAGACGACGACGATACGTGGCGTCACCCCCGCCACCGATTGTAGCCCGGGCGAGAAGGACTCGCGCCGCTCAACCGGCACGTCGGCTTGTGGCACAGCGGCGGCGCCCAGCCCCGTGTCGCCCCCAGAACAGGTGCGGGACTCGTCCGAGTCGGAGCCGAGCTCGGAATCGGCCCCGCCGCCCGCCGGCGACGAGGTAGAGAAGCGCGGGCTGGTGGTGCAGCAGTCGTTCGAGGAGGAGCTTCCCTACGTGCCCACCACGCTGCCGCAGGAGCGCTCGGTGGCGCTGCCCATGGTGCCCGTGCGCGAGCGCGGCGGGGTGCTGGTGTCGGGCGTGTCGCGCCCGCGCGCCGCCCCGCCGCCCGCGCGGCCGCTCCGCCCGCGCCCCCGGCCACGCCCGCGCACCACGACAAGCTGCGCATCCGCCTGCCGCGCCGGCCCAGCACGGCGGCGCCGGCACCGCGTCGTCCCGCCCGCCCGCGCACCCGTAGCGGAAGTGACAGTGAGTTAAGAATGCTATACATACATGTATGTTGAAACTAGGGTTGTAACGGAGCTTCGCCTCCGCTTCCGTTACTGCGGAAGTTCCGCAAGAAATCGTATCTTCCCTTCCGCCTCCGCCTCCGCACAATTTTTGCGGAGTTATAACGTATTTATAAATATTTAAATATTTACGTATTTATAAAATAAATAACGCGCAAGCTGCGACGCTCGACAACCGTCCGGCCGCGTTTGAGCGCGAAATGGTCAAGATTCAACTAGTGCGAGGCGGGAATGCGGCAAACACAATTTGTTTCTCCTTAATTTTCATTAAAAGAAGGTAATATTTTTTTTACCAAGTATACTACTATTAATGTACGTAATTAAAATAAAAAATTTGTTTTAATTAACCATAAATTTAAATTTTTTCTACATGTACTTTCACCTCCGCCTCCGTTAACCTCCGCATTGAGACTCGTCGCGTCGCCTCCGCATCCGCCTCCGCCTCCGCTAACAAGCTTCCGTTACAACCCTAGTTGAAACGCCGACCGGGCGTATTAAAAGTAAAAAAAAAAAAATTTACAATTTTGTCTTCACTTTTCGACTTTGATTGCAATGATAAATGTCCTTCCTAGCTCTAGGTCAGGGTTTCCAGTATCGTACGGCCTACTAATAAGCATTAGGTACTTATTACTCCTCAATTCAAGTCGGTAGTGTTAGTTCTGAAGTAATCGCATCGTAACAAATTTATTTTATTTGTTTATTGTTATGCATACCTCTCTAATGGCATACCTACAGACGTCACATTGCTGTGTAAAACTGTTTTCCATCCATCCCCTCACCTAGTTGTCTGACATTTCAGACTTTTCATTTTATTTGATCTTATTACTATTATTTTAAATTACTTTTTTCTCTATCTGTTCTATTGTGCATCTACATATAGTTTGCGCTAAATAAAATAATGCATTTTAGGTTTTGGCGGGAAAGTTAAGCTAAGTGTCATGCTCATTATTAATTGGACTTTTTAAATTATTTATAGTGTTGTTTACTAAATAAAGGAAAAAAAAAGTGCAAATCGATACTAATATTATAAATGCGAAAGTCTCTGTCTGTCTGTTACGCTTCCCGCTTAAACCTCTCAACCGATTTTGATGAAACTTTGCACAGACAATCTTTAGACCCTGAGAAAGGACATAGGCTACCTTTTATTTTGATATTCCCGAGGGAAATTTAAAAGCACGATATAACTGAATTCCACGCGGGTGAAGCCGCGGGCGGAAAGCTAGTGATTCATAAAGAACATTGAAATATCGCAGCATAGACGGTTCACGTGGCCATCTTTTTCGACATGAATAATTTAATACATGACATTGGATAGATGTACAAACCGTACGAAGCCAAAAAGGAAAGAAAGAAACTCTTGATAACATCAGAAAAAAATCTTTACCTTTTACTTGAAATTGGCACAAAGTCATAACTAGTCTCCTCTCACCACACAACTAGTCTCCTCTCACCACATAACTAGTCTCCTCTCACCACACAACTAGTCTCCTCTCACCACACAACTCATAACTAGTGCCACACTACAAAAAAATGCATTTTCTTTCTTTCTTACTCATAAGGACGTGTGCCCACTGGTGACTTTTTAACCTTTTCTGTGGGATTACAAACTATTTATTTGTAGTAATAAATCGATGATATTGGCAGGTAGATTATGTAGACACTGTGCATGCATAAATATTTATCTCAACAACGGAACCAGTCACTGCATGTGGCCTGGCTGTCCCGGATATACGTAGAAATGAAATGAAGTCCGTAGAAATTATGGCTTCTGCGCGATGCCAACTTTCTATATTGATTGATGGTTGTTTTGGTTTAGTTGATGGTTATGGTTTGGTATTGGTTTGGTCTAAATGATACGACTTTACTTTGGTTATGGTTTTATGGTTTAGACAAAATAATGGTTATAAGTGAGAAAGCTATGTTGGTTTAATCTAAAAGATGGTTTGTATGGTTTTGGTATGGTTTAAGTTACGCGATCGACGGCCAAATACGCACTGACTTTAATAAGTAATTGTACTAGTTTTATAGGAATGCACAAAAGCAAAAGTGTCAAATCACTGATCTGTGACCACTTTTACACGTCGTATTTTTTTAAACTAGCTGGAGCAGGCATTTCCTAACTGACTACCTCTGAGAAGAACTAGTAGTCTTTTTTGATGTCCAGACATTAAAAATGAAAATTTTTACAGTAACAATATATGTTTGCTTTGTACATAACAATCAATTTACATAATTAAAAAAAACAGTGATTAAAATGTCATAATTGTAGCATAATTACGCATATTGCTTAATGATATTGCTTACCAGAGCGAGCAGCTCAATCCCAAGCTTGTGTGCCTTCTAAATAATCTGAGATTTTATAATACCCCTTTTTGCAAAGTTTGGTCTTAATACAGCTTTTAAATATTTTGATGGGCAAGTTTCCAGTGGAGAAAATGTTATATTTATGGAGCTGGCCTATTTTATCTTCTGTTTCGGCACGGAACTCTATAAAAAATATTATCATTATCAGGCTTCGACTCGCGTCCGAAAACCGAGTGGATAGACTTTGAGGAAGTGCCAGAGCGACGGAAACAGCCGAAGCGCATTCAAACACTGCCAGCAGCGACGGCAAGCGCGGCCGGCTCTGGCGGCGCGGTGGGTACGCAGTTCAGCTACGTGGAGCCCGAGCACTGCCGCTGTGAGTGCCACGCGCGCGACGATGACCAGCTGCCGCTGTTGCAGGATCACATGCAGCCGCTGCAACTCAGGTAATGGGATACATTTCTTACATGTTCCACTTTTTAACCGACTTCAAAAAGGAGGAGGTTACTCAATTCGACCGTATATATGCTTTTTTTTATGTTTGTTCGCGCATAACTTCGTCGTTTATGAACCGATTTTGATAATTCTTTTTCTGTTGGAAAGAAGACTTTCCCAAGGTGGTCACGTGATAAGGATATCAGGGTTTGATGGTGGAAGACCAGAGAAAACAAGGGGAACTTTCAAAAATGCAGGGCCGACTAGTGCATTTCTTAGCATTTTCATTAAGTATTATAAAGCACTACAATAATAAAAGTCTGGAGTAGATCTGATGATGGAGCCGGGAGACAGTCGAAGGAACTCCTCAACAATTCACAGCAGCTACCTTGTGTTTGGGCTCGATTAATTTGTATTGATAAGAACTTTACACCTATATGAGTTGTGACTGTCATAAAAGCTCTGATGATGGAGACAAAGGCCAGTTCCGGGAACTCCTCAACGGTTTACAGTAGCTACTTTGTGGTTGGACTTCATTCATTTATATTGATGAGACCTTTGCACCCATTAGGTTAAAATAATGGTCTGCAGTAAATTTGATGATGAAGACCATAGGCAGTTGAGGGAATACTTACGGGTAAAAATTAAAGTAAACAAAATTACGTCGTTTCCCAACTATATTTGCGTCAGCTTCCAGTCTGACCGGGTGCAACTAAATACATAGTACTTTTAACAACTAAAAAGTGTAAAATAAAAACTTTTTTACAAAAAAACAACCGACTTCCAAAAACCACAACTACAAAGTGAAAAATAACTAATTTCGGAAGTCGGTGTCTTTGGTTTTGTATATTCGTTTTTTGACACCCTGATATTCGTTTTCAAAGCGACAACTGCTTACAAACATTTTTGAAAAGTCTCTTGCCTGACGTGGTAACCGAATCAACTCAAATGCAAAAATCATTAGTCATTTATTTAAATTAGGCTGAGATTCTACAGTCAACTTCATCTTTACTGTAAATTTAAAACTTCTCTTGCAAACATGATATTTACATTTATGGAACCAGATCTACAATATAAAACCTAAATAAATAAGTTCAATAAGCGAAGCGTTTCAAAATAAATAAGTTCAATAAGCGAAGCGTTTCAAAATAAATCAGTTCAATAAGCGAAGCGTTTCAAAATAAATAAGTTCAATAAGCGAAGCGTTTCAAAATAAATAAGTTCAATAAGCGAAGCGTTTCAAAATAAATAAGTTCAATAAGCGAAGCGTTTCAAAATAAAATATTCATTGGTTAGGTTTTGTTCAGTTCACAGGGTATGAAGTATTCAGTAGTACTAACCTAACGAATGTATACCTCATTCGTTATGTTACGTTTAGTTGACAGGCTATAAAAAGTCCTATAGGTGTTTCTAGTGATTGGCCTGCATGGTCAGACCTAAAAGTCAACCTGTAGCGAAGTCCAAACAGTTACAAACACTATTACTGTAGATAATAACGTAGGGCTGCCGTTGAGGATGCAGAATGAAACCGAAACGAATTTACTTATGTGTTTAATTAAGTAATTAACATTACAACTAATTATTTCTAAGACGCGACAATCTGTTCGATGTTAGAACAGAAAGTGAAGCTCTTAAATATACATTAAAACTAAATTAAATCGAACGATATAACGCAATCTGTGAATCACAGGTTGGACCCCACGGTATGGTATTTCTCGGTAGCGCTCGATGTTCGGGAAGTCTTGCGAAACAAGGCAGCGATGGTCGTAGCTTCATGGAATGGATTGCGGTGAATCATACATGGCGTGATTATTTCTTAACACCGTAACAAATATTGTTTTCGTCTGTTTTTCTGAATGTACAGACGACAGCACGTCAAGCTACTACAGTCTGTCAGATTTCTTTATTGGATTTTCAACTTTATCTCTAAAGCGTTAAGACACAAGGTTGATTGGGAATATTTGGCAGAGTCGGGTAGCTTGACCTGCTGTCGTCCGTACCTACTCACTTTCTTGCATTATGCAAACACTATCGAATACGTTTTTTTCATAGATATTTCCAATAAGTCTGATCATATTATATGAAGATTATCTAATAGTTTTATTTTTTTACAAAACTGTATAGTTAAGTACGTAGAATCACGAACGAGCTCACGCGCCTTTGGAGCACTAGAACCTCGGTGGCTCGTGGTCGCCACGTATAAATACCGATCACGAACGAGCTCACGCGCCTGTGGAGCACTAGAACCTCGGTGGCTCGTGGTCGCCACGTATAAATACCGATCACGAACGAGCTCACGCGCCTGTGGAACACTAGAACCTCGGTGGCTCGTGGTCGCCACGTATAAATACCGATCACGAACGAGCTCACGCGCCTGTGGAGCACTAGAACCTCGGTGGCTCGTGGTCGCCACGTATAAATACCGATCACGAACGAGCTCACGCGCCTGTGGAGCACTAGAACCTCGGTGGCTCGTGGTCGCCACGTATAAATACCGATCACGAACGAGCTCACGCGCCTGTGGAGCACTAGAACCTCGGTGGCTCGTGGTCGCCACGTATAAATACCGATCACGAACGAACTCACGCGCCTGTGGAGCACTAGAACCTCGGTGGCTCGTGGTCGCCACGTATAAATACCGATCACGAACGAGCTCACGCGCCTGTGGAGCACTAGAACCTCGGTGGCTCGTGGTCGCCACGTATAAATACCGATCACGAACGAGCTCACGCGCCTGTGGAGCACTAGAACCTCGGTGGCTCGTGGTCGCCACGTATAAATACCGATCACGAACGAGCTCACGCGCCTGTGGAACACTAGAACCTCGGTGGCTCGTGGTCGCCACGTATAAATACCGATCACGAACGAGCTCACGCGCCTGTGGAGCACTAGAACCTCGGTGGCTCGTGGTCGCCACGTATAAATACCGATCACGAACGAGCTCACGCGCCTGTGGAGCACTAGAACCTCGGTGGCTCGTGGTCGCCACGTATAAATACCGATCACGAACGAGCTCACGCGCCTGTGGAGCACTAGAACCTCGGTGGCTCGTGGTCGCCACGTATAAATACCGATCACGAACGAGCTCACGCGCCTGTGGAGCACTAGAACCTCGGTGGCTCGTGGTCGCCACGTATAAATACCGATCTGCGAACGAGCTCGCGCCTGTGGAGCACTAGAACCTCGGTGGCTCGTGGTCGCCACGTATAAATACCGATCACGAACGAGCTCACGCGCCTGTGGAGCACTAGTGGCTCGTGGTCGCCACGTATAAATACCGATCACGAACGAGCTCACGCGCCACTAGAACCTCGTGGCTCGTGGTCGCCACGTATAAATACCGATCACGAACGAGCTCACGCGCCTGTGGAGCACTAGAACCTCGGTGGCTCGTGGTCGCCACGTATAAATACCGATCACGAACGAGCTCACGCGCCTGTGGAGCACTAGAACCTCGGTGGCTCGTGGTCGCCACGTATAAATACCGATCACGAACGAGCTCACGCGCCTGTGGAGCACTAGAACCTCGGTGGCTCGTGGTCGCCGCGTATAAATACCGATCACGAACGAGCTCACGCGCCTGTGGAGCACTAGAACCTCGGTGGCTCGTGGTCGCCACGTATAAATACCGATCACGAACGAGCTCACGCGTGGAGCTAGAACCTCGGTGGCTCGTGGTCCCACGTATAAATACCGATCGAACGAGCTCACGCGCCTGTGGGCACTAGAACCTCGGTGGCTCGTGTCGCCACGTAGAACCTCTGGCGAGTGGCTCGCCATATAAATACCGATCACGAACGAGCTCACGCGCCTGTGGAGCACTAGAACCTCGGTGGCTCGTGGTCGCCACGTATAAATACCGATCACGAACGAGCTCACGCGCCTGTGGAGCACTAGAACCTCGGTGGCTCGTGGTCGCCACGTATAAATACCGATCACGAACGAACTCACGCGCCTGTGGAGCACTAGAACCTCGGTGGCTCGTGGTCGCCACATAAATACCGATCACGAACGAGCTCACGCGCCTGTGGAGCACTAGAACCTCGGTGGCTCGTGGTCGCCACGTATAAATACCGATCACGAACGAGCTCACGCGCCTGTGGAGCACTAGAACCTCGGTGGCTCGTGGTCGCCACGTACAAATACCGATCACTGAAATGTAAAAAGTAAAAACTTATTACATACCTAAATCAAAGCCCCTAGCATAAAGGGCGTGACAGCTCACATATTTATGCATTGTAAAAAGCAAATTATATGAACTCATATAATATGTCAGTAAACTAATTCTTCGAAGGCTCAGAGTCACACAAAGGGCAATGGAAAGAGCTATGCTCGGAGTTTCTCTGCGTGATCGAATCAGAAATGAGGAGATCCGCAGAAGAACCAAAGTCACCGACATAGCTCTGCGAGTCGCTAAACTTAAGTAGCAGTGGGCAGGGCACATTTCTCGTAGAACCGATGGCCGATGGGGCAGCAAGGTTCTGGAGTGGCGGCCACGTACTGGAAGACGCAGCGTAGGGAGACCCCCAACAAGGTGGACCGATGACCTGGTGAAGGTCGCGGAAGCCGATGGATGCGGGCAGCACAAGACCGGTCATCGTGGGGGGGCCTTTGTCGAGCAGTGGACATCTATAGGCTGAGGAAGAAACTAATTCTGGAGAAGGAACACAAACATTGTCTTGATTTAATCAGAGCGACCAGCTATTCTTATCATTCAAAATCAAAAACAAAAATGTTTACTTCAAATTAAACATCACTTGGTAGTTTTGAATAGTCGGTCAGTCAAGAAAAGTGAAGCTAAATTGCACGTTCCAAAGCGTAGATCTCTATGGAGAAGAACGCGCAAAAAAACTCCATGGACACTCTTTTAAAATCATAATATATGGGTTACATTTCTTCGTTACATATTTATGTTGCTTCTATCATGTGAGCACAATGTAAAATTAATTAAAATATAAAAATGAATTAAGCCCACTGGCACCTAAGAGATGACCAGTCTCCACTGACGGCCCCCGTTCACGAGCATGACGCGCGCATCAGCCCAGCCAAGACATTTGAGTGAGCATGACAAACTCTCAACTGCCAATCTCGCAATGTCAAACAAGTTATATATATATAAAAAAAAACAAACTATCGTCCATGGTGCCTCACATTCACAAACTTGAAAAGTGCTTTTACATTATACATATAGTAATAAAAATAAAGTAATACATTATATATATATTATAGTAATACTACTTGCAAAATCATGGTAGCAAAATATTGTGCACAATGTTGAAATAAACAAATAAAATACAAAGGAATATTTTGAAAACAAAAAAAAGGGGAATGGTATCTCTTCCAAACCTACAAAATTGTCTGTGGCTGTGGAGCAGGACTGGCATTTATCAAGCATTTTTATCAAGAATATAATCTTCCAGTTTATAATATGCTTGCGTACACAGCCTGAGCCTGTTGACAGAATAATTTACCTTTGAACAAAGCTTGGATTTGATTTGTGCTTTAAATACATTGTAAAGGCAAGTCTAGCAAAGCAGAGGGTATCTTGTTATAAAAGTTATACCAAGCCCATCAAAAGAGTTATGGACCTTTGAAGTCGGTGAAAAGGGGCTCGCAGTTTGTCCTTATTTCGGGTTAACATTATGAATCTCACTGTTTTTGCTGTACATGTGAATATTTTGCCTAACATATAAGATGTTATCTAAGACAAATTGCGAAGCAACCGTGAGAATGCCAATATCTTTAAAGAAATCTTTTAAAGAAGCTCTTACACCGAGCTGGTAAATTGCTCGGACAGCACGTTTTCGAGAACAAATATATTTTGTATGTCAGTAGCTTTGTCCCACAGTAGAATACCGTAGGACATAACGCTGTGGAAATAACTAAAATAGACTAAACGAGAGCTGTATCAACGTCAGTGTATTGTTTACTTTCCTGACGGCATAGGGGGCCGAACTGAGTCTTACTGCAAGGGCTGATATGTGTGGTCCCCACTGAAGTTTGGCATCTACTGTTATTCCCAGAAAAATTGCAGCGTCTACAGTCTCAAGTACTTCTTTATCCAAAACGATATTGGGTCCCAAATTTCTAACGTTTGGCTAGGCGAACTTTACACAATTCGTTTTCTTAGAATTTAGAACTAGGTTATTTGACGTAAACCAATCAGTAACTATTGAGAGTGCACTGTTTACTTCGTCAAAATTTTGTTTATGCCTACTTTAAAAATAAGAGAAGTATTGCAACAACAAACAAACAGACAACAAACAGCACAACACAACACACGTTGCAAACACACTTTGCAAACAGTACAACGTCACAGATGGCCTTTAAATAAAATGGTAAATCAATATTGGGCCAATATTGAGCCTTGCACACCTAACTGGACTGGTATCCCGGAAGATTTTCACACCATTAATATCTGAAATGAAATGGAATTGTTTATTAAGCAAGTAGGATCACTGATCACTTTTACACGTCATGTTTATTTTTTTTTTAACTAGATGAAGCCGGCATTTCCTAACTGACTACCTCTGAGAAGAAATAGCCGAAACAAACTCAAGGATCATCGACTTTTTTCAAGTCCAGACATTAAAAATGTATACAATAATTTATGTTATAATTACGCATATTGCTTAATAACAATGCGAAACAGAGCGAGCAGCTCAGTCCCAAGCTTTTTTGTCTTCTAAATAATCTGTGATTTTATAATACCCCTTTTTGCAAAGTTTGGCCTTTATATGGTTTTTAAATCATTTAATGGGTAAATTTCGAATGTCCATGGGAAGCTTGTTGTAAAAGTGTATACATAGACCCATGAACGAGTTGCCTACTCTGTGGAGACGAGTGTGATGTACAGCAAGATTGTGTTTGTTCCTGGTATTTATATTATGAATATCGCTTATTTTCTTAAAATTGACTTAAGAAGATTTTCAAATATATATATTGTGAAGCTACAGTCAGAATGTTCACTTCTTTGAACTTTTCTCTAAGAGAATCTCTAGGACCAAGGTTGTAAATGGCTCGAACAGCCCACTTCTGTAAAACAAAAATGATATTGATGTCCGCACAAGTTCCCCAGAGAAGAATCCCATAAGTCATAAGACTATCAAAATAACTAAAATAAACAATTCTGGCTGTATCAACATCAGTTATCTAATTTTTTTAACAGCAAAGGCGGCAGAACCGAGTCCCCATTGTAACTTGGCGTCAATAGTTATACCAAGAAAAACTGTCGACTCGACAGGGATCAACTCTACTCTATTCAGTTGAACATTGGTACTTTGCTGCCTAACATTTGGCGTAGAAAATTTAATGACTTTAGTTTTTTTTTTTTTTTTCATTTAAAAGAAGGTTATTTACATTAAGCCAATGGACAACTTTAGAGAGTGCATTGTTAACTTCGTCAAAATTTGTTAGCTGACGCTTGACTTTAAAAGTAAGAGAAGTGTCATCCGCGAACAATACTATGTTGTGATTATCCCTTACGTGATGAGGTAAGTCATTAATATAAATTAAAAACAAGAATGGACCTAGAATTGAGCCCTGCGGAACGCCCATGGTGACCACAGATCCTGCAGATCTCTTGCCATTAACATCAACCCTCTGAATTCAATTATTCAGATAAGAAGTCAGAAGGTCGAGAGCTCTGTCCCTCGAACCATAATGGTACAATTTCCTAATAAGAGTATCATGATGTACGCAATCAAAGGCCTTGGACAAATCACAAAAAATACCAAGAGTATCTTGCGATTCCTCCCAGGCCCCAAATATGTTCTTTAGCAACGCCACGCCCGCATCTGTAGTTGAACGACCCTTTGTAAAACCAAATTGTTTCACGTGCAATAAATTGTGTAAGTTAAAGTGCCTCAACAACTGTTTCAAAATTATTTTTTCAAAAATTTTGCTCAAAGTTGGTAATATCGATATTGGCCGAAAATTCGTGGGATCAGTTGTACTACCAGATTTGAACAGTGGAATTACTTTGCTAAGTTTCATCAAATCAGGAAATATACCAGATGTGACACAAGAATTAAAAACAATTGCTAAGAAAGGTGCGATAACATCTATTATTGAAGCTACAGTATATACTGACAAACCCCAATGATCGGCAGTTTTTTTTACATCAAGATCCTTAAAAGATTCTATAATGTCTTTAGCAGTCACAAATGTAAATTCAAAGTGTTTGTCACATTCTGGAACACATTCTTTTAGTATGGCGTAAGCAGAAGTGGAGGAAGAAGACAAAGTTTTTGTTGTTATTATTGGAATATTAGTAAAAAAATCTCAAACTCAGTTGCTACCTCCAAGTCCGCCTTTATATCTTCATCGTTAATTTTAAGATGGAAATCGCGATTTTGTACTTTGGTTCTTCCAGTTTCAGAATTTATAATTTCCCAAGTTGTTTTGATTTTATTGCCAGAAGATTTTATTTTATTTTTAATGTGTATGGCTTTTGCTGAGGAACAGGCTCTTTTAAAAGTTTTTGAATAATCTTTAACAAATTCTTGAAAAGCTTCATCATGGTTAAATGTTTTTTCCTGATACAATTGATACATTTTTTCCCTGCTTTTATAAATACCTGGGGTTGCCCAGTCACTAAATATAATACGGTCGCTAACAGGCAATGTTTTTTTTTGTGAAAACTTTCATAAATTCACAATTAATGAGGTTAAATAGTACACTATACGCATGATCCGGATTGGTGTGATAAGGCAAGTCCGGTAGCTTTTCAATTAAATTATTTTTAAATTGTCCTAAACGATTTTTATTTACGGGAACAAAACTCACAAGTTTTCTTTGAGCTCTGACTTCACTTTTCTGAGTAAAAGTAACTAACTGGCCACAGTGATCAGAGTCTAACTCATTTATAATTAAATGGTCAGAAGGTCTTAAATTAGTAAAGATGTTGTCTAAACAGGTGGCACTCGTGGCAGTTATTCTAGTCGGCTCAAAGAATCTTGCGTACAAGTTATAAGACTTGAATAATGACATAAATTTATTAACTGTAGCTCATTTCTCTAGAACATTATTGTTGAAGTCTCCACAAACAATAACTGTTTTGTTACTGTGACAAGTCTTTAATAAAACTTCCTCCATATATTTTTCAATAATATCATAGGAAGCACATGGGGGCCTGTAGACACTTATTACAATGAACTGCTCAAGCTCGATGCAAGCAATTTCAATAACTCGCTCAACGGAGACGCTTACAATATCAGTCCGTTCTTTAAATTTGAAATTGTTACGAACAATTATTAGGGAGCCACCCCTTATCATATTCACTCTACTGAACAAGCTAGCAATCTGATGGTTATTAAAGCTGAACATGAACTGATGGGCTTTTAACCAATGTTCAGTAAGACAAACAATATCAATGTAACTACAGTTCATGAACAACTCCAATTCTAATTGTTTATTTATCACACCCTGTATATTTTGATGAACAATTTTAAGCTTATTATTACTCATTTTATTTTGAAAATTATTTGATGGGTGTGAGATTAATACATCTTGGTTTACATTTATGCTAGAGTGTAACTCTGTTGTCTCAATGTCCCTTGATATTGGGTACAAGTCTACACACTGGAATGTATTATGTTTTTTAATTGTCGCCCTTCATCAGTTGTAATAACCGTTGGGCAACCAAATAGAGCTACCCAGGTCGACAAAAGGGCTTTCTACAGTATCGGCAGTAATATCTGCAATTGGTATTGCTTCTGGCTATCGTGTAAAGCGATCCACAGCTGTCAGACAGTACTTGTACGAGTCAGCCATCGTATATAACACGCGCATATTACCTACACAGATCAGCACTATGCTGTCGCCTTGCACAAATTATAGCGTAAGGCGACAGTACACGATCAGCCTTCAAAGACTGTACTCATTTACACAATCATACCTATATTAGTTATGAGTTAGTTAAATATTCAATAAATCATCATATTTGGTTATCCTCGACTATTATTGAAGTTAATAACCAAGGTGTGTGCGAACCATTCAGCAGCGCATACAGTACTTGTAACCTTGTGAAACAGGAAGTGGTCCAACCAAATCGATATGGATCTGCTTGAATCGGGCGCAAGGTAAATTAAAGGTGCCGAGGGGTGCAGTAACGTACCTATTTACTTTTGCTCGCTGACATTGCACACAAGCACGCACCCACTCCCTGCAGTCCATCCTCACACCCGGCCAAACAAATCGCTAGGCTACCATTCGTGCTGAGGCATTGGCCCCGGGGTGGCTAAGTGAATGTAAGCTGTTGAAAACTGGTTTTCGTAATAGCTGTGGTACGAAAGGCCTGGAAACTGAGTTACTGACGTCGCAGTAAATCGGTACTTAGCTTCCAGGGACAGTGAGTGTCTGTAGGTGAAGGGATGAACCTTCACTTAGAAGCTTCTTTAATTCAGGATCTGTTACTTGACCCTCGGCTAATGCCTCACAACTAACAGGCGCTGCCAATTCCTCGATCCGCGACAAGGTATCGGCAACCACATTATCCTTGCTGGATATTTCGAATATCATGTCGGTTGTAAACTAAGATATAAAATCTAAATGTCTATACTGCCTCGACGAACAGTTATTTTTCCTTTCGTGGAAAGCAAAACTGATCGGCTTGTGGTTAGTATAAACAATAAAGTGCCTGGCCTCGAGCATGTATCTAAAATATTTAATGGCCTCATAGATGGCAAGAAGCTCCCTGTCATAAGGCGAATATTTCACCTGTGATGGATTCAGCTTTCTCGAAAAAATGCTAACGGCTGCCATGCGCCATCCTTGTACTGTTGTAATACCGCACCGAGAGCCTTATCAGAAGCATCTGTAACGAGGGCAAGTTGAACAGTCCAATCGGGATATGCTAAAAGAGCTGCGTTAGATAAACTATCCAACGCACTTGGAAAGCTGTCAAGGCGCCTCCCGTGAGGTTGACTGGCTGGGAACTTTTCGCCAAACCTGTAAGTAAAGCATGCAGTAGAACTTGAATCTGAGCCGCTTCAGGAAGAAATCTCCTTTTCAGCATGCCTAAAAATGCTCTCAGCTGCCGTATATTCTTAGGAACTGAGAAGTCTCTCACAGCTTGCACCTTAGTTTCGAGAGGCCTGCAACCTTGCTCTGAAATCGTGTAACCTAGAAACTTTACCTCCGTAGCACCAAAAACACATTTGGATGTGTTCACCAACATTCCATACTTCTTCAGCCTTTCAAATACTTGGCGCAGATGGGTCTCATGATCTTCAGGGCTACGTGAGTAAATGATAAAGTCATCTAGATAACAGTAGACGTTGTCGAGTCCTCTTGTCATCTCGTCAACAAAACGTTGAAAAGTTTGACCCGCATTTCGCAACCCAAATGTCATGAATGAACATTCGAAGAGACCGAAGGGTATCGTTATCACAGCTTTTAGGATATCCTCGCAACTGACAGGGATCTGATTGTAGACTTTTTCTAGATCTAAAGTAGAAAATATAGAACAACCAGAAATGTTAAGAGTGAAATCATGGATATGCTTGATCGGATACCTGTCAGGCACGGTGCGAGCATTCAATTTGCGATAATCACCGCAGGGACGCCATCTGTTCTTCTTTTTCGGCGCTAAATGAAGCGGAGAGGACCATGGGCTGTTGGAAGGTCCATTGAATAACATAGCTTGAAATTCCTTCTGAGCAAGTTTAAGCTTGTCTGGAGCCAAGCGACGAGGTGGTGAAGCAACTGGTGGGCCTGGTGTCGTGTGTATGTGATGTACAGTGTTGTGAGGTATAGTGTGGTGTATACCGGCTGGTCGAGTGATTTCGGGAAACTCGTCCAAAATTTTATGATAGCGTGACTCACCTGTTACCACTTTTACAGAGTGTACACTGTCACTGTTGTCATTTCGGCTAGATGGAGTGCTGTAGTAAACATTACATTTGTTGTGCTGCGTTTTAAAATTAGTTAAATAGTAGCTTTTCTTATTTTAGGGTAGTGAAATGTGTGTAAAAGTGAAACTTAACTTATAAAGAAGCTGTGAAAGTGTTATTCACTGTTTTTGTTGAGTAATTAACGAGATCAGTAGTGATATAATTACTTTATACTACAGTGAGTTAATTCACGTAATTAGGAAATATAAGCAAACTTTTGTATATTACCATCATTAACGGGTTTGAACAAACACAGTTACTTACAAAACATTTATAGAAGACAGTGATAGTGCAAAAATTCAAGAAAAAAACTTTTACAAATTCCGTTTTTTATTCAAAAGTTCTCGATACATCGATTACAGCGCCACCTAGTAGTAAATAGCAGAACTTTGATAAAGTGTTACAAGACTCATCATAGTTTTGCAAGAAATAAATATTATATTTCTTGATATATACAATATGTAAAGAAAACCCTGTCCGATCCGTGAAGGTATTGTTAGGTATCGATAACTGATTCTACTAATACCCACAAAGTCAGACTAAACTTAAAAAAAAAAATCCCCCTAAAAAAATAAATATTATTTCGCAAAAAGAGGTAACTTAATACATGTGCGCTAAGCAACCCCATCTGCGGGCGGCGGGGGGCAGGGCACGCGGCACCTGTGACGTGGTCGCGTCGCTAATCGCTTATAACAATACCTTTGTTGTCACTTTTTTAAAAATTGCCAAATTTCGGGGAAATTGTAATTAATTCCCGGGAAAAAACGATTATTTCAAAATTCATTAGTATTGTTACTATGATGATTATGTAAAATTTTATATTATATTTGGTCAAGTGATTACCTTACCTTTATTATCCTTATGGGTCGGACAGGGTTTTCTTTACGACATCTATTGGCGAATGGACTTGTGATGTTGAATACTCTAGCTGAAACTCTGATCTTTAAGTTGTGCCTACTCATTGCGCGGGGGCCCGTGTCACTTGCCGCTGAGCCCTACTGCGCTGACGCATTACTGCGAATTACTGCATACCTACCTACGGCGCTACGGCGTGCTGTACGTGTGTGCGTTAACTTGCGATTTGTACGTACGACTGCGAGTGCTGCACGTTGATCAGCTACGTAACGTGCTCTCTGATTTTACCGCCGCTTCTACTGAGCTCTTGCTGTGCGCGCTTTGTATACAATTTGTAGTGATATTTAACGTGCAGCAACTACGCCGAGGGTTGAGCGCTCGCCCCCTGCTACTCCCGCCCATGAGAAGGAAAACCCACCTATTTTCTGAACTCCTGATATCTTCAGTAACCCCAATGAGGCCGAAATGTCAAACATTAGTACGCGCAACAAGCGACTTCGACCAGACTTCTCTCCGGAGTGTGAGTGGAAGAATTTCGAGGGAAAAATAATGAAGTTATTCAGCTCCTGGAAAATTGAGCAGGATGCACTGCTTGGGAAACTAACGTCGGAGCTGACGGCAATAAAACAACAGAATGTGGAGACTCAGAAAACAAATGCTGAAACTTTAAAAACTATTGAATATCTAAGTAAAGACTATGATTCCATTAAGACATCTTTGCAAAGACTGGAAAAAGAAAATAGTGAACAACGCAACTACATTGTGGATCTAGAAAAAAAAATGGAAGACCTGCAGTTGAGCTCGCGTTCATCCTGTATTGAGATAAGGAATGTTCCGACAACTGATAAGGAAACAACTAGTGATCTAACGTCGATCGTCTTTATAGTCTGTGAGACCAACCAGCCGTCGGTTAACCCTCCTCAGTTACGTGACCTATATCGTCTAACAGGGATAAAGGGTTCTAACAGACCCATAGTCGCAGAGTTCATGACTGTCCCCTCGAAAAATCAGGTACTGGAAGCCTGCCGCACTTTCAATAAAGGTTTGCCAGCGGCTGAAAAATTGAACACGGTACATATAGGACCTCCCGGTGAAGCTAAACCAATTTATATTGGTGATCACCTTCCTCATACCCAGCGGCAACTGTTCTTTGAGGCACGTTCTTTTGCCAAAACCAATAAATATAAATTATGCTGGTCAAATAACGGAAAAAAAATTCTCCGCGGGCGCGGTATGGACTCCGTTATTGTCAAGACATCTTCCTGCCAAAAACTACCCATTCCTGCAAAATAAAAGCAGGACTTTGATTTATATTCCTTATTGCTTTCTCTTATATTTTATTAGAACCTTACAATGTTATGTACTTAAATATCAGGCACTTTACAAAGATGTTTCTCGCTATTTTATCTGTGCAACTACTCAATAATAATCATAATATCAGAAATTCTTAATTTAAACTGTATTAATCAGACTACATTGTCCATTTTTAGACCCTGTAAAAGAATAATATATAATGTTAACTTATTTTCAAAAACACAAAACTGATCCCGTACCTACATACACGTCCTATTAACTATAATAATAATAAATAAAATAAAAATTCTTTATTGTCACAAGTTTTTACATACTTTTATGGGCTAATTGTCACCCAAACTAAGCCAAGGCTTGTGTTTTGGGTAACAGCGGTCAGCCGCAGGAAGTAGCGCACCATAATTGCGAAAGAATATTACAGCTTTATGTGTCGCTGAGGTAGGTTTAGTGTTCTTAAGAATTTTTCTTAATCTAAGTCTATTTCTTACTTAAAACAATCTAGCACATGTGTGTCTGTTGTTATGTGTGTAGTGTGAGGGTGTGTGTTTGTATAGTATGAGTGAGTGTGAGGGTTACAATGTAAGTGTAAGTGTTGTTGTTTTTTGGACGTAATGTATGTATTATGCCAGTAAATGTTCCGTCTTCTGATAGTCGAACAATTGAAGCCATTGGGAAACTTTACTTTTGAGTTCATGTCTGTTAAGAGAAGTAATGTTTAATTGCTTGTGAATTGCGTTGTATAGCTTGCAACTTAAAGCCTTGTACTGTCTCCTTGCAAAGACGGTCTTGCATGGTTGTTGGGGGCATACAGGCATTTTGCTGCGTCTGTTGGGATTGGGCAAAGGTACGCTTCGATGCTTCCTGATTATGGCTCTGAGCACAAAGAGTTGGCGAACTGTAAGGACCTTGCATTCTGAATAGAGCTGAGATGTTGGATGTCGGTTTGGTTTCCTTGTCATCACTTTCAACACCGCTCTTTGTGCTCTTTCTAAGCTCAGTAGATGCGTTTTTGCGGCCCCTCCCCATACAGTGATGCAATATTGCACAATAGATTGGCAAATGGCAATGTATACAGATTTGAGTTGTTCTAGGGTTGCACTGTCTCTAAGTGTTTTAAATACATGCATGAGTCGTCTTACTCTGGAATTAACTGTGCTTATATGTTTGTCCCACCGCAAGCCACTATCCATATGTACTCCTAAATATTTAACCGATTCCGTGCGAGTGATTTCTTGGCAATTGCAGTTGGTCGATGTGATACAAGTGTGGGCTTGTAAGGAAAAGCTTCGCGGTGGAGCCTTAGTTTTGTTGATGGAGAAGGGGACATATTGCGTTTTGGAGAGATTTAGGGTTAGTAGGTTGTGAGTCAACCAGTTATTCACCTTGGATAGCGCGAATTCTGCTCTCTCTTTAACTGTTTGCCAGTTCGGACCCCAAACAAATATGGCGGTGTCATCAG
Organism: Sesamia nonagrioides; assembly: GCA_017933935.1. Classification (NCBI taxonomy): domain Eukaryota; kingdom Metazoa; phylum Arthropoda; class Insecta; order Lepidoptera; family Noctuidae; genus Sesamia; species Sesamia nonagrioides. The sequence goes on along the minus strand of JADWQK010001047.1, from coordinate 417,816 downwards.
CATATGTGAAAATGCTAGTGTAAGGTAGGGACATTGTGCAAAGGTCGTTGATATAAAGCTGGAAGAGGGTGGGAGCCAAGACACTCCCTTGTGGAACGCCGTAAGAGACAGTCTCCTCATCACTCACGCAATCCCCAATTATAACGCGTTGTTTCCTGTTTGTCAGGTAGTCTTCAAAAATTTTGTAGCTTATGCCACGGACCCCCATCGTTTCAAGCTTGGATAGTAGTATGGGGATGGAGACTGTGTCAAATGCCTTAGATAGGTCAAGGAAGACGCATAAGCAATTATTTTTAGCGTCTAGTGTCTGAACCACAAGATTGCTTAAATCTATTACTGCGTCCTCAGTGGAGAGACCTGATCGAAAACCATACTGATTATCCGCTATAATGTGATTTTTGTCTAGGAATTTCTTAAGAGAGTGGTTAAGTACTTTCTCTATTATTTTTGATATGGTAGAAAGCACTGTTATGGGGCGATAATTGTTGACACAGTCTGCGTCCCCATTCTTGAAAATAGGGTGGATGATTCCACTTTTGAACGCTTCGGGGAAGACGCCTGTCATTATAGATCGGTTGCATATGTGAGTGATGCAGGGGGCCAGCTCCCTCCGACATTGCCTTACTATCTGGGATGAGATCCCATCCCAGCCTGTGGCACAGTCTGGACGGAGTTGTAAAATGATGGACTCAACATCCATTTGTGTCACCTCAGCTATGACCAGGGAATTTGGAGGACTTCTCATAAGGGTGTGGGAGATCGGTGGAACGAAGGAGATATTTCCATTACTTGGTGCACGAATCTTATCCGCAAGAGACTTACCAACGTCTGTGAAAAATTTGCAGACAAAGTTAGCAGATGCCTTTGGGTTATTTTTGGTTTGTAATAGCTTGACTGGACTGATCTTGCATTTCCGAGTATTTGTTATTGTGTTTATAGCTTGCCATAAGGCTTTTGGGTCTTTACCGGCTTTCTTCAATTGGGATTTTTCGTAGGCTATTCTTAGATTACGCAATAGACGACTGCAATAGTTACGATACCTAGTGTAGGTAGTTTTGAGAATCATGTTAAGTGGGGATTTTTTAGATTTTATGTGAAGCTTATCTCTATTCCTGATACATCTAATTAGACCGGGCGTCATCCACGGTTTCAGAATACGGTTTTTCTGGGTGATTTTAGTTGTATTAGTGTGTGTAGCAATCGTGTGAGAGATCATTGTTAAAAACATATTCGTAGCCAAATTGGCGTCCTCTGTAGCCAGCACGGTGGTGAAATCTTTTTGTCCTAAATCTGCTTTAACTTTAGGGATATCTGTGAAGGTTTTAGTGACTAATTGTTTTCCGATTTGGAGATTTTTTTGGATGTTAATTACTATGGGCCTATGATCCGTGATGTGTGATTTTAGTATTAGTGTTAGAAAGGGTGTAGTCGAATTTGTGAGAGTGTGGTCCAGGCAAGAGTCAAGTCTCGTAGGAGAAGTGTGTGTAGGGAATAGGCCATGTGTAGCGTTGAATGTTAGATATTCTTCTCGCTGTGGGTCTGGACTATTAGGCGCTATATCAATATTTATATCACCTACAAGGAAAATACTACCTGATTGTAGCTCACGGTAAATGACGTCGAGACTATTTATAAAGTTACCAAAGTTCTCTTTTGTTCTTAAGGAGGGGGAGCGATATGTAGCCACAATATTTACATTACTACCTATTTGACAGATTAAACAGCTAGCATCCCTGAAACGTAGCTCAGTTACTTTGCAACTTAGTGTTGTGCGGGTGTAGATGACGATCCCGTCGTTTTGGTTTAGTAAATTTATCGTGCGATGAGCCGTATAACCATTCAAAGTCGGTAGGTTATTTACCTTACGTAGCCAACATTCCGTGAGTATTATAATGTCAAAATCTATGTTTGTCATTGATAACAATATGCGGAGTTGGTTAAAATTTTTATTTATACTGCGAATATTGACATGAAATAATTTAATTGATTTACTTTGGTAAACATATTTATGACAGTCCTCTGGATTACACACAAGCGAGTTAGTGACTTCTAGGGAGTCCAGCTCAGTATTTATATTGTTTACATTAGCCATGTCAGTGATAAAAAAAACAGAGTTTCCGAGAAGAGGCGACGGTCAAAAACAGAAGCAAAACACAATAGTGATGAGTTTTGGTGTGCATGTTTTTGAGTGAGTGAGAGTGTAGATGTGATGTGTAAAGTGTTCCAGTTATGTTGATGTATTTGGCGGTGATATATGTAAGTGCTTCACACACTATGTTATTATGTGAGTGTTTTAAGTAAGCTTGGCTATTTATGTTATTATCGTTATTTACAAAGAAATAGATTTTTGTTTCATAAATACAGTAGCTATGGTTAATATTGCATGCTATTTTAGGGTTAGGTACAAATGCACTATAACTAATTAGACAAAAAAACTGAACTTGTGTTAGTCACATGGTTATCTTCAGATCCTGGAGACATTTTTCAGATGAGATTAAAATTTGTTTTTCACCTAGTGCTTTACGGAGAAAAACATTCCCACCCGAAGACCAGCAGTAACTATATCCATGTTGTTTTGCAAATTCTCTAGATACATGGAACAATTTTTTGGAGCTCGGTGGAAGGTAATCGCCTACAAAAATGGGCTGTCTTGTACCTGGCATGTTGATGTGTTCGGTATTGAGCTTTTCAGTTATTGTTTTCTGATTGGAATTAAACTTACGGACGCAGGAGAGCGTGTTTAGTTTCATTTTTACTGTTTGAAATTCCGCGACGACTGGGCGCGTTGAACCAAGCTTGCCTGGCTGGCGGTATATGTCGCGGATATCCGAGGGGGTAATCAGTGTTCCTACAGCTTTTCCTATATTGCAGATGGTTACCGTTAGGTCATCGATGGTCTCTCTGTCTTTTACAGGTATATTCCTTATCTCAAGGCTAGACGATCTGGATTTTAATTGTAGATCTTGCACCTTTCTCTCCAATTTCTCCAGGCATTGACGGTGTTCCTGTTTTTCTTTTTACAGTTTGTCAAGCCCAGACTTTATATCCTCATATTGTTTGTTAATGAATGCCATTGATGTTGCAATCTCATCGTTTGTTACTTGTATTTTGCTAGTTTGTGTTTTTAGTTTCGATATTTCCGTAGTTAATTTAGAAACCAGAATGTTTTGTTTGGCATATATCTCATTAATTTTGATCTCAAATTCGGATTTCCAGCTATTTAATAGGTCCAAAATTTCTTGTTTCAGGTTTTTTTCGTTACCATTGGGGGACTGCGCCAGTTCATTACGGGGTCTTTTGTTCCGGTTTTTGTTAACGAAGGAACAGTCTCTCAATTGTATCGTGTTTAAATCAGATTCCGATTGAGAAAGTCCCACTGGCGTCTTGGGAGTTGCAGGGGGAGTGCGTTTCATCGACATATTAAATACAGTAACTAATTTTCCCTTTATAGTATTTCTTTTAAATCTGTTCTTTGCACACAAACAACTAACGACGACTCACTGTGTAGCACTGGAAGGTGGAGTAGCGTTCTCGTAGCAAGTGTCTCTAGCGTAGCGGTGAATAACGGTGGCTCGTAGCAGCGACGCGTAGCACACGTAGTCGATGACTAATTGACAATGTGCGTCGTCTGTTATCGTGGCTCGACGGTAAGTCGGTGCGCTTCGGAAGCCGCGTGGAGACGGTTCAATCCCAGCAAATTAGAGGCGCGCTTCCAGTTGTTTTTAAATTTAGGTTGACAAAACCACAGCTGTCTCTGTCTAGGACCGCCCAGTGGGCTTGGCTAGTAGAACAAAATTGTTCTAGCGAGACAAGGAATTGATTTTTAAGAGGTTCGACCAATCAAAAAAAAGTTAAAATTTAAATTGACTAAGGGGCGCACAGTGCAGCGACACACGACCGTGCGCAACCGGTACCACGGCGGAACTCTAACTAAGCGAAACGACGAACAACGAAACTATCCTTATCGTATGCCATACACTCCCAATGTATAAATCAATACTATTAAAATAATTGAAACAAAACGACACACATTCTCCACAGTTGTGCTTGATATCATTATGCACCTACTATCACTCATCAATGTTCGATTCTGACACTCTAAATGATATTGACTCCTTTGGTTTAAGTGACTCATACATCTGTGAACCTGAGACATGCACACGGTTTATTAACGATAACATTAAGTCCCTGAACATAATGCACCTCAATATACGTAGTGTAACTAACTGTGTAGTGTAACTTTGATAGTTTTCTGGTATTTCTGGTTAGGGTTAAACTTTCTTGTGATATTTTGATTTTATCGGAGTGCTGGCTGAGGGGGTCTAAAGTTCCACCTCTCGAGGGGTATGTCTCTTATCAAACGAATAAACTTATTAACCAAAACGATGGTGTTATAATGTATATAAAATCGGAACTATATCATATTGTCTCCGAACCTTATATGCATGATGCTAGCTGCTTGACCTGCTATATACAATCCCACAATATTTTACTTCTGGCACTATATCGTTCTCCTTCTGCTCAAAATCTTGACAACTTCCTTGACAGCTTAGAAAATTTAGTAAGTATGTTACTAAATTTTCTGATAAAAGAAATTTAGTGATTATGGGCGACTTAAATATTGACATAACTCCGAATGCTATCTCCCAACAGGCAAGTCAGTACCTTAATCTCCTTGCATCACATGGCCTTCTTCCTACACATGTACTCCCCACCCATTTTAACTCTTGTATTGATCACATTATGCTAAGATCTGACTGTAAAAATATGACCCTAATCTTTGATACTTACATTACTGATCACAGACCCACTTTTATAAATATTCAACGTATGAAATCACATCCTTCCCCAAAACAATATCGCAAGGTTGTTGATTATACAGCTGTAATAAATGACATCTCATCGAGCTACCTCAGTGAGATAATGATTATCCAGGATGCAAACAATGCTGCTGAGTCCCTGGTCTCTCTTCTCCGCACTGTCATCTCTAATCACTCTAAAACTGTGTATGTATCCTCCAAACGCAGAATTCTCAAACCCTGGATCACAAACGGTCTTCGTTGTATTCGAAATAGGGATAACATGGCTCAAAAGCTAAAGGCAGACCCTGAAAACTACATTCTCTTGGTTACATATAAACGCTACCGTAATTATTGCAACAATCTACTCAAAAATTTAAAACATGCATATGAAAGAGACGAGTTTGAAGTTGCGAAAAGCAACCCCAAAGCGACATGGAAAGTCATTAAAAATATAACCGGATCTGGTCTAAATTCAAAATCTCCTAATATATTATTAAAGTCGTTTTCGAATGAAAAGATTTCAGCAAATAAAGTAAATGATTTTTTTGCGGATTGTGGCAAGAACTTGGCTGAAAAATTCTTATCATCTACGGCTACTCCTGAATACTCTCTCGATGCCTGTCCTTCGAACTCACTAGTACTACTTCACACAGATGAAGTGGAGGTCGCAAATCTCATTGTTGGATTACGCTCAGATGCTCCTGTGGGTTGGGACGGTATATCTTTGAGACTGCTAAAATCATGTCTGTCTGCGCTTGTCCCAGTCATTACTCATATCTGTAATCGCTCTATTTCGACAGGTTGTTTTCCTAGGGTCTTCTATAGAGCTGTTGTTCACCCAATTTTCAAGAGTGGTGACAGGCACAGTGTAGATAATTATAGGCCGATCAGTACGGTTTTAGGGGTGGCAGATCGACCGAAAATGCTGTTGCTGCCTTGGTAGATCATGTAGTATCTAAACTAGACAGTAAAATGAAATGTTTGGCCATCTTCCTTGATTTTTCCAAGGCATTTGACACTGTGTCTGTTCCGCACCTGTTATCTAAACTGGAAGCTACCGGTATTCGTGGCCATTCCCTGAAAATCTTCCAGGATTACTTACATTATAGGACCCGGTGCGTTAAAATTAACGATGTTATTAGTGACACCAAATTGCTGACCTATGGCGTTCCCTAGGGCTCGATCTTAGGACTTACCCTATTTCTTATTTATATTAATAATTTATGTAAAATGTCTCTAACAAAATGTTCGATTTTTACTTACGCAAATGATACGGCACTACTACTTCATGGTAGTAATTGGTCAGAAACTATAAAATATCGCGGAACACGCTCTAAACTCAGTGATGAAATGGTTGTCGAATAACATCTTGACCTTGAAACTTAAAACAACTGTATACTTACATTTTTCCTTGCAATCTTCCAAACTCCCACCGCCTGACACAATGGTACTTAGAGCTCATACTTGCACACTTGGTCTGTCCTCTTCACAGTGTGGTTGTCCTCAACTTACAAGATCTGAGTCTGTCAAGTATCTCGGAGTCTATGTGGATAGTTCCTTGAGCTGGAAACCTCAAATTAGTGCTCTTATACTACGAGTCCGAACATGTATATTTATTTTTTTTAAATTAAGGCACTCTGCAGGAACAGAAACTTTAAAAACTGTTTATTATGCTTTATGCCAAAGTTTAATAAATTATTGCATAACTGTGTGGGGTGGAACGACCAAGACAACCCTGCTCCCTCTGGAACGAGCACAGAGAGCTGTCCTCAATGTTATGACCTCGAAACCGTTTAGATACCCCATCACGTCACTTTACAATGAATGTCGGGTCCTCACGGTGAGGCAGTTCTTTGTTCTTGGCACAATTCTACGTAAACATCCCTCAGTGGTATATAACCCAAATGTGGTTGCATTTGGGTTATATACAAAAGCGCAGACACTATGAAGTATGCTCCACTCATGGATGTAGAACTGCCCTTGCTCACCGTCATTATGAAGTGCTGTCAAACCATTTTATAATAAAATAAATAAAATCTGCGACATTGCTCCTATGTGCCGATACAAATGTAAGACCGAGGTGACGAAGTGGTTAACAAATCAAAATTATAATAATACTGAAGATTTACTGCAGATCTCAATCGCTTGAACTAAACGGGTTAATACACTAGTAAAATTATTCTATCATTTAACACTATAATTAGACTCACGCATAACTATACAATATGTTAAGAAAACCCTGTCCGACCCGTAAGGATAATCATCATCATCAACCTTTTATCGTCCCACTGCTGGGCACAGGTCTCCTCTCATACAGAGAAGGATTGAGCGTAATCACCACGCTTGCTCAATGCGGGTTGGCGATTTCAGACTTAAGTCCAGGTTTCCTCAAGATGTTTTCCTTCACCTTCAGTCATTGGTGTCCAAGATATACTTAGAAAGTACATATAACTTTAGAAAAGTTACATTGGTACTTGCCTGATCTGGGATCGAACCCGCGCACTCATACTTGAGAGGCTGGTGCTTTAACCACTAGGCCACCACGATATAAGGATAATAAAGGTTAGGTAAACACATGGCCAAATAAAATATGAAATTTTACATAATCATCATAGTAACAATACTAGTGAATTTTGAAATTATCTTTTTTTTCCGCGAACTTCCCCAAAATTAGGTAAATTTTTAAAATGTGACAACACCATTTTCGGCGGTATCATCGTTTGATTTATTGTTGGATATTAAATGTATAAATTTATGTTCAATATTTAGCGGTCTCGTTTGTGATGCCGGCGCGCAGCGAGTTTGCGGTGTCTTCAAAGAAAAAAGTATGTGAAACTAGGGATGTACTATTTTTTGCGTAATAACGTTTTTTATCGCTATTAATCGAAACTTGTATCTGGTTGAAGGATTTGTTGTAAAAACACAGATTACCCAATGGTAAAAGTACTTTTGTTTGTTTATCGATTAATTACTAATAACATTATTATAACACAAGTATTAGTAAACAGAAACGAGAAAGACTTATGAAACACAATTTTAGTAAAGTTTTACAAATATTTTATCGGTCAATATCATAGATATTAAGACAGAAACTGAAATTAATACTTTGGCATGATTTTCATTTACAGCAGTGTACCTCGCTAATTTGAGTTTTGTAAAAGTTCTAAACAATTCCATGCGATGTTGAATCGAGAATAAGAATGAGAAACTACAATACTAAATCGATACCAAAAATAGACGAGTATCAATCGATAAAAAAACAATATTTTGATTACTTACACATCTCTATCAAAGCATGAAGCCGCCAGCCGCGTAGATACCTACCTATGTTTATAAAATAAACATAATTTTTACTTTAAATTATTAGTTGCGCGGAAACATTGCTGGTGTACACACTATTCGTGTATTGTGTGATCATGTCGTTTTCTAACGTAGAGTAATGTAACATGCTGATGGAGGTAGTAACTGCAATTAGCTGTGTTGTGATCAGGTGTTTTGGAAGTGGGTACTTAACGGTCAATGCTGCACGAGGGTTCCAGCATGACGGTGCCTCACGATATTTTTTCCGACCTGTACGTGAGTACATTATCATTATTGTCCATTATCAGTTCGGCAAGCAGTGGATTGGTAGGGGCCAACTGTGGCCAGCGCGGATTTGTCACCACTTGATTTTTATTTGTGTGCATGTCCGTGCTAATCTCGTGCGACGAAATATGGAACATCTCCACCTGCAATCCCCAGCAATCCAATCCCTCCGCAATGAAATAATACATTCGGAGAGTCAGACGACCTTCCTCCTTAAAAAAAATTCTTTTCTCGAGCTGCCTAAGTATCATTGTTTCTTTCGAGAGTCGATAAACGTGAACAAGCTACCTATACCTACAAGCATGAGGTCAACTGCGGTCATGACCTGTGCCTGTGTTGCCATGAAATTACCTATTTATTTTATTTAAGTTATTTATTTTTAAGGGGTATTTTTTTTTTAAGTTTAGCCAGGTTTTGCAGGCATTAGTAGAATCAGTTATCGATACCTAACAATACCTTCATGGATCGGACAGGGTTTTCTTAACATATTGTATAACTACACACTATATAGTAGTATTATACATAATTATGAAGCACACACACACACATTATACTAATTTATTTATTAACTTTGATGAAGATGTAAAAAAAATTGTTACAACATGTTTACTAGGTTACCAAGTATCTATGGCTAGATAGTTTATTTATCTTAGTGACCTAATTTATATTGTGCTTGACTAACATCAACTATTACTTTTGGCTTAATTATCTAGCGATAATTCGGATCTAGCGATTTATCGGTCAATATCGATGATATTGACCGATAAAATATTTGTAAAACTTTACTAAAATTGTGTTTCATACGTCTTTCTCGTTTCTGTTTACTAATACTTGTGTTATAATAATGTTATTAGTAATTAATCGATAAACAAACAAAAGTTCTTTTACCATTGGGTGATCTGTGTTTTTACAACAAATCATTCAACCAGATACAAGTTTCGATTAACAGCGATAAAAAACCGTTATTACGCAAAAAATAGTGCATGAGTGCAACTCTATTTATTTCTTTTTACGTCGCCGACAAAGCTCAGGCGCGACGCCGCCAAAGAAATAAAGAATCTAAATAAAATAATGAAAGGAAAGCAGACAGTTATACCGCCTAAAACGGTGTTGTAATTTTTTTAAAATACCTAATTTTGGGGAAGTTAGCGTAAATTCGCGGAAAAAACAGATTGTTTCAAAATTGATTAGTATTGTTACTAAGATGATTATGCAAAATTTTAAATTTTATTTGGTCATGTGATTACCTAACCTTTATTACCCTCATGGGTCGGACGGGGTTTTCTTTACATATTGTATATATGCCAGCTAGCCACGCCAAAATACCAAAAAAGCAAAACAAAAAATAAAACATCATTAAAATGGAAATGTAAAAAGTAAAAACTTATTACATACCTAAATAAAAGACCCTGGCATATGTAAAGGGCGTGACGGCTCACATATTTGTGCAATGTAAAAAGCAAATTATATGAACTCATATAATGTCAGTAAGCTAATTCTGGAGAAGGAACACAAACATTGTCCTGAGTTAATCAGAGCGACCAGCTATTCTTATCATTTAAATAGTCATTTACAGAATAATATGCCTTTGAACAAAGCTTGGATTTGATTTATGCTTTAAATGCATTGTAAGGCAAGTTTAGCAAAGCAGAGGGTAACTTGTTATAAAAAGTTATAACAAGGGGCGCGCATGGACGGCTACACTTCACAGCTTTCTCGCCAAACTTGCCGTGATACCAGCACAGTGGATATTTGCGGTAATTGGACTGTGATCGCTGCCTAGACGTAGTCCGGCTATTATGGGAACGGCTCGAGCGTGAACGCGGTCTACTGCGTCTCTCCGATAACAAGCTCCGCACTTGCCTACGGAGCTCCGAGACTTCCTTCGCCAAGTCGTTGATAGCAGACCCGGATACCTCGTTAACTGCAGCATCTCTTAGCGAGATCGTTAACTCTGTCAGCTAGATCTGCTAGATTTTCGAGCGAAGTTGTCGTTGCTTGACTAGCTAGTACTGTCTGGACACCATGCGGAAGCTGACTAATCCAGATCGTCTTCACGAAATCGTCAGGAACGCTAGGACCTGCGAGGTCGCAGAGGTGACGGAGAAACTGCGATGGTTTGCGATCTCCGAGCTCCTCATGCATCAGCAGTTGTTTAATTTTATTCTCCTTCGAAGCGCTCAACCTTTTGATTAGCTCAGATTTAAGCTTTCCGTATTTGTCATTCGCTGGCGGATTCACGATAATATCCTTGACTTCCCTCGAGTGCTGATTATCAAGGTGACCGATAACATAATTGAATTTCGTAAGGTCACTCGTTATGCCTGAAATTGCAAATTGTCCTTCTACCTGCGCAAACTATTTCAGGCTCCTCCGCCCAAAACGGAGGCACTCTTACGCCAACACGAAAAACATCGACATGTTCTGTCGACTCTTTCCCATCACTAGTAGGACGTGGTTGTGCTGCAGCGTCTTGAAATTCTTTTTCTACCGACATTGTCCAATAACGGGGTCACCAATGTAGGCGTAGGTGGATGGAAATAAAAGTTCGACTCACTGTTTACGAATATTGTATTGTTCAAGTCCGTTCATACACATAATATGTGTATGGACGGACACCAACAGTTTAGAAGGCACAAGAGTAGAAAAAGCTGAAGCAAGCACAAGATAGTCAATAGCTAGAATAGCACGTACACCAACAGCACAGTATAGTTTTTAGCATAGAAGTTATATAGAAAAGTCGAAAAGGAAAGTCACAGCGAAATGCAATAACATTTAGATACGTGTAGATACTAGATACATAAGCGGTAGCTAAGGCGAGCGACATGCGTTCCGCGTCGTACTAGGTATACGACTGTTTTGACTCCTGCGCGTACGCAGGCGGCCGGAGTATATGTAGTTATATACTTAAGTGGTAATAGGGACGGGACCATGTCGATAGTGCTATATCGATATAATGATGTCGACCAGTGGCGAAGAGTCCATACAAGCCGATTCCCACCGGGTTACCTTTCAAAAATCAGTTCCATATTCATACAAAAGTATTTACATTCTATTTCATTAACAAAGTATTATTAATTAAATGCCTGCGCGATTTACAATAACAATAGTAATTCTTAGCAATACCCTAAGTATCACATTTCATTTTATAGTCGTAAATTAATCAGCGCTTCAATTTTTCGTACCTAAATTACATTGAAGGTAACTCGACGAATTACAGCTTATCTCGGCCAACGTTTTACTATGAGGCGAAAAGAGACAGAGCGTGTCAAACCATCTCTTTCTAATGCTCGCTAACTGTACGTAAATTTAAAGAAAGATAGGCTGATCGCGACCGGCTTGCAGTTCTCTCCTCTCCTCTATTAGAAAGAGACAAAGAAACCACTCGAACACGGAACTCGGCACGGGAGAAAGAAAACACGACAAAATTAAAAAGAATTAGCGTTATAATGAAATCCTTCGCAAGTCATATTCTTTTTATTTTGGTATATTTTCGTGTTCCATTTCGTAAGGTTGAAAATAAATTATTGTTAGTATGTGACATGTTGCTATACCACTGGTGCGTGATAATTTCGTTTGTTATATTTTAATATTTGTGTTATTTAAACTGTGACTGATTCTGTAAGGTAATTTAATCGCAGATTTGGTTAAATACTGTGGATTTTGTTTTTTATTATGGCTTATATTATTCTACCGGCAATATTATTCTTATCTGAAGACCTCCTCCAAGATATCCTGCAGTAGGTAAGTGTTTAAGTGTTTATTTTTTTGGACCGGCTTCCCTTTGTCAAAATTTCACCCTTCGCCACTGAATTGTCGACAAACCGGTATCGATATGTATGTGTATTTTGTAAGTGACAGATGATATGTCTGAATGTGTAAGAAGGGATCCTACAAAAGTATTCTATTCTATTCTATACCACATTGTTTCACGTGCAATAAATTATGTAAATGAAAGTGACTCAACAACTTTTTCAAACTTAATTTTTCAAAAATCTTGCTCATAGTTGGTAATATCGAAATTGGCCGAAAATTCGTGGGATCAGTTGTACTACCAGATTTGGACTGTGGAATTAGTTTGCTAAGTTTAATAAAATCAGGAAATATACCAGATGTGACAAAAGAACAAAAAACAATTGCTAAGAAAGGTGCGATAACATCTATTATTGAAGCTACAGTATATACTGACAAACCCCAATGAGCGGCAGTTTTTTTTTACATCAAGAGTCTTAGAAGATTCCATACCTAATGTCTTTAGCAATCAGAAATGTAAATTCAAATTGTTTGTCACATTCTGGAACACATTCTTTTAGTATGGCGTAAGCAGAAGTGGAGGAAGATGACAAAGTTTTTGTTGTTATTATTGGAATATTAGTAAAAAATTCTCAAACTCAGTTGCTACCTCCAAGTCCGCCTTTATATCTTCATCGTTAATTTTAAGATCGAAATCGCGGTTTTGTACTTTGGTTCTTCCAATTTCAGAATTTATAATTTCCCAAGTTGTTTTGATTTTATTTCCAGAATATTTTATTTTATTTTTAATGTGTATGGCTTTTGCTGAGGCTCTTTTAAAAGTTTTTAAATAAAATTTACCAAATTCTTGAAAAGTTTGTTCATGGCTATATGTTTTTTCCAGTTCATAATACAGTAGTTATAATACAATAGTTTTACAGTTCATAATTTTTTCCTTGCTTTTATAAATATCTGGGGTTTTCCAGTCACTAAATATAACGCGGTCGCTAACAAACAATGTTTTTTTTTTTTGTGAACACTTTCATAAATTCACAATTAATCAGGTTAAATAGTACACTATGCTCATGATCCGGGTTGGTGTGATAATGCCAAGCTCGGCAAGGTAGCTACCTTGCCTTCAATTTAATTATTTTTAAATTGTCCTAAACTATTATTATTTACAGGAATAAAACTCACATGTTTTCTTTGAGCTCTGACTTCACTTTTCTGAGGAAAAGTGACTAACTGGCCACAGTGAGCAGAGTCTAACTATTTATAATTAAATGTTCAGAAGGGTTTAAGTTAATAAAAATGTTGTCTATACAGGTGGCACTGGTGGCAGTTATTCTAGTCGACTCAAAGAATCTTGCGTACAAGTTATAAGACTTGAATAAAGACATAAATTTATTAACTGTAGCTGATTTCTCTAGAATGTTAATGTTGAATGAAGTCTCTACAGACAACAACTGTTTTGTTACTGTGACAAGTCTTTAATAAAACTTCCTCCATATATTTTTCAAAAATATCATAGGAAGCATAAGAGGACCTGTAGACACTCATTAGAATGAACTGCTCAAGGTCACTCGTATCATATTCACTGTGCTGAACGAGCTAGCAATATATAAAAAAATATAAAATATATATACGGACCAATCACACAGATTGAGCTAGCCCCAAAGTAAGTTCGAGACTTGTGTTATGGGATACTAACTCAACGATACTATATTTATAATAGATACATGTATAGATAAGCATCCAAGACCCAGGCCAATCAGGAAAAGATCGTTTTCCATCATGACCTGGCCTCCACGCCGCAGGCAGGCGTGTTGACCGCTGCGCCACGGAGGCCGTCAAAAATCATCAATCAGCAATCTGATGGTTATTAAAGCTGAACATGAACGAGTGTATTATATTGTCTTTACTGACAGCTCTGGTCACTTGCTCAACAGCAGTAATGTGTTGCAGCTCGTCGTCGCTGGAGTGCGATCAGGAGGCACGTCTCCAGCTCCGCGTGCAGGTGGCGCCCTTCACCGCCGACTTGGACCTGCACCCCGACCTGGACCTGCACCCCGGCCTGGACCTGCACCCCGACGCAACCGTCGACGAGGTAACTATAGCTACCTGTGGAGAGAACCTTCACTCAGCTGAAATCCTTTACAAGTGATAGTACGTGTTTCTTGAAGTTGTTGTTCCATGTGTCTGCCTGTGCTATCAATACCCCAACCTTCCTGCTATCCTTCTTTCTAATCCCACTAACTTATACTTACTTAATATTATAATGGATGGATGGATCCATCTTATAAAATTCAGCAAAATATTTGAAAAATTTATAGTCAAACAGTTGCTAAGCAGTGGCATAGCTATCATCATCATCATAGCTCTCAAGCTCAGGGGAGCCACGAATTCTTACCAGAAATCTCAATCGAACTGAACTTTTGGAAATTTATCCCATTTTCTGGACATGATTTCGGTTGTTGTAATGCAACTATTCTGGTTACGCAGAAAAGAATAAAATGCTGTTTAAGCAAACGTGCCCTTCAGTACCATTTGGAGTGTGTGAAGTACGATGATGCGTCAACACCTAGGACCAAGTGGACTTGTCTTGTTTGCGTTTCTAGCCCACCTAAACTAGACAACACTATACACCAGTCCATGCAAAGAGCCACGCTGCACTTATTGATCAGACAGCACCTGAACCGGCTACAAACCAATAGTTAGTCAGACACATACGTCAGCTGAGACATCACCACCAGATACGCCTCAAGTAGCTCACGGCAGCACTGAGGTCAACTTGCCGGACACAATACTGGCAGAGATTCGTAAATTACGTCAGGAAATGAAGGGAAGGAGAAGTTTGATAGTCAGCAGGTCTCTTCGGCAACATTTCAAAACAGTTTAGCTACGGTCCAAAGGAATTTAAGCGATCTTACCCTGAGATTTTTTTTCAATGTACGAAGACCAGGAGGAGTATAAGAAGACAGTTTATTTCCTTTCTGATGCTTTTGATGATGAAGTTAAATTAAATGCTAAAACAATTACTGTGACGCTGAACTTCTCAATAAAAACGCCTTGTTGTGTGCTCAAGTAAGGGAATTAGATACCAAATTCCAGCAAATGGATCAGTTGGCTCGTGAAAGCAATATTGAAATACATTGTGTTCCTGAGCACAAAACTGAAAACCTCATGACGATCGTACAACAGTTAAGCAGAGTCATGGGAAATGAACTTCATGATGCTGAAATCCAGTCATTTCATAGAGTTGCTAAACTAAATACAAAAACAAATCGACCACGTACCATAATCGTCAAGCTAGTTAGCCCTCGGGTTCGTGATAATTTACTTGCAGCAGTCAGGAATTTTAACAAGAAGAATGAGTTGGAGAAGTTGAATAGCACCCATATTGGCATTGGTGGAGAAAAGCAGCCGATTTTTGTAACAGAAAGCCTGACTATGGCTAACAAAAAGCAGCGACGAGAATTGCTGCTAAAGAAAAGAAATATAACTTTGTATGGGTTCGGAATGGTCGCATATTTGTAAGAAAAGATGTAACAACTAAATCTCTGTTAGTAAGAAACTTTGAATGTTTGGAAACTTTATAACTATATGTAACTGTATGTATGCACGAATTAAGTGATGGAACTCGGATTGAAATAAAAAAATACTTTATATACCTAATTACAACAGCGTAACAGTATGATTAGAGTTAATAATAGTAATCGCTTATAACTAGACTTACATCGATATTTATAATAAATAAATGCTAATTTGACAATAAGGCTATTTAGGGCATTTAGTGGTGGCAGATGTGCTGGCGAAGCTAATATTGCTGGGTTCAGCACACTTAACTCCTCCCTCCCTAGGTGAGAAATTATCTAGAGGCAGCTGTGTTGGCTCTAGAGAATTTCGATGACAAATTACCTTAGTATGAAAACCACACTTATATAGAACAAGTCCTATTATTAAAACTGTTAACACTATGTACATATATTCCTAGAGTCCATACACTGATCTGGTCACTGACAATATAATTTTGTTGTTCACTAACACTTGCACTATATTTCGCTCTTGTTAATAAGTCTTTGATGTCACCGAGGTCCACTCCCCGAAGGTCCATCTGCTTGGCTGGTGTGACAGCATCCTCCCGTAGTTCAGGCAACTGTACTGGCGGTAGGCTGAAGAACACTGAGCTGCCGTTGGTGGGTGTAGTAATATATGTGTCAACAATCTGCAACGAACAATGCTGGCTTGGCAATAAAATATATGTTCCTCACAAGTTGTACTTTCGTGTCTCGTCGTTGCAGTACGCTGTTGCTGTGATTTCCTTCTCGGAATAGGTCAGCCAATGGTTGATTGATACAGGCTGCACCTTTGTTTCTTCAATCTGTACCTCGTATTGCTGGCACTCGCTGAAGTTGCTTTTCAACAACATTTTTTTTTTTTTTTTTTTTTTAATAATTTATTTGCAAGAATGTAGGTGTACAATAATAGTATGTTGTTCATGAAAATAAAAGTAGGCCCCTTTACATTCTACCATTAGATGTGGTGTGCAAATATTAAAATTTGTCTAATTACAATGTTAAAGTCATCCCATTATATATTACGTATTAATGTCAATTTATAAAATGTCCATGATTTTTATTACAATGTCAAAAAATAAACAAAAACTATAGATATAATTACATCAATAAATACAATAATCCTAATTCAATGTCATCATTCAATAATATAATTAATGTCACAATTTCTAATAATAATAATAAATACATTACATAAAATAGTCAAACAAAATCTTTTTCCAACAAAAAGTCTGCAACACTATAATAAGCCTTGTCTACTAAAAAATTACGAAGTCTTTTCTTGAACAATGATAAAGTACAATCCTTCCAACTACTAGGTATTTTATTATAAATCAACGGTGCCATGCAGCAGACACCCTTGCGCATCAGAGTTGTTCTAGCACCAGGGATACATAGACTGCTATTGTCACGCCTATTCCTTGGGAATGCATCAGCCATTCGTGTGAAGCGACCTGGGTTTAATTTTACGAACACTGCCATTTCCAAAATATACAAACATGGGAGGGTTAATAATTTATATTGTTTAAAATATGTCACGCAGCTGTCAGTAGTTTTTAATTTAAAAATAGATCGTATGCATCTTTTTTGGGCCTTAAATGCAGTTTCTCTTTCTGTTGAATTGCCCCAAAAGATAACTCCGTATCGCAGACGGCATTCAACAATACCATAGTATGCAGTAAGGCATGCATCCAGATTTACAATCGCAGACAAGGTATATGCAGATGAACTTAGTTTTTTGCAAAGCAACTCAATGTGTTGTTTCCAGCTAAGTTTGTTATCTATTTCTAGCCCTAGAAATTTAGTACTAACGACCTCGTTAATTTTATTACCGTTATATTGCGTGCGTTGATTACGTATTCTAAAATTCATTATTTTAGTTTTGTCAATGTTAATCATTAAATTATTTATTTCAAGCCAGTCTATTATTGATAATATTGTTTGGTTAATGTCAGATTCTAAGTCAATTATATTATCATTAGTAAATAAAACAGTGCTATCATCAGCAAATAGTGTAACGTCATGATTTGTGACCGAAGGCATGTCATTTATATAAACAAGGAAAAATAAAGGACCTACGATGGTTTCTTGAGGAACGCCGAATTTAGAAGTTCCAGATTCAGAAATGTATATTTCTTCCGTTTTTGTAATGGGGTTTAATCTCCTTACTTCTGTGAGTTGTTGTCTGTTGCTAAGATATGATTCTATGAGTTTGTACACATTACCCCTCACACCATATGCATACATCTTTCTCAGGAGGATTTTGTGGTCGACACGGTCGAAAGCCTTTGATATGTCCATATATAAGGCGACAGCCGGCAGTCCTTTATCCAAGTTAGTCATTACCTTTTTTAAAAAGTTGTATATTGCCATATTTATAGACTTGCTCTTTCTGAAACCATACTGACTGGACGTAAGAATATTATGTTTTTCAAAGAAACTATAGAGACAATTAAACATCACCTTTTCTACAATTTTTACAAAAATGGGTATTAGTGCTATTGGCCTATAGTTGCTCATGTCAGTGTTTTCTCCTTTTTTAAATACTGGCTTTATAACAGATATTTTTAGTTTGTCTGGAAAAGTGCCTTGTTCTATACATAAATTCATAATGAAACTTAATGGTTCAGATATTATGTGAGCTGCATCTTTGGCAATCATGGTCATAATACTGTCATAACCAGTTCTGGTTTTATTTTTTAGGTCCATTATTATTTTATTAATGTCATCAGGGATAGTCGGTGTCATAAAAATTGAATTAGAATTATATGTCAGATTATTAGAGGATTTTTGGGGTAAACTAGTATTATTGTCATTAATGTCAAGAAAAAAGTTATTAAATGAATTCGCAATGTCTTGGGGATTATTTATAATAATGTCATTTTTAATTAAAAGATTTCATTTGGGTATTTAGATTTAGATTTTATCTCATTTATTACTTTCCAAGTAGCTTTATTCTTGTTTGTGGCCGATTTTACAAAGTAATCGTTTTGAGACTTTTTTGTCAACCTGATAATAGTTTTATATCTCTTTGCATATGTTTTGAAAGCAGTTTTGGTGGTTTGGTTGGGATTATTCCTGTATTGCCACAGTAATTGGCATTTACGTTTACTGCATATTCTTAAGCCACGTGAGATCCATTTCGGCCTAGATCTGTTATATATTTTGACTTTCTGTAAGGGAAAACAGAGATCGTACAACATAATAAAGTTATCGTAGAATGTGTTGTAATGCTTTGTTCGCATCCGTGCAACTATAAATGTCGTTGTTTGTTAGTTGTTTTAAATATTTTATGAAGATTGTTCTATTGTCATGAGAGTAATTCCGTTTTAATATATACCAAAATTTTAAAGTACAGGTCTTTTTGACCGGAATCTTAATTATTTGCGCATTGTGGTCTGATAGCGCCAATTCCTTGATAGTACCTTTGCAAATTCCTATATTATGGGCTATGTTGTCTATGCATGCTTTACTAGCAAATCGTGTTACTTGGTTGAATTTTAATTTTAAATTATATCTAGTTAATAATTCTATAAAATCAATGGAATGTTTTGTATTTTTCAAGGTATCTATGTTGAAATCACCGCTTATTACTATTTTTTTCCCGTTTGAGCATAAGTTATTTAATATTTTTTCGAGAATCACGAAGAAACTGTTTATAGAGCCAACGGAGTTGTTTGGCGGCCTATATATACATAAAACAATTATTTGATGTTCCAATAACTCGATTGCAGAACATTCCATTGTGTTACTGATTGACATTTTTGTGATTTTTTGAAGAATTCTGTATTTAATGTTATTTTTAATTAATATACAGGACCCTCCGTGTCTGCTATCTCTCATATAATAAGACACAAGTTGAAAATTTGGAATTGCGAGATATACCTCATCACCATACTTCATGTTGTGTTCAGTGATGCATAACAAGTCAAGAGGATTGTTCTGTGCAGCTAAATCGTTAATGCAAACAGATAACATATCAGCTTTATTAAGCAATCCGTTAATGTTTTGATGGAGAATAGTGATAAATCTATAAACGAAATAAATCATTTGAGTGTGTGTTATTGGTGTTGATACATTCCGATTCACCGTGTTTGTTACTTAATTCATTTATACACGCTGTATTAACTCTATTTATTAAATTATCTTTAGAATCTAAGTTTACTTGCACAGATTTACTTACAAAAACTTTTTTACTTTTAATTTGACATATCTTTTCATACTGCAGCGCTTTGAAGTGGTAATGAATACACAATATTTCCCTCAACAAAGACCTTGCAAGATTTAAAACATAATTGCGTCTACTTGGTGGGTACCTAGCGTAATTCATGTCCATGAACAACACATTTTTATATTTCTTACAGGTAAATCGTAGTAAATAGTTTAGTTTCCATTCATTTAGGAACCTGTTACTAGGCACTTCGCTTATAATCACATTAGTATTTGCAGTTGACGATAACCAGCGATGTAAATTTATGTCAACGTCATAAGGATTCTTCTCGCAGCAACCGCCTAATACAATCACGTAGTCGCTTCTTGTCAGAGCGCTGATTTCGTTTTTCGAGCATTCTAAGATCTCACTCAGTGCAGCACCTGGTTTTAAGTAGGACAGCACGTGGTAATTGGATCCAAGTAGGTTTTGCAGGATGTTACGTAGACCCCGTCCATGTCCATCACCGAGGATAATTACTCTATGTTTATTATTCTGAGTTTTAACTGACCCTTCCATACCTATAGCGCAGAGTGTTTTGCTACACCTTTTATTTTCAACGCAATGAGTTTTCGTAACAACGCTTTCCGACTCATCATCTTGATTGCATTCGAAATTATCCTGCTGAGTTGTATGCAAGCTTGGGCTTCCTATGCAGGTGCTTTTAGCTAATCGTAGAGGAGAATGCCGGGGGGTATTTACTCTCATGCTTAGCATTCATTTTGAGATAGGACATTTCTTATTATTGTGTTGCGGGGTAGTGGTAGTAATTGTTTTTAGTAATTCTATTTGTCGTTGTTGTTCCTGCGTAACGTGTTTGAGTTTAGCATTTTCACAGATAAGATTTTCGATTTCATGGTCAGCGCTCTTTAATTTTTCTTTAAATTCATTTATTTCTCGCCTTAAGTTCTCGGAATAAGACTGATTATAGTTTTGCGTATCACTCTGAATACTCATCATAGAGGAATCGAGCATGGTAGAATTTAATAGATCTTTGCTAGTTGTAAATGATAAGTTCATTTGTGATTGTGATCGTACTAATTTTCTACGTATAGTTACGTTGTCCATCTCGCATGTGAGTTAACCTTTGTGATGATAATATTATTATTATATTCACGAAACGTGGCGTAAGCTAAGTCTGCTTTAAACGCGTGGTGTAAGCTCAATATGTTTGCACAATCGTTGAGCAATATGGGTATTAGCGGTCGAGCGTTGAGCAATGTGGGTAGTAGCGGTCGATTCGCGGGTTGGCCTAGGTCAGGATCGCAATTTTTTATAAAAGTTTTCGCTTATTACTCACGATACCGATGGAGTCCAGAGGCCCTAGCCAATGTAACATCGCTTCCTAGCGAAGCGATATCGAATACTAAACCAACCAATGGCAG
Source organism: Sesamia nonagrioides (assembly GCA_017933935.1). Lineage (NCBI taxonomy): Eukaryota > Metazoa > Arthropoda > Insecta > Lepidoptera > Noctuidae > Sesamia > Sesamia nonagrioides. Next base: position 396,527 of record JADWQK010001047.1, on the reverse strand, counting down.
GAACGATTCATCACGTGATTTATCGCGTCGCGTGGTCAATCGTTCCCGCCATTGGTTGGTTTGGTATTCGATTTCGCTTCGCTATGAAGCGATGTTACTTTGGCTACAGGCCCAGGTTTCCTCAAGATGTTTTCCTTCACCTTCAGTCGTTGGTGTCCAAGATATACTTAGAAAGTACATATAACTTTAGAAAAGTTACATTGGTACTTGCCTGACCTGGAATCGAACCCGCACACTCATACTTGAGAGGCTGGTGTTTTAACCACTAGGCCACCACGACTTTCACGACATTCACTCCAAGGGTTATCATATTAATATAAAAAAACGAAATCTTTATAATAAAATACCGCTAGCGATTCAACAACTCAATGAGTCTAAATTTAAAACATGCATTAAACGCACGCTGTGGAAGCAAGCTTATTTTAAACTGGAAGATTAAATTCTTGATAAAAATGCTTGGCTAAATGCCAGTCCTGCTCCACAGCCACAGACAATTTTGTAGGTTTGGAAGAGATACTATACCCCCCTTTTTGTTGTTTTCCAAATATTCCTTTTTTATTTTTATTTGTTTATTTCAATTTTGCACAAGATTTTGCTACCATGATTTTGCAAGTAATATAGTATTGTATAATGTAAAAGCACTTTTCAAGTTTGTGATTGTGAGGCACCATGGACTATGGTTTTTTTTTTTTTATATATATAACTTGTTTGACATTACGATTACGAGCATGGCAGTTGAGAGTTTGTCATGCTCACTCACATGTCTTGCTGATGGTGGCGCGTGTTGTTGGGTCATTTGGTTCCCTTCAAAATGGTTGAGCTAAGTGGGGCTGATGCGCGCGTCATGCTCGTGAACGGGGGCCGTCAGTGGAGACTGGTCATCTCTTAGCTGCCAGTGTCCTTAATTCATTTTTATATTTTAATTAATTTTACATTGTGCTCACATGATAGAAACAACATAAATATGTAACGAAGAAATGTAACCCATATATTATGATTTTAAAAGAGTGTCCATAGAGTTTCTTGCACGTTCTTCTCCATAGAGATCTACGCTTTGGAACGTGCAATTTAGCTTCACTTTTTTTGAACTGACTGTCATTGACTATTCAAAAGTACCAAGTGACGGTTAATTTGAAATAAACGATTTTGATTTGATTTGATTTGATCGCATCTCAAACATGCAGTTCATTCGCGACGAATGGAAACTCATCGTGTATTACGACATGAACCCATATTGGGTCGGCTCGGCAACCTTCGACAAATACATCAAACAAATAAACAGCGTATGTGAAAGAGAAACAAACAAAGTTCTATGTGACATCATCCTACAACAGCTACGTCACTCTCATGACGAACTGGCGTACTACAATGTAATGCTACTTAATCAGCATTTCAAAGAACGCATACGTCGGCGGCGAGGCCTCATCGACGGTGTGGGTTAATCTACTCAAGAGAACTGAAGAATCAATTAATCGGCAACACAAGGCCATCAATCAACATTTAAACATTCTTACAAACGCCACCAATAAATTGAACAAAAACTTGCAAGAACAAGAAGTCAGGAACGAGCTAGCACTGTCCACCATCATAGCTACAAATATGCTCACGAAGCTGAAATCAATACAAGATACAATAATCGACACAATAACAGACGTCCATCATGGAATGTTCAGCGCTCACTTACTATCGCCGAAGCAACTACGAGTTCAATTCAGCATAACCTCAGGACAATTATCGCGAGAACTATCCTTGCCGATACAAAACTTACAGACAGAACTTGCAAAAATTTACCACCTTCTGAAGGTTAAAACACGGCTACCTCATTTTTGAAATTAGAATACCACTGGTCAACAGAGAAAGTTATGACGTATATAAACTCATATATAATCATATATATACTCTCGTATATAAAATACCACAACAACATGGTAATACTACAATCGCCGTCGTGCCGATATCAGATTACATCGCGATAAACTTACGCAAAGACATCTATCTGACAATGACGGCGAGAGACATACAACAATGTTTGGAGTACGACGAGTCTAGTCGCCTCTGTCACTCCCGAAAACCCATTTTCCAGTTTAAGTCAGAAGACAGCATGTGCATCAAGGATGAAACACATGTCATGTCATGGAAACAGATGTCTTACAAACACAGCAGCATGTCGCAATAATTGGTTAAGAATAGATTTAATTTTTTACATGTAACTTGGGTGAAATTTATAAGTTTAGTATTTAAGCATTTTGTAAACTCATTCTCATCAACCACTCACATCTCTCTCGCCCGGGAATATGTACGAGTCAGCCATCGTACATGACACGCGCAAATTACCTACACAGATCAGCACTATTCCGTCGCCTTGCACAAATTATAGCGTAAGGCGACAGTACACGATCAGCCTTCAAAGACTGTACTCATTTACACATTCATACCTATATTAGTTACGAGTTAGTTAAGTAATCAATAAATCATCATATTTGGCTATCCGTGACTATTATTGAAGTGTATAACCAAGGTGTGTGCGAATCATTCAGCAGCGCATACTACTTCCGACACCTCTCCTATACAACCCGTACTCAGAACCAAATCCAGCTGATGGTCCAAGCAATTAGGTACTGCGTTACTTTGAGTGAACTCACAATAGGACAACAAACATTCATAATAATTACTAATGTTAATAGGACACGAGTATAAATTAAAATCTTCAATCACAATTAGATACTTCTCTATACCTATGACATAATTTTTCAATTTTTCTAAATAAAATCATATAATCATTCTCCGAATTACCTGATGGAATATAAATTACACAAAAACAAAAAGGTGTTATATGTTACGTTATCTAGTTTTTGAATCAAAAGGTGAACCGCGATCGGATCCCAATTTTGTGGTGTCTAGACCGATGTTTTTGAGTCCGTTCAAGCACTCCATAATGATGTCGTGAAGCTTTCGTACGCTTGCTGCGGTTGCTTGCTGAATACTGGGTTGATTCAAGAGCGTATTCACGTAGGACATAAACAATAGCCGTTTGTTATCGTAGCGATGGGTCAAAATCTCCCAGCAAGATGCATAGTTTTCATCACTGATGCCAAAATGTTGAACTAGTTTCTCCGCCTCACCCTTGAGTTTTGTTTTTCAAGTGTTGCATTTTTGAGCTTTCGAAAGTATCGGATTGGTGTGTACACTTTCGAGGTAGAGGTCTCTAAAAGCCTGATTGTACCGCCACTGATTATTGTTTCCATGAAAATCAGGTATTTAAATTTTTCCAGATCCTGTGTTGTAATTTCCTTTTCAGGTCATCATAGAAGTTTTCTGCCGTATTGTATTTCTGTTGATAAATTGAGTCCTCGTCTTGTAGTATGTAGTCTTGTTCCCAGTTTGCCTTTTCGATATTTCCCATTTAGTTTTCAGGATATTAAGGTTGTCTTCTAATTTCCATTTTTCCATAGATACCACCAACGCTATGTTTATTTTCTCCAGAGTACGCTCGAATGCTCTGAAGTTACGCAAAAGATCTTGTTGTCTTTCTGTCGACTCGCTTGTTTCCCGAGGTGGTGCGTGGAATTTGGTGATCGCAAAGTAGGTCGCGACATAAGCAAATAATGCCTGTACGGTACCGTACAATAGGTGTTTCTTTCAAATCATACTAGGTTTCTTGTTCTAAGTATGGGTCAGTTAATAATATTTGTACTGGTCTGGACATCCCCCGGAAAGCACGTTAAGCCGTTGGTCCCAGTTGTCATACGAACATCTGATGGCAGTCGTTACGGGTTGTTGGAGGCCTCAAAAGTCCAACAACTGATCCAACTGCAATGCTTCGCCTCCGGGTTGTGGATGTCAAACGGCAGTCGCTTCATGGAAAATATTTAGCCAAAATCAGCAGCGGACCCCAGATTCCAAAGCTGAAAAAGCTTCGGATGCGACTGGGAGTAAGGCTGAAATGATGATGATGATGTTGAAATAATTTACAAACTTTTAATAAAAATAAACGTTAATTAAAAATTATATTAAATTGTTTTTTATTTATTTATATTTATTGGAACCACCAGTAGTTGTTACAACACTTAAATGTACAGTTAACAATAAATTATATGCTAGTAGCACAACATAGTAAGGTAGCTACAGTGTATAATTATAAGGGAGCGATATGGACAGTGATAAATAAATACAGCTAACAAGAATTAATCGATTCTAAAGATATTTTTTTTTTCGTTACAAAATGCAAAATAGGTGTGCTTCTCTTCTGACAATCCGATGAGCTGTGCGGACGCTATATCCGATGTGGTGCGTCAAGCTATGGATTATTTTATCCCCTTCAGTGACGTACCCGTCGGTGGCTCGGCTCGCTCATGGTTCAACGTCGACTGTGTTTAAGCTTAGAATTACGGATCTACCTCAATGAAGAGAGCCTTTCACCATGCTGCCAAGTCCTACAAAAAGACGCTTAAGAAGGCTAGCTTTGACCGCATTACTCATATTGGCAGCAAGCTCTCTTCGCAGCTGTCCGGTAGCAGATCTTTCTGATTCCTTGCCAAATAGTTCAAAGCGAACTTCTGTCGCCCCACACTACCTCCGCTGGTTAAGCCTGATGGAACACTGGCTCATACGGCGAGAGAGAATGCAGGTTTCTTTGCTTCTCTCTTTGCCCACAATTCGCGTCTTCATATTAGCAGTGCTACTCCTCCGAATTTGCCTCACTGTGACACTTCAATGCCTGACATTCGCATTAGGAACAAGGAGGTTCTGAGAGTACTGTGTCGTCTGGACGTGAATAAAACTAGTGGTCCAGATGGTATACCAGCGATTTTTCTTAAGGCATGTGCGCCTGAGTTGTGTCCTATATTGACGCGCTTGTGTCGTCTCTCATTTAGGACTGGTATAGTGCCCAAGTCCTGGAAGCTTGCCAACGTGCATCCCGTGCCTAAAAAGCTTAGTCGTGTCGATCCTACCAATTATCGGCCGATTTCAATAACCTCCATACTCTGCAAAATTATGGAGCGTGTGTTGAACTCACACCGCAATCGGTCAACTGGTAAAGTCAAAATGGGGTACACCCATTTTTACTTTCAAAGGCAAGGCTCAATTTTGGGTCCTTTCCTCTTTTTAGTATATATAAATGATCTACCGCATCTATTAAAAAAACAACCACATATTGTATTGATTGCTGATGATACTTCGTTAATTTTTAAAATCAATAGTTGTTGCTCAAACCTTTAGGACGTAAACAATGCTTTACAGCAAGTCCAAAATTAGTTTACCGCTAATAATTTAGTACTAAATGAAAAAAAGACAAAGTGTATAAGATTTGCGTTACCAAATGTTAAAAGTACTTACTCTGGATATAGTATTGAACAAGGAGAAACTCGAATTCGTCGAGAACACGGTTTTCCTGGGGTTCACGCTTGACTCGAGGCTACAATGGGGTCCTCATTTAACATCTCTGGCAGGACGGCTTAGTTCAGCAGCATATGCTGTCAGAAAAATCCGTCAATTCACTGATGTAGATACTGCGAGACTAGTCTATTGTAGCTACTTTCATAGTATCATGTCATACGGTATTTTGCTTTGGGGACGGGCTGCAGACATAGAGTCTATTTTTATTCCGCAGAAAAGAGCTATCAGAGCCATATACAATCTCCGCAGACGCGATTCTCTTAGGGAACTATTTAAAGAAATAACCATCCTTACGGTCCCTTGTCAATACATTTATGAAAACATTATGTATGTTCGGAAAAATATTGATCTTTTTAAGAAGATAAGTGACAGGCACAATTTTAATACTAGGAATAGAAACAATTTAGATCAACCTCGGTTCAGACTGGCTAAAGTAAATAGTTCTTTCATGGGGTACTGTGTAAAATACCATAGAAGATTATATCCTTGATAAAAATGCTTGGATAAATGCTACTCCTGCTCCACAGCCACAGACAATTTTGTAGGTTTGGAAGAGATACCATTCTCCCTTTCTCTTGTTTTCCAAATATTCCTTTTTTATTTTATTTGTTATTTCAACACCCCGCGCAGTGTGCGCGGGGGAAGACGCAGGCGCCGCACGCCAGAGCCCCGACCGCTCGACCGCGAACATACGTAGGTGGGCGAATAAAAAGTACCTCCGCGACTCCCGCAAGACGCCCCATGTTATGTGTTAATTTGGTGAAATCCTTTTGTAGCGGTACTACACCTACCCACAAACGCCACAAAAATCAACAACGCGTCATACTGACGTCACAAGAATTCTACATCTCGCAATCAGAATTTACCGAGCAACTAGCATATATACAACTTCCCAATTTCAAGCATTGGGCAAGTGCCCACCAGACATAACACCCGTCTGGTCGGAGGATCCTCCCTTTTCTATGGAGGATGAGTGAACCTTACTCCCTGTTTCTCATGCCTCCACACTGGTGACCCCGAGAATGAACGTCAGCGCAGCCTTCGTGCAACAACTTCAGCGTGACGTCATCATCATCATCATCACTCTCGCAAGCTTTGGCGACGAGTCACTCAGCCAGCCAGCTCCCACGGCTACAACGGGTATCCTGACCACAAGCATGCAGCGACCGCGCATACCTGGTCATCACCCACAGCCTCATCAGCAACCTCGGCACAGCACACTGCACTTTCGGCCGGTCAACAAGCAGAGCCCTCTCTCCTGGTCGACGCAGCAGCCAGCCTCAACTCAACCCGGCGCTGTACGACATCCGACGCACTGGAGTATAACGCAGCGCCACCACCCCGACTCACTGGGGAATCTCCGAAGACAGTTCCGACTCACCGTGAACTACGCGGCATCCGGTTCCGACTCACTGGAACCTCAGCTGGCCTGGCAAGCATCGCAAGATACAAGACTCAGCCTAATATCGACCTCCGGTCTCCGGAGGGGAGTGATGTAGCGGTACTACACCTACCTACAAACGCCACAAAATCAACAACGCGTCATACTGACGTCACAAGAATTCTACATCTCGCAATCAGAATTTACCGAGCAACTAGCATATATACAACTTCCCAATTTCAAGCATTGGGCAAGTGCCCGCCAGACATAACACCCGTCTGGTCGGAGGATCCTCCCTTTTCTATGGAGGATGAGTGAACTTTACTCCCTGTTCCCCATGCCTCCACACTTTTATCTTTAACGAGACTGTGAATAAAAAGTTTGTTAAACAAGCTATTCAAATGTTAGGAAGGCTTATTAACTGTGTTTTTTATTTTTGTTGTCAAAAGTTACTTAGAAGCATTGATATAATATTAAACTAAGGTAGATATGTCATTAACGCACTGAAAATGAAGCGTACAAAAGGAGGTAAGTCCAGTATCTCGCTTTGGTCACACTCGATACACTCGTAAAAACAAACGACACTCACTAACAGCGCAAATGACAAACACTAGCCATCTTTTTCTTCTCTATGCTTTAGATTGCGCCCCATCTCACTCACACTCTATAAACGTGTGAAATGTACGCAGAATAAAAAATTTGCATGTGTGTGCTGCTGCTCCGAACGGCACATTTATTTTGGTTAGTTTTTTAGAACATATCATATCTGTTAATATTATATCATTGCTTAGAAGGGTTTTTTTTATTATTTTAGTATCCAAATAAAGTTATAGAGTTACAAACATTTTATTTTATGTACTAGCTTTCCGCCCGCGTGAAATTCGGTTATATCGCGCGTTTTAGATTTTCCCTTGGGAATAAGACATAAAACATTGCTTATCCAGGAATCAAACTGGAGGTAGTTTGAGTCCTAGATAAGCAATGTTTTACCGGATACCAAATTTCATCTAAACACTTTGAGGCGTTTAGGCGTGAAAGAACAATAGACAGGCGGAGTTATTCGCATTACCACTTTCATCAGTTGTTAAAACAAAATTGAGTGGTAAACTATATTATATGTTTTACCTTTTTTAATGTAGAATTGTTTGTTTTCCTCAATAAAATAAAATAACCTTGGGGAGCTAAAACATGCAGATTTTGGGCACTGGATCCCCGGGAACACGCTACATATAGCTGACCGTGCGAAAAACAATATTTTTCCAAGTGTAGTCCAGCATCCCTTAGAGTTTGGCCTTGTGCTTTATTAATGGTCACTGGTATGGGAGGTACTTATTTTAGTGTGGCTAGCTGACACATTACGATCAATACCTATTTTATTTTAATTGTCTGTAATGGTAATTAGTTTACATTCTTAGTATTTGTATACAATGCCCCTGTGGCGCGTAGGTCGTGTTACGTAATTAAAACTCGAATCGATAGAACGTTGTATATTGCACGTAAGTAAAGGTGTATAAAGGTGTACAATGTATACTATAAGTTAACTAATTACAAGAGTAGACGCGACTCGATATAAGAACAGAATGTAAATGTGGATGTGAATGTTACAGAATGTGTATGCGAATGTAATATGTGAAGAAAATGTGTCTCTTACAGGCTATGCACAACTTAAATACTATATCTATCTCTACACAATAGTGGGATGACCAATCGGGCGTCCTCGATGCTGATTCGTTGATCGAGGGAGGACGTGGCGTATGGTCAGCGTAGACAGCGCGCCACTTTACAGTCCACGTGCTAGGCGGTTTGCTATGGTTTCACACGCTCCCACGCACATGGGTCACCAGATGTGCTTCCGGAGTTCCGGGGTGAGATTTATTAGGCACCCTCGCTGCAGGCGGTCGAGACCCTCGGGCCATGACTTCCGCGATCCTTGTGTGATTTATTTCAACCCTTTCGCGGAAGGTCGTCAATCGTATTGTAGCATGTGTGCGGCTGCTGCTACACCCCGATAGCTGTGCTAATGGAGAGTTTGTTGCGTCACTTGTTCCTAGAGCGAAAGCACTCGGAAGCGGTGAAGGGCGGGTTGTTTAGGAGTATGTCCTTTGTAATTTTGACGTTCTAAAAGAGCTAATTGTCAGCCTAAATATGTATAATGAAGGAGTTTTATTTTATGTTGCAGGAGTCGCGGTCGCACTGACGCCGCGTCGCCGTGTCGCCGTCGCACACACGTGACACTATTTACAACTTTAACCTTTTATAAATTATATTCTCTAGCAACTGGAAGGAGATGTTATCATTTTTGAGATATAAATTTACCGGTTCATTAGAATATAATATAATGTATATTTATAGCGTTGTTTATATCTCTCCTATTAGCCACCGTTGGTCTTTGCATTTTTGATGTTTATTACCTAAATTGTTAAAAGTGTACATTGTGATTGTTACGGAACGGTAGATAGTCGTATATTTATTGTATAATGGTGACAAGTGTTCGACCGGGACGAGTTTGTGTCGCACAGCTGCCTTGCCGCGTCAGTGCCGAGAGCCGCTCCGCGCCCGTGCCGCAGCCGAGCCACACTTCCCGTAACATGCTCTAGACATGTTCAAACATGTGGTGTAACTATCTTCTCCATTGTAATATAACGAATATTCCACTTGTATGTCCCTTTCGATTAAATAGAATTGTACTCGTGTAGGGTGGCCCTATATTGTAGAATGACTCTTGCAACTGCCAACATGATGTGTAACAGTCGGCTAACGAAACTATCGATACGGGCACGTCGCTGTACCTACTTTAGTGTTCAAGCTAACGAAACTATCGATACGGGCACGTCGCTGTACCTACTTCAGTGTTCAAGCTAACGAAACTATCGATACGGGCACGTCGCTGTACCTACTTCAGTGTTCAAGCTAACGAAACTATCGATACGGGCACGTCGCTGTACCTACTTCAGTGTTCAAGCTAACGAAACTATCGATACGGGCACGTCGCTGTACCTACTTCAGTGTTCAAGCTAACGAAACTATCGATACGGGCACGTCGCTGTACCTACTTCAGTGTTCAAGCTAACGAAACTATCGATACGGGCACGTCGCTGTACCTACTTCAGTGTTCAAGCTAACGAAACTATCGATACGGGCACGTCGCTGTACCTACTTCAGTGTTCAAGCTAACGAAACTATCGATACGGGCACGTCGCTGTACCTACTTCAGTGTTCAAGCTAACGAAACTATCGATACGGGCACGTCGCTGTACCTACTTTAGTGTTCAAGCTAACGAAACTATCGATACGGGCACGTCGCTGTACCTACTTCAGTGTTCAAGCTAACGAAACTATCGATACGGGCACGTCGCTGTACCTACTTCAGTGTTCAAGCTAACGAAACTATCGATACGGGCACGTCGCTGTACCTACTTCAGTGTTCAAGCTAACGAAACTATCGATACGGGCACGTCGCTGTACCTACTTCAGTGTTCAAGCTAACGAAACTATCGATACGGGCACGTCGCTGTACCTACTTCAGTGTTCAAGCTAACGAAACTATCGATACGGGCACGTCGCTGTACCTACTTCAGTGTTCAAGCTAACCCGCGGTGCTGCACACTAGTTCGGGTCGGCATTCATCGGCAGTCGTGCGGTAAACTCGTATATATCTATGTAGGTATGTTAATATTTATTTAAGTATCACAGCGTGGATATGTTAGTGCAAAGGCGGTCAAAATTAATTCAGCTAAGGTACGAAATGAAGTTTGTCGAACCGTGCATGTAAAATATGTAAATATTACCTATATACTATCGAATTAAATTTGCCGATTTGAACAAGTGTGTAACAGATATAATAAGAAGCTAGTGCATAAGCGACGACGAGGACCTGCAGTAGCGGCGCGTCCCTAGAGGTGCTTGCATAAGATAGGTATGTGGTCGGCGCGCCAGCCGGTTGTTCCACGCGGCCGCTCCGGCGACTGTTATACTACAAGCTACTTATGTATGTTTAGTCTATAGGTAAAATACCAAAAAGCTCACTAAGCGAAAACTCCAGAATAGTTCACGTTACCATAAAAAGCCAGGTCTGAAATGTAACATGAGTACGGTCAGAAACCTTTTTTTTTTGGGGATGGAAATCCTCATAGGATGTCCGCCGCCCTGGGGTGGGCGACGGGGTCTGTCAGACTTTTACTGACTAAAACCACCCGGTGTCTCTTCTATCAAGAGCGCGCGTGGGGCCGCGGGAGTCTAAATTCTTCCACGGCCCCACACTCTCGTGCTGGCCCGGTCTGTCCGGGCCTCGTCTTCTGCACGGGGTAGTGGGGTGTTAAACTACCCCGTGCATCGCCTCAGAGGCGCGCTGACAGCCGCCTCGGGGTCCATCGAATAGGAGGCGGGGACTTCTCCATGTCCCTCGCCCCTGGACCCATTCATGGGGGGCGGAAGAGGGCGTTATCCGCCCTTCCTCGGCGCCCGGTGCATCTTCTGCGGCCCGGAAAGGGAGTTGAGATCTCCCTCTCCCGTTCCGCAGCTTCCTTCTGCGACATCACGTCCTCGCAGAAGGACACCACCGCATCCCACGACTCTGCGGCGCCGGACTGGAGCCCCGTGTCCGCTCTTCCTCGCGCCATCGGTACAATGACGCGAGTACTTTCGCCTCTAGGTCCCAGGGCGGGGATCTGGCCAGGACGCAAGTCGCCTCGTAGGAAATCGTGCGATACCCGCGGACGACCCTGACGGCCATCGCCCTCTGCGGCGCCGGACTGGAGCCCCGCGTCCGCTCTTCCTCGCGCCGTCGGTACAATGACGCGAGTACTTTCGTCTGTAGGTCCCAGGGCACCACACAACATTTGGTGTCGACCGGCACCGTCACGTCCCCGATAGATGACGCATCTGTTCTCCAGATAAGCCCCTACTATGCGGCGGAGGTAGGGAGGCACCCGATGGTATTTCAGGGCCTCCCTAATACAGCTCCAGGGTAGGGTGTTGAAGGCGTTGGAAATGTCTAAAGACACCGCCAACACCACCCCACCCCGGAACACCACCCCACCCCGGAGCTGTCACGCGCATGATTTCGTCTATGGTGGAGCGGCCCCGACGAAAACCGAACTGGTTGTCGTCCAGGTTCGGCCCGTCTCCGCACAAGTGGCCGACGAGGCGATCTGCGATTATACGTTCAAAAAGTTTGCCCGCCTCGTCGAGCAGCACTATGGGCCGATACGCGGTCGGCGAGTCCGCGGGGCGTCCCTCCTTCTTGAGCAGGACCAGCTTCCCCTCCTTCCACACACTGGGAAACTGACCCTGCTCGAAGCATGTCGTGAAGCTCCTTCAAAGCCAGGACGAGAGCTCAGCCAGGAACTCCGTCGGGCCCGGGCGCTTTATTCTTGGCCTGGAGCCGCGACACGGCCGTTCTCGTCTCTGCTTACGTCACCTCGGGGACATCGGTGTCCTCCTCTTCTGGAGAGTCTGTGGCTGAGGACGGTCAGAAACCTACCCTAAGTAGTAAAACCTACTTACTTACTATGTATTTTTGTAACACGGTCCCGACTTTCGAATTTGTGCATTTAGTGACTCAACGCGTGTGTAGAGAGTACCTAGCTATAGTTTTTTATAAAAGTATCTGATGAACACGTAAACAAATGAATCAAGTACCTGTAGATGTTAATTTGTGTGCTATTTAGAAATTAATAGTTTGATTTGGTTATCAAAATACGAAATTCTAATTATGTAATAATCATTAAAGATCTTTTTCGTTTCACAATAGGGTATTTGACTAAAAAAAAAACGAATTAGTCCGTCAGACAGATTTCCAAAAAATACTAGACACGTATTTTTTCTTTTTTCATATAAACAAAAATTGACAAATATAAAAGGCATCAAAGATCAGGTGTGGTGGCTGGTGACGTCACTGGTCGCTAAAAAGTGTACCGCCCAGTGACGTCACACGAGTTTTCAACGCGCTGTGTCGTCTTCATTTTTTGTTTAAGTATATGAAAAAAGAAAAAATACGTGTCTAGCATTTTTTGGAAATCTGTCTGACGGACTAATTAGTTTTTTTTTAGTCAAATACCCTATTGAAGTTCCTTTTATAACCTTCATTTTCGAAGATGATTTTTTGTTAAGTATTCATAATAAGTAGGTAATTGTTGAGAACAGTGATGATATAAACTGTAGATGGATGTGTTACATACTATTTGACAGTTCCCGTTGGGGAGTGTGACACTCTCCTGCTCAAAGTTAGCGGCAAATTAAAACACATTCGTAGGTACCTTACTATACAATTTAAAACATATTCGTAGGTACTATAAATGTGATAAGTTGCGCAGTGACTTTAACACAAAATGGACCAATGTGCTTGTTTTAGTGACTCTTTGTAATAGGTAGGTCTAGTTTAATAGAATCAGGCCCACCCACCCTGTATAAGATACATGAACCAAAGGTACCTAATACAAAATGATCATAAACCACTATTCAAAAATAACAGACATATCTCATGGCCTGCTTAATTTAAATAAATATGATTTGCAAATTGAGCTTTTTGGGACTTGACATAAAATGTGTATAAAAAATATTTCTATGTAAATTACGACCACAGCAATCTTAACAATAAGGCAATAAGTAGAAGTCGCAATGTGTCTCGTGGAACTGTGACAATAGACATGCGCAATAAACAATATCGTCGTTTACCTAAGTGGGTACGTAACACGCCGCAAGAGTTGCCGCCAATAAAGGGACCTTAGCTTACGGAAAGCTCGGCGCGGAGACACTCGGCCTCGAGCACATTCAATAAACTCGGCGCGGAGACACTCGGCCTCGAGCACATTCAATAAACTCGGCGCGAAGACACTCGGCCTCGAGCACATTCAATAAACTCGGCGCGGAGACACTCGGCCTCGAGCACATTCAATAAACTCGGCGCGGAGACACTCGGCCTCGAGCACATTCAATAAACTCGGCGCGGAGACACTCGGCCTCGAGCACATTCAATAAACTCGGCGCGGAGACACTCGGCCTCGAGCACATTCAATAAACTCGGCGCGGAGACACTCGGCCTCGAGCACATTCAATAAACTCGGCGCGGAGACACTCGGCCTCGAGCACATTCAATAAACTCGGCGCGGAGACACTCGGCCTCGAGCACATTCAATAAATCGACATATTGCACAATCTTCTATCCTTGTCGTAGGTACTGAGTTATTTAAATGGGTATTAACTATTGTGTGAAGATATATAAAAAATGTCATTATTTGTTAACTATACCTACCAACTATACTATACTAGGAAAATCCTACATACATAAACCTGTCTAGTTTGTTAGTAACTAGATTTCGCGAAAGATGGTGTTGTACTTCGGGCTGCGTGACGTTGTATAAATAATTTATTGTATCGTGAGGTGGGTTTTTCGATCTCAGCCGACACCGAGACCAAGAATAAACAAACCAAAATGCTGCTCGCTTATAATACTTATAATACCTACTTACAGTAAACAGAATTAACTGTATTATTAATCAATATTAAATGACATTATATTGTAACATAAAAAAGCATGTCGTGGTGGCCTAGTGGTTAAAACACCAGCCTCTCAAGTATGAGTGCGCGGGTTCGATTCCAGGTCAGGCATGTACCAATGTAACTTTTCTAAAGCTATATGTAAGTACTTTCTAAGTATATCTTGAACACCAATGACTGAAGGTCAAGGAAAACATCTTGAGGAAACCTGGACTTTAAGTCTGAAATCGCCAACCCGCATTAAGCAAGCGTGGTGATTACGCTCAATCCTTCTCTGTATGAGAGGAGACGTGTGCCCAGCAGTGGGACGAGAAAAAGGTTAAAAAAAAATGTTGATGATAAAAAAGCAATTTTTCATCATTTTCGGCCTTCAAAGAGTGTCGCATCTTGCTGTAGAGACGATACTAGCTGCGTCTCGCGGTTTCACCCGCGTAGGCTTCGATAAGTTTTTTTCGCTCCGCTCCTATTTGTTGCAGCATGATGTTATATAGCCTAAAGCCTAGCCCAGCTCTCCAACGCAAAAATCATTTTTCAAATCGGACCAGTGGTTCCTGTGATTAGCGCATTCAAATAAAATATTACAAACTCTTCAAATTTACATATTAGTATAGATTAGATTTTCAACCTAATCTTTAAAGCCTTTTCTTTAATTCTCTGAGCGTGCTCCGATACGCTCTTGGCCGGTTTTGTAATATTATTCACCTGATTTTTTTTTTGTTTCAAGTAACTTCCATAACCTCCATACTTTGCAAAATTATGGAGCGTGTGTTAAACTCGCGCCTCTTGGTATACCTGGAAGGTAACGATCTCCTCAGTGACCGACAGAACGGGTTTCGCCGCAATCGGTCAACTGGGGACCTATTAGTGTATGCCAATCACTTGTGGGGCGACGCCCACGAGAAAAATGGGGAAATTATTGCTGTCTCCCTTGATGTCTCGAAGGCCTTCGACCGGGTATGGCACACTGGCCTTTTGAGTAAGCTTCCCCTGGCCTGACTGGCTGGGTGAAAGCCTTCCTGGCTAGTAAGGAATCAATCCGGTCTGAAAAAGAGGCTATGGTGGAGCGTATGAATGTTTCACTACAGGCAATCTCCGATGGGGGCAATTCCAATCTTGTAGCATTTAATGTCGCCAAAACACAGGCGTTCACCTTGGCTCCTACTTTTCGGAATGTACCGACCTTGGAGTGTACCGACCGCCTTCAGCTTTTGGGAGTTGAGATTTCCTCGAACCTAAACTTTGGGCGGTTCATTGGGTCCAAGGCCAGGGTGACTGCCAGGAAACTTGGCGTTATCGCAAAGGTCTTCACACCAAGGCAGCTCCTAAAGTTGTATAAAACACAGGTCCGTTCGTGTGTGAAATGCTGTAGCTAGCCACATTAGGGCTGGTGCTGCAAAATGTCACCTGGCTGCTTTGGATCAGTGGAGAAGCGTGCGAAGAGGGTGATTGGCGACCCAGATTTAACGGTCAAAACGGTCTCCAAATCTTACACAGGCGTAGAGTAGCCAGCCTTACGGTGTTCTATAGGATGCATTTTGATGAGCGCGCGAGGGTATTGCTCGATTTAATTACCTCATCTCCGTTCCTCCATCGGACGACCCGTCGTACGGCGAGTTTCCACCCTTACGTTGACACCATTACGATCCGGGCGAAGCGTTTCCCCTCCTGTTTATACCTCGTACATCGAGGGACTGTAACAATTTGCCAGCAGCGGTGTTTCAGTCGGACTACAACTTGAGTGTCTTCAAGGCTAGAATGAATAGGCTTCTAATAAACTAGTGCGCTTTACCATCAACGATTGCGTCACTGCTTACCATCAGGCGGGATAGCGGTCAAGCGCTAGTTTATAATTCATAAAAAAACATAATAATAACATTTAAGTAATGGTAAAAAAAGAATCAAAATGTATTTACTTAAACAGTGTATGTTGAGTATGGTTGTACCATCGACGTGTTCAGTATTTATAGTTATAGAAGTATATATTTAGGTACTTATTTATGTCAAAACAATTAAGCAATATGTAGATAATATTATTAAATTGTAAAAATAATAAAGAAGAAAGGCTAAGGAAAAGTTGGATTTGATCGATACGTTTTCATATTATTTACGCATCTAAAATATCCGCAGGGTAATTGCGTAACGAATGATCAGTAGCAATGGATTTCGTTTTGACAGTTCAACAAATTAATTGCGTTATTTACGTTGTTGAGTAAACACATTTTCACAACATACTTACGGAGCAATGGAATCGCAATAAGCTTCAAAATTATTCCAACTGATAGTAGGTAATAGTGTGTAACGCAATTCGGGTGCAGGACATTGTATATTATTGTATATTATTGTATATTATTGTATATTATTGTATATTATTGTATATTATTGTATATTATTGTATATTATTGTATATTATTGTATATTATTGTATATTATTGCGAGACTCGTTGGCGATCAATGTTCTACGGAAGATTATCGATATAAGAATCACGAAATCAAAATAAAAACTGAAAGCATTTGTTTCAAATAAACCAAGTACAGGTAAAAAAACTTAGTACTTTTGAATTGTCAAAGGTTCGCATTGCACTATAGAGTGAGCGCGCGATATCATTCTTTGCTTTTCGCGCACATTATTGTTGAAGGCATCGACATATACAATGGCCAAGAGATGAAAATTGTGGCACCCCAAAAGAAAGAGAAGAAACTAAGTTTCGGCCTATCTTTATCTCTCTCAAAATCATGAATCGTCTATGACGAAAGTGATAGTGCTAGACCGTAAGCATAGGCCATCTCTCTCTCTCTTTTCAAACCAAAAAAATACTGGAGATTATACGCGTACGGCATGACCATTAGTAGGTACCTATATGTCGATGGTTGAAGGAGCCGCTCCTTGTGTGATATGCGTATAATTATAGATTACTAGCGGCCCGACACGTGCTTCGCTACGTATAAGTGAAATAATAATAACAAGTTTATTGGATCATCACAATTATTTATTCAAACATAAAATATATTTTTTTATTCCTAGCAATTTTAAAACTTAATCCAAAACATTTAGATTATTAAACAAACGACTGGGGGTACCGACTCTCAAACAGGCAACATAAAGTTGGACATTTGAAAAACATGATTCTTGACAAACGTGAAATGTTTGCCCTTGGGCTTTGTTGATGGACATAGCAAATGGTAAACGCACAGGATATTGTAATCGTTTGAACTCAAACGGCATTTCAGTTGGGGTCATAGGGATACGCGGTATCAAACAAACTTCTCCTTTTGATTTACCAGTTACGATCGTAACTTCAATTAAATTTGGCAATAAGTTTTTCACTGCCAATCTGGTGCCATAACACAATTGTGGTGGATTATAAAATTACAAAGAAAGTGTCATTGATTTTTATATATACAATATGTAAAGAAAACCCTGTCCGATCCGTGAAGGTATTGTTAGGTATCGATAAATGATTCTACTAATGCCTACAAAGCCGGGCTAAACTTGAAAAAAAAAGTCCCACTAAAAAAATAAATATTATTTGGCAAAAAGAGGTAACTTAAAACATGTGCGGTAGGCCATACAGGCGCGGGCGAAGAGGGGCAGAGCACGCGGCACGCAGCCGCGTCGCTACTCGCTCAGAATTATACCGCCAAAAATAATGTTGTCACTTTTTAAAAATTACCAAATTTTGGGGATGTAGGAATTAATTCGCGTGAAAAAAAATTATTTCAAAATTCACTAGTATTGTTACTGTGATGATTATGTAAAATTTCAGATTTTATTTGGTCATGTGTTTACCTAACCTTTATTACCCTTACGGGTCGGACAGGGTTTTCTTAACATATTGTATAGATGAGATGATGATCCACCGTTCATTGA
The DNA here is from genome assembly GCA_017933935.1 of Sesamia nonagrioides. Taxonomy (NCBI): domain Eukaryota; kingdom Metazoa; phylum Arthropoda; class Insecta; order Lepidoptera; family Noctuidae; genus Sesamia; species Sesamia nonagrioides. The sequence continues at coordinate 378,384 of JADWQK010001047.1, read as the reverse complement.
ATTCATTTGTTACAAAAAATGTGATAAATGAAGAACCGCTCTACCGATTCCGTTCAAACTTCACATGAACCATCCACAAATTAGTCAAAATAAAGCCTAAACATTTGGGTTGGATAGGTGAGTCGGTTCTAGAATTATAAAATTACAAAGAAAGTGCCATTGTTTTATATATATATAGATAACGTAAGTAATATCAAAAGTTGACCTTGTAGCAACAATACAAAATGAACGTGTAGCTCATGTAGGGTACCTAGTGTGTGTTTATTGTTTGTTTGTTTGTGTGGTGGCAGCTGCGAACCGGCGTTACGCGTCCCCGTATTAAAACAGTAGATAGTATTTATTTTGCCTTATTGTTAAGATTTCTGTGGGTACGAACCGACCAAGTGTCTACTGGGTGTGTAAGTGTCAAGTGTGTGCTGGGTGTCAATATTGTAAACTTGTATGCGAGCGCGCTGGCTAGCTCGGCAGGCCTCGGCAATGAGATGCGTAGCGTGTATGTTTGAGAGTCGTGAGGTGGCTAGTCCACGGGCAACTGCTGATGCATTTATAACTGTTATAACTGATTGTGTGCTTTAACCTTAATGTTTTCACTTGTATCTTTTGAGTACCTTTCTAGTTGGTTCAGAATACCTACTGTATATCCTGCCCGCTTCTTGTTTGTACTAAGCGAATACAACTGGGACTTACTTTAGTAATTTTATCGTAATCTTAGTTGATTTCACTAACGCAATAATATTTAAGAAATGTATGTAATGTTAAAGAAAATCTATCAGTTAGGCAAAAGTCTGAGACGTAAAAATATGAATTTTGCTTTCCATTAAATAAATGTCTTTTTTTTTACCCTTGGCATTATCTAGCGGCTTAATATGGGAAGAAGCAGGTACGAAAACCTTGCCATAAATAACTGCGTACGAAACCTGGCCAAATATGTGGCGGTAAAATAAAAAATATGGAGTCAATCAAAAATCAACTACAAATTATCTCAGATTATTCAAATTCAAAAATATCATTTTATATAAATTATATAAATCCATACAATGTTAGTAAAAGTAAACCTTAACCTAATGTTAGTAAAAAATTAACCAAAGTGGGTCTGCTGGGTCGGACTCTGGTCCACTTACTAACCAAAGTGGGTCTGCTGGGTCGGACTCTTGTCCAAATTGGGTCTGCTGGGTCGGACTCTTATCCACTTACTAACCAAAGTGGGTCTGCTGGGTCGGACTCTTGTCCACTTACTAACCAAAGTGGGTCTGCTGGGTCGGACTCTTGTCCAAAGTGGGTCTGCTGGGTCGGACTCTGGTCCACTTACTAACCAAAGTGGGTCTGCTGGGTTGGACTCTTGTCCAAAGTGGGTCTGCTGGGTCGGACTCTGGTCCACTTACTAACCAAAGTGGGTCTGCTGGGTCGGACTCATGTCCAAAGTGGGTCTGCTGGGCCGGACTCTTGTCCAAAGTGGGTCTGCTGGGTCGGACTCTTGTCCAAAGTGGGTCTGCTGTGTCGGACGCTTGTCCAAAGTGGATCTGCTGGGTCGGACTCTTTTCCACTTGTGGAGAGTCCCACTGGTCTGAAAACTCATTTAGGTAAGATGCCATTGGAGGAGCAGAGCAAGCTCGCCGACGTGGAAGAGCAACAATATAAGAATTTCCGCATTATCGCCGTGAACCCTTCGACCCTCGCCTGAACGAACATTCCTAGCTACAGCGCTACGGCAACCCTAAGAGCACCCTGCCGGCACCCTGAATGCGTTATTGTACTGTACGCGCAAGTCACTTTATGCCCGCTGGAAATACATGATCCACAGGCTGTACGTGTAAAACGACTGGCAGAAGTTAAAAAGCGATATTTTGACTAAATTAGAATAGCGTACAAACCTGCCGGACAGCATGCTGCTACGGACAAAACCCGCCACACATTTTCCACCCACTGCAACTCCTGAAAGCCAGAATCAACAGTGGAGACCGCCAGAAAAACGCCGAGCAATGAAGCTCGACGAGTTCCGGAGAAACGATTCAACTGTCTTGGGTCCCGCAACCAAGTTAATCAGAAAAGAATAGCGGAGGAGTAAGAAAAAAGATATTTTTTCCACTTCCCTCCATAACAAGCAGGAGACAGAACAGAACTAGGCCAATCGGCACAAAAGGACATTATTGCAACTGAGAGAAGCACATATTGCCAAGCACCACGGAATAAAATTTGCCAACTATTTTTATATGTTCGATAAATAAAAAATTCCTTTCTAAGGTCCGTATTACAGAACTTTACTCAAGCATTGATCTCTGCTTAAGCATTACTTAAAACTAGTTTCAACCAATCAAAAGGCTTCAAACGAGACTTAAGTAGAGCTTGAGTTTTGAGTGACGTTCTGTAATACGGACCTAAGACCATACCAAGGTAGCATACGGATTGCTGTTTCTTAACGGGAACGTTATTAAATTTAATAGTAGGCAATGATTTAAGATTACCTTTTAGTAGAAGTTGATAGGTTTTATGCGGCGCAAACGCTAGGCGATTACGATCACCCCACTGAAATATTAGATTTAGGCAAGTATTGGCCAAGTTCTAAAGTCCAGCTCGGGTACTTGACTGAATGAGCAGTAGGCCATCGTCCGCGTAACCAGTAAGTGAACAGCCGCAAGGAAACGAGATCGCGAGGAAATCATCAAAACCCAAATTCCATAAATAAGGACCGACAACTGAACTCTGAGGACATCCCATCACACATCACATCTTGTGGGAGTGTATTCTTTGGCAGAATGAACGCAATATTATGTTGGAAAGAAGTTACATTCGGAGTTGTTTATTATACGGACCTTGTAGAAACTAGAACTAATTTCCGTGCGTTCAGGCACTTTTGCCATACCTATTATTGGAATCAATTGTAACAGCACATACCTACTTAGGACCCATTAACTTAATCAAATGTTATTCCATGGTGCTTGGCCATCTGGGCTTCTCCCAGTTGCAATAATGTCCCTTTGTGCCGATTCGCCTAGTTCTGTTCTGTCTCCTGCTTATTATGGAGGGAAGTGGAAAAAATATCTTTTTTCTTACTCCTTCGCTATTCTTTTCTGATTAATTTCGTTGCGGGACCCAAGACAGTTGAATCGTTTCTCCGGGACTCGTCGAGCTTCATTGCTCGGCGTTTTTCTGGCGGTCTCCACTGTTGATTCTGGCTTTCAGGAGTTGCAGTGGGTTGGGAACAGTGTGGCGGGTTTTGTACCAAAAAAAAAAAAGTACCTCAGGTTCAATTTCTATTCCTATCCATTTCCGACCGTTATTGGTAGAACGCCTACGGACTATTTTCGTAGATTTAATGAAATCTTCTTTTATTGGCAACTCATTTTTAATGAAATAACTCACCGAAATTATTTCATTTACAGTAATAACAAAAACACTACGAATAAACATACGATACCAGAACTAGACACAATTTCACAACGTAGAAGGAAATCACGAACGCGATATTCGTAAATATAACAGGAGCGTATTAATTTCACACCACACGGCGCGGGGGTGCGAGGGGAACTGACCCTTCCAGGCTGTATACTTGTTTTGTAAAATTTTGTTTTATTGCAATTTTTATCTTCATACTCAGTGATCAAGTAAAGTGCACCACTAGTCCTATTACCCACCAGCTGCCACTGGTTGCGATGTGTACTAGTCCTATTACCCACCAGCTGCCACTGGTTGCGATGTGTACTAGTCCTATTACCCACCAGCTGCCACTGGTTGCGATGTGTACTAGTCCTATTACCCACCAGCTGCCACTGGTTGCGATGTGTACTAGTCCTATTACCCACCAGCTGCCACTGGTTGCGATGTGTACTAGTCCTATTACCCACCAGCTGCCACTGGTTGCGATGTGTACTAGTCCTATTACCCACCACTGGTTGCCTAGCTGTACCCACTGGTTGCGATGTGTACTAGTTACCCACCAGCCACTGGTTGCCTAGCTGCCACTGGTTGCGATGTGTACTAGCCACCTACCCACCAGCTGCCACTGGTTGCGATGTGTACTAGTCCTATTACCCACCAGCTGCCACTGGTTGCGATGTGTACTAGTCCTATTACCCACCAGCTGCCACTGGTTGCGATGTGTACTAGTCCTATTACCCACCAGCTGCCACTGGTTGCGATGTGTACTAGTCCTATTACCCACCAGCTGCCACTGGTTGCGATGTGTACTAGTCCTATTACCCACCAGCTGCCACTGGTTGCGATGTGTACTAGTCCTATTACCCACCAGCTGCCACTGGTTGCGATGTGTACTAGTCCTATTACCCACCAGCTGCCACTGGTTGCGTGTTACAGTCAAATGTTGTGACGGGAGTTTGGTGGTGGAGGATCTCCAGATCAATCTCCCTCTGCCGCAGCATCGTTGTTGGGTTTAACCAGGTTTAACATTGCATCACCTCGCTCAACTGCCGTCTTCCTTTCTATTCACTTAGTCTTTTTGAGTGAATAGGTTCTTAAAAAACTAGCGCGCTTTACCATTAACGATTGCATCACTGCTTACCACCATTGCTGTCCACAGGCTAGCTATCATAAAAAATGAATGTAAAATACAAGGTCATAAATAAAAAACAATTTATTTGAAGTGCCTGCTTAGGCTTACATGGACACGAGGCTTCGGTTCGGCAGACACAGCGGTGCCATACAAAATAAATGCAAGTACTTTATACAATATTATAAATCACTTGAAGATCTTGCCCTGGTTGAACTTGCGGCCCTGCTTGTCCGTACCGCTCCACGAGAAGTAGTCGTGCACCAGCTGCTTGGTGTCGGGGCTGGCGGGGTCCAGCTTGCGCCAGTCGTAGGACTCGTAGTCGATCTGCCAGTCGGGCGACAGCGGGAAGGCCAGCTCCTGGCCGCGCCACACCCAGACGCCCGAGATGGTGGAGTCGTTGTCAGAGCCGAACAGACAGACGGAGGCGAAGGCTTGCTTACGCATCTTGTCCAGTCGTTGGAACATGCCTGCAACACACACGACCTCAGAGTAATATTCATTATGTAAACAATACATCCATTTGTGTATGAACTTATGAAAAGTAGGTACACCATAAACTAGGTTTTAAATAGATGTATTAGAAACATGAAGTAAAGAACCCAATGAATACGTACCGGTGATAAGGTTACAGCTCATGAACACCTTTGCAAGTTCTTCGGGGTACTTGTACTCGGCGTACCAGATGGAATAGTTCTCAGGGTCGAACTTCTCCCAGAAGTAGGGGATGGACTTGGCTTCTTCTTCATTTGAATAGAAACGCTTGAAGTCGTCCATATTAAATGTTCTGAAATATTTATAATATAAATGGTGTGATTACCATAGATCGCAATACATTTTAATATCAACATTTCTAAGGTACTACACAAAGGTCAATCTTCATATTGCTCGTCTTAAATAATTATTCTTTTTAGATTCTACACCCCGAAAACAGAAACCTAACCTCACTACCTAAAATCACTTCATTATCCGTCTATCTGTCTGTCTGTCAAGACCATTTTCCTCAGGAATGTGTGAAGATGTCAAGCTGGAATTTATATAAAATACTAAAGTCTACTGTTCCTTGGAACTGCGAAAACAAACTACTAAGCTAAAGTAATAAAAAAATAGTCATTTTTGCCTCAAATTTTCGACGCAACAAGAGGATCAAAACCTATAGGGTAGTCCCCGGGAACTCAGAATCTTAAAATTTGGTATGAAGCAAGAGAATAGAATAGGCTATTTGACAGTATGAATTTTTTGTGATTATTTGCTTTAAATGAATAAAATGAGGGTTCTTTATGTCATTTACATGAGTTTTAATAAAAATAATAACAATTAATATATCCAAAAACACAACAATATGTTTGACTTTTTGTATCTCGCGCAACATATTGTGAAACGATCCGGTATGGCTATGACACGATGACGTCATACGCGCATCAGCACTTGGTGTTTTATCGATGTATTTCTACAACCCGGTACAGCACACCACTTATAAACAATTTTATTTTCCGAAAGCCGGAAAATAAAATGAACCGAAAATCGCCATATTGCTGAATAAAGCGTTTCGGCGGCTTGTTTGAATTTTGAATTTTTATTTGCATGTTTCTTACGAAATACGTATTTAAAATAAAAAAAAAAAAAATACTTTCGGTGAACTTCTTAACCGCAACCAAGTAATTCAAGATAGAAATTATAAATCTGCCAAATAGCCTATGACCATTTATTTTTGTACAACATATAAATACGAAGATTTTAAAAAGTTTGACACACTATGAGCGGTCTTATCACTAAGAGCTATTAGCAAATATAAAGAAAAAATTGCGAGGACCATTAATTTTTAGTTACACTGCCCCGACTTGCATTTGGCGGCTCGGCTGGCGACTGAGAAAGATACCTCGGGATCTCACAGGCGCATACTAATTGCTTGGGTTGTTATCTATTCTGCTAAGATAGAGCGAGTGGTGTTAGCCAGCATTCATGTTGGTAGTTACCCTTTAGGCATGGAGTCGAAAGGGTCCTTGGATTCCTTCGGTTTCTCGTCGAGTTCGTCGACGAGCTCCGGCTCAGGTTCCTTCTTCTTGGGCTGTTCCTTTTTTTCGGATTTCTTTTCCTTTTTCTTGTCACCAGCATCCTGAAGTTAAACATTCAGTCAGTTTTAGACATGCCTGGAATGAAGGAACTGGTCAAACATTTGTCGCTCATCATACATGTACGTGAAAAACTAGCCTTGCGGTACATAAAGTTTATATACATAATTAGTTTCGGACCACATTGGACAAACTTGGAAATTAGTTGAGTCCTATTAAACTATATTTAAATTTTACATAATTAACACATTTACGCCGTGGTGGTCACCGCTCATCATCATCCCAGCGTTATTCCCAGTCGCATCTTAGCCTTTTCAGCTTTGGAGTCTGGGGTCCGCTTTACCAGTCCAACTGCTGATATGGCTAAACTTCGACATTTTCCGTGAAGCGACTGCCGTCTGACCTCCAAACCAGAAGGCGACATCGAAGCATTACAGTTAGACCAATTGTTGGACTTTTGAGGGCTCCAACAACCCGTAACGACTGCCACTAGATGCTCGTATGGCAACCGGGACCAACGGCTTAACGTGCTTTCCGAGGCACGACCAGACCAGTGCAAATATTCATATTCATGCATACAAATACTTGCACTGTGCGGGGATCGAACCCGCGCCACCCTGCGCAGCGGCCGCGTCCGCTACCGCTACGCCACGGAGGCTGTCGGATTTACGCCGTGGTGGCCACCGGTGACCACCGCTATACTTACTATATAGGCCGACGCCAATTTGCGATTTCAACAAATTTTACACTTTTTATTTTGGTTCAAAATATTCAAAAACTTCGATCTGAATAATTAAAATAATTGCTGACGGACACCGGTGACCACCACGGGCGCACGGCGTTGGATATTTGCATTTGGTTCGCACGGGACCGCGGAAGTCGCGGGCCGCGGGGGTCGCGGGCCGCGGGGGTCGCGGGCCGTGGGGGTCGCGGTGCCGTTCACTCCCGGCGCCCTTCCCCGGAAGGGATGCGCGCGGCCGTGCATTATTTTTCATAATAAATATTTTGGATGATTTTAATGACAAATTTACCGTGGTTACCTCTAAAATCAATAAACTGTGTCCTGTCACTGTAAAAAGTATGGTGTAGATCATGGATGATTTTGAAGACTTTGAAATAACAAATGATGATTTGACGCAGATTGAAAATATAGAAATTTCCTTGCTCAATAATAGCTTTCAGCTAATTTCGAAGTCTGAGGAAGAGTTTGACTTACAACCACCTTTACGAAAGCGACGTCGACGAGTTCTGGCCATCAGTGACACGAGTGATATTGAACTCGAAAATGCCGTGCCAAATACTTCTGGTCACACCGAGTCGCTTCCTGTAACATGTACCGTGTGGCGCACCAACCAGCGTCGGATTATCCCCTATACAGAGTTCCCAGATAGATGCACCAGTTGTAAAGGAAATGATCGATAAGACCCCGGCAGATTTCTACCATTTTTTAGTACCAGACGAAGTATTTGAAATGGTGGCCGGTTGATTATACGAATAGTTTGCCTATCAAAAAATTCACTGTGTCGGACGCAGCATCTAAAGCTACGCAGATTCGCCTATAACCTACATCCGCAGCAGAGATGAAAGGATTTTTCGGATTGATTATTTTCATGGGGTTCGTAAAATTATCCAAAATAACCTACTACTGGTCGAAAGATGCTGTACCTACTTGGACAGAATTTTCCTCGGACAATAATGAGTCGAAACTGATTTGAGCAAATGCTGCACTTTTCTCAGCAAGACGTTGACAATAAATCTAATAGATTACACAGAATTGAGAAATTGCTCCAAGTAGTGAACAGGAACTTCCAAATAACTATACCCCTTACGAACAGATCTGCATAGATGAAAGTGTGGTGCCTTTTCGCGGACGAATCATTTTTCGACAATATAATAAACAAAAAAGGCATAAATATGGTATAAAAGATTTTAAGTTAAAAATAATAATAATAACAAACATATATTTTGTAAACCTTCAATTATTATAAAACCACATCTTGTATACTTAGCCAAAAAATCAACAAAGTCTTTTTTTATACTTGGTACTGCTGTCGCTCACCGGTGAACCCTACGGCCCAAGCGGAACAACCAAGTGTCGGCGTTTAATGTGTTAATGTTAATGTAAATATTACATACAAAATTTGCGAGCCACCCGCACCGACCTACAGCACGCGCTCCATGCGGAGTCACAACAACACACGTCTGTAGCTGTCACCAGCTAGCACCACCAGGTGCCCCAGTACGTGGTGCGGGGAGACATACCTTGTGCGGTACGACCCGCGGCGGCGCGGCACACAGCACCAGGTCCCCCAGTACGTCCCGGACGGCCGCCTGCCCCGCCAGCGTGCGCCACCAGCGCACCACTCCGCCGAGCCCCGCGCGTGTCGCCGGGTCCAGCACGTGCTGCGGGAAGAGCAACGTCTTGTGTCAATATAACACAACTCCAAATCATTTTTAACATTTTCTGATGATGCATGTTATGCATCTAGTGAGTAACGTATACCTGGAATGCGTGTATGAGCGTACAGAACACAACGATGTCGGCTAGCGTGACCCGCTCGGTGACGAGGAAAGTACGTGTGAGTAGGTGCGCGTCCAGCACTTTTAACGCTGCCAGAAGGTCTTGCTTCGCGCGCTCGACGTTCTGCAAACAATCATTATGATGACAAATACCCTATTATGAGTGCAAATTACAAAATATGAAACTTAAGAAAATTTTGAGAATTGATGTCAAGATCGAACATTTAAATTACAAGTGTGGTAAATCAGAAGCGTAATTTCACCGTTTTAGTTGAGGTGGCAAAACTTTTCGCGAGGGAATCTATACCTCCCAGGGGAAAAGGGGGCCCGGGGCCACCGCCGGGAAGTTTTTGCAAAAATCGGTCAAGATAGTTTATTTTTTAAGGTATTTCTCAAATGTTTTTCACAATATTTCCACTGATATTATTTTACTTACATAGATGAAGGCATAAAGGGTGTATCTGACATCGACGCACAAACGAGTACCATGGATCCAGTATAGTGATGTAAAATGAAAAAAAAACAATGTTTCATTTTCACTTTCTTGAAAAAAAAACATGGAAAAGACTTAGCGTCGTTGTTTTTTTCTAGCCTACGTTTTAGTTCAATTATAAATTAAATTTGTAATTTGTATAATAAATCAACGTATTATTTATCCATAATTCACTACTTTCAACAACAAATCACACATATTTTTTTTACAATTGCTGTCAATCGTTGAATGTTGCCAATATTTTTATGAAATCTTGGTACTATTTTATCATAAAAGTACCGCAGGTTCAAGAATAAACCTAACTATTATGCACTCCTAAGTATTAATTTTTTAACGGTAATTGCCATAACAGTTTCAGATTTCATGCTCTTGAAAAAAACATGGTCCAGAAAAAAAACAGATTTTTTTAAGGGTTTTTTTTTTCACATTAGAAAAAAACGGTTTTTTTGCAACACTAATACAGTACATGATTCTGAACACCGAGTGGTGGAATTTTTCGTCGGCTTTTTCATGATTTGAAAAAACAATATTGTGTAGTTTTTTTTTCACTTTAGACTTTCATTAAGGACATAAATGAATATCTTAATTTTTAGTGGCATGCTGTCTAGCCTTTTCGCGAAGTTTTCGTTACGATGTCACTTGTCAGATACATCCTGTATTCGTTGGAGTACAATGTAAAATAAAGCAACACATTGAAACTATGGGTTCGGCAGTTTTTCTGGGAATAACAATAGATGCCAAACTTCAGTGGAGACCACACATATCAACCCTAGCAGGAAGGCTCAGTTCAGCCGCCTACGCCGTCAGGAAAGTAACACAATATACTGACGTTGATGCAGCTCGTTTAGTCTAATTTATTATGTCCACAGTGTTATGTCCTACGGTATTCTACTGTGGGGCAAAGCCGCTGACATACAAAATATATTTGTACTCCCAAAAACGAGCTGTCTGCGCAATTTACCAGCTCGGTGTCAGATTTTCTCAGAGAAATTTCTTTAAAGATATTGGTATTCTCACGGTTGCAATTCATGCTCTTCGCAATGCATCTTAGCCAACTTCTTATATGTTAGGCAAAATATTCACGTGTACCCCAAAAACTGTGATATTCATAATACATATTAACACCATAAACAAGGACAAACTGCGAGCCCATTTTCACCGACTTCAAAAGGTTCATAACTCTTTTCTTGGGCATGGTATAACTTTTTATAACAAGATACCCTCTGCTTAGCTAGACTTGCCTTACAATGCATTTAAAGCACAAATCAAATTCAAGCTTTGCAGCATATTATTCCGTAAATGATTATTTAAATGATAAGGAATAGCTGGTCGCTCTGATTAACTCAGGACAATGTTTGTGTTCTTTCTCCGGAATTAGCTTACTGACACGTTATATGAGTTCATATTATTCACTTTTTTTACAATAGAGAAATATGTAAGTAAGCTGTCACGCTCTTTACGCCCGGGTCTTTTATTGAAGTAATAAGTTTTCAGTTATTTACATTTTCATTTAAATATTTAAATAATATAATAAATATATTAATAATATATATTCATTTTCATTTATATACAATATGTAAAGAAAACCCTGTCCGACCCATAAGAATAATAAAGGTTAGGTAAACACTTGACCAAATATAATATAAAATTTTACATAATCATCACAGTAACAATAATAATGAATTTTGAAATAATCTTTTTTTCCCGGGTATTAATTCCAATTTCCCCGAAATTTAGTAATTTTTAAAAAACTGACAACACCATTTGTGACGGAGCGAATAGCGATGCGACCACGTGCCGCATGCCCCGCCCCCCTTCACCCGCGTGTACATGCGCGGGTGAAGGGGGGCGGGGCTATCGGGTTGTCTACCGCACATGCATTAAGTTACCTCGCTTTTTCGAAATAATATTTATTTTTTTTGGGGGATTTTTTTTTAAGTTTAGCCCGGCTTTGTGGGCATTATTAGAATCAGTTAACGATACCTAACAATACCTTCACGGATCGGACAGGGTTTTCTTTACATATTGTATATATATACTAGCTTTCCGCCCGCGGCTTCGCCCGCGTGGAGTTCGGTTATATCGCGCTTTTTAGATTACCCTCGGGAATATCATTTTTTCCGGGATAAAACGTAGCCTATGTTCTTTCTCAGGGTCTAAAGATTGTCTGTGCCAAATTTCATCAAAATCGGTTGAGAGGTTTAAGCGGGAAAGCGTAACAGACAGACAGACAGACAGACAGACAGACAGACAGACAGACCGACCGACAGATAGACAGACAGAGTTACTTTCGCATTTATAATATTAGTATGGATATACTAGCTGACCCGGCGAACTTTGTTCCGCCTTAAAGGAAATATAACATGATCTTATTTCTTAATTTTTAAATTAGGATAATTAGGGTAGCAGAAAAGTGTAGGAAAAGTCGAAACAATGAAGCTCATCATCATCATCATCTTCAACTTTTTTTATCGCCCCCCTCCTGGGCATAGCTCTCCTCTCATAAGGAAAAGTGATTGAGTGTAATCACCATGCTTGCTCAATGCGGGTTGGCGATTTCAGACTTAGTCCAGGTTTCCTTAAGATGTATTCGTTCACTTTGTAATCAATCCGGCTTGTAACATTTCATCATTAAATCGCAATAATACATAGAAGAAATTTCATTTTCTCTACTTTATGTACATAGAAGAAATTTCATTTTCTCTACTTTGTGGAGGTGCAAGGTACCAGGATAGCATAAAACTGTTTGAGAAATCGAAACAACGTTTCCGAGATCACATGCTTTTTCAAGCAATCAGCGCCCTCAGCCGGGCTGATTTGTGAATCTAAACCATTCACGGCACCACTCAAACGCATACAGAAAATATCATTTAAATCGGTCAAGCCGTTTAGGAGTTCGAGGACATACACACGTACAGCAGAATTATATATATAAAGATATATATATTGTTTTGCTTTGCTGGTACTTTGGCGTGGTAGCTGGCATATGGTCAATACTTTCATTGTTATTGTATTTTCTTGTGTTCATCACTATAGATAGTATTGTATAAAGTCATGTGTTTTTTTAAATGAACAGACAGCTGTCCTGCTGGGGAGTTTCATCCGCCACTTCTTCTTCCCAGCGAAAGCACTAGGAAGTGTCGATGGGTGGGCGTTTTGGGGGACTGTCTTATGTAATATTGACGTTAAAAAGTGCTGACTCTCAGCCTAGTTTGAATAAATGACTTTTGATTTTGAAAGATAAAAGGATTACACAAAATTAACACAACATGGGGCGTATTGCGGGAGTCGCGGAGGTACTTTTTCTTCGCCCACCTACGTATGTTCGCGGTCGGACGGTCGGGGGCTCTCTCTGGCGTGCGGCGACCGCGTCATCCCTCGCGCACATCTTGCAATCCTCGAGCAATTCTTGATTCATCAGAAGAGAACCTCCTTCCATTGTTCAGAAGTCCAATTTGCGTGTTCTTGGGCAAATCTTAGTCTCGCTTTTCTGTGAGCTGCAGTCAATTCTGGGACTCGAGCTGGTCGAAATCCTCTCAGATGCCGCTATACTACCCTCCTTCTTATTGTTCATAGGTTTACACTCATATTGCGAACTTCGAACAATCGGCTACGAGCCTCAGAAACTGTTGTGAACCGATTTCGCAGAATATTCGAGACGATGTATCGATCATCCCTCTCAGATGTACACCGTCTACGACGTTGCCCTGGCCTTCTTGTATAGGAACAGGTCTCCCTGTATCGCCGGATTGCATCTTGGATAATGGTTCGTCGATATTTTTATTCGTCCAATCCTACGCTGGCTGAACCCAGCGTCCGCAAGTGCTACAGCCCTAGCTGCGCCAGCTGCATCCAATGGCATTTTTTTTTGTCTTAACTTAATCAGTGCACTCTAACAACTTGTTTCTTTTTTAAAAACTGTTACTATAAAGTCTCAAAGCTAATGTATCCGTCACCCAAACTGAATAGCTAAAAAGACAAAATGCAACTAAACTGATTATTGTTGAATAAGAACCACAAAAGTAAACAAACTGCAGGTATGATTGTTAAGTTTAAAGCAGATAATATACCCACCATCAAATTACGGCTAGCAATCAAATCGTAAGTTAACATAAACAAACAATATTGCCTAAGATATGAGTGGAGGGTTAAATGTGCTCCTGAGTGTATTTTTTATTTTGTGTGAGACTTGTGAGAGTACAATGTGTGACTAACCTGTTTGTTGAACTGCATGATGCCGAGGTAAGGGAACACCCAGGCACAGGAGGCAGGCAGCAGTTCGCTATCAGCCCAGGAAGCCCACTGCCACACGCGGGCCTGTGTGGCTGCGTCGGCACCGCGCAGGGCCGTACTTGAAACTGTAATACACAACTTGGATAATTTATACAATCTTAAATCTAATCTTAGCTTCAATGTGTAGATTGCGACCTCCTAGATAAGGTAATGTAGTGTTAAAAATTGAGCTACAGTACATATTAACCTTTAACTGACCACTTGGACCTTCTGCTGACCACTGATCCGGACAGATGTGTTGTAACAGTTTCCTCACCGTTGGGAACTTCAGACCACTGTCTGGTGAAGTCTGTGTCGTCCTTCTCCCCTCCAGATCACGACTCTCGTGGTGAACGGAGATTGTGGCGATACAAGTCAGCAGATTGGGATGAGATGCGCCACTTCTTTGCGTCTTATCCTTGGCAGCAGGTCTGCTTCTCTTCTGACAATCCGTCGAGCTGTGCGGACGCTATAACCGATGTGGTGCGTCAAGCTATGGAGTATTTTATCCCCTTCAGCGACGTGCCCGTCGGTGGCTCAGCTCGCCCATGGTTCAATGCCGATTGTGTCCAAGCTGAACAGCTTAAGCACGCGGCATTTCTCACCTGGGTTGACGCTCGTGACCGCAGAGCTCCGGATCTAAGCTCAAAGAAGAGAGCCTTTAACCGTGCTGCCAAGTTCTACAAAAAGGCGCTTAAGAGGGCTCGCTTCGACCGTATTACCCATATTGGCAACAAGCTATCTGCGCAGCCATCCGGCAGCAGATCTTTTTGGTCCCTTGCCAAATCGGTCGAGGCGAACTTCTGTCGACCCACACTGCCTCCGCTGGTAAGGCCTGATGGAACACTGGCCCATACGGCGAGAGAGAAAGCAGGTCTCTTTGCATCTCTCTTTGCCCATAGTTCGCGTCTTGATACTGGCAGTGCTACTCCACCTAATTTACCTCATTGCGGAGCTTCAATGCCGGAGGTTCGCATTAGGAACAAGGAGGTCCTGAGAGCACTGTGTCGTCTGGACGTGAATAAGGCTAGTGGTCCAGATGGTATACCAGCGATTGTTCTTAAGGCATGTGCGCCCGAGTTGTCTCCTGTATTGACGCGCCTGTATCGCCTCTCATTTGGGACTGGTATAGTGCCCAAGTCCTGGAAACTTGCCAACGTGCAACCCACAGAACCTTTTATCTGTTCTGTGGTGCAACCCGTGCCCAAAAAGGGTAGTCGTGCCGATCCTACCAACTATCGGCCGATTTCGGTAACCTCCATACTCTGCAAGATTATGGAGCGTGTATTGAATTCGCGCCTCTTGGCTTACCTGGAAGGTAACGATCTCCTCAGTGACCGACAGTACGGTTTTCGGCGCAATCGGTCAACTGGGGACCTACTAGTGTATGCCACTCACTTGTGGGGCGAGGCCCTCGAGAAAAATGGGGAAGCGATTGCCGTCTACCTTGATGTCTCGAAGGCCTTAGACCGGGTATGGCACGCAGGCCTTTTGAGTAACAGTTTTTTTCTAATGGTAGTGAGTTAATAAATAAATGACTGGTGACAAGAGGCCTGTCAGGCCACTGCCGTAACTGGTCTATCACTACTTAGTATAAAAGTAAGTTGCTTTCTCTGTCCCTATATCCCTATGTGTGCTTAAATCTTTAAATCTATGCAACAGATTTTGATGCGGTTATAAACAAAGTGGCCCAGGGTCTTTGGGTTTCATTAGTTAATGATAAATTACTAGTTTATGAAACATAGTTAGATAATTTGTCAAAAAAGTTAAGTTCTGTAGCAAACACTTTTAGAAAAATTCATAATTTAGGTAACTGATATAGTCAGACTTGGTAAAGTAGTCTCGTCCTTCGTGTGGTACTGTTTAAAGTATATATTACAATAAAATAGTCCTCCTGCCCAAATACTCCTACAAAATGAAACAAAATTTAAGTCTTCTATTAAGAAACACTAACAGTATGTAGCCAGTGACATTTAAAGTTAAGAGGATTATATCACTGACTGAATGCTTGGCTCAATGCTGGTTTTGCTTCACAGGGGAGCATAAACTATACTTTGCCAAATAAAGGATACAGGTAAACAAACCAATCGAGGGTTATTCTGACTCACATTTTACAAATCTCCTATAATTTACATGATTATTGCCTTTTACATGGTAACTATTTATTAACAATTAATATTGCAACATAGTTTACTGTAATCACTCAAATAACATGCTATTTAGAAAAACCATTAAAAAGTAGACATTCCTTATATCACACTGGACACTGAGTCTGAGGATCTGAGTGATGACGGTGATTTGGAGAGGGAACCCAGGGCGTTGTCTGCGCGCTGTAACATGCTGGCCCGCAGATTTGCACGGTGTACCGAGCAAGTCAAGGTGACTTTATTTAAGGCCTTCTTGCCAGTCGTTCTACACTTGCAGCCTGTGGATTAAGTAAACGCAGCGTACATGCACCGCTCTGCGAGTCCAATATAATAATGCGTTCAGAATACTGTTCAGACTATGGCGCTGCTGCAGCGCTTCAGCTATGTTTGCTAAGAAAAGAGTGGATGGTTTCCATGCCATTATGCGAAAGCCCTGTGCATCTCACATGATGAGAATGCGGGCCAGCCCGAACAGCCTTCTGAGTGTGTTCGTGGACCGCTGGGACTCGCCGATGTGGCGGCACTGGATGCGACTACACACTAAGGGTGGTCGCATCCTGGGGTTGGCATAACCTGGCGATTCTGTGTGGTTCCAATTGATTGTTTTGTTTAATCTGTTTTGTGTACTAACAATAGATTTATAAGGTTTTATTTGTATTTTAAATTTTAATTTTTGGATTACTAAAATTATATGGACGTCTGAATTAAATTATTATTATAAATCATAAACATGTAAATATAAATAAACTTTTACATTAGTAGGAAATAGGATTATCCTTACAAATATTATAAATCTGATAGGGAGTTTGTTTGTTCCACTTTCACGCCATAACTACTGAACCAATTGCATTAAAATTTTGCAGGCAAAAAGTTAGAAGGATTAAATAATAGGGTACTTTTTATACTGGAAAAATTTGATATTTCCGAGGGGAATCTAAAAAACGCGATATAATAACCGAATTCCACGCGGGCGTAGTCGCGGGCGGTAAGCTAGTTAGGTACATTATACAAATCGTCTCTCTAGAAAAGGTTGTTAACATCGGTCTTTTAGAGGTAAACAACTAGTTTTTTTTTTTTTTTTAATCTACATTTTACGAGGCTTCAGTACACAAGGAGTGACTATGCCAGCCTCATGGGGAACCTCCAATACTAATAGGAATCATCTTAACCTCATTATTTCTCTCCACAAACGAAATACGGCCCCTGCCGCTTGTGAAAATGGATTGCTCAACGCTATGTTCAGCAAACCATCCCACAGCGGCACCCCAGCCAAAAATCTATCCCGTAGAGTCGCATATTGACCACATTCCAGTAACATTGCCTAGCAACAGTTTCGGGCTCAAGTATAATTAGAATTTGGAAACATTATTGAAGCTGCTTGCCATTAGAAGAAACTATATTTGCATTAATATAGGCATAATTTCTTAATATTGTATAATTACATAGTACATGTGTAATCACTTGCTATTATGTTACGACTAGTTGTTTCCCGCGACTCTGTCCGCGTGGACTTCAGTTTACAGTGCACGGTGGTTCCCATAAATTAAAAAGAACTCAGTTGATATAAAATAAGCGCCTGTTAAAATGATGGGAGCAAAATGTAGGTCCGCGTTAGCTCCCATTTTCGCAACATTTTTTGTTATTGCTCTTCCCCTATCGGTCATAGCAAGATGTTATAAAGCCTATGTCCTTTCTCTGGCTCTAAACTATCTGTGTACCAAATATCATTACAATCGGTTTAGTAGTTTTGGCGTGAAAGCCGGACAGACAGACAGAGATACTTTCACATTTATAATATTTTATAGATTTACTAGGTAAGTCTTTCATTGACTTTATTGTGCTCTGGTGGTTGGGAGTATGTCATGCTCACTGATGGTGGTGTGTATGGTATCATTAAGTTCCGTTCAAAATGGTGCTGATCCCTACATCATGTGTAAACGCAAACAGTCAGTGGGGACTGGTAATCTCTTAACTCCCAACTTAATTCCTGAATTGCTTTTGTTTTCTCTTAGAATGCTTATAACATGTACATCTTCCTGCATCAATGCAATTCATGAATGATGTAATGAAATAGTTTGTAGGTAACAGTTTTATGATTTTAAAAGAATGTCAATGTTACCTGTAATTGGTTTTATTGAAATAAATGTTTCCATTTTGATAGAAATAGTCTGTTTAGTGTACTTTTACTATTTGCATAGTGTAATGTTGTATGATATTATATTGTGGGAAAATGCTGCTGGCATCTTTGTTTTGTAGAATCAAGATGTTTGATCAATTTATAAATTAAGTACAAGAAATCCTCTCAGAGAAATTTATAGGGATTTATGTTATGAATGCCATCTCACTAAATATAAAATTGTTTATAAAATACAGTGTACCTAAATTTATTGTACCTACAACATGGCTCAAGAAAATAGGTGGCTCTTCCAGATGCCAATGTATGTTTCATGAAACAGAACTAATCTATGTACAGATGACAGCACATCAAACTACTACAATCTGTCAGATTTCCTTATTAGACATCTATAGCATTAAAGCAGCAAGCAGGTAGGTTGACCTGCTGTAGTCCGTACATCTCTGCCACAGGTTATGATGGCATAGGTTACAGGTTAATGGCCCCCTGATACATTCATTCATAACTCCGGCAGTTTTAATGGATTAATATATTGAATCTTAAGATAGTCTACCATTAAGAGCCGACAGGGTCCATATTGATCTTTTTATCTTGTAATACCATGTATGTAACCCATACAATGTTATTTAATACAGACTTGAATAATGAGCATAAAAACTAAACATAACTATAAATTAGGAGTGTCCTTGTGTTGCTGGATTACTAACAAACAATTGAGAGTTCTGCGAATTATTACGTTTCGCCAAATTCTGCTTATAAGAACAATAATGGAACAGACCACTATAGGATCTTTTGCAGGTTAGTAACCGCAGCTGTTTGATGTATTTAATGATATAATTAGGTATGAATACTTACCATAATAGGCGATGGCATTGCTCTCGGTCAGTAGAACCTTTCCATCAGCACTTTCGTACGCAGGCACCTACAATAAATCGCAAAATTTACACGTCACCCTCACAAAATACAACCACCAACACCGGACCGGTTTAATCACGAATTTGATAAGAAAGGCACTCACTTTACCGGCTGGGAATTTTTTCAAGAATTCCGCTGATTTGTTAGTTTCACCGAACACAAAGTTAGGAGCTACTTTCACATCAGCTCCGGAGTACTGTGCGGCGATCAACGCCTTATAAGCACGGAAGTTTTCTGGATAGGTGTAAAGTACCTATAAAAATAAAGATATCGCACATCAGTAAAGTTGTTAATTATGTTTATTTGATGGAAATTAAAGTAATAACAATTCGATTAGCAAGATTTTTCACGATAAGTTTTAACCTACCCCGGCCGCCATGGTTGAAACTTCTGAAAGAGAGGGTGGGAAGAAAGCGGAGCGGGGAGGTGGGACCGGCTGGCTAACTTTGACATTGACAGTGACATTTGGTTGACAGCATAGATTAATTTACGTGTTATCGTCTATGGCTAGAACAAATTAGGAGGTTTGGCGGGAATGTCAAGATGAGTGTCACGCTCATTTTTCATTGAACTTTTAAAATTATGAAAAAATAAAAAAAAATAAAAAATAATATAAATTATTTTTAAATTACTTTTATTATTATTAGTGTCGTTTACTAAATAAAAACGCTTGATTTATGTAGTAATAAGTGCATTCAGTGAATAATTCAAAAAGAACAGTGAAATATTGTAGCATAGTGGCCTCATCATGTCTTTACGCTAAACCGCTCTTTATCGTCCAAACGCGTAAAACGAAAGGAGTTAGTTTAGGTTAAGTTATGCTAGGATAAGTTAGGATAAATTAGGATAAGTTAGGATAGATATTTAATGACGAAAAAAAATTACTGAAGACCTGGCTGTATGGCGTACTATGCCTTTGCCTTTTCCATTCGCCCGAACGGAAAGAAATGAACCAAAAACGTCTATGGCTAACGTTGACAGAGTGACAGCCGCCTCTAACAAAAAATATACATAAAAAACGGGAGTTTTGAGAAAAACCGGATTTGTCCCGCGCATTTTTCATTGAACTTTTAAAATTATTTATAGTGTTGTTGACTAAATAAAAGCGCGTGATTTATGTAGTAAAAAGTGCATTCAGTAAATAGTTCATAAAGAACATTGAAATATCGCCGCTTAGTGGACTAAAACCTCCCTCAAAGACGGTTAACGCGGCCGTCTTTTCAACTGTCATTGGCGATATCCGGTTTTGGCGGGAATGTCAAGATGAGTGTCACGCTCATTTTTCATTGGACTTTTAAAATTATTTATAGTGTCGTTTACTAAATAAAAACGCGTGATTTATGTAGTAAAAAGTGCATTCAGTGAATAATTCAAAAAGAACAGTGAAATATTGTAGCATAGTGGCCTCATCATGTCTTTACGCTAAACCGCTCCTTATCGTCCAAACGCGTAAAACGAAAGGAGTTAGTTTAGGTTAAGTTATGTTAGGATAAGTTAGGATAAATTAGGATAAGTTAGGATAGATATTTAATGAAAAAAATTACTGAAGACTTGGCTGTATGGCGTACTATGCCTTTGCCTTTTCCATTCGCCCGAACGGGAAGAAACGAACCAAAAAAAAAAAAATGGCGATATCCACGCACCATTATTGTGAAATAAAAAGGGGTTTGGCGGGAATGTCAAGATGAGTATCACGCTCATTTTTTATTGGACTTTTAAAATTATTTATAGTGTCGTTTACTAAATAAAAACGCGTGATTTATGTAGTAAAAAGTGCATTCAGTGAATAATTTTACTTTTTTCATGGCTCTAGAAGTCGGTGTTTTGGGGTTTCTGTTGTTTATCTCGCCACCGACTTCTAGAGCCATGACAAAAATAAAATTATTTTTGTCCTGTTAAGTGTTTTTTTTACGTCGGTTTCTATTTTTTTGTAAAAAGTTTTTATTCATGCTTTTCAGTAAACTTTTTTATAAAATTACATTTTTCACCTCATAACAATATACATGGCAGCCATAACCGTTGTTATAATAAGTTCTCATCAATACGAAAAAAGCACTATCTCAAATACTACTGAACTGATTTTGACGAATCTTATAGTATTTCCTAAGTTACACAAGGTACAATACGGTTACAGGTACAATACATAACGGTTTCCTAAGGTACAATACATAGTACAACAAAAAAAGCGCGCACAAACATACGGGCGAAAGTTCATACAAAGTTGGGCCTGCCTGTACAGCAACGACTATTGCATTAAATCGTTACAATATTATTACTACATAAATAAATGTGGTTTAAAAAAAATAAAAATACATTCTTTTAAAAAATATCAAACTAAAAAGTTAAAAATAATTTAAAAAAAGCGTGAGGCGCTTTGTGCCGTAATTTTTGTTTAATAAGCGCCTCGCGTTTTTTTTTTTTAATTATTTTTAACTTTTTAGTTTGATCATTTTTAAAAGCATGCTTTTTTAGTTGTTAAACTATATTTATTTTCAACTTTTTAGTTCGATATTCTTTTTTAATAAAAAACGATCGAACGAACGAACGTATTGAAAACGGTGGGACATTTTATGGTATTATCGCTGACTGGAATTTTTAAACTATAGTTGAGCCAAATTCGATAAAGAATAGAGGTAAACAAACCGTTGCTAGGCAACGAGTAGTTTACGCCTGAAAGACAGATGTTACCAACCTTTTCTACATAGATGATTTTCATAAAAGTAATAATCCTACTTCCTACTAATCTAAACAGTTTATTTATGTTTAGATATTTATGATTTGCATAGAACGCTTAACCTCATCATCATCATCTCAGCGTTTATCCCGGTTGCATCCGCGGCTTTCGCGTTGGAGCCCGGGGTCCGCTTTCCTGCACATTCTCCTCCATTTCGCACGATCTTTAGCGTCCTGTGGTAAGAGCTTGTTGGCACGCATGTCATCTCTTACAACGACAAGCCAGCACTTCTTTGGTCTACCCCGCTTGTTCCGGCCCGGCGGAGGCGCCATGGCAAGACATTTGTTACCCACGTAACATGCCGGTTTGCGTAAGACGTGGCCGTACCAGCGTAGGCGACCCTCCTGCAGTTTGTCTGCAATGTCACGGACACGAAGGCTGCCCCGGATGCGGGAGTTCCTGATGCGGTCTTTCCGCGTAACTCCACACATCCACCGCAGCATATTCATCTCCGTGACACGCAGCTCCTGCTTGTGTCGCTCAAGCACAGGCCACGCCTCACTGCCATACAGGAGAACAGGTCTAATGATGGTTTTATAGACCTGCCCCTTAAGCTTAACCGGCATTTTGGGGTCACAAATGACACCTGTCACCTCACGCCATTTCGCCCAAGCTGCGGAAATACGTGCCTTGACGTCGCAATCAATGTCGCCGGACGCGTGAAGCACAGACCCCAAGTATTTAAACTGGTCCGTGCGCTCGACCATGTCTCCGCCTATGCGCACAGACATGGGGTCTGTCGTGTTGCTGGCCAAGTATACGGTCTTCGACACGTTGAGTTTCAGACCTCCGTTCTCAAGCGAGTCCTTCCACGCATTCACACGCCGCACCAACCGTTCCCTGTCCGCGTCCGCCAGCGCGATATCGTCAGCATACATGAGTAGCCAGGGAGGCTGCTCATGTGAGTCCTTGATACTGGCCGACAAAACGTCTAATATCACGCTGAACAGAAACGGACTAAGGACGGATCCCTGGTGGACTCCGACGGTGATGGGGAAGGGTTTAGTGTCGCCAACAGCGGTCCTGACAACGGAATCGGAATTGAGGTACATGTCTCGAATTATGTCGACATAGGCTTCAGGTACCCCTTTGGACCTCAGTGCCCACCAGATCACCCCTCGAGGGACACAGTCGAAGGCCTTCTGCATATCTAGAAAGAGCATATGCAGAGGCGTGCTCTTCGATCTGTATCTCTCCATGGCGATCCTTAGTGCGAAGATAGGGTCCATGGTTCCGTACCCTGGCCGAAACCCATATTGACACTCCGAGACAGCACACTCCTGCCGGATTCGGGAGTCTACGATCCTCTCAAAGATTTTCATGGTGTGAAAATTTTCATAGAACGCTTAACCTATTTGAATGAAATATGACATACATGTAAGCTAATTTCCTAATAGGTTACATTTTTTGATACATATATATTACAATTAGTCCATTTTTGAAAATATTAGTGATATTACAATGCATGTGTTATGTAGTTGATATAAAAGTAATTAAAATACGCAAAATTGTATTGACAAATGCCTCAACTTTATTCATTGGTTGAATTCCACAAAATGTGTTTAATATCTGGATTTCATCCATCTTTCTTTTTTTGTAGGGCTATCACGTCAAATTAATGTCGACTTTTTAATGGTTTTTCGAAATACGAAGTTATTATGCATGTTCTTTTAGTGATTCTATTGAAATATGCTGCAATAGGAATTGTTAATAAATAGTTAGCATGTAAAAGACGATAATCATGTAAATAACAAGAGATTTGTAAAACGTGAGTTGTGATAACCCTAAATTGGTTTGTTTACCTGTATTCTTTATGGAGCTTGGCGGGAATATAGAGTTATGTTTGTTTGTCAAAAATAATATGCAATTTTTTAATTTTAAATGGACTCAAACAGAAATGTTCGTAGACAATATAAATATAATATTAATTTGCTTTGTGTAAATAATATGATTTATTATAAAAGTACATATATTACTGCCATTCGTGTGTATAACCAACTGCCAATAGCAATTATGCAATTAAATGGAAATATATATAAAACAGTGTTAACGATATTTTTAATTGATAATGTGTTCTTTAATTTAAATGAATATTTTGGTAAAAAGTAATAATGTAATTTAGACTTGTCGTATTGTTTATAATCTTTTATTTCTTTGATATTGCATGTCCGACTTGGATAGACTGTTGAGCCAAAGCATTGTATTTACACAATTAAATAAAACCAATATGTACACAGTTACGCAATAAATGAATCTTTATCTTTATCTGTTTAAGCATTACTTAAAACTAGTTTCAACCAATCAGAAGGCTTCAAACGAGACTTTAACTTCAAAAGAGCTTGAGTTTTGAGTGAAGTTCTGTAATACGGACCTAATGATCGGGTGGCTTCACCGTTCGCAAAATTTTTGTTATTAGTATGCACGGCAATATAGTGGCCACACCATGACCTTACCCCAAATTCCTCCTTGTCGGCCACACGCGGGAAATGAAAGGAGATAGGTTAAGTTAAGCTAGGGTGGGCTTCGCATCTTTGCTTGGCTTTTTTCGGCTTGGCTGCTGCGTTTTCTCGCACTAGAAGACGTACCCAGTCCGGCCCCTCCTTAAGGGGAGACCATTGTGGGCCCGCCTTTTGGCGGGAATCACCGGCGGGGGATTGGTTGTTCAGGCTGTGCCGATTTCCTATGACCCCGCCACTCAGGCGATGTTGTTGTGCCGCTGTGGGTTTAGTGGGTATTCCCGGCTTCGGCTGGGCGAGTCCCACACACGCCCTTCGGGGTATGGTGCGTAAATGCATTACCACAGGGTCAAAAAAAAAATGGAACAAACAAAACAAAAAAAAGCTTTTGGTTTTTAGGTTTTTAAAGAAATATCAAAACGACTGATTGATATTTCAGATGATCCAAGGGCTGGCTTTTATCCTATAGACTTTGCTTTTATCTTCGCCAGAGGCTAAGCAGTGTCATGGGTAGGTACGTGGCAATACTGGCAATGCCACTAGTCCAAAGAGTATAATAATATTATAGGGTTCTCTAGTCGTTTAGATGCATTACCAGTCGACAGTGAAGAACAAAAAGTTGAAATGCCATTCATTTCGTTGGCCGGTGGACTTGAGAACGATATAATAAAAAAAAAAAATTTGATCACCAAAACATTGTGTGTGGTCCTATATCTCCATTTACTTAATTATGATTACGTATAAATAAAGGATATTTGTTGATTGTGTAAAATAAATACTTATATATTTTGTATTTGTTTGCATAAGTTTAGTAGACTTTAGTTATTGTAGTCTGTAGTAATTTAATAATCTGTGCGTTTATTTAGATCGATGCTGTGTAGGTGCAGTGAGTTTTCATTTGCGACGACTGATTAAAATTTGCAAAATTTTGTATAATTGTCGGTTCATTTTGATATACAAACTTTGTGTAAATACAAACAAAATGGTTAGTATAGATGTTTTTGTTTATTGTATGCTATACCGAAAAAAAACTTCTACCTAACGTAGAAGTTTTTGGGACAGGGTCTCTTTGGACGGGGTCCTTTATTTTCCGAGACTGCACCGGTGCAGCGGTGTACGTTAATGCTCTTGCATCGACAACAATCGGGATAGCGATAATAATCATTTGTAACTGATTTCTGTGTACGAGCCTCTTGTAATACTCCAATCGGAGGTAGACAGTAACGCCTTGCATAAATTTATTTTTGCAGGGTAACGAGAATTCTATTCCCATGGAACTATGTTCAAACTGTGAGTATTGAACTTGCTATACATCCGAGATATCTCTTTCTGATTCTCCTCTCTTATCTTTTTATATAACACTGTTAAATTAACTGCTTAGTTCTTGCTTAAAGTGTTTTAGAGATTTAAATATAAGTAACTTAAATTTTATTTGATAATAAATAATCCATTTGACAACAAAAACATAAGTTGATGATAAATTAAATTTTGGTTTCTGTTCTACATCAACCATAGTAAGAAGGAGTTGCTTTCTATGTATTAATATGTATGTGTGGCCAACACATGTGCTCACCCCCTAACTACTGACCGTGGACCACTAGAGTCCGAACTAATATATCACTACCATGTAGGGTGTGCAAATAAAGCATAACAAGAGGTTTGTTTTCAGCGCGTGTAAACTGCATTGATTTTAAGGTGGAGAACTGTGAGTGTCGTAGAGTCACTCGCCTCCGATGTTCATCTACATGTTAGAGTACCGCACGCACACACATTAGTGTCCAGAACAATTTTTCAGTACTGCCATATCTTGATTAAAATCTCACAAGAACCATGTTCACTAGGACAGCCCAAACATTGTCTACTGTCTTTTTCAAGGCTCTTAACATTTCATTTTCCTGTAGCAATGTTTTAATTAAATTATTACTTGATTTAATTGAAATTATTTAACTATCAATTGGAATAAATATTTGAATTGATATTATATTTTTGTCCTTTTATAAAGCTTTATATTTCTTTCGATTTTAATTGTTCAAGATTTCTACAAACTGTTCTTATTACTAGGCAGGATGTTGTGCTGTTTTTAGCATAATTCCTCCACCTTAATGTAAAGCAATTATGTTAAAAATTGTTCTGGATACGATTCTACATGAGATCCATAGTTATGTTTTGTTAGTGCATCCGCGTCACAGCCAGCCTCTAGTTAGATATTTTTAAGCTCTGGATGTTAGAATGCTACTGTGTACTACTCAGGTGCGAGGAATCTATGCAAGCAGGAGAGAGAGGTCAGCTACATGTACAATTGTACATAACACCATCCCCGAGTCACTGTGCCTTGTCCAATCAGTAGTCATTAATGAAGGAACACTTTTATATATCACATTAAGTTATTGAAGAATTCAAAAGAAGAGTACATTACATCTTATGTGCTTCTTTAGTGACTTGTGGATGTGTCAAACTCTGTATGATCTATATTAAAACATGTCAGGTCGCACAATGACTGTACTTTGTCATTAAATGTTAACAGCATAAGTAAACGCTTGAGTTAGCTGTTACGGTGCCATCCGTCACCGTCGGACGACAAGCCGTCCTCGTCGGAGACTTAAAATAGCCTCCGGACCGCCTGCGCCCGCTCGCGGCCGCCACGCTTCGCTTCGCTACGTGTGCAGCGACCTTTTGTCTACTGCTTGGTCGCAGATTGCTAAACCATGGGCGATTTAACGCTCGAGAGTATACTCTCTCTCTCTTTGCATTGACATAAGATAATACTGACCTTTGTCGTGGCTTGTGTTAGTCAGTGTTGTGTGTTTGGTAGGCGACTTCCGCTCGGCTCATTCGGCGTAGCGCCGCCGCCGTGCGCTAGTCAGTCCGTTAGTCGGTGTCACATACACACGGGGATTCGGCTTACACAGCCGCTTTTCACACATTTTCCGAAACTCATGTATTATTAGGGTGCTCACTGTTGTACCCGGCTCCTCAAGATGTCGCAGTCGACACCTCTTGCCCTGGTTTGTTCTCTCGTCATGAATCCCTGTCTGTTTGTTGCACAACTGACCGTATTTATCGATGATATCGATTTTCGTTTTAGGTAAACAAAACATATACGTTTACATAGATAGATTTGAGTTAATACTTTAAAAAGTTTAAATTGTAAAGGAATGTAAAATCCGTGCGCATCCTTAGTACCTATTGCTTTG
The DNA here is from genome assembly GCA_017933935.1 of Sesamia nonagrioides. Classification (NCBI taxonomy): domain Eukaryota; kingdom Metazoa; phylum Arthropoda; class Insecta; order Lepidoptera; family Noctuidae; genus Sesamia; species Sesamia nonagrioides. The sequence goes on along the minus strand of JADWQK010001047.1, from coordinate 350,943 downwards.
TATGTTTAAATAGTATGGTACAGCCAACAACAAAGCTCGATAAAAACTAATGAGTGCGCTCACGTATTATTATTTGCATTTGTTCACGTTTTTTGTGTACACGAGAGCACGAGATCCGAGCCGGCAGTCGCCCGGAGCCCGCTCGTGCCCGCAGCTCGTCCTGCGTTCCGAGCCAGCAGTCGCCCGGAGGCCGCTCGTGCCCGCAGCTCGTCCTGCGATCCGAGCCGGCAGTCGCCCGGAGCCCGCTCGTGCCCGCAGCTCGTCCTGCGTTCCGAGCCAGCAGTCGCCCGGAGGCCGCTCGTGCCCGCAGCTCGTCCTGCGATCCGAGCCGGCAGTCGCCCGGAGCCCGCTCGTGCCCGCAGCTCGTCCTGCGTTCCGAGCCGCAGTCGCCCGGAGCCCGCTCGTGCCCGCAGCTCGTCCTGCGATCCGAGCCGGCAGTCGCCCGGAGCCCGCTCGTGCCCGCAGTTCGTCCTGCTTTCCGAGCCGGCAGTCGCCCGGAGCCCGCTCGTGCCCGCAGCTCGTCCTGCGTTCCGAGCCGGCAGTCGCCCGGAGCCCGCTCATGCCCGCAGCTCGTCCTGCGATCCGAGCCGGCAGTCGCCCGGAGCCCGCTCGTGCCGCAACTCGTCCTGCGTTCCGAGCCGGCAGTCACCCGGAACCCGCTCGTGTCCGCAGCTCGTCCTGCGTTCCGAGCCGGCAGTCGCCCGGAGCCCGCTCGTGCCCACAGCTCGACCTGCGATCCGAGCCGGTAGTAGCCAGGAGCCCGCTCGTGCCCGTAGCTCGTCCTGCGATCCGAGCCGGCAGTCGGCCGGAGCCCGCTCGTGCCCGCAGCCCGACCTGCGATCCGAGCCGGTAGTAGCCAGGAGCCCGCTCGTGCCCGCAGCTCGTCCTGCGATCCGAGCCGGCAGTCGGCTGGAGCCCGCTCGTGCCCGCAGCTCGACCTGCGATCCGAGCCGGTAGTAGCCAGGAGCCCGCTCGTGCCCGCAGCTCGTCCTCCTGCGATCCGAGCCGGCAGTCGCCCGGAGCCCGCTCGTGCCCGCAGCTCGACCTGCGATCCGAGCCGGCAGTCGGCCGGAGCGCCCTCGTGCCCGCAGCTCGTCCTGCGATCCGAGCTGGCAGTCGCCCGGAGCCCGCTCGTGCCCGCAGCTCGTCCTGCGATCCGAGCCGGTAGTCTGCATAAATGCTAGATCTACGCAAATGTCTGCGTACATTGTATGAAATAACGCATTGCGCTATAAGGCCGGAGCGGGAGACATCGTTAGAATATTCATAAACTTGACTATGGCATTGCAATCTTTCATACATAACAGACTAGTCGGCACAGCGTTACGAGTGTTACGAGTGCGCTTGTGACGTGACTCATTCAATAGGGCCAACACAGATTGTCATTGGCTGTTCGTAATAGAGTCTTTGTACTTGCATATAGACGGACCACATTGGTTAGGCGTGGATATTTATGAGTGAAATGAAGTCGTTTATTAAGAAAGTAGGATCACTGATCACTTTTACACGTCATGTTTATTTTTTTATTTACCTGCTTTACCTATTATTGGAAGTACCTATAAACGAAGTTGCATAGTAAATGTGTAGGTATGTTATATAATATTTGCAATACTTAAAGAGATAGTTCATTATTGAATGTTTTAAGTAGAAGATGTTATATTGTTGTATTATACTAATGCATCTGTTTCACGATTTCGACAGTGTTGCGCTGCATGCCTAAATGCTACATGTTTGATTTGCCTAAGTTGCCTGGTGTATCGATATCGCTGCGGGCCGAGGTCACATGTGTGGTGTGTATCATGGCCTCGACCCGGCGACTATTAATCGATATTTTGTATGAAATATTAGTGTCGGTTCCGATATAGAAGTTCCGCTACATATTTTAGATGTAACAGGAATGCTCCTCAATCTTTCAATCGTTGAATTTTTAGTCTGAGTGTCATGGGACTGATACACTGTAAACCCACAGTCTAAAAATCATAGTCGTCCGACGAAGACGTCTAGAGAGAGCAATCGTGCGGGGTGTGAGGGACGCGACGCTGGTAAGCGGCACCCGAGCTGCGAACAAAACGATGTTCGTTGCTCGGTATCTATCATGAAGGGCTAACACGTGTTTGTTTCTTCGTTTGTTTTATAATTTGATATGAGTGTCAATTTTGAGTATAATTGGGCTGTTTGTAACGAAGAAGCCATCCTTTTTTGACATCCAAAATGGCGGACGTCATTTTATTATAATTTAATATGGGTGTCAATTTTAGTAAATATAATTGTGAAAGCACCACAAGTACAACAAAGCTATCCCTTCTGAAATCCAAGATGGCGGACGGCAATTTAAATGTTTATTAATATGATATGGGTGTTAATTCCGAGGTCGATTGGGGTGCTGGTTACGAAAATGCCAAATAAATAACTTAAATCTTTCTCGAGTTGTTCCCTTAGTCAAAATAGCAAATTAATTAAATATAATACAGCTATCGATGTTCATCTACAATAAAGAAATAATTTCATAAATATTGTTTATTTGTGACAACCCTGGCCGATGCGGTACTGTCTAGACGATGATGTCATTTTACACGAGATCAAAGGCGTCGACCTACTGTATGATTTTTATACTGTGGTATACCTGCGGGTACGTGACGCGGCTCACTGAATGGGTTAACGCAATTAAGCATAGTCTTGTATCAGTCGCAATAAAGGCAACGATAATGACACACAGACTGAAATAAGTATGAGTTGTTGAGCAATGTGTATTGTGTACATACACGTAGCGAGTGTGCTGCCGCGGCCGGGGCTGGCGAGGCCGGGTCCGGCTGAAAGTGTTTGTGTGTGCAGTCGACGCGGACGAGATCCGGCGCCTGGGCAAGCGCTTTCGCAAGCTCGATCTGGACAACTCGGGCGCGCTGTCCATCGACGAGTTCATGTCGCTGCCCGAACTGCAGCAGAACCCGCTGGTGCAGCGCGTCATCGACATCTTCGACGCTGACGGAAACGGAGAGGTAAGCACCACTTCGCTGTACAGCCGTTTGCTGTTGTTTGTTTGCTGCCCTTCGGCACACTACAGCATATTGAACTTTGTTATTTTTAATTCGCTTTTAATAGATACGGTACGTAAGGTGTTCAGCTGGAACAGGTTAGTTAAGGCATTACCATGGGCAAAACACAGCGCAAGCCGTTTTTATGTAGTTTTTCGGAGTTCAACTTATTAAAAATACATAAATTTTCTCCATAATCTTGGCTCCAAAATTATAGTTTTTTTTTACTAAATATAATGTTTAAATAATTCCTTCACAACGAAACCACTGACAAGAGAAATAATTATCATAAACGTGCATCTCCTCGAAAAGTAAACATTATTTAGATTGTGTTCTTACACTAATGGATAGGCAATTTCATGACGAACATTATTGTAGAAATATTTTTTTAAAACGACCAAAATAAAAAAATTATTCAACAATCTGAGCGTATTCGCCATCATTTCTCTTGCCCGGGCTATTGAGATTCAGTATGCCACAAGCTCTCGAAGGTGGAACCCGTGTCGTTCGTCAACGCGCGGTCCGCTCGCTCACGCACCGCATGTCGCATAGAGCTACTATTATAAAGTGTCTTTGTTATTGATGCTTATTTTGGTGTTCGTTTTTTTAACCGATTTCAAAAAGGAGGAGGTTGCTCAATTATATACTATGTTTAATTTTTTTTTTTTTTGTTTGCGAATAATTTCGGCTAAAATTTGGTATTTCGATGAATTTTGGGTATTTCGACATGGGTGTCGTGATAGAGGTTTTTGGGGGTGCTAATCACGAAAATGACGTCATTTTTGAAATCCAAGATGGCCGACAACAATTTTATGATATTTTGATATGGGTGTCGCGACAGCGGTTTTCGGGGGTGCTGATCACGAAAATGACGTCATTTTTTAAATCCAAGATGGCCGACACCAATTTTATGACATTTTTACATGGTTGTCGTGAAAGGGGTTTTTGGGGGTGCTGATCACGAAAATGACATAATTTTTTAAATCTAAGATGGCCGACACCAATTTTATGATATTTTGACATGGGTGTCGTGAAAGTGGTTTTCGGGGGTGCTGATCACAAAAATGACGTCATTTTTGAAATCCAAGATGGCCGACACCTATTTTATGATATTTTGACATGGGTGTCGTGATATGGGTTTTCGGGGGTGCTGATCACGAAAATGACGTCATTTTTTGATATTTTGACTTGCGTGTCGTGACCAGGGTTTTCGGGGGCGCTGCTCACGAAAATGACGTCAATTATAAGCTATAGCATAGCTTCTATTTCTTTTTCAAAGTCAAAAATAAAAGATTAAAAGTTTAGTAAAAACGGTGGCGATTTAGCCACCGTTTTTCGTACTCTTTCGATGACGTCACTGGTAAAAAATAAATAAACTACAAAAAAGAAAATGTGTACGTTAACTAGCAGAATAAAAAAATAACATGTCATAAATAACTAATAAAAATTTTCCTACTAACTACATACTGCAGAACTCGGTGTGAACACCTTTGCGATTTACCCCGCAGCTACGCGCAGGATTGCGTTTTTTATCTGCATTTCATGCAGATCTGCAGCCCTGCGGGTGAGCGCAGATTCGTTGTATGCTACTATGCATTTTTCTGTACAAAATTTGGTACTTGCGAACATCTATACTAATATATAAAGGTGAAGAGTTTGTTTGTTTGAACGCGCTAATCTCGGGAACTACGGATCCGACTTGAAAAATTCTTTTTGCGTTGGATAGCCTATTAATCCAGAAAGGCTTAAGGCTATAAAACATCACGCTGCGACTAATAGGAGCAGAGCTTAATTAACTCCACGCGAACGAAGTCGCTGGCGGCCGCTAGTATAAAATATAAATAATTATAATTGCATAAGTTGATAAAAAAATGCTATGCAATAGCTTTACCGCGGCAGTCCCCGAGTGCCACACGTTTTTTTTTTTATTAGAAAGATATCTTCAAGGTAGTCTCATGTTAAGAAAATTAAGGTCTGATGATGGAAGACTAGGGAAATCTAGGAGACATTGAAAAACTCATAGGGGTGCCTAGGGCATTTCTAAGTTTTTTCGTTAAGTGTTTTAACGCAATACAATTTAGTAAAGTTCGGAGTTGATGATGGAGCCGGGAGACAGCCGAGGGAACTCCTTAACGATTCACATCAGCTGCCTCGTGTTTGTGCATATTGATAAGAACTTTACACCTAAATGAGTTGTGATTGTCATTAAAGCTCTAATGATGAAGACAAAGGTCAGTTAAGGGAACTCCTCAAAGGTTTACAATAGTTACCTTGAGTTTGGACTCAATTCATTTATATTGATGAAAACTTTACACACATATAGGTTAAAATGAAGGTCTGCAGTAGATCTGATGATAGAGCCGAGAGAAATTCGAGAGAACTCCTCAACGATTCACAGCAGCTACCTTATTTATCTCTTGTTATCTTATCTCTTGATTAATTTGTATTGATTGTTATGATCATTAGGAGTCTGATAATGAAGACGAAGGACAGCCTGTTGAGGGAACTCCTCAAAGGTTTACAGTAGCTGCTTTATGGTTGGACTTAATTCATTTCATTTCATTGATGAGAACTTTGCACCCGTATGAGTAAAAATGAAAGTCTGAATTACTATCAGCTGTAGAAGTCCTATTCCACCTCAAAGACTACTGTCGCCTGCGCTAAACCGGCCACGCACACTAACGCATTTTTTTTTATCGCAGTCTTCGTCTTTCTTTAAAGTAATGCAAAATTTCGCTACTTCATTTGAACTTAAGTTAGCGGCCGCACTTAACAATGGTGCTAGCAAAAGCGAGCGATTGTGGGTTCGATCCTTAATAACGGCAGTTTTTGTTGTTTCATATAATTTAAAATCATGATAATTGATTTGTATTTTAAATAAAAATGTTTGCAAAAAATATTTAAACGAATAGGATTTATTTTTAAATATTTATACCAAAAAAGGTTTTTATTATGTGTTTTAGTTTACTATAGATGTAATATAATAACAAACAATAAGCATATTATAATGCAATATATTATAATGTTATATATTATTCGGTATAGATATACTTATAATAATAAATGAAACAAACTTTGATATGTCAGCATTGTAATATTTTATATAAAAGTAATCCCTGACAAACTTGTGATATTGTTATGGTAAAAAATATTAAAAAAAAACATTTTTGGTTTTTAGATATGAAAATGATAAATATTACCTATATGTTATCATTAAAGAGGTTATAGCTTAATTATTCATTTTCTTAAAGAAAAGAGGATTGAAGCTTAACCTGAATATTATTACAATCATAAAATATCTACACTTAGAACACAAAACAGTGCTTATTACATTAACATTTTTTTTTCATCCTGCAGTGACTTTTTTCGGAGTTTGATGCCATGAGATTATAATGTTCAAGCGCTTTCTTAGTTCAATAGTTAACGAACTTATTTCTTATCGAATTCCGAAATTATTGTTTTTATAATTTACCAAAAGTAATTTGTATTGAAATTGCAAAATGCGACATCTGTTAACCATTAAGCCAACCGAACATATTACTGTCACTTAGCTAAATTACTTTACGAGTTGGTTTAAAGCCCGTTATTAAGATATACATTTCTGGACACATTGCTGTACGATCTTTGCTTTCTTTTTAAATTAATAACAGTTAAGTCTAATAAAAAAAATAAATGGGTTTCAACTGGTGTCAGAGTATGTAGTAGGAAACAAAGAAAATTACTATGGAAATACAGGCGCGAAGCATCGAATAGTAAAAATAACTTTAGAAATTATTCGCGCAGTTTTCGGAAAATTATTAAACTAACACAAAGAGCACAAAACAACTATTTCATTAACACATCAAGTAATGAAGCAAAAGCATCATGGCAAGTTATTCATAATAAAGTTCGAATCACTGAGACTATTTCCCAAATTAAAATACACAATACTACCGTTACTAATCCGACAGACATTGCCAATGCATTTAATGACTATTTTATTGACCAGACACTGAATAATATGACGACCGGACACTATGAATCTGATAAATAATCCCAACTCAATGTTCATGCACCCAGTAGTACTGCAAGATATTATGAGAGCAATACAATTACTTAAAAACAAACGTAGCACTGGTTATGACGGTATATCAACATGGGTTATAAAACTCGTATCAGACGACATTGCTTTGCATTTGTGTCATATTTTCAATTTATGTATCAGTACTGGGGTATTTCCGGATAGTTTAAAAACAGTTATAGTAAAGCCACTTTAAAAAAAAAAAAAAACAATAAAGAATCTAGCAAATTATAGAACAATTACTTTAATACACATTTTTTCCACAGTTATGGAAAAAATAATTTATGAGTCAATAAATAATTTCATATCCAAATATAATATTTTAAGTTCGGAACAAAAGGGTTTCAGAAAGAATAAAGGCATAAATACAGCCGTTTATGATTTACTAAATGTTATATTGCAAAATGTATATAAAAAGGTACCAGTATGTGCTATTTTTACAGACATGTCAAGGGCTTTTGATTGTGTTGATCATGACATTCTTTTAAAAAAACTATACACCATAGGCATCAGAGGAAATGTACTTAGTCTTTTACAATCATACCTAAAAAATCGCAAGCAGCACACAGAAATTTCTAGGATATGTCTAAAAACCAAGCGTGAAGAAAAATATCTATCTAAGGCTAGAGTTATTAGATATGGCGTACCACAGGGCAGTGTGCTGGGCCCTTGCTCTATATTAATGATTTACCTCGCCACATTGAACATCAAATGGTCTTATTTGCTGACGATAGTACTGCCTTAACTAAATGTATTGACAAAAAAACCTATGAACATGACATAAATAATACTTTGATAAATGTAATACGCTGGCTTGACGACAATAATTTAGTAATCAATATACAAAAGACTAATGTAATGCATTTTTATCAGCGAATTCCACCAGAAGACTTGCATTTGCACTTCAATGGACAAAAAGTTGACCAAGTACTAGTTACAAAATTCAGTGGCATAATGATAGATAGTCAATTAACTTAGAAGCCACAAGCAGAAGTAGTATGCAAAAAACTGAGTACAGTTGCGTATGTACTCTTTAATTTATCTAAAAAAGTAAATAGCCACAAGGTTAATAGCATACCATGGTTTGGTCGCGTCGGTCTTGAGATTCGGCATAATATTCTGGGGAAATTGTAGTCTGAAGGAACAGGTGTTCAAGGCTCAAAAACGATGCATAAGGGCAATGTGCAATCTAAGGTGCGTATTACAGAACGAAACTCAAGCATTGATCTCTGCTTAAGCATTACTTAAAACTAGTCTCATCCAATCAAATGGCTTGAATCGAGACTTAAGTAGAGCTTGAGTTTTGAGTGACGTTACTACGGACCTAATAACTAGTAACAGATAGTTGCATACCTGTATTTAGGCCCCTAAAGATATTAACATTTCCGTCACTGTATATTTTTGAACTGGCTGTTTTTGTAAAATGTAATATGCATCTTTTTAATAAAGTGTCCGCAAATAGGAACCGGCCAATTAGGACACAATATAAAAATTTGCTTATTGTTGGTAGCTCCGATACCGCCCTTTTAAAAAAAAATATTATATGTATGGGCCCGATTATTTTTAACAAACTGCCCGACGTAATAAAAAACGAGACATTGTCATTATTCAAAAAGAAATTGTCAATTTTACTAATAGACACATGTTATTACTCAATTAGCGAATAACTGTCAGATGAGAATTTAGATCGATAATATGATATCTCTGTATTACTGACTTGTAGATCTGAACTGTGCCCATTGGCCATAAACCGGACATTTTTTTTTTATTTATTTTTTTTACTTGATGTAATGGATTGTGTTGTTTTTAAACTTTTGAACGCCAATCACTTCTATACAAGGTCGAGATTTTCGTCCCTCAGCGCCACTACTTGATTAGAAGTAATCACAGTATAAAATAAATTTACGACTTTTACAAGACCTTTTATTTTGTTTTTACGGACATTTGCCCTGTTATCAGCCATATTTTTAACTTTTTCACACATAATAAGGTCTTATTTGTTTTATTTTCAATAGAAACAAAAATGCCAGAAAATATTTTAATGCCCCCAGCGCCAATTACTTGATATCAGTAAGTCAGTGATGGGACACGATGAAGACCTCGCTATATTTCATTTCGTCGAAATGATCATAAATACTATTATTGCAAGAAAATTACGTAAATACATACTATTTTGTAAATATTGTACACTATAAACTAGGTTTTATTCACCTTAATTAAGAATTAATAGGTTTTCTAATCAATGTCGATAGTGGAAATCGAAACGGGGTTTCGTTTGAAAAACCCATCCCTACAAAGTTAGTTAATTGTCAGTCCGCACGCGCCACCGACTTGTATAGAAGTAAATCTGTGACGTCAAAAGCGGACGAGTTTCAAGGTCATAGTGACTTTGTGCATTTTAGTGTGTGTAGTCTTGAGCTGGCGCACCTGTTCTTAAAAAAAAATTGTGACTGTGAATATATTGTTACGGGCTAGGGGTACTTAAACGCCGGTTAAGGGTTACGAAGTTTATTGGCAACGAAGGTACAGTCGATTGTAGGCAATGACAAGTAGAATGTCGCTGACGTTGCACCGAAGTCTTCCCTTATGTCCACGAAGTCCGTGTTGTAAACACACAATAACAGTACAGATGTTACTCCACGTAGTACTCACAGTTCTTGTTACAGTTGTCGCAGTAGGTATTCTCGAAGAACGCTTCTTAACTGTCGCTGTTTTCGTATCGCTAGTCGAGTGTAGACTTACTCTGCGTCGGCGTCGCGGCGCTTTATATAGGCCAGCTGATCGAACATTCCAGAATCCTCTAGGCGTAATAATAATACTGCATAACTTCGAGGTCACCGGCCAAGTAAGTACCTACGGTAATTCCCGGAAACGGGTTTCTAGAAATTTCGATGTCGACACTTTGTTGACAAAACTGTTGAGACCTGTACCATTCGATAGGCCGTGCTAAGTCTAGCAATGCGTTTTATTATTGTACCTAGGAAATGTCTAGATCTAGCGAAATAGGGCATAAAAGTGACACACTGCATGTCACGCGATATTGAACTTTATGCCATCGACATAAGGTCCATTCGTAACATTGCCCCCTTCTTAGTCATGCTCGTCCCGAGCATGATTTGATCCATAATAGCGAGCTAGGCGGTCTACGTGTACGACCTTCAGCTTCCCTCTAGGTCCTTTCTTAATCCGGTAGGTGACATCGTTTATTCTGGTTACTATCGTGTACGAACCCTCCCATTTGGCTTGGAACTTTGGACTCTTTCCTTTTCTCCTTATGGGATTATGTAACCATACCAAAGTTCCCTCTTCAAATCCGGGTACGTTAGCTTTGCGGTCGTATCGGATCTTCATTTTCTCACTGGTTTTCAGACCATTCTCTCTCACTAGCTCATGTATTCCATCTAATTTACGCCGCAGGTCGGCCACATAGTCGACGGCTAGGATAGGAGTATCGGGCGGTGTTCCGGTTAGTGCATCTATGGGTAGTCGTAATTTCTCGGCCGAAGTTGACTTTCGCCGGTGTGCAGTTTGTGCTATCATGTGTTGCAGAGCGGTATGACATTAAGAAGAGTGGAATGTATTGGTCCCAATCCCTTTGATGTTCTTCCACTACTTTGGCCAAATGATTCTCCAACGTCTGATTGAATCTTTCAACCATTCCATCTGACTGTGGGTGATATGGTGTTGTACCAGTCTTGTGTATCCCGAGCAGTTGGCAATCCTCTTGAAATAGTGAAGACTCGAAGTTTCTACCCTGGTCAGAGTGTAACTCCAAAGGGATGCCAAATCGACAGAACACCTCGTGAACTAGCTTTTTGGCGACTGTATGAGCTTCTTGGTTAGGTACTGCAAAAGCTTCTGGCCATTTGCTGAAATAGTCTTGCATGACGATGATATACCTATTCCTTTCTTCAGTAACAGGGAATGGCCCAGCTATATCGACAGCAACTCTTTCCCAAGGTGCACCAACATTATACACTTTCAGCCGACCTCTGGCTCTCGTTTGCGGTCCCTTTACTGAGGAGCAAGCTACACATTTTCTACACCAGTCCTCAACGTCTTCGCGGCAATGCACCCAATAGAATCTTTTTCTCACCTTCTCCAGGGTTTTCTTTACTCCTAGATGTCCTCCGGATACTCCGTCGTGCACCTGTCTTAGCACTGACACGACTTTATCGCAGGGGACAACTATCTGTAAGGTGACCTCCTGTCCACTGGGTGATTCCCATTTCCTCTTGAGAACTCCATTATCAATTATCAGGCTGTCCCATTGAGCCCAGTAACTTTTTGCTATTGGGCTATGCGCTGATATTTCACTCCAAGTGGGCCTTTGGCCACGTTCCTTCCATTCGATTACGGTCTTCAAGTCACTATCTTCCTTTTGTGCGTCTTTCAATGATTGATTATCCCAGTCTTCGTTCAAAGCGTTCACCTGGATAATCCTTACGTTCTCTTTCTTTTCCTGTTTGGCACAATGTCGGCAAGATTCTTCGCAAGGTCGTCTAGACAGCATCAGCATTATTGTGTGACTTGCCTTTTCGATGTTCAGTGACAAAGTCAAATTCTTGCAGCTGCTCTATCCACCTGGCTACTTGTCCTTCTGGGTCTTTGAATTGGAGGAGCCACTGTAAGGCGGCGTGATCGGTACGAAGTGCAAACTGCCTCCCAATCAAATATTTCTTGAAGTGTTGTAAGGTCTTAACAACGGCTAGAAGTTCTCGGCGGGTAACACAGTAATTTCTTTCTGGCTTGGAAAGGCATTTGCTGAAATATGCAATCACGACCTGCCTATCTCCTTGTGTTTGAGAGAGAACTCCTCCAATACCAACATTGCTGGCATCCGTGTCTACCAAAAATCGACCTTCCCGACTAGGGTAACCTAATACAGGAGCCTCACACAAGTGAGTTTTCAGTAGCGCAAATGCCTGTTCGCAGTCAGAGTTCCATTCAAATTGACACTTGTCCTCCGTTAAACGATGCAACGGTTTCGCTAACTCGGAAAAGTTCTTCACAAACCGACGGTAATATGCACAAAGACCCAAGAAAGAGCGTACCTCAGTTTTATTACGAGGGGTAGGCCACTTCGACACGGCTTTTATTTTTTCAGGGTCTGTTCGAATTCCTTGCGCCGAAATAATATGTCCTAAGTATCCAACCTCTTTCTGGAATAGTGTACATTTACTAGGTCTGAGTTTTAAATTTGCTTCACGCAGTTTCTGGAACACTTTCTCCAAATTGCGTAGGTGCTCTGCGAAGTTTCGTCCCATAATGATGATGTCATCCAAATAGACCAGGCATGCATCACCAAGCAACCCCACCAAGATGCGTTCCATTAGGCGCTCAAATGTAGCTGGAGCATTGCACAGTCCAAAAGGCATGACATTGAATTGCCAGAGACCGTTTCCAGGACCAGTGGTGAAGGCGGTCTTTTCTTTATCCTGCTGACAGATTTCCACTTGCCAATATCCACTTTTGAGGTCAACTGTGGAGAACCATTTCATGCCACTTAGCAAGTCCAAAGTGTCATCTATACGTGGCAGAGGATAACTATCCTTTTTCGTGGCATCGTTCAACATCCTGTAGTCAACGCAGAACCTTGTACTGCCATCCTTTTTCTTGACTAGGACAACTGGAGATGACCAAGGGCTGGTAGACGCTTCGATAATCAGATTTTTCTCCATATCCCTTAACATTTCCGACACTTCCTGTTCTCTTGCAAAGGGGATACGACGTGGTCTCTGTCTTATCGGCTGTGTATCGCCCGTATCTATATGGTGTTTGACGAGCCCGGTCCTTCCCACGTCACTGTCGGTCTTAGAGAAGATGTCATGGAAGTTATGTAACAGTTGCTTAACTTTGTGACTTTCGAACTTGTTTAAATTGCCCTTACAATTTTCGAGTAGTGTCGATACATGTTCCTGCCACTTCTTATCACGTTCCTTTTCGTGTGCCTCTGTTTTTCTCAACGATGCTACATGGTCGCACACACCCACGATTAGGGCTTCCATTACGTAATTACGTAATTACGCAATTACGTAATTACGGACTCATTTTAAAGTATTTTCGATTCCGTAACTGAAAATTTCAATTCCGTACTTACGTAATTATTGGTATCATAACTCAGTTAAAATAGTCAACCAATAAAAAAATCAATCTACTACGTATCATTTGATGCAGCAACACTATACGATATATCTACATCGAAACTATACAAACAGGGAATTCCCCGCAGTTTATATTTTTATCGTTTGTTAAATCTTAAAAAAAAAATCTAAGATGTACAGAATAGAGTTCAAAATATGTTAACTTGGCGAGTCGCGGTCGGTAGATCCGGGGAGTCCCTGGCGAAAAGTCCCTACGACTACGGGGAACTACTATGCACTTCACTTTCTTAACTAAAATGAAAGTGTAGTTTCATTGCTAAATTGTCGGTTCATCGGTTGTTCAGTTCACAACTTCACATCGCTGGACCTTCGACACAGTTGACACTTGATCAGATAACTTAATTAAAAGTTGGTGGTAAATGCGCGAAAATATTAACAATTTGGAGCAGTTAATTGTATCTTTATCGTGTGTGACTTTGAATGTGTGGATTATCTCTTGAAAGATGTAAGTACCTAGATCAAAGTTTTAATCAGTAAAAACTAGGGCTTCCATTACGTAATTACGTAATTACGCAATTACGTAATTACGGACTCATTTTAAAGTATTTTCGATTCCGTAACTGAAAATTTCAATTCCGTACTTACGTAATTATTGGTATCATAACTCAGTTAAAATAGTCAACCAATAAAAAAATCAATCTACTACGTATCATTTGATGCAGCAACACTATACGATATATCGACATCGAAACTATACAAACAGGGAATTCCCCGCAGTTTATATTTTTATCGTTTGTTAAATCATAAAAAAAAAAATCTAAGATGTACAGAATAGAGTTCAAAATATGTTAACTTGGCGAGTCGCGGTCGGTAGATCCGGGGAGTCCCTGGCGAAAAGTCCCTACGACTACGGGGAACTACTATGCACTTCACTTTCTTAACTAAAATGAAAGTGTAGTTTCATTGCTAAATTGTCGGTTCATCGGTTGTTCAGTTCACAACTTCACATCGCTGGACCTTCGACACAGTTGACACTTGATCAGATAACTTAATTAAAAGTTGGTGGTAAATGCGCGAAAATATTAACAATTTGGAGCAGTTAATTGTATCTTTATCGTGTGTGACTTTGAATGTGTGGATTATCTCTTGAAAGATGTAAGTACCTAGATCAAAGTTTTAATCAGTAAAAACCCCGTGGAGCATGCATAGTTCATACAAAATAATTTATTATACAAACATTTTTTTTTTTAACTATGGTGTGCAATAAAGGAATAAATACAGACATAATTTTCTTTAAGTGTATTTTTATTCCGATTTGATTTTAGAACATCTAAATTCCCAAATATACCAAAGAAAATAAGAAAATTAAGATATTTATCATAAATTTGAAATTATATAGCTCATCTCTAAATCAGGAATTAATGAACTAAGCATGCTCTATCGTTTGGCTACGAAATTTGTAATAGGTTTGACGACACGGTTTGAGTAATGGTTGAGCGATCGACTACTACGCAGCGTATCGCGGGTTCGATCCCCGCAGGCCGCACGGACGGAACAAATATTTGTAAAATCTGCAAGTAGTTGTTCCGGGTGTTTGTGTTTGAGAGACCAGGAAGAAATTTAGGAATTTCTTCCGGTCCTAACAAACACAAACACCAACGTGCGGCGTAACGTTTTATTAAAAAAAAAGAAGTGTGTTTACATTTTATAATGAGTTGGCCACTAGGTTTTACCAATATCGTTATTATTAACCTAACTTATTTTTATTTTATTTTTCAGGTCTTCTTCAAATAATACTGTATACAAGGAGTTTTTGAACAAACGCACACAAAGTTCTATCTGGGAACATTTCTTGAGAGCTGATAATGGACAGAGTGTGTTGAATGTAAGCATTGCAAAAAAATTTTGAATACTCCAGGTGGCGCAACTGGAGCTTTACATACTCACATGCGTGCCAAGCATATCGGAGAGATGCCGCAAGTGCAGGACTCGCAAAGGCCGAGTACATCAACGTCTAGTAGTGGTCTAATTCAAACACGAAAACGTACAAATGAACCTTCACAAAAGAAAATTAAACTCACTGATTATTTTTCAAATATGGAGGTTCGAGTGACGAGTATGGCAGCATTAGATGGGATAACATTGAGCACATTTTGTACTTCAGAAGATCTAAGATATCTTTTTAAGAACTCTGGCTACGACATACCGAAATCTTCTACGACTATAACAAAGATAATTCTAGATCAAAGCGATAACACAAAAAACCAATTGAAAAAACAATTGAAAATTATGTAGCCTGAAAATAAAAGATTTACAATTACGTTTGATGAGTGGACGTCTATCCGAAATAAAAGGTATATGAATATAAATATCCACAATAAAGACTTCGATATGGCCAAATATAAAAATTTGGGACTTGTACGGATACATGGATCAATGCCAGCTGAAGTAGGCACTCAATTATTACAGCAGCATTTGAGTGAATTCGGTTTAAATCTGGAAGACGACATTATTGCTTTCACAACAGATGGAGCAAGTGTAATGGTCAAAATGGGTAGAAATTTTGACGGCCACCACCAATTGTGTTTGGCTCATGGGATACAACTAGCAGTCCTGGCAGTTTTATATAAAACACAAAAATCTCCAAAACCTGAAGTGGAGGAGGATGTCTCAAATACTGGCGCTGAAGAAGAAGAAGAAATTGAAGAAGCGTTTATTTTAGAATCGACCAGAGTTCCAGAATCGGAGTTTTTATACAAAGACACTATAAAAAAATTAAGAGATCTAATAAAATCTTTTAAAAACTCTCCTTTGAAAAACGACTTGTTGCAAAAGTACGTTTTAGAAGAATATGGTAAAAATGTTGACCTAATACTAGACTGTAAAACGAGGTGGAACAGCTTATCAGATATGGTAGGCCGATTTCTCAAATCAAAATCATGCGTTTTTAAGGCGTTATTAGATTTGAAATTGATTTACAGATGAAGAGATCCAAGACCTTCACGAAATTCATTACAGCTTGGACGTAATAAAAACTACAGTTTTGTCATTATGTCACCGTGATTCAAACTTATTGACGGCCGACGCTGCGCTTCGATTTATGCTCGAGAAACTTGATCTTCAGTCAAACGATCTCAGTGCAAAACTAGCCACAACTCTTCAAGAAAAAGAATAAAGGAAAGGCGAACAAATGTATTCGGTGTTTTGCAATATTTGCATAACAATGAGGAATTTTTTAAAACTGCTGCCACAGAATATTTCACAAAACCATCGTCGGATGAGATACGAATGTATATTGTGGCACTGTTGGAACGGTTGAAATATAATTCTACACAAAAATGTGTAAGTTCACAGCCAAAACCTAGTACATCGGACGCAATTGCCACCAGTGACGATGGTGATGAGGAGTTGACAATCGCACAACAGTTAGAGAAGAAAATAAACAAAGTGACTGTGAATAAACCAATTTCAACAGTAAACACAGATCTCGATTCCATTATTAGGGTAGAAATGTGCATTTACGACAGCGCTGGCGGCGGTCGCGAAGTTTTTTTGACTGCAGCGTATAAATTTGCTTTCAATAACGCCTACAAGTGTTGAAGCTGAGCGAGCCTTTTCATCTGCCGGATATTTTTGTAATAAACTTAGAAGTTCCCTGGGTGACAAAACTTTAAATGCCTTGTCATTTATGAGGTCATATTTTCAAGAAAAGAGATTATATTCGGGAGGAAAAAAATGATTTGACTAAACTGATTAAAACTACAATGCTAAGTTCTTAAATAAATATTTTTTTTTATTAAATATTGTGTTTATTTTGATAAACCCTTGAATTTGAGATAGTAAAAGATAATTGTAAATTGTAACTACAATATTTACAAAAATTCATAGTCGATTAGGGAAAAATTACGTAATTACGGAATTGAAGAAAAAAGTTGCGTAATTAGTTACGTAATTGATATTTGCGTAATTTTGGAAGCCCTACTTTCTACGCATATAAAAAACTATTCTATTCTATTCTTCTATTCACATCTATTGGCCCTCCTTAGAGTTTAGGTTTCGATGGCCCCAACCGAAATATGATTGCTAGATTTAACAAAAACTATTGATGCAGTTTTAAACCTGATACATTTTACCATCTTTTTTGATCGTATTGTTTTAAATTTGAATTCAGAATACCATACGAAATGGAGCTACGCCTAACAAGTCGGATAATTATGCGCCTTGTTAAAGGAAATTGATTTTTGAATAAAAAACATATTTTATCAAATAAAGGTGTAATTTAATAACGCGTGTTGCCTCCATGGGCATATACCACAGCCCTCATACGATTGGGCATAGAGTTTATCAACCGCTCTATAAAATTTTGAGGGATCATCTACCATTCCTCTTCTATGGCAGTTTTCAACTCCTGCATCGTTTGGGCAACTGGCTGACGAGCCCTAACACATCTTTTTAGCTCGTCCCACATGTGCTCAATGGGGTTCATGTCTGGGCTTCTGGCTGGCCAGTCCATAACTGTGATCATCGTTTCGCCTCGTCCTTTATACCGCGTACATCGAGCGACTGGAACAATTTGCCAGCCGGCGGTGTTTCTAAGGCTAGAGTTAATAGGCTCTTAATAAACTAATGCGCTTTACCATCAACGATTGCGTCACTGCTTACCATCAGGCGGGATTGCGGACAAGGGCTAGTTTATATATATATTTTTTAATTATTTTAAGCTAGTACTTGACTGCAATCCCGCCTGATGGTAAGCAGTGATGCAATCGTTGATGGTAAAGCGCACTAGTTTATTAAGCCTATTCACTTAAAAAACTTAGGAATAGGAAGGATGACGACAGTTGAGCGAGGTGATGCAATGTTAAACCCAACAACACGACCAACGATGCTGCGCCAGAGGGAGATTGATCTGGAGACTCTCCACGACCAAACCTCCGACACAACAACATTTGGCGCATCGTACCCGGCACACATCGCAACACAACTGCTCAGACCCGTCCTCCGTACGGCTTCACCAAACATCATGCCGGAACACGACGAATCGCTTGGCGAAAAAATAATAATAATAAAATGGTTAGGTTAGTTATTCAAGTAGGTTAAACTTTTTGTAAAAGTGTAAGGTAAGTATAGCTAATACAGATAGTTGACATACCTACACTGATACGCTGTTTGTTACATTTTCTTTAGGACATATTAGGTATAAAAATTTTCAAGAAAATATACAATTTGTTTCTAGTAAGTCTATCACTTTTTTAACAAACTTAAAAAGGAAGATGTTCTTTGTTCAGCTGTCTTGTCTTTTTTACAGAACATTATACTCATCCTACACAAAAAAAAAAAAATTGCATCGACCATATTGATTATTTAACCCAATATGTCATCGGTGTTGCCATTTAATAGTTCATACTATCTGCTAATATTGTTTTATTTTTATTTATTGATCACAATAAATGCATTGATTAAATGTTGAGCTAAGCAGTTAGTTATTTTAATGCTTAAACAATCACGAGTCACTGATATAATATTGTATATCAGCGTAAATAACAAAACGAGTGGATGAAGTTTATGTATCAAAGTTACCAAATAGTAGTTTCATTTCACACTGGCAGTCTGCGGGAAAGGGACACAGGGTCCTTTCGATGCCTCTCATTCGGAACTTTAGGTATTTATGCGTAAGCTTTGTGGCAATATAAGCTTTAAGGAGTAGGCTCTAGGTTTATTTTTGAATGTTGTTGTTTAGATATTATTATTACTCGTAAGAATTCTTTTAATATAATTTCTTTGGCCATGACACAGGTTCTGACGTTTGATTGGCGACTTTGACAGTTCTATTTACCCGATGTGTTCGGGTCGAGTGTTGATTTGAGTTGATTGTGTTTATTTAATGGGCCGTATGTTCGGAATTTACGTTTTGTTTTTTTCCCAGTCATATGGTAGATAATATAGATACGATAGCCTTAGATACATGACACGTTAATCAAATGTCACTGTCAAAATTTGATTTCGCTTATTACTGACCACCATATTTATTAGTAGTTGTGTTGCACTCCTTGGCCGAGTTAAATTGAATCTGTATAAGAAACTAAGCCGAAATATAGGAAATTATTATAAAAACCGTTAATTATACCGTAACTATACCTAGCATTAAGTGTACAATGTGCTGGCCCAGGCTCCATACATTTCTGAAACATCTCCTTTCAATAAATAACAAGTCACAAAACAAATTGATGACTGCCAATGACATTCGATGTACTTGTACTTACTAAGATTTAGTGTTGCCCTACTTTTAAAATTTTTAGTTCAAGAAACATCCATTTTCACGACTTTATAGACCAGCTATACCTATCAATCCCTATTGTTCATGTATAATTATGTATATCTTACTACTTTCTCTAATTAGATGAATTATTAATTTATTTTTTTGGATTTCTAGTACCTAAATTGTTTTTTTTTTTTGTTTTATGTTTGAAGTAATCAAGCAAGTATATACCATTATGGAATCTTTATTAAATAAGCAAATTTCTGCAACTACTTTCCAAAAAAGCTTAGTACATTTTTTTTTTGAGGACAGTAGGTTAAAGTTGAGCAAAGTATTAATTTTTTTCTAAACTAAAATAGATGACTTTAAACAAAAGCCTTTTTGATAGCAGCATTATTCAGGGCTATGTTTTCAAAATAAAACCGAGCAAAACGTTACATCTGTAGCAACAAGGTGGAAATGATCATCACAGGGTTAGGATTAAAAGTTCTTTTTTTTAAGTTCCTGTATTTCCCTAACAGAAAAATGTAGACCCCGTGGTCTACATTATTTTCTCATAGTTGGAATGACTTGGTCTGTCTTCTGCTTCCGGTTTATCGTCGATTTTTATGACACCTGTATATGATTATGTATTGGGTATTTGGGTTAGTTCTTCGAAGGATTTGTTTAAGGTGAACACAGATGATAAACTTTTTCATGAAGTTCCGGTTTGCCGGAAGTTTTTCATGAAATTTCTTGAATATGTTGTTCAGAATTTGTAGTCGGGACTTCGGGAGTCGATTTCTTCGTTTGAAAAATTCTAGTGTGTATAAAGGTAATTTGAAGTTTTGGTGAGGGCGACACACGTCAGTCACCGTATATGACAAGTTGTAAGAACTCTAGTGATTGTTTTGGTGAGGGCGACACACGTCAGTCACCGTATATGACAAGTTGTAAGAACTCTAGTGATTGGTTTGGTGAGGGCGACACACGTCAGTCACCGTATATGACAAGTTGTAAGAACTCTAGTGATTGGTTTGGTGAGGGCGACACACGTCAGTCACCGTATATGACAAGTTGTAAGAACTCTAGTGATTGTTTTGGTGAGGGCGACACACGTCAGTCACCGTATATGACAAGTTGTAAGAACTCTAGTGATTGTTTTGGTGAGGGCGACACACGTCAGTCACCGTATATGACAAGTTGTAAGAACTCTAGTGATTGTTTTTGTGTTACCTGAAAGTTTAGTTTGTCAGAAGATCTCTTTCGCGCTATGTTTACTCTGTTTACTTCCGGATGTGAAGGACGGTAGCGAGATACAGCAGCCTGATTTACGTCAGCATGTGAAGCACTGTTGTGTGCTACAGCCTACAGACGCCCAGGTCGTCTGGATGTAAAGAATTATACATTTCTACAGTTTCTTGAAATTTTTCAGAATTTTAGTGGGTAACGAGCCGCAGCTTCTCGAAGGTGTTCAGATCCTGACAGTTCCGATACCTTAGGTCTTCCTTTTTTAGATTTGTATTCAATTCACTTAACATAGAGTTGTAAGTCATATAATGTACTATCTGACGTCCTTAGCAGATAGAATTTAATGTTATGGGATCAAAGGGGGAAGAAAAAATTATGTAAAACTTAAACACTTTTTTGCGAGCACCGCCACAGGAACCTCTTACAATAACGTTCTCATTCACTTCAAAAGTGAAGGGATAGATTTGTCCAGCAGCCGTAAACTCAGAAACTGATCCTGCTTTCATCATATCGCTCGTGAAGGATTGCGCGCTGATGTGTACGTCACCATCAGCGTCACACGTGTCCACTTGCATTTTACCCCAATGTTGGGCAACGTATGGAACTAAAGCAGATCTGATACTGCAAGTTGAGTTAGTTGTACCACACACCAAAAAAGATACTGAATGGAACAGATAAAACCTTTCTTTGGGCATACCAAGTACTTAGCAGCCATTAAGTTCATCGTCGTCTTTTAATATTATCGACAATTTTTTACGATATTATCATGCGAAATCAAACACGAATAGACTCAAACATGTTAGTATAGTTACTATACTAACATGTTTGAGTCTATATACTATAGTAGTATAGTTAGTAGACTAAAACAATAATACCTATATGTCTAAGACTGCTTTGGTGTTAAAAAAAAAAAACTCACAGAATTTATTACTCAGCCTACTCAATCTATACAAACTATAAATAAAACGTCAATAATATTTTTAGACGAAATGAAGTAATATCTAACTAAATAAACTAAATCTGGAATACTAGAAAGTTATAAACACGAACGCGATTCCAAGTATTGCCTCACTGTAAATTATACGTAGAACAGTAAGAGTACTAAATAACTAACAATTAAATAAAATATTGAACCAAACTCTTCAATCTAATACCTATTCACATGTTCGAATTGTTATAATGACAACCTGCTAATTAACAACAGCCTGCTAATTAACCTAGTTAGCGAACGTCACGAAATAATAAGCGAAATCAACGAAATGCAAATAATCCCTACTAATTATTAATCCCTAGCAAACAAACGTATTCACGAGCAATATAAGAATGTCGTAATCGACTGTAACTTGGCCGGTTGTATGGAAGTAATAAGTACTAGGTACGTACAACTGGAAGGCTTACTGTGCGACTAAGCACGCGCCGAGTGACGTGTGCGTTCGCGCAGCGGAATGTTGTTGAATTTAAACATTTTAAATATGCAGATATTTAGTGTATGACGTCGTATAATTGTGTATGGTAAAAAAAAAATTGTGCACGCAGCCATTGTGGAGAAATTCACCAAAAAACTGATCCCGCTGGGCGAACGTTGTCCTGTCGGAACTTTTTTTAATCCATTGACTTTAGAAAAAAGAGATGTGTCCAAAAATTAGTGTGTATTTGTGTATGTATGAATAAAATTTGTGCATGCATAGACTTCGGAGAAATTCAAGTTACCGCTGCGCGAACGTTTGGCCATTAGCTAGTTTTCATATAAAGCGCTTACATAGAGAGCTGTATATTTTTACATACGTTGTTTTGAATTAGTGCATATTTGTGTACAAAACAGATTTAGAAAAAATCGTAGGGCTAAAAAGATAAAAATATAAACGTAAAACACGCTTTTTAGGTCATAGTTCTTAAAGTATGCACTTTGGGGTCTAGATTTTCACGTTTATACAAACCTTGTAAGTGTCTGCAACATATTGCCAAATATCAATGATGTTCCTTTAGTAATTAAAGAGATATAGGACAATTTACCATGACAAAATCACTGTTTACAAAGCAGTCAAATATCACGACATTCTAAAGGAATTGCATGGTAAAATGTATGCCAATAATTAGTGTATTCATTCAACTATTCACATGCAAAATTTCATGTCATTAAATTCAGTAATTAAAGAAAAACAATTAAAATACTGACGAAGCATCGAAAACCTACATAACCCGACCAAGTTCGGATAGCTATAAAAAAGCGGCCGTGCCATATATCTTAAGAACGTTCTTAACCTTCCAATATAGTATTTATTAATATGGTACAGTTGCGTACACAAGCGTTAGGAAAAAATAAAACAATTGCATTTCTTGAATGAAAAATGTTTTTTTTTTTTTTTATAATAACGCCACTATCTAGGACAAAAATAAATCTTCAATTAACAAGTACTTCTCTATTTAAATATCCGTGTACAAAAATATTTTTAATTACATATAATGCTTAATTATGTAATTATAATAACGTTAACAAACGCTTGCAACGGCAGCAATAGACTTAAATGTGTTTTAACTAAAATAGGTTTAATAAACTATTATGAATATAAGGGTAAGACGTATAATATTTCGAGCTTTAATAAAAATTAAAATCACATCAGATAACTGGACTATTCAGTCGTATTATATTTGATCAACATTAAAAAAGTGCTTATAAACTAAAACATTTGTATCAAAAAGGTATTTACAAGAAATATTTTTAAATGAGTAGCAAATACAGCAAATAACCTCAACATTTCTAAGTATACCTAATATTTTCTAGTTCCAATAATAAAATTACAGATTAACAGTCACAGATCAATAAAGTAGACTATTCAGTTGTTTAGGTTTGAGAGTCTGCCTAATATAAAAATAAATCAACATTTAAAAACAGTAGGTAGTACTTACTTGTGGTAATTATTTAATTTCCCTGAGGGGTCTATAGTAAGAATCCGGATCCGTGAAATAATCAATAGAAATTAGCTGTATGAATTTTATTTGCCTAAATTAATATATTTAGATTATATCCTCAAGTATCAAGCGCATACTTAAATAAAGTAACTACGTAAATAGCATAGTATAAAGAGGGACAGAGTAGGTTATCTTCATAGAAATGCACCGCGCGCGGCTTGTATGTGTGCGCCTTAGTATCTATGCGTCGCCGCACGCACACCAAAACACAATATTAGAGTGCTATCAGTGCGCTAGTCGCGGCTAGCACCGGACGACGTACGCGCGTCACGTGTTCTTGTTAAAAAAATGCATGGATCGTCACGAGGATTGCGAACAACTTAAATCGTATTTAAATGATAATCAGCAAGTTTGCAATTTAAGTGCAGAATCTAGGTATCTTCACTACAAAAATTATTCTAGAAACCAAATTTTATTAGTGGTTCTACCTGACGATTTGTAGAAAATATTATTAAGAGGATGGAGTAGATGTTCCAAAAAGTATTTAAAAATGATCACATAAACTGAAAAGTTGGTAGGTATGTATATTTATGAACAAATAAAAGATTTATAATATTTAATTATACTTCTAAAGTTATTTACAAGGATACGGATATATTACACATTAAAGTTTAATAACAAGGCGTTTCGTAATAGTCGAAACCGAAGAAAGTATTTTTCTGTAGCTAATTTGTAATTTTGTATTAAATGTGTGATTCAATAGATATTATGTTTGTATTATTTATATTTGTATTAATTAAAAATAAAAAAAAATATGGTCCTTTATGTGTACAAAACTAAAAAACAAATACTAAAAAAATGACTAGTATATGTAAACTAAATACTAAGCAAATAATTTAAACATAAGCACTTTGTCTATAAATATTTGTTAGCAGTTTGGGCGACAACCGTAATCGACGTAGCGCGAACAGTCGTCAACCCTAAGACAGTAGGCAATTAAATCGTGGTTTGGGTCGGAGATAACCTAACCTCTTTATTCTATGTAAATAGTACCTATTTTGTCATAGTCAAATACATTTAAGAAAGTAGGTGTACAAAAATAAATGGCCTTTATATTATATCTAAACAATTGTGTTATCACCTATACCAATTCAATACCGGTATTATACTGTAAATTTTGGAATGTTACCTAAATATATTGCACGGCCGCTTTTTTATAGCTATCCGAACTTGGTCGGGTTATGTAGGTTTTCGATGCTTCGTCAGTATTTTAATTGTTTTTCTTTAATTACTGAATTTAATGACATGAAATTTTGCATGTGAATAGTTGAATGAATACACTAATTATTGGCATACATTTTACCATGCAATTCCTTTAGAATGTCGTGATATTTGACTGCTTTGTAAACAGTGATTTTGTAATGGTAAATTGTCCTATATCTCTTTAATTACTAAAGGAACATCATTGATGTGTGGCAATATGTTGCAGACACTTACAAGGTTTGTATAAACGTGAAAATCTAGACCCCAAAGTGCATACTTTAAGAACTATGACCTAAAAAGCGTGTTTTACGTTTATATTTTTATCTTTTTAGCCCTACGATTTTTTCTAAATCTGTTTTGTACACAAATATGCACAAATTCAAAACAACGTATGTAAAAATCTACAGCTCTCTATGTAAGCGCTTTATATGAAAACTAGCTAATGGCCAAACGTTCGCGCAGCGGAAACTTGAATTTCTCCGAAGTCTATGCATGCACAAATTTTATTCATACATACACAATTACACACAAATACACACTAATTTTTGGACACATCTCTTTTTTCTAAAGTCAATGGATTAAAAAAAGTTCCGCCAGGACAACGTTCGCCCAGCGGATTCAGTTTTTGGTGAATTTTTCCACAATGGCTGCACGCACAAATTTTTTTTTACCATACACAATTACACGACGTCATACACTAAATATCTGCATATTTAAAATCTTTAAATTCAACAACATTCCGCTGCGCGAACGCACACCAGTGGAATACCAGATGATGTTTAGGTTGATTTCGAAGTATTGGCAGAGATAAAAAAAACCTTGATAAAAGGCGGTGGTTTAAGTATGAGTGGTTTGATGTTATAGGTGGACTTCAAGGAGTTCATCCAGGGCGTGTCGCAGTTCAGCGTGAAGGGCGACAAGCTGTCCAAGCTGAGGTTCGCCTTCCGCATCTACGATATGGACAATGACGGTTTTATCTCAAACGGAGAGCTGTTCCAGGTATGTCTACACCCTCACGTCGAGCTACGCTAATTACTTAACATTATTTTTTTTTATCAAATACATGATATATGACCGATGGGTTTCGGATCTTGTTCACGATCTGATATACCATAGGCCAAATTAATAGGGACAGTGTCGAGATTTTAGAATTTTAGAGTTTAATTGAATTTCAATGAGCTTTTATTATGTACTAGCTGTGCCCCGCGGTATCACCGCGTAAGTTTCGAACCGAAAGAGCTTAGTTGATATAAGCGCCTGTTAAAATAATGAGAGCAATATGTACGCCCGCGTTTGCTCCCGTTTCCGCAACATTTTGATGTTTTATAGCCTATGTCCTTTCTCAGGCTCTAGATTATCTGTGTACCAAATGTCATTACAATCGGTTCAGTAGTTTTGGCGTGAACGCCGGACAGACAGACAGACAGAGATACTTTCGCATTTATAATATTAGTATGAATTATTTTATATGTATATTCTATATGTGTGTTACGACCTCCATGGCGCAGCGGTCAACACGCCTGCCTGCGATGTGGAGGCCCCGGGTTCGATCCCCGGCCAGGTCGTGATGGAAAACGATCTTTTCCTGATTGGCCTGGGTTTTGGATGTTTATCTATATATGTATCTATTATAAATATAGTATCGTTGAGTTAGTATCCCATAACACAAGTGTCGAACTTACTTTGGGGCTAGCTCAATCTGTGTGATTTGTCCGTATATATTTATTTATTTATGTTCTATTGGAATTACAAAAACGACAAAAAATATACAATCCTTTTTTATCTTCGTATGATTAATACTAGCCGCGACTTCGTCCGCGTAGACTTCATTTTACAGCATGCGGTGGTTCCTGTTTCCGCGGGAATGTCAAGATAAATGCTAAATTACTGCAAGGTTTCAAACATCCTCACACATTTTCGCGTTTATATTATTAGTAGGATTATAAAGATACATAAGGTCTATAGCAACGTTAATTATACCGGGTTTAAAGGTTTAGTAAAAGAAAGAAACATCAAATATCATACTTCTAATTATTTTGCGTTGGTTGGTGTTTTGGATATGATTGGGATATTATGAAATAAGGGTTAAAATTATTACGCTTGATAAAATATGAGCACATTTAAGAAGTACGGTTTTATAAACAACTTTTTTTGTTTTGCCAGAACATAAAGGTTTTCTGGATTTGATACACGTGAGCATGCCACATAGAGTTGTCCATGAGAAAAACATGTTGTTTCTAAATGAACTCCGGCAATTTTAAGCGTCTGTCGGCTTTGTTATTGTTATAGCAAATGCTGCTTTCAGAAGAAACTACGCTTTTAAATTGAAATGGCAAATCAGTCGGGATGATGGGAATACGGGGAATCAAGATATTTTGTCCTTTTGCTATTCCAGTCATGATTGTAGCCTTTACAATGTTGTGACCCAAATATGTTATTTGTAACCGAGTACCATTACATAGCTTTGGAGCGTCAAGATTCCTCATTGAGAGGACTGGAACACCTACTTTTAGTATCAACTTATGGGGTGGAACTCCTGATAATTCTAAAGAGTTGATTTGTTCATTTATTTTACTATTTCATTAGTCGGCGTCAAAATTGCCCTTTCGCATAGCCATTCTCGATTGGCCATATTTGTTTCAAGATCCGGATACAATTATTTAATAGGTCATCTGAGCTATTCACAACTTGACAGAACTCACGACTCACTCTAATCATGCCATTACTGTCAGTTGGCATGCGATCTACTCCGATTTTTAAAAAAGTAGCTGCATATTGCAGATACCCGGCTTGAGAATCGTGATGAAGTTGCCCTCGCATATTCGTGGTGAGGCAATACTTTTTCACGCGAACCCATAATGCAGATGCTTTCAAAAAGGCATTTATTTCATGTGCCGGCGGCATACCCCTAGTAATCACCGGAAGGGTCTGCCTAAAGTCACCAGCTAAAAGTACCACCGTCCCTCCCATGATATCTTGGTTGCCTTTGATGTCCCCCATTGTGCGATCTAGTGCTTCAATTGCCCTTTTATCATCACATTCATCCCAAACTAACAACTTACACTGCTGTAACATTCTACCGCGCTAACTGCTTTTACTAACATTGCATTTCCTCATGAGCTAAGTTCAATGGTAACTGAGTGCGCTGTTCGTCCCGCTCCGAAAAAAATTAAAAGGAGCTGAGTTGATATAAAATAAGCGTCTTAAAATAATGGAAGCAATATGTACGTCGTACGTCTGCGTTAGCTCCCGTTTTCGCAACATTTTTTGTTACTGCTCTGCTCCTATTGGTCATAGCGGGATGTTATATAGCCTAAAGCCTTCCTGGATTAATAGGCTATCCAACGCAAAAAGAGTTTTTCAAATCGGACCAGTAGTTCCTGAGATTAGCGCGCACAAACAAACAAACAAACTCTTCAGCTTTATATATTAATATAGATTTCGACTGTCGACCTCCGTGGCGCTGCGGTCAACACGCCTGCCTGCGACGTGGAGGCCCCGGGTTCGATCCCAGGCCAGGTCATGATGGTAAACGATCTTTTCCTGATTGGCCTGGGTCTTGGATGTTTATCTATATATACATATATGTATCTGTTATAAATATAGTATCGTTGAGTTAGTATCCCATAACACAAGTCTCGAACTTACTTTGGGGCTAGCTCAATCTGTGTGATTTGTCCGTATATATTTATTTATTTATTAATATAAATGTTAGGAAAAATTATCAGTATTAAATTATTCCACCCTTTGCGCCGAGGCATGCCCTCAATGCATTTTTTTTGGATATTCCATTGGATTAGCCCATTGGAGTAGTTTCTTTTTTATGTTGTTGGTTAGGCGTGGATTTTAAGTAGGCCGCCATCCCTTCAGGTTCTCTTCGACAAATCTTCTCCGCATTGTTCTCTCGGAAATCTTAACACCCTCGTTGTTCAACATCGTAGTCAAACAAGCAACATTCTTTTTGCTGTTTTCGAGGCAGATATTCCTGATTTTTCGATCTGTACGAGATGAGGTTATCCTTTTCTTGCCACCTTTGCCAACACAGTTTGCCGCAAAAGACTTTTTATTGTCAATTTTTATTTTTATTCTATTGACAACAGACCTTGAAACCCCAGTAATATATGCTATATGTCTCTGGGAATGTGTGGAGTGCAGTAGCAACGTTTGTATCTCTCTACATTTTCTTGGAGAGGTGTCCAAAGTTCTACCCATCCTAAAAAGGAGGCTATCAAATTGAACTTTCATAAAATGTAAATTTAAAGACAAAACATAGAAAAACATGTAATGTTAGATGGAGCTTTAAATACCTTTTTATTTTTTAAGACATAAAAATTACTAATAATCCTATGAAAAATTATATTAAGACAACACAACAACAATACTGACACCGCGCTTTGTAACGGACTATGTCTTATTAAGAGAATATGTTACATCGTTGACAAATGACACCTGTGTGGCCACTTGAAAATAATAATAATAATGATATCAGCATGTTATCACATGAAACAACACCATTTATTCAAAGAATCATGATCAACTATAATTTATTTAGAAACGAACACTGTCCCTATTAATTTGGCCTCCCAGTGTAGTTTAGGTGGACACTGTAGTGGGTACTCGAACGAAATGATAATTTAAATTTAATGTAACTATAATAAACTAGCGATTATCAATCAAAACGAACCGATGATTCGTAAGCTAAGTTCCTTTGGGTCGAATTTCCCTTATAAAGGGTGTATCTGACATCGACGCACAAACTAGTACCATGGATCCATGATTCTGAACCCCCAGTGGTGGAATATTTGGTCGGCTTTTTCATGATTTAAAAAAAATTAACGAAGTTTTTTTTTCAATTCAGACCATTCACAATTGCTATACTTTTATAACCCAATAAGATTTTAAAGTAAAAATTAAATAATTCGCTAATTACATAAAAAAGCGCAATGAAAACAAAACCCGAAAAACGATCTTATCAGCTGATTTAATAGAGTTCACATCAGGGATCAACGTCATACCTAAAAACTCGCACGGCGGCACGCTTGCAACGTTCAAAAGCCGAGCCGACACTTTTTTTTAAACACTGTGTATTCTGTAACCGTTCATTAACGACATAAATGACTATCATAATTATATTAGTGGCATGCGGTCTAGCCTTTTCGCGAAGTTTGCGTTACGATGTCAGATACACCCTGTATATTATAGTGAATGGTATCTTTGCAATATTTACGGCGCGTTTTTTAAAAATATAGTTAAGAGGAAATATCTCAGTACTGCGGATTCAAAACAAAATCTCAGTACTGCGGATTCAAAACAAAATCTCAGTACTGCGGATTCAAAAACAAAAACGCTTAATGCCAATGGTAATATTAAACAATAAGCTGGTTAAATATGGTCCTAGCAAAATTTAATAGTTACGATTCCAATGAGTAGCGCATCACGCGTATTTATGAAATACGCAGGGCTAAAGCAGACTCACAGATTTGTCTATATTTCCATTGAAAAAACTTTTTTACAAAAAATCAACCGACTTCCAAAAACCACTACAAAGTGAAAAATAACTAACTTCGGAAGTCGGTGTCTTTGGTTTTGTATATTCGTTTTTTGACACCGACTTCCGAAATTAGTTATTTTTCACTTTGTAGTGGTTTTTGGAAGTCGGTTGTTTTTTTGTAAAAAAGTTTTTATTTTACAATTTTTAGTTGTTAAAAGTACTATGTATTCAGTTGCATCCGGTCAGACTGGAAGCTGACACAAATATAGTTGGGAAACGACTTAATTTTGTTTACTTTAATTTTTACTCGTAAGTATTCCCTCAACTGCCTATGGTCTTCATCATCAAATTTACTGCAGACCATTATTTTAACCCAATAGGTGCAAAGGTCTCATCAGTATAAATGAATGAATTCCAACCACAAAGTAGCTACTGTAAACCGTTGAGGAGTTCCCGGAACTGGCCTTTGTCTTCATCATCAGAGCTCTTATGACAGTCACAACCCATCTAGGTGTAAAGTTCTTATCAATACAAATTAATCGAGCCCAAACACAAGGTATCTGCTGTGAATTGTTGAAGAATTCCTTCGACTGTCTCCCGGCTCCATCATCAGATCTACTCCAGACCTTTATTAAATTGTAGTGCTTTAAAATACTTAATGAAAATGCTAAGAAATGCACTAGTCGCCCCTGCAATTTTTGAAAGTTCCCCTTGTTTTCTCTGGTCTTCCATCATCAAACCCTGATATCCTTATCATGGGACCACCTTGGGAACGTCTTCTTTTTAACAGAAAAAGAATGATCAAAATCGGTTCATAAACGACACAGTTATGCGCGAACAAACATTAAAAAAAAAAGCATATACAGTATGTTAAATAACAGAGGGCGTTCCCTTAAACTCGTTAATGTATATCATTAATAGATTAAAATAAAAATGTCAGCGTAGAAAAATAAGCATAAAAAAATCCGAATAAAAAAAATTGTAATTGGAAATAAATTTGAAACCTGTTTTAAATCAAAATAGTAGTCGTCATGTATAAATAAATTGCGACGTTGCCATCTTTCATGTTCGCGTGTACAGTGTGTTTCTTTTACATGTCAATTTAAAATTTTTATTGAATATTTTCATATTGAAAAAAATTTAAAACATTTTGTTTTCGAATGGAATTATTTTTTTTTGCATGTATGTATGCTATACTATTTCGGGTTAACTGGAACGCCCTCTGTTAGTTAACATACTGTATACGGTCGAATTGAGTAACCTCCTCCTTTTTGAAGTCTGTTAAAAAGAACTTTTAGCGATTTTAAAACGCTCTTATACATATTTAATTTTTACAGAGTTATTTAAAAAAAGACAGGCGCGTTGATTAAACTTATAGATAGTATTTTTATTTCAGTTTTTTGAGAAATAAATTATTAAGTACTTAGTTACAGTTGCGTTAGTAATAACATTTCATTGTATTTTGACAGCCTCCGTGGCGTAGCGGTAGTGCACGCGGCCGCTGCGCAAGGAGGCGCGGGTTCGATCCTCGCGCAGTGCAAATATTTATATGCATGAATATGAATATTTGCACTGGTCTGGTCGTGCCTCGCAATTCGCAAAGCACGTTAAGCCGTTGGTCCAACATGAGCAACGGCTACATCTAGTGGCACTCGTTACGGGTTGTTGGAGCCCTCAGAAGTCCAACAATTGGTCTAACTGCAATGCTTCGATATCGTCTTCGGGTTGTGGAGGTCAGACGGCAGTCGCTTCGCGGAAAATGTCGAAGTTTCGCCAAAGTCAGCAATTAGACTGGTAAAGCGGACCCCAGACTCCAAAGCTTTGGATGCGACTTGGACTAACGCTGAGAAGATGATGATGATCATTTCATTGTATTCATTAGGGCAAAAAAAAAACTAACATCCCACGGATATAATTTATTTAACTTGTTCTTATCATCAATCACATATTTAGATGTTCATTGTAGCCACGCACAAACATCAATTCAATGTTGACATGCGAAAAAGTACGCAACTATGCTAAATTGAAACTACGTCTACGTTACGTTTTTTAAGTTTTACCATATACAGAGTGGTGCTGACAATACGACAATAAATTAAACTCCGTGTACCTCAACACATTCTCAGTCTATCCATAAAAAAATTATATAAATATATCCATTAGTTTAGTCACAGGAAATTATTTTTCACATTTTCTACATAATGTACATGTTGATAAGGAAGCGCTTAGAGGTTGATGACCGCCGTATCCAGCGGCACTAAACTTAATAATAATGGCGCGAAAAAGCAAGCCGATACAGGAATGCGCTGTCGCCCGCTGATCGGAGGTCATTGAACCAATATTTTAAGGGATGAGAACGGAGGTCTTAAACTCAATGTGGCGAAGACGGTGTATATGGCCAGCAACACCACAGACCCTATGCCTGTGTGCATAGGCGGAGACATGGTCGAGTGCACAGACCAATTTAAATACTTGGGGTCTGTGCTCCACGCGTCCGGCGACATTGATTGCGACGTTAAAGCACGCATTTCCGCAGCTTGGGCAAAATGGCGTGAGGTGACAGGTGTCATTTGTGACCCCAAAATGCCGGTTAAGCATATGGGACAGTAAAACCATCATTAGACCTGTCCTTCTGTATGGCAGTAAGGCGTGGCCTGTGCTTGAGCGACACAAGAAGGAGCTGCGTGTCACGGAGATGAATATGCTGCCGTGGATGTGTGGAGTTACGCGGAAAGACCGCATTAGAAACTCCCGCATCCGTGGCAGTCTCCGTGTCCGTGACATAGCAGACAAACTGCAAGAGAGTCGCCTGCGCTGGTACGGTCACGTCTTACGTAAACCGGCAGGTTACGTGGGTAACAAATGTCTTGCCATGGCGCCTCCGCCGGGCCGGAACAAACGAGGTAGACCAAAGAAGTGCTGGCTTGACGTTGTAAGAGATGACATGCGTGCCAACAATTTCACACCACGGAATGCCAGAGATCGTGCGAAATGGAGGCGTATTAATCATCGCGAAAGCCGCGGATGCGTCCGGGACTATATGCTGAGATGATGATGATGTCAGCACCACTCTGTATAAACACAGAGATTTGATTAGTGTATGTAGACATACCCTCCACAAAATCTCTGTGCACGCCTGTGGCTTTGGAGACCGTTTTGAGTTAAATCAGGGTCGCGAATCAGCCTCTTCGCAGCCCACTTCACTTAATCCAAAATAGCTAGCTGGCATTTTGCAGCACCAGCCCAAAATGTGGCTGCAGTACTCCACCCACGAACGGCCTGTGCTTTTTATAACATTAGCTGTCCTCGTGTGTCGAAGTACCGCCGGACCTTTGCGATAATGCCAAGTTTCCTGGCAGCCACCTTGGCTTTGGACTCGATGAACTACCCAAAGTTTAGGTTCGAAGAAATCTCAACTTGCAAAAGCTGAAAGCGGTCGTTGCACTCCAAGGATACATTCCGAAAAGTAGAAGCCAAGGTGAACGGGCTTCTTTTGGTGGTGAATATACACACTTATGTTTTGGCGGCATTGAATGCTATAAGATTGGCTTTGCCCCATTCGGAGACTGCCTGTAGTGCAACATACGTACGCTCTACCTAACGGGACCTTTCGGTCAAGAAGTCTTTTACCCAGCCAGTGAGGCCAAGTGAGAAGCCGTAGGCTGGAAGCCTACTCAAAAAAATGTCAGCGTGCCATAACCGGCCGAAGGCGTTCGAGACATCAAATGTCCAAAATTGGCTTCAATCTCACGATTATGATGCCACTGAGAGACTTTTGGAAGTCTCATAAAAAGCAACTCAACATCTCCAACCCACACACACACACACTCAATACACACGCCCACACGCGTTTCACATCCAGACTGACAATACCACACCCACACGAACACACCCTACTTTGCTGTCTAATCTTTTAAATTAATTACAATTATTTTCGTTGCGTGTTTTCCTTTTTTGCATTTTTTTGTAATTTTTCTTTCATCCCATATTCTTTGTCCTCTGTTAGTAGACGTTTGAATTAGTTGTAACACGACTGTGTAGTCAGGAGATCTGGAGATCTGTAACACAGGACTAAGGTCTACTACTACTACTAGGACTAAGTAGAGGCTCCAGTTTCCACTACATCCATTGATAAAATATTAAATAGATACGTCACTAGCGCACTGAAAATGAAGCGTACAAAAGAACGTAAGTACTGCAAGTCGCTTTAGTCACTCCCGATACTCTAGTTCCGTACGCGCGTGTGTCCTTGGTGGCTAAGAAAATCTTTTTCGCATTCCAAATGGGCGTTTTGTGTACTGCGTAAATGCACGAATTATGGTAGAAAAGCCAACAAAAGTCATGGAATCACATATCATAAATAATTATCCCAAAATATTTAGATAAATAATATAGTTTCAATTATTTTGTCAAACATTGTTACAAATTATGCTTAGGTTGCCATAGTAAGTAAAGAAAGAGAGAGCTAATTGGATTTCTTCCGAGTGTGACAAAGACGGGAACGCATATGACATAGATTAGTTGCACAGAAGCGACAATGTTTATGATGACTTTTATGCCTACAATTATAGTTCTGTTTCACTTTATTTTTGCGCCTGTGTCCTTAGTTACAATTTATTAACATCTTATTGCAACAGTTAAGTAAAATGTCATATACGGACTCTACGAAGACTGACGTGTGCCGCCCTTAGCAACGGATTGCCTGGTTACCATTGTTATAAAAATTATGTAAAGGAATAAAGAGCGATTTAAAGTAGATATGTTTATTTAATAATTTGGCGACGAGAATGCCCACAAACACTAAGGAAAAATATGCGAGAGTACGTTCCTGTCTACGAGGAACCCTTACCAAAAGTTCAAATTACATAAATACACACGAAAATTTTTCAAACGAAGAAGTCGATTCTCGACTAGAAATTCTGAACCATACATTTAAGAAATTTCAAGAAGTCCAAGAACAAATTGAGTTGGAAACCGAAGATGACTGTTTACAACATGAAATTGAATACAGGTACGAATTTGAGGAAAATTATTCCGCTATGAAAACGAAATTGTTGACATTAAAAAAATCGAATATTTCAAGAACAGAGACAGGTTTGACTGACATACCAAGTACGAGCAGGATAACTTCTACATTAAATCAACCTATCAAAATTAATTTTCAACCTTTTCAAGACAAGGAAACCTTCCAAGGATTCACCAAAAGGCTTGTAACTTACTTACTACTTAACAACATTACTGAACCGAAAATAAAAGTATACATTCTACTTACTACTATATCCCCGGAACTTCATGAAAAAGTTTATCATCTGTGTTCACCTGACGATCCATTAAACAAATCCTTCGAAGAACTAACCCAAATACTCGATACATATATAGACCCAAAACCCAGCATTTGGGCTACACAACATAAATTTATATCTCGAATTCAAAAAGAAGATGAAACTATCGCAATGTATTCATCAGATCTCAAAAGACTTGCTACTAATTGTGAATTTGTCTGTCAGAATTGTAAGAAAAGTACAATGGAAAACTTTTTAACCCTACAATTTATACGTGGAATAAAAGAAGGAGAGATACGCACAAAAATATTGCAAGACCGAAAAACACCATCTTTTACGGAATTAGTGACGATGGCTACAACCATGGAAATAGGAAAGTCTGACAATTTAAAGATCACAAGTGACATACAGCACTTTCATAATTCAGCAATGAACAGAATGTCAACACCATCCAGTAGCAATAGGTCTCCCGGAACAAACTCAAAACTAATACAAAGAAATACAAGTCAACCAATTACCATAAAAGATTTAAAAGGTAAATGCTTCCGATGTGGTAAATCCGACCACCGAGCCAATGACTGTGGAGCAATGAATACAACGTGCAGAAAATGTCAAAAACAGGGTCATTTGGCTAGGGTTTGCCTTCGCAGAACAAATGCAACTAATGTTTTAAACGATTCTACAAGCACAATTAGTAATGAAAGTACCGGACAGATTAATTTGATCAAAAGCGAAATATCCGAAAAATATACGATACCAGTTAAAATTGAACATGAGCATATACAAATGGAATTTGATACAGGAGCTACACTATCTACAATGTCATTGAAACAATTCAAACGCATGAATATCAATAAGAAAATTTACAAAACAGACATGAAATTAAGAACATATACAGGCGAAATAATTAATCCTCATGGAGTTACATATGTTAAATGCCAGTACAAAGGCCAAGTATTCTACGGTAAACTTTACATTATAAACAATGATGTTGATGCTATATTTGGCAGAAGCTGGATGAAAGAAATAAATATAGAATTGGCAGAAATACGAATGATAGAAACGGACAAACTATATCCAGTTAAATTAGATCAGTTGTTTGAAGAATATTCAACATCAGTTTTTAAATCCGATTTGGGTAAGATCCCTAATTACAAAGCTCATTTACACCTAAAGGACAATTCTCAACCGATTTTCATAAAGCCTCGGAGAATTCCTTATGCCCTTAAATCCAAAGTAGACGAAGAAATTCAACGTTTGTGCGACACCGGAGTCATTACCAAGGTAGAACGGTCAGATTGGGGTACACCCATTGTACCAATTGTTAAACCAAATGGATCAATTAGATTATGTGCTGACTACAAAGTTACGCTAAACAAATTCATAAAGGATGAACAATACCCGATTCCTATAATAGAGGATATATTTACAGAAATGAATGGAGGTAAACTATTCTGTACCTTAGATATAACACAAGCATATCTCAATATGGAAATGGACGAAGAAAGCGCCATGTTACAAACCTTAAGTACGCATAAGGGTACATACAAAGTAAATAGATTAATGTTTGGAG
This sequence comes from Sesamia nonagrioides, assembly GCA_017933935.1. Classification (NCBI taxonomy): domain Eukaryota; kingdom Metazoa; phylum Arthropoda; class Insecta; order Lepidoptera; family Noctuidae; genus Sesamia; species Sesamia nonagrioides. The sequence goes on along the minus strand of JADWQK010001047.1, from coordinate 313,739 downwards.
TCAAAGTAGCACCAAGCTTATGGCAAAAATTTATGGATCAACTTTTACAGGATACTGAAGGTGTCAAATGCTTCTTTGATGATATTATAATTCAGGGATCCTCAGAAGAACAATTATTTCAACGACTTAAAATAGTATTACAAAAGCTGAAAGAAAGTAATCTCAGAGTAAACAAAGAAAAATGCAAGTTTTTCAAAAGAAGCATCAACTATCTGGGACATACAATAGACAAAGATGGATTACACAAAAACCAAGATAAGGTCAAAGCTATTGTTAAGACAGAGCCCCCTATTAATGTCAATGAATTACGTACATTTCTCGGCATGGCAAATTACTACAATAAATTTATAGCAAACTTAGCATCCATTACAAACCCTTTGAACGAATTATTAAAGAAAGGACAAAAATACATATGGACAAAGAAATGCCAGGAAAGTTTTAATAAAATAAAAGAAGAAATTTTAAGCGAAAAAGTACTGACATATTTCGATCCAAGAAAACCTCTTGTTTTAGCTACAGACGCTTCACCGAGTGGCTTGGGAGCTGTGTTATCTCATAAACTACTAGATGGCACAGAACGTCCGATTGCTTTCGCTTCAAGAACCCTTACTAACAGCGAAAAAAAATACAGTCAGATAGACAAAGAAGCTACAGCAATATTTTGGGGACTTAAGAAATTTTTCCATTATTGTTACGGCCGAAAATTTACCCTGATTACAGACCATAAACCACTGACTTCAATCTTCCATCCGGAACAATCGTTACCAGCATTGAGCACAATGCGTTTATTTCACTACGCACATTTCCTCTCCGGGTTTGACTACAACATCGAATATCGAGCTTCTTCAAAAAATTGCAATGCAGACTATCTATCAAGGTTTCCAGTTGAAATAGTTAAAGAAAAGTCAATAGATCAACATACATCGTTTCAACTCAGACAAATAAACCAATTAGAAGTAACTCCAGAAATAATAGCACGTGAAACACAAAACGACACGGAATTGAAAGTGTTATTAGAAGCGTTACAAATAGGACATTCACTAAAAAATTACGGATACAATGACAATGAACTAACACTTCAAGACAATTGCATTTTGAAAGGCACGAGAATATTTTTACCATACAATCTGCGGTCTCGTGTCCTAGAAGAACTCCATTCAGGACATATTGGAATTCTAAAAATGAAATTACTTGCGCGTAGCCACGTTTATTGGAAAAACATCGACAAAGACATAGAGAATGTGGTCAAATCCTGTAGATCATGTCGATTACAGCAGAATTCACCAGCGAAAGCAACTCTACATCATTGGGAAGAACCTAATGCTCCGTGGCAAAGAATCCACGTAGACTTCGCTGGACCTATTAAGGGCCATTATATATTTATAGTCGTGGACGCTTTTACAAAATGGATTGAAGTAATCCCCACGAAGACCACTACTACAACATGGTGTATAAACACATTAGAAAATATTTTTAATATATTTGGAATGCCGCATATATTAGTATCCGACAACGGCCGCCAATTTACATCAAATGAGTTTAAAAATTTTCTCAAAAATTGTGGAATTACACACAGAACCACCGCCCCATATCACCCGTCTACCAATGGTCAAGCTGAACGCTCCGTACAGACTGTTAAAAGAGCTTTGCGGGCTATGGAGGGGGAGAGTGGTAACTTCTCAGATAAAATTATCACAGTTACGTGTCGCCTGAGACGCACCCCAGGCCTAAACGGAAAATCTCCTTATGAGCTTATGTTCGGCCGTCAGATTAGAACGCGCTTGCACGCAATGCTTCAATCGCCGTCAATCCCTAGGAGAAATGTGGTTTCAGTTCAAAGAGAGCCAAGGAAATTTACTACCGGCGATAGGGTACAGGCAAGAAGCTATAATAACCCCCATATCAAATGGGAATTTGCCACAGTATTGCGCCGTATTGGCCTATTACATTACGAGATTCGGACAGATAGTGGCTTGACTTGGACCCGCCATCTGGACCAATTGCTGGCTGCACCCCAGGTGTGTCAGCCAGGAATCGCCACCGAGGTGTGTCATATACGGACTCTACGAAGACTGACGTGTGCCGCCCTTAGCAACGGATTGCCTGGTTACCATTGTTATAAAAATTATGTAAAGGAATAAAGAGCGATTTAAAGTAGATATGTTTATTTAATATAAAACATTGATAAAATTACGAGTTTATTTTGCGTTGCTTAGTAATAGAGTCAAATGACATGAAATTATTAAATGGGACAGTGTGAGTCGATATTAAATCAACAAGAAGCATACAATAATATAAATAAATATTACCTACGCTCACACCAATTAGCCTAGTACATAAAAATATATACAGAATGTTTGCATAATGATTTCCATTTGAAAAATTAAAATAGGATTTGAAATATAGTAAATATAGATTAAACCGAATTAATTTCACTAATTACTATGGTTTATAATTGTTTATTTTTATTGCATTAGGTTTCCTTTAATCACAGTCACAAAATATTAAATAGGTACACTTTAATCAAGTATTACAAAACTTCAATGACAAACATTAAAGTTTTGTAATACTTGATTGAAGTGTAAAAATGTATTCACCAAATGGAGCACCTTCTACCACCTATCAAATTACCTACTACTCTGTTATATTTCCTATCTGCATTCTTGTTATTCTTTGGCAATCAGTCAGTGTCAGTGTGTGCAAAGTGTCAGTGATTGGTTGGCAAACGTCTTTTTTTCCATTTAAGCGCAAACGACAATCACTAGCCATCTTTTTCTTTTTTATGCTTTAGTTGCGCCCCATCTCATTCACACTGTACTAATGTAGTTAAATGTACCTACGCAGTATAAAAAATATGCATGTGTGCCTCTACTGCGTTCGGACACATTTTTTTCGGTTAGTTTCTTAGCATATATCATATCTGTTTAATATTATATCAATGACTACATCAATATAGTTTGTATACTTAATTATGTGTGGAACCTATGTTTATGTGGTGGAAAAAGTAAACGTTTATTATAATTAGGTTTAAAGAAACTTTATTTCTCAAAAAGACCATAATACAGTTCACTTACATGAGATTTAACATTTAATGTACTAATTATTTCGTCTAGTGACGAAGCATGCAGATACACAATAGGTAAAACGATCACAAAGTAAAAGCCAAAGTGAGGGTAGTTACATAGTACACTTACAAACAAGTTGATACGGCTGGCCAATTAGAAACAAAGGTACCACTTAAGGTACATTAATTACAAGAATTGTCCTTCAGATGATGTTCGTCAGCGCCGCCACGACTGTTGAAGTGTAGATAGAGGCACGACTCCGATACATGTGCAATACTGTTGTTTCTTGTCAACAATCCACACGCAATCACTTCATCAAAAGATTCGTTAACTTACTATAACTGCCGCTTTCTTTAAATGCAGGTGCTGAAGATGATGGTGGGCAACAACCTGAAGGACACACAGCTACAGCAAATTGTGGACAAGACCATCCTGTTCGCCGACAAGGACGAAGACGGCAAGATCTCCTTCGAGGAGTTCTGCAACGTGGTGGGCAACACTGACATCCACAAGAAGATGGTGGTGGATGTGTAGGCGCCGTGACATGTTGCCACCCCCTCCTCTCCCCGCGCTCCGCTCTAGCTAGAACACTATTCAAATTGCGAGTCGGTCGACCCCCTCCTCCCCCTCCCCGCTGCTGTTAACGCCATCCTTTGTTCAAAAATAGACTCATATTATAGTTAAGTACATTAACGTTTTTTAAGATCGCCACGAGCTCTATAAAGTATGCCTTATATTGTTATATAAAATGTAAGCGGTCGCTTGTTTAACGCTGCATATATTGATATTTACCTCGTACCGCAGCGAGTTTGGTGACCGTTGTCCGTTGCGAGTACGCTGGCACAAACTTTAGACGCGTCAATTAACTAAGGGGATGCACTAAGGTAACTAGCTCAAAAAATATATTTTGTTACTTTTTTTGTAATTTGCAGTCGAGTGTCAGCTTGTATGATGAACAACATATGATTGAGCCGACCTTGAATGAGACTGTAACATCATTATATCATGTTTAAGGCATATAAATACTTAACTAATGTGTTGTTACAGAGTTAGTGAGAATTTACCGAAAATATCACGATTTCGTGAAATAGTCTTTCAATACTGTAATTTGACACTGACCTGTAAATTGTAGAAAACGAAAAAAAAAATTGAGCTCGCTCGCTACCGCGACGCTTGCACCTTACCTGGGAAGTGAACTCGCTAGTTTGGTTTGTAACGTCGCCGGAAGTCCTTGTGTTGCTACTCACACATAGAACGTGGAGACGGCACTACAACACTTGTTACAACACGCCTGACATAAGTTTGTGTATGAGTATCGTTAATTTGACACGACTAAAGTAATATTTATTTTTTGTGAAGCAGAAAGAAAAGATCTTTGAAGTTAAATTTAGGCCATGAACAAGATCGGCACTGTTAGTGATTGTGTACTGTCACCTCCAACTTGTATGTCATGGTATGTGTTGGGTGGTGACACGAGCACATCGGACGTTGTCGCTGGAAGCCGCGCTATTTTGTCATTTTTTCTAAAACCTCAAAGTCCGCAGCCGCTAGCCACTGTGTCACTGTGACAGGTCGCGGACGGGGAGTGAGCGGTTCGACCGACCGCGCTAGATCTATCGTAATACATAAAAAAATCTATTTAACTTTAAGATATACATACATTATATTATAGTTATACATAATTAGACGATCTTTATCGTAATCAAATCGGAACTAGATTTTTTATTGTAGTTTTTTGTTGCAGTCGTTTTAGTTTATTTGTTATTTAGTATTTATTTGGACAGTTTGCGAGTCCATCACACGGTAGTTTGGGTAGAGGATTCTCAGGCAGTCGTTTGAACGCATATCAAGTAGCTTCGCGCACTACCAGTGGAGGTGACGTCATACGCCGCGCTCACGGCATTCGCACTCAACACCCAGTCGCCGCATGCTGAAGTCCAGCTTAGTTGATGACCATCCTATTAATATCCTACAGCCAGTCTTGTTCAGGATTGTGTAATCTGACGCATCAGTAGGTACCACGAGCGGGGCTTGTGTGACGTCACGCCACGCACCAGAGAGATGTTTTTAATGTTAACTTTTTCTGTAAGGTTTAATTAATGTTGGAGCCATACAACTATTTAGGCTTCGTGTACACTGACATTTGTACTAACTTGCTGTTATGAAATTATAATTCAAAAATTATGCGTATGAGGTATGATCACAAAAACGTTAATCAGTTTATAGGAAGGGCAAATGATGGGTAACGAGCAAGTGATGAGTGCTGACAAGACAAATGTTGGCAGCTGTGTCAGTGGACACGAAGCTCACGTAGTCTTCGTGTATTTCTTACTATATACACTGATCTTATCGCCTTATCCGAATTTTCTACTATTAAAGTATGATGATATTAGCTGTTTAGACGTATCTGTATCAACATTTGAGCACAATGTTATGGCAGCCACACACGCCACGATATATTTGCGCAAGTTTAGATTTGCACTAAATCGATACTTGTGCTAAATCGTCCCACACGTTAAAGTATATTTGTGCAAGTTCAATTTTCGCAAGTATATCGTAACGTGAGTTGGATGGCCAGCATTAGAGGACGATGAACGTGCAGTAGTCCCACCAGCACCCCTCCCCCTCCCGCAGGTCCTCTCCGCCCTCAAGTGACGCCGTGTGCCCCAGTACATATGTGCCAGTGGCCCAGTCCCAGCCCAGCTTGGTTCCGCTAACAGTGAATGTATGTGCAACAATTTATGTATTTGAATAACTATATTCTGTTAATATGAACCAGTTTTTTATTTGTTGGAATATATTGTATGTAGGTATGTTTGTTAATCCGTTGGAGAGTGTCCGCTCAGTCGATATATACATAGTTATTTATCATGAAGATTTAAATAATTATTTAGTATAGTTACTTCTTATAGTCGTGTGTTGTTTATATTAGATAATTGATCGTTTTACATGTTACCGAGTGTTCGGCGGCACCTCACCACACTGTAGCACTGAACGCACGTCAATCTTAATATCTAGTCACAGCTGTTGTGCATTATATATACAGATGACACGATTACCTACTGCGCGACCAGACGGCCGGCTGAGGCATGCGTGTTCCGCCTGTTGTCACACTCTACGGACTAATGCATACGTATCGCCCAAAGTTTTAGCGAATTGAAGCTGATTCTAAATTAGCTTTAGAATGCCTATAGTGAGCGCCCAGTGCGCTGCCCCTCGGCCAGTCGAAGCCTCAAGACGGTAATGTAACCAAACGCTAGGATGTTGAACTCGTTACAAGAATTTGCTGAGATTTTAATCGAGTCATTGAGTAAACCTTAGACGAACAGGGTTTCATATTTGTATGTGTCGCCGTGGAGCGAGCATGCTGTGCCCACCAACGTGATGCTCATAGGATAACACTACATGTTGAGGTCGTGTCGTCTGCTCATCTCCATCGGTAGGTAGTGTGTCCTAATTAAGTCTACTCTAAATGAAACTGAACATGTTTTATTAAATTTTCAAATTTCATTGATGATAATTGTTTTCTTTGTTTTCCCCGTCCAAACACTTAACAAATGAATGAACTAAAGGAGCCTGTATGTATGAGGACCATAATTACTTATGTATCATGATATCACTACTGTAATTGTCGTCCACAAGCTACAATGCCGTTACCTATTTGATCACAACAGGCCGTTTTTTGACCCCACTAAAATAAAAAAAATAAATCGAATAGTAAAAATCTTTATGTAGTATTTTTCTACTACTTACAGATTCAGAACTAAAACAAAGGCGCCGTTAACTCGTTCTTTTGGATATGTTTACTACGCTAAACTTCTCGTTAAAATAATTACTAAATCAAAACACGCCGAAGTTAAAATGTAAGCTATAAGCCCAGCTTACATTTTAACTAGACCTTTTTAGTTGTGCCACGGATGGTCCGTTGCACAACTAAATACCGATAACTCTCGCATAAAAGCTATGGTTATAAAACTGCATCAATTTCATATTTTGTCTGGAATTCGAAATATGATTTGGATAATGACATAATTTGTGGACGGCAGAATTTTTTATAAACTAGTGCTTGACCGCGAACCGCCTGATGGTAAGCAGTGATGCAATCGTTGATGGTAAAGCGCGCTAGTTCATTCAAAGCCTATTCACAAAAAAAAAAAAAAAATAAGAACAGTAAATAGGAAAGAAGACGGCAGTTAGCGAGGCGATGCAATGTTAAACCCAACAACACAACCAACGATGCGCCAGAGGGACATTGATTTGGAGACCCTCCACGACCAAACTCCTGAAACAACAACATTTGGCACACGCAGCACACATCGCAACACAACTGCTCCGACCTGTCCTCAGTACGGCTTCACCAGACATCATGCCGGAACACGAGGAATTGCTTGGCGGCAAGACTTGTCTGGTGGGTGACTTCTGCTGACAGCCGAGGTAATATGCATGTTTGATAAACAACCACAATTTGATTTACCTAGGTACTTGCCTTTCAATTGTGATTAATTTTATACAATAATTAGCAACGTCAGTCATAGTAAAATTTACAGAAAGCAGTAGTATCTTACATGTTGCATAAAACACCATCTTCACAGTTTAAACCACAAATCGTTTCCTATGGGGTTCCACAAGGGAGTATTTTATGTCTGACCATTTTTCAGCTTTATACAATGTGTAACATAAAGGGTATATATACATACCAAAAGCATGGCATTTTTACATGATATCAAACGATATTGGAAGGGTTTTTAATCCTATCCATTGATAAAATATTAAACAGATACAATATATTCTAACAAACTGACCAAAAAAAATGTGCCGAACACAGCAGCAGCACACATGCATATTTTTATTCGGCATACATTGGTACAGTGTGAGTGAGATGGGCGCAATCTAAAGCATAGAGAAGAAAAAGATGGCTAGTGTTTGTCGTTTGCGCTGTTAGTGTTTGTCGTTTGTTTTTACCCGACTACGGCAAAGCAAAAGGAGGGTTATGATTTTGACAGGCTATGTATGTATGTATGTATGTATGTATGTTCATCTGTTCCCTCGTAACTTCTAAAGTACTTATCAGAATTCGACAAATGACATATCATTAGAAGCGTCTCAATTGTCCGCTGGTTATAGGCTATATGGGGTTTCACAAAATCTACTGTGGCGCCCTCTAGCGGACAAAACATACAGAGTAAAAAAATAAAGTTAAGATAAATATACCGTGTTTGGTATCATTTGAAAGCGCTTTACTTGTACATTTTGAATATATATATATATATATTGCTAGCATTTGCTTGTGACTTTACCTGTATTCATGGGCTGGTTGCATATAATTCACATCTTTTCGTTCATAGCTTCTTTACTACTTATCAGAATGAGACCACTGTAGTACCATTAGAAGGGCCTTGATATTCTGTTAGTTATGAGCTATAAAGCTTGTCACTAAATTTAGTACTGCGCCCTCTAGCGGACAAAAAGTTCTATGTTAATATAAAATTAAAATAAATATACCGTGTTTATTATCGAAATTTGGTCGTGAAAGAGCTTCACGAGTACTTTATGCTTGTACATAATTACAAGAATGCTTTAATGATGTTAAATATGAGCGATAAGAGTAAAGCGCGGATCACGGAAACTGTGAATCGCTTTATGCAATGTAGAGCAGTGTGAACATTAATAGAATATGTAATGCACTAATGAAAACGACATAAGCTGGGAGTAACTCCACGCGGTGAAGGCGGAAACAGTTTGATAACTGGCTAAAACTCCCATAAAAATGTCCTCTGCACTATATGCCTTCGGGCTTATGTTGTTATATGTGCGTGTAGATGTAATATGTCAAGTACCTAGTTTTTAGTTCATCAATTTAACTTTTGTTAATATTATGCGCCACAAATACACTTTAACACCAAAATAGTACAAATAATAAAAAGTAAAAAAACTAAAACCCAATACGACAAAAAACGAAGCTGAAAAAGTATAAAACAAGATTTTCAGAATACTGAAAAGGCGTAGTCACACGTTACATATACCTACCTACCGTAGCACCTTGACAACGTGTGACTACGCCTTCCAAACATGAAAATTTATAGTGAATATTGCATACTTCAGAGTATTGTATGTATTGTATGACATTACTACTGTGTCCATTTACTTGCAACTACATTAGCAACTTTGTTCAGTTCAGTATTCTGAAAATCTTGTTTTATACTTTTTCAGCGTCGTTTTTTGTCGTAGTTGGGTTTTAGTTTTTTTACTTTTTATTATTACGAGTGTATCGAGAGTGACTAAGGCGAGATACAGGACTTTCCCGCCTTTTGTACGCTTCATTTTCAGTGCGCTAATGACATATCTACCTTAGTTTAATATTTTATCAATGATCCTATCTCTTTATGTTAGGAAGTTACGACAAAAACACCGCCTGTGATAGGCTACTACCGTACTAGGCGCACAGAATTATTGAAGACATTTATCGGGATTTTGGTGAGTCATGACATGTAACGAGAAGTTATAGACGTATGTAGATTGTAGCGTCTTGCCACGTTTGTTATGATTTGAATTGAAATGCACACGAAACCACAAATTTATGAAGGCTCGCTTCGACCGCATTACTCATTTTGGCAACAAGCTCTCTGCGCAACCATCCGGTAGCAGATCTTTCTGGTCCCTAGCCAAATCGGTCGAGGCGAACTTCTGTCAGCCCACACTGCCTCCGCTGGTTAGGCCCGATGGAGCACTGGCCCATACGGCGAGACAGAAAGCAGGTCTCTTTGCATCTCTCTTTGCCCATAATTCGCGTCTTGATACTCAAATCAAATCATTTATTTCAAATAAACCAGTTACAGGCACTTTTGAATTGTCAGAAGGTCGGTCAGTCAATAAGATGAAGCTAGTCGCCCATTCCAAAGAGTAGGTACCTATGGAGAAGAACGGGCAAGAAACTCCATGGACACTCTTTTAAATTTTTAAGCTATTGTTACAAATATTTGATTACATCATTCATGTTGAAATCAACCGCGTGAGAACGATGCAGAAATATATTGTACGCTGAGAGCGTCCATTATGGAAAACATACAAAAATCAATTCAGAAATTAAAATACGCCGTGGCAGCTAAGAGATGACCAGTCCCCTCCGACGGCGTCCGTTCACGAACATGACGTATGGATCAGCATCATTCAGCTCAACCATATCGAAGGGAACCCAATGACCCAAAACACACGCCACCATCAGCGAGACATTTGAGTGAGCATGACATACTCTCAACAGCCAGAGCACAATTAAGTCAATAAAAAGACTAACCCAACAAATAAATGCCTTACAGCACATTCGTACATTGTGCTCACACGTTTGCCATGCAATTATACAATACTAAGAAATTGAATCTACACAATGCTAAGATAGTTTTGTCCAAGGCACTGGCAGTGCTACTCCATCTAATTTACCTCATTGCAGAGCTTCAATGCCTGAGGTTCGCATTAGGAACAAAGAGGTTCTGAGAGTACTGTGACGTCTGGACGTGAATAAGGCTAATGGTCCGGACGGTATACCAGCGATTGTTCTTAAGGCATGTGCGCCCGAGTTGTCTACTGTATTGACACGCTTGTATCGCCTCTCATTTAGGACTGGTACAGTGCTCAAGTCCTGGAAGCTTGCCAACGTGCAGCCCGTGCCCAAAAAGGGTAGTCGTGCCGATCCTACTGTAGCGGCTTGGTAACCGCAATGTGCTGAGTCGCATCTTTAGCGAAATAAGGGGACGCGAGCGTACGGCTCGCCAGTCGCTTACAATACACCGCCCTGCCTCTACATGTACATTGTATAGTAAAACATTGTGGAACCAAAATTATAAGCATTTATTATAGTGAAGTCACATTTTATTTAATAACCTCAAGTAAAGGAAGAACACGCTCAACACTGGTGACCCCGACGTTTTTCAAATTAATTAATTAAAAATAGAGTAGGCGGCTCGCATAGAACGTACGAGGCAGTGGCATACGGACCGCGTGGTGCAAAGTGGACGCAACGTGTCAATCGGGTATAAGGCAACGCGTGTGCATCGTTTCTCCAAAATGAACCCACAGGGGATAACGGGACCTCCAGGGTCAGCTCCAGTAACAGCAGCGGATATAGCGATGGTTACGGTGCAGATGAGAGTTCCAGAATTTTGGAGAGAGCTACCGCGGTCGTGGTTTTGTCAGTTCGAGGCAATTATGGCACCGCAGAAGCAGGGCGACACGCAAAAGTACGATATGGTGCTCGCAAAGTTACCTACAGACGTTTTACAGCAGGTAACCGACATCATCGAAGCTCCGCCGGAAACGGGCAAGTATGAAACGTTAAAAAAGCTTTTATTGTCCGTTTATGAGGAGAGTGCAGATAAACAATTCCAGAGATTAATGCACGAAACGGATCTGGGAACACAGAAACCGTCACAATTACTCAGGAAAATGTCAACATTAGCAAGAAACTGCGGTCTGACAGAGGAGCCACTTAAAAGGTTGTGGTTGGATAAGCTAACTCCAAATGTACGCGCACTGTTGGCGATGGGTGAAGATGTAAAAATAGAAGATATGGCGAGGAAAGCAGATAGGATAGTAGAGACGTTGGGCAACGGCGAGGTCGCATCCATAATACCAAGTACGTCATCAAGTGACAGGGTGGCCGACCCCTTAGAGGAGTTGGCAAAGGAAATGAAGGAACTACGTGGGGAAATAAATGAGATCAGGAGGCGAAATAGAAGCACGGGAGGTGGACAATGGCAACAGCGTTCGAGACCTAAAAGCCGGACGCGGCGCACACCAGAGTCTCCCGACTGGCTATGCAGACATCATTACCGCTACAGGAACAACGCGCGGACGTGCGAGTCACCGTGTACTTGGGCCAAGAAGGAGCAGAAGCCGGGAAACTAGACGCGGTGCAGTCAGCAACGGTGGACGATTGTGCCGCGGGAAACCACCGACTTTGTGTGAAAGACTTTAAAACGGGAATTGTGTATCTTGTGGACACGGGTGCTAATGTGTCAGTGATACCTGTAAGTAAAGTGAAAACAAAGCAAAGGCAAGAGTGTAACTATAAACTTTACGCTGCAAATAACTCAGAAATTAAAACCTATGGTGTAGTGACTTTAGACTTAAACTTAGGTTTACGTAGAAGTTATACTTAAGTGGTCATTTATAGTATGCGATGTAAAGCAGCCAATTATAGGAGCAGATTTTTTGAAGGCACACCAATTAGTTGTAGACTTACATAATAAGAGGTTGATTGACGGTCTCACTAAATTAAGTAAAGAAGCAACCGTAGTAAAATGTTCCGAATTATCTATATCTAGCATACAGCAAGATAACCCTTACAAGGATTTGCTCAAAGAATTTACAGAAATAACTAAGCCAGTTTCGTACGTAGAACCACCTAGTCATAATACTTATCACCATATAGAGACTACAGGCCCACCCGTATTTACCCGCGCTAGGCCGTTGCCACCACATAGATACAAAATAGTTCAGGAGGAATTTAGGTTAATGCAAAATTTAGGTATATGTAGGCCATCGAAGAGCCAATGGGCGAGCGCGCTGCACGTCGTGCCCAAGAAGGATGGCCAGATCAGACCCTGTGGCGACTATCGTGCACTCAATGCGATCACGAAGCCGGACAGGTACCCGATCCCAAGACTACAGGACTTCACTTACGGACTAGCAGGTAAGAAAATATTTGCCCGTTTAGATATAAATAGAGCCTATCATAATATCTGTGTTGCGCCACAGGACGTAGAAAAAACAGCAATCATTACCCCTTTTGGACTGTTCGAATTTCCTAGGATGACGTTCGGTATGCGCAATGCAGCGCAAACATTTCAGAGGTTTATGAACAATACAGTCTTACAGGGTTTAGAGTACTTAAATGGAGAACAGAAAGGAGACTGTTCGTACCTATTCTGTTACATAGATGATGTCATCATCGCAAGTACTAACGAAGAGTTGCTTCGTAAACACCTAAGACTCGTTTTTAGCAGATTCGAACAGTTCGGATTAACTATTAACCTGTCAAAATGTTGTTTTGGTAAGCATCAGATAGAATTTTTAGGTTACAGCGTCAGCTCAGAAGGAATTAAGCCCTTGAAAGATAAGGTTGACGCCATACAAAGCTATCCGCGGCCGGAAACCGTCGAACAGTTGCGACGATTCCTCGGAATGGTAAATTTTTATAGGCTACACATAAAACAAGCTGCAGAACATCAGTCCGAGTTAAATAAGTTTTTGCATGGGGCCAAGAAAAAGGATAAGTCTAAAATAACATGGGACGAAAAGGCCACGGCGGCGTTTGAGCAGTGTAAGGCAAGCCTACAAAGCGCCATTACACTGGCATACCCGGAAGACAAAGGTAGGTTGTCCCTAATGTGTGACGCATCTAATACGTGCGTGGGGGCAGTGCTGCAACAGGGAGTCGCCGGAAGGACAAAGCCATTAGGTTATTTTTCAAAGAGACTATCACAAGCCCAGCAAAAATACAGCACCTACGACAGAGAGCTATTAGCAGTTTACTTAGCTATCGTACATTTTAGAAACATGATTGAAGGTCGAGAAATTACTATTTTTACAGACCACAAGCCACTAACTTATGCTTTTTCCAAAATAGGTACCGATCGAGAGACCCCACAGCGCACAAGGCAGCTATTGTATATCAGCGAATTTACGAGCGACATACAATACGTCAACGGTAACGAGAATCCGGTTGCTGACGCGCTATCACGGGTAGAAACCGTCGTATGCCCGACGCCTATAGACTTCCACGAAATCGCGCGGGCGCAGGAAACCGACGCTCAAATGTCGCGTATGTTAGCAGAACCACGAGGTAACATTGTATTAAAACAAATGCATTCACCGCTGTGTAACAATATGATTTATTGTGACGTTTCAGATAATCAGGTAAGACCATATCTCCCACAGCAATTTCGTAAATTAGCTTTTGATTCCATACATAACATAAGTCACCCCGGGATAAGGGCCTCACGTAAGATGGTAACAAAGCGTTTCTTTTGGCCAGAAATGAACAAAGACGTGACCAGATGGGCTAGGTCTTGCATTCATTGTCAAAAAGTAAAAGTACAGCGGCATACAGTTTCCAAATTAGGTAGTTTTCCGTTGACAGAGAGATTCCACCACATAAACGTCGACATAGTCGGTCCTTTAGCAACGTCACAAGAAGGCTATCGGTATTGCGTTACTATGATAGACAGGTTCACGCGATGGCCCGAAGCAATTCCAGTTACAGATATTACCGCGGACACAGTTGCTAAAGCCATATACGAAGGGTGGATATGCAGGTTCGGGTGCCCCCTAACAATAACAAGTGATCAGGGAAGGCAGTTTGAGAGCGAAGTTTTCAAAAGTTTGCTAAATAGTTTAGGTATAAAAAAGACCCGTACGACAGCATACCACCCACAGGCGAATGGGATGGTCGAGAGGATGCATCGTTCACTTAAGGTTGCAATTAAGGCTAGGCTACAAGATAATAGCTCATGGGTCGATGAATTACCAACGGTATTGTTGGGACTTCGTGCGGCTTGCAAAAGTGACGAAACCGTGAGTTCGGCAGAATTAGTATTAGGACAAACATTACGATTACCCGGCGATTTTTATTGCGAAACCGAAAAGGCCAAAGTAGATCACTTACCTACGTTTGTAAGCAGACTTCGAAACGTCATAAAAAGTATGCGGCCTCAGTCAAGGGAAAACAGCGATTCGCGAAAAATATTCATTCACAAAGACTTGAATACGTGTTCTCATGTTTTCGTAAGAAACGATATGGTAAAAAGCCCATTAACCCCATCATATAGCGGCCCTTATGAGGTAATCAGTAGAGATAAGAAAACATTTTACATACAAATGGGTGCGCGTAACCAGTACTTAGCTGTTAGCTGGTTAGCTGTTAGCTGGTTAGCTGGTAGCCGGGTAGCTGGTAGTGTTAGCTGGTTACGCGGACGATGGCCTACTGCTCATTCAATCAAGTACCCGAGCCGGACTTGAGAACTTGGCCCATACTTGCCTAAATCTAATATCTCAGTGGGGTGATCGTAACCGCCTAGCGTTTGCGCCGCATAAAACCTATCAACTTCTAGTAAAAGGTAATCTTAAATCATTGCCTACTATTAAATTTAATAACGTTCCCGTTAAAAAACAGCAATCCGTATGCTACCTTGGTATGGTCTTAGAAAGGAATTTTTCATTTATCGAACATATAAAAATAGTTGGCGAAAAAGCTAAAAGGAACTTTTATGCCCTAACTAGAATATCCAAAGCAACTTGGGGTCTATCATTCCTAACTTTAAAAACTATATATGGAGCTACCTACTTAGGATGTATGTGCTACGGTGCACCTGTTTGGGCCGATAGGGCCAGCATAGGGGCGGCGCGACGTAAACTGCTTCAAAGCCAACGTTTGGCATTGATATTTTTATGCAAGGCGTATAGAACAGTCAGTACTGAAGCCTTACCTGTTCTGGCAGGTGTACTTCCAGTCGATCTTGAAGTACAGCGACGTGCTTCAATGTACTACTCCGCGAGGGGGGAGGCCATGGACACTAACTTTGTTACACAACGCGACCTCAATAGAATTTCTAGATTATTTAAACCTCAGACTGACGTCTGGGAGGACCTCTTATCCGAATGGCAAAGTAGGTGGGATAATTCCATCAAGGGCCGGCACCTTCATCTGTTCTTTCCATCCGTTGGCGATCGGCTGGCTAAGACATGGCTGGAGGTTGACCACTGCGTTGCCCAATTTCTCACAGGTCATGGCAACTTTAAAAGTAAACTGTATTCTTTTAAACTTGTTCCTTCGCCTTTGTGTCAATGTTCTACATCGAACTGTGAATTTGAACAGTCCGCACATCACATCTTGTGGGAGTGTATTCTTTGGCAGAATGAACGCAATATTATGTTGGATAGTGTACAAGTTACATCCGGAGTTGTTTATTATACGGACCTTGTTGAAACTAGAACTAATTTCCGTGCGTTCAGGCGCTTTTGCCATACCTATTATTGGAATCAATTGTAACAGCAAATACCTACTTAGGACCCATTAACTTGATCAAATGTTATTCCGTGGTGCTTGGCAATCTGGGCTTCTCCCAGTTGCAATAATGTCCCTTTGTGCCGATTGGCCTAGTTCTATTCTGTCTCCTGCTTATTATGGAGGGAAGTGGAAAAAATATCTTTTTTCTTACTCCTCCGCTATTCTTTTCTGATTAATTTCGTTGCGGGACCCAAGACAGTTGAAACATTTCTCCGGGACTCGTCGAGCTTCATTGCTCGGCGTTTTTCTGGCGGTCTCCACTGTTGATTCTGGCTTTCAGGAGTTGCAGTGGGTTGGGAACAGTGTGGCGGGTTTTGTCCAAAAAAAAAAAAAAAAAATACAAATGGGTGATCGCCAATCAACTGTTTCCATAGACAGATTAAAGCCAGCGTACATTTTAAGGGAAGAAATGCCATCAGAAAATAGTAGTACTAATAATAATCAGTGTGAATCAGATATAGAACCAAGTGGGCAAGAAACGCTTCCGCCTATGCCTAAAACCACACGCTGTGGTCGAGTGATTAGGCAACCGGTGCGATTTTTGCTCACTTGACAAATTAATTTAAGTATGTAGAACGTTGTTAAGTTTTAAGGTGTTAGAAAATAAGGTGTGTACGAGTTATATTTAGAAGCAAAACAATAGGCAGCATTCGACTGTTGGAATGCTGACTAGTACAGAATGTTATGATAAGCAACATTGTGATTAAGACATACCATGTAACTATATATTAGAATAGAATAGAGAAAAATTTTTTTGTAAAAAATTTGAGAAAGGGGGGGGTGTGATGTAGCGGCTTGGTAACCGCAAACGCAATGTGCTGAGTCGCATCTTTAGCGAAATAAGGGGACGCGAGCGTACGGCTCGCCAGTCGCTTACAATACACCGCCCTGCCTCTACATGTACATTGTATAGTAAAACATTGTGGAACCAAAATTATAAGCATTTATTATAGTGAAGTCACATTTTATTTAATAACCTCAAGTAAAGGAAGAACACGCTCAACACTACCAACTATCGGCCGATTTCAATAACCTCCATACTCTGCAAGATTATGGAGCGTGTATTGAACTCGCGCCTCTTGGCTTACCTGGAAGGTAACGATCTCCTCAGTGACCGACAGTACGGGTTTCGACGCAATCGGTCAACAGGGGACCTACTAGTGTATGCCACTCACCTATGGGGCGAGGCCCTCGAGAAAAATGGGGAAGCGATTGTCGTCTCCCTTGATGCCTCGAAGGCCTTCGACCGGGTATGGCACGCTGGCCTTTTGAGTAAGCTTCCAGCGTACGGCATTTCCGCTGTCCAGACTGGCTGGGTAAAAGACTTCCTGACTGAACGGTCCCTCCGAGTTGTTGTCGACGGATGCTCATCGGAGCCCATGTCGACCAATGCCAGTGTTCCTCAGGGGTCTGTTCTCTCTGCAACTCTGTTCCTGCTGCATATTAACGATCTGCTGATGCCCGGCATCTATGGGTATGCGGATGACAGCACAGTTCTGGAGAGATACCTGCCGGAAGCTCGGGCTAGTAAGGAATCAATCCGGTCCGAAAGAGAGGCTATGATAGAGCGTACGAGTGCTGCACTACAGGCAGTCTCCGAATGGGGCAAAGCCAATCTTGTAGCATTCAATGCCGCCAAAACACAGGCGTGTCTTTTCACCGCCAAAAGGAGCCCGTTCACCTTGGCTCCTACTTTTCAGAATGTATTCTTGGAGTGCACCGACCGCCTTCAGCTTTTGGGAGTTGAGATTTCCTCGAACCTAAACTTTGGGCGGTTCATTGAGTCCAAGGCCAAGGTGGCTGCCAGAAAACTTGGCGTCATCGCGAAGGTCCGGCGGTACTTCACACCGGGGCAGCTTCTAATGTTGTACAAAGCACAGGTCCGTTCGTGTGTGGAGTACTGCAGCCACATTTGGGCTGGTGCTGCGAAATGTCACCTGGCTACTTTGGATTCAGTGGAGAGGCGTGCGAAGAGGCTAATTGGTGACCCTGATTTAACTCGAGACGGTCTCCAAAGCCTAGAGCACAGGCGTAGAGTAGCAAGCCTTTCGGTGTTCTATAGGATGCATTTTGGGGAGTGTGCGAGGGAATTGCATGATTTAATTCCCCCATCTCCGTTCCACCATCGGACGATCCGTCGTACGGCTAGTTTCCACCCTTACGTTGTTAACACTACTATGATCCGGTCGAGGCGTTTCGCCTCCTCCTTTATACCGCGTACATCAAGGGACTGGAACAACTTGCCGGCGGCGATGTTTCCGTCGGACTACAATTTGAGTGTCTTCAAGGCTAGAGTGAATAGGCTCTTAATAAACTAGCACGCTTTACCATCAACGATCGCATCACTGCTTACCATCAGGCGGGATTGCGGTCAAGCGCTGGTTTATAAAAATAAGAACAGATAGTATGATGAATGTTTATCAACAATTTATTAATATCTAATATAATATACTTATACATGTAACTATGATACCTACACAAATCTTGTTGCTATACCTAATAACTTTGTGTAGTCAGCTCCCTTAGAGTGTGTCCTCTCCTTGAGAATGGTTCGCAGTATGGTAGGGATGGGCACATGGATGCGGTTGCCGAGTGGAGTCCCGTTGTCATCTATTAGTACTACATTGTTGCTGTCAAATTTAGGCACCTTGACACTTTGTTTCTGTTTCATACCTACTAAGATACCTTTCTTCTTTTGACCCTTGATAGCTACTAATACTCTGTCACCTATGTAGCCGACACCTGAAACATTCAAAATGACAATTCATTTTATATTTATTGCAATAGCACCAGATATGTGTATAATAATACACAGGCATTGTATGCAGGTGTCCACTTATGGCCTCAGGCGCTCATAATAAAGTATTTGTAAAGGAGGCCAGTGAAGCACCTGGTGCATCACATCAAACATACTTAAGAACAAACTTTTAAAAAAGAGATAAAGAGACTAGTACCACTTTTACCATAAATACTGTAGATTGCAAAGCTTTGGTAACAGTTTACAAAAACAATCTAGCGCCTCCATCTTAATATTATATACTTTTATTTATGTATTTTGTGTCTGTTCTGTACAAAGTATTTTTGTTTGTCTAGATTAGTTATGATATATGAAAATAAAAATCAAATCAAACCATATTATATGGACATTTTTGTTCTTAAAATAAAACTATCCGATTTTGATATGTTAGTAGTGTCTAAACTAATATAAATATTGTATTCTTTGAAATATGCAAAATCTATTGGCTAATTAAATGAGCTCATACTGCCTTTTAAGGCCACATTTCTTTTAAATACTAACAAATACAAATCAAAGCATGCACAGAACTTTTTCTCTTAGCAGATTGAAATATGCATAAAATATCACAGGGGGCTAATTATACTCTAGGTACATCTAAAGTATGCATGAAAATGATATTATCAAAATATAGTTTTTGAAATATTTTGTTTTTATAATAATAACCGCATGAGGTCAATCAATCAGGATAAGGTACACTAGCTCCGGTTGGTACAATGGCGGATGACAATCTTCACTTATGACCCCCTCCGTGCCTCGGGAAGCACGTACCATGACACCACTAGATATGGGGCTGTCGTTCTTAGATTGTTGGCAGCTTACAGGTAGTCAATAGAACAATTCTAATAAAGTCCTATCAAGGGATACCTATCTCATTACATAATGACGGTTGTGGAGGTCAGATAGGCATTCACTCTTTGTAAAATAATTGTAATAGGCAGCATCCACTTAGGTCCGTATTACAGAACGTCACTCAAACTCAAGTTCTACTTAAGTCTCGTTTCAAGCCATTTGATTGGTTGAAACTAGTTTTAAGTAATGCTTAAGCAGAGATCAATGCTTGAGTTTCCTTCTTTATTACGCACCTTAGACTGGGAGCTAACCTCAACATACAATAGTTGGGACGAGGTTAGGTAGATGCTAAAACTAGAATAGAGTGGAATGTAAACATGACGTACGTTTTTTGTTATAAACACAGATAACTTTAGGAGGTTTTCCTTCAGCCATGGCTCGCTTGCCGATCTCAGAGTTATCAACCACTCTAAGGCGAGTCAGTAAACGCACTTCATTCATACAGGCGGTAGTGTGAAACCCTCGCAATAACTGTGTTGGGTTTAGCTTGGTAACCAAGGTTTTAAACATTTTTGTTAAAATTATTAAAAATACTATCCTTTTTAAAAATTAGGTTATTATTAATTTGTCACTGACATTTTTTTTTTTTTGGTTCGTTTCTTTCCGTTCGGGCGAATGGAAAAGGCAAAGGCATAGTACGCCATACAGCCAAGTCTTCAGTAATTTTTTTTCATTGAATATCTATCCTAACTTATCCTAATTTATCCTAACTTATCCTAACATAACTTAACCTAAACTAACTCCTTTCGTTTTACGCGTTTGGACGATAAGGAGCGGTTTAGCGTAAAGACATGATGAGGCCACTATGCTACAATATTTCACTGTCAAAGGAACAAAAGTGGAGACGATCGGGGCGAGGGTTGGGGAGGTCGGGGAGAGTGTAAAAAAGTACGGCGAAACCGTACGAGAGGCCGGAAAGGCCGTGGAGACCCTCAGGGTCCCGGCGGCAACGTACGCCGAGACGTTGAGGGTCCCAAAGGCAAAGAATCGCCCTCTCCCCTGCAGACCGAACCACGCTCTAATCGTCTCGTCAAAGGAAGCGAAAGACACGAGTGAAAGAGTAGTGGAGAAAATAAGGGAAGCCCTCGACGCCCGGAAAACGGGAATACAGGTTGATAGGATCCGGAAGGTAAGGGATGGTAAGGTAGTGATCTGCTGCGGGAACAGGCCGGAGCTGGAGAAGGCCAAAAGCCGACTCAATGCTCGGGACGGCCTCGACACAGCGCCCGCGGCAAACCGCGACCCGCGAGTGATTATACGTAACTTGCTCAGTTACAACTCCGAGGCTGACATTATTGAGTCTCTCAAGTGTCAGAACCGGAAATTGTGGCTGGGCATGGACGATAGTCACTTTCGGGTCAAGGAGGTTTATAGGAGGAGGGCGCGGAACCCCCTTCAGGCCCATGTAGTCTTGCAGGTCTCCCCTCAGGTTTGGCGTAAGCTAACTGAGGCGGAGACCCTTTATATTGACATACAGGGCCTGACTGCCGAGGACCAGTCGCCGTTGGTGCAGTGCTCCCGCTGTTTAGGGTACGGCCACGGCCGCAGAACATGTAAGCAGAAGGCGGACCTTTGCGCCCATTGTGGGGGGGAGCACGACCGTGCGAAGTGCCCCTCCCGCATGGACGGGAAGGCCCCAGTCTGTGTGAACTGCGACCGGGCCGGACAACAAGCGGCGGGACACAATGCGTTCGACGGCGGCTGTCCGATAAGGCAGAAATGGGAAGGTATCGCGCGCTCCTCCATAAATTATTGCTAAGGGCCCCGCAGTGGACAATGAGTGTGAGAGGCACTTTATCGTGTATCAGGCCAACCTCCAGCGCGGCCGCCTGGCGACTCAGGAGTTGGTAATGTCCGCTCATGGGGGTGGTGTCGGTGTCGCCCTGGTCCAGGAGCCTTACGTTGGCGCGGAGGGGCGGGTCGGTAGCTTCCGTGGCGTTAGGGTGATACAGAGGGAGTCTGCTAGGACCAAACCCGTCAAGGCGGCAGTCATGGTGTTCCGGGATGACTTGGAGGTTCTGGTGAACCCTCTAATCATCACCGAGAATATCGTGGCTGTCGTCTTAAAGGCGGGTGATTGGACCGTGGCGGCTGTCTCTGTGTACCTTGAGGGCACGGAGGATATCGAACCGTACCTGTCGCAGATTCGTGACTTTCTGGGTCGGGTCGGCACCGCCAGGATCCTCGTGGGCGGGGATTGGAATGCGTGGAGTCCGTGGTGGGGCAGCGTCGAGGAGGACTCTCGGGGGGAGTCCCTGAGGGGGTTCTTTGATGATATGGAGCTGCACGTATTGAACGAAGGAGTCGTCCCCACCTTCGATACGGTCCGTGGGGGCAGGCGGTACACGAGTCATGTCGATGTTACCGTTTGCACCCAGGGACTGTTGAGAAGCGTCCTTGAGTGGAAAGTGGACGACTCCGTGACAAGTTCTGATCATCGGGCGATACGTGTGGTTCTGGGTCTCAGAGTGCCTCCCGGGGGTAACACCCGGTGGACGAGTCGGCGCTACAACACCCGGAAGGCTGATTGGGGTCGTTTCACTGAGGAAATGCAAAGTGAGATATCCGCCCGGGGACTCACCCTGGAGCGAGTCGCCAACGCCCGCGACAAGGGCGATCTTGAAGGGGTGGTCACGGACTTTATTGAGTCCGTGACCGAAGCGTGTGGGAGGGCTATCCCCCCACACAGACCGCCCCGACCAAAGAGCGGCTTTCCTTGGTGGAACGACGAGCTTGAAAGGCTGCGGCGCGACGTGAACACAAAGCGGCGTAGGATCCGCTGTGCCGCGCCGCGTCGCAGACAGTATGTAGTTGACGACTACCTGAGTGCCAAGGCGGAGTACGAGCGGAGGGCAGTCAACGCCCAAACTGCGAGCTGGAAGCAGTTCTGCTCGATGCAAGAAAGGGAGTCTATGTGGGACGGTATCTATCGGGTGCTGAGAAGGGCGACAGGTCGTCACGAGGACCAGCTACTCGTGGAGGGTGGAGTTGTGCAGAGCCCGGATCAATCGGTGGCGCTGCTGGCCGGAACATTCTTCGCCGACGATGACGCGTCGGCGGACAATGATGTCCACGCCGTCATCAGGCGTCGTGCGGATCTGGTCAGCACGCGCCTCCCGGGAGAGACCGACGACCCCCCGATCACCAGGGGGGAGCTGATCCGGACTCTGCGCAGCTTCAACCCGAAAAAGGCACCGGGTCCGGATGGTTTCACGAGCGATATATGCTACCGAGTGATTAACCAGGATCCCCAGCTATTCCTGGCCATCCTGAACCGGTGTCTTGACCTGGCGTGCTTCCCGGCACCGTGGAAGGTAGCATCTGTCGTGGTGCTCAGGAAGCCGGCGCGTCCAGACTATGCCCGCGCAAAGTCGTATCGCCCCATTGGACTACTTTCCATCATGGGCAAGATTTTGGAGAAGATCCTGTGCCGACGAATCCGTTGGCACTTCTTGCCCAAGTCCAATGCGCGGCAGTACGGCTTCGTACCGCAGCGGAGCACGGAGGACGCGCTGTACGACCTGATGCAGCACGTCAGAGGCATCATCCACAAGAAAGAGACCGCCCTGATAGTCTCTCTGGACATCGAGGGGGCGTTCGACAACGCATGGTGGCCTGCCATAAAGTGCAGAATGATAGAGAAAGGTATTCCCGTAAATCTGAGACGTCTTGTCGAGGATTACTTCAGGGACCGGAGCGTAGTCGTGCGCTACGCGGGGAGGACGATGCAGAAGCCCCAGTCCAAAGGCTGCGTCCAGGGCTCCATCGGTGGGCCTCTCTTCTGGAACATGCTGCTGGACCCTCTGCTGGACAACCTGGATACGCTGGGCGCGTACGTGCAGGCGTTCGCGGATGATATCGTCTTGGTGTTCTCTGGGCACACGGCGCTCGGGATCCAGCGGGATGCCAATGCCGCTTTAGCCTGTGTGCACGAGTGGGGTGTCGTAAATAAGCTTCGCTTTTCCGCCGAAAAAACTCAGGCGATGGTAGTGACGCGAAAGCTTAGATACGACACTCCGGTCGTGCAGATGGGTGGCGTTGACATCTCGATGGTGACCGAGCTCAAGATCCTCGGAGTCATCGTCGACAGCAAGTTGACCTTCAACAAGCATATTTCATATGCTTGTTGCAAGGCAACTAACCTATACAGGAAGCTGTCGGCAATGGCTCGGGTGGATTGGGGCTTGTGTCCGGAGATCATCAGGACGATATACACCGCAGTCGTCGAACCGACGATCCTGTACGGCGCGAGCTCCTGGGCGAAGGCCGCCGAGAAGATCTCTGTGCAAAGAACCTTTGCTACCGTCCAGAGGGGCTTTGCACAGAAGATCGCCAAGTCACATCGTACGGTCTCGCTCAATGCAGCACTCACGCTGTCGGGTCTCCTCCCGCTCGATCTTCGAGTGTTGGAGGTCGCCCGGCTGTTTGAGTGCAAACGGGGACGTCCGATAGATGAGCTGGAATCCCGCGAACTGGAGGAGCGTAGGGCCTTTACGGAGGCCCCTCACCCCGCCAGTGAGCCAGATGTTGATTATGAGTGTCTGGTGGATATGTCCCCCGAAGCTGTGGCCCAGCTACAGCTCCCCGCTCATCTGATTTACACAGACGGTAGTAAATCGGATGAGGGGGTCGGGGCGGCATATTCATACTGGCGGGATGGGTCCGAGATTCGGACCAAGCGAATGAGGTTGGAGTCGATGTGCACCGTCTTTCAGGCGGAGCTGCTCGCGATAGCCAGGGCTACGGACCTGGTTGTCTCGAGAGGCTTCGACTGCGCGGCGGTGCTCAGCGACTCCCGGTCCTCGCTCGACTTGATCCGAAACCCGGAAACGCACCATCCCCTTGCTACCCATATTCGTGAGAATATCAGGGAGCAAGAGGGGAGAGGTAAAATCCTCCGGTTCTTTTGGGTGAAAGCTCATGTCGGGATCCCCGGCAATGAGCGCGCCGACGAGTTGGCAAGGCAGGCGGCGGCTCAGTCCAGGGTCGCCCCAGCGTATGACAGGTGTCCAGTCTCATACGTCAAGCGACGTTTGAGAGAGGGCACAGTAGCTGTCTGGAATGGGAGGTACACCGGCGGGGCCACGGCTGGGGTCACGCGGATGTTCTTCCCCGATGTGGTTCACGCGCGCAAGGTCCTGAAGAGCCTCGACAGGACGTCTATTTGGGCGCAAATTTTGACGGGTCACGGCGGCTTCGCCGCGTACCTACATAGATTTAAGCTGAAGGACAGCCCGGCCTGTGTGTGTGACACACCGGCGACTGAGACAGTCCAGCACCTTTTGTTCGAGTGTCCGAGGCACAACCGCGACAGATACGACCTGGAAGTAAGTACCGGAAGAATCTTGACAGAAACAACTATAGCCGACCTTATGGCGGACAAACACTCCAGGCCGTGTCTGGAGCGGTTCTGCCTCAAAGTTGCAAAACAAGCCATATAAAGGAACAGGACAAGGGCGGCACAGCCAAGCGCTGTGCCGTCGGCAGGAATTTGATTGTCTGAGCCATATTATAGCTATACAACGTAAAATATAACTAGAAATAAGTATAAATAAGGACAAGCTGTAACTACATAGCATGTAAGAAAATGTTTGTAATAAATGACAAAAAAGATGATTAAAAAGAATATAGACGAGGGAAAAGAAAAACTCCGAAAAAATGACAAGGCTAAGCCGCAAAAAAGATACAGCGGTAAATAAAAAAGAGATATATATAAATTAAGGCAAAAAAGAATTCTTGCCATGCAAGAAGGGAAAGAACGGCACAATTAATAAAAAAAAAAAAAAAAAAATATTTCACTGTTCTTTTTGAATTATTCACTGAATGCACTTTTTACTACATAAATCACGCGTTTTTATTTAGTAAACGACACTATAAATAATTTTAAAAGTCCAATGAAAAATGAGCGTGACACTCATCTTGACATTCCCGCCAAACCTCGGTTCATCTTTCCGTTCTTCTGAACGGAAAAGGCAAAGGCATGGTACGCCATACAGCCTACACTTTAGTAAGTTTTTCTTGAGTAAGTTTCTATGCTTTTTTTTACGCACTAAAACCGCACAGCGGCACATCGATATCGCCTGAGTGGCGGGGTCATGGGAAATGGCAGAGCCTGTCTACCAACTCCCCGCCGGCGATTCCCGCCTAAAAGGTGGGCCCACAATGGTCCCTCCATAGGGAGGGGCCCGACTGAGTACGCCTTCTTGTGCGAGAAGACGCAGCAGCCAAGGGTATTTTAGCGAGGTGTCCTTCCTCTTAGCCCCACTCGTTTGCCCGGAGGCAAACGGCCCCCCCAGCTCTTTTTTTTTTTTGACGCTGTGGGGAATGCATTTACGCACCGTACCCCGAAGGGCGTGTGTGGGACTCGCCCAGCCGAAGCTGGGAATACCCACTAAAAACCACAGCGGCACTCCGGCATCGCCATAGTGGCGGGGGAGTGGCAAAACTGGCGCAGCCAGAGCTACCTCTCCCCCGCCGGCGAGACCCGCCAGGCACGGCGGGCCAAGCGCAAGATCGCGGCGCGGCACGGCCCACGACGGGCACACCGCGAAGGTGTGTTCCGCCATGTCCTCCGCCGCGCCACAACCGTGGCACGAGGTGTCTCCTCTCATCCTATCCGGTGCAGGTACCTGCCGAAGCACCCGTGACCGGAGAGTACCTGCACCAGACGGAAGGAGAGGAACCCGTGACGCCTGTCGAGCCAGTCCTCCAGGACCGGCCCGATGGCGTCGAGGGTACGGCAGCCGAAGACGCGAGGTCCTGCGTCCAATGCTGGACAAGAGCGACCCTTGCTCATCTCTGGGGCCAGACGCTCGCCCAGCGCCCTGCGCCCTGCCGTCCACTCGTACACTCTGGCGAGCACCCACGCCTCGAGCTCCCAAGGCGTGGTGCCCGCCAGAGCGCACGCCGTTGCGAAGCCCACCGTGCGGTAGGCCCGCGAGGCCCAGATGAAATATCTGGGCCCCCAACCCTCACTCCCTCCACAAAAATGTGGGCGTCAGGTGGGGGGCGCTGCCGGGGGCCGTGAAAGAACACGGCCTCCGTTTTGTGCAGCGCCACCCTCAAGCCCAGGCGGCGGATCCTTCCGGCCACTAAGGATCCGCCCGCCGACGCCAAACTGGCTGCCTCCCGGAAGGTGCTCCCGCGGGAAGTGAGGAGAGTGTCATCTGCGTAGCAGATGACACTCGTGCCTTGAAGGAGAGTTCCCCGCAGGAGCCAGTCATAACCGACGTTTCACAGAAGAGGCCCTAGAACGGACCCCTGTGGAACGCCGGCTCCGACAGCGTATCGCCGGAGCTGGCCAGCCCCGTCTACGAGGAGGACAGCACGGTCCTCCAAGTAGTTGGCCAGGAGGCTCCGCAAGTACAGGGGCACTCCGTGGAACCAGAGCGCTTCCAGAATGGTGGAGTGGGGGATGGAATTGAAGGCGTTGGCAATGTCGAATGACACGGCCAACACTCCATCCCCCACTCCCGCCGCCTCTGTCACCTGGCCCTTTAGACGGGCCAGAGCGTCCACTGTCGAACGACCAGTTCGAAAACCGAACTGGGCGTCCGACAGGTCCGGTCCCACGCTCCGCAGATGCCGTTTGAGACGGCCGGCGATGATCCCCTCGAATATCTTACCGGCCTAGTCAAACAAGAGATGGGCCGGTATGCCGACGGGGAGTCCGCCGGCCGTCCCACCTTCCGAAGGAGGTATAATTGGCCTTCCCACCAAGGTTTCGGGAACCTCCCTGACGCGAAGCACGCGTTGAAGAGGTCCCGAAACCTTCCCTCCATTTCGGTGGCCGCGATGGCCATCACCCGAGCGGGAACGCCGTCCGGGCCGGGAGCCGTCTTTTTGGCGCGGAGACGAAGAGTCGCCGTGACAAATTCCTCCTCTGAAACCGGAGGAGGAGGAGTTTCCTCCTCCGGTAGAGCCGCTCCCCTTGGCGGGCCCATCATTGGTTTGGTGAAGTGCGGATCCCTGCGCGGAAACAGGGACCGCATCACCCCATCCAGGAGCGCTAGTTTGAGGGTCTCGGCAACCGGGGGCCGTTGTCGAGACCCTCCAGCAGTTCGGCCCTCGCCGCGTCCTTGGCGGCGCCGATGGCCGACTTGAAGGCCGCCCTCGCCTCTACGTACCTCGCGTAGAGGCGGTCCTCATTGGCCTGGTCACGTCGGCGCCGCCGACGCGATCGGGTAAAGGCCCGCCCTGCCGCCACGCAGGTGGCCCGCAGCTCCGCCAACTCCTCCCACCACCAGTACACGGCGCGTCGGGGAGGCGGACGTCTCGACCGAGGCATACTGGCGTTGCACACCCCGGTCAATGACCCCCTCAGTCGATCCTAACTTATCCTTTTTTTTTATCCAAGCTTAACTTAATCTAACCTATCTCCTTTCGTTTCCCGCGTGAGGCCGACAAGGACGAGTTTGGGGTAAGGTCATGATGTGGCCACTATGCTACAATATTTCACTGTTCTTTATAAATTACTAGCTTTCCGCCCGCGGCTTCGCCCGCGTGGAGTTCGGTTATATCGCGCTTTTTAGGTTTCCCTCGGGAATATCAAATTTTTCCGAGATAAAAGGTAGCCTATGTTTTTTCTCAGGGTCTAAAGATTGTCTGTGTCAAATTTCATCAAAATCGGTTCAGTACTTTTGGCTCGAAAGCCGGACAGACAGACAGAGATACTTTCGCATTTATAATATTAGTATGGATTCACTGAATGCACTTTTTACTACATATATCACGCGCTTTTATTTAGCAAACAACACTAAATAATTTTAAAAGTCCAATGATAAATGAGCGTGACACTCGGCTTGACTTTCCCGCCAAACTCACTTATTCTTCCCGTTAACAGTGGCGTTTAATTAATCATGAAAACACATTCAGAAATTGGATGTTTTACAAACTATACAGTGGACGCGGATGCTCAAATTCTAAACGATAAAGAATAGCGATTAGCGAAACCTCAAGGAGTTTCGGGCTCAATGGCTCTTATTAATGAAAATTAAAACTCCGTCAGTTGGATTTGGATTTTTGAAAAACCAATATTTCTAATAGCACAAAGGTGGTCGACAGTCTATTCTTTTTTTTCAGGTGGAAAATCATCAAATGAGAGGTCATTTCACGCGCTCTGAGCGTAGCGAAAGGTCGTGTCAGACTTTTATTAGGTCCGTATTACAGAACGTTACTCAAGTACAGTATAAACTCCAATCACTTGATCATTGCTTAAGTATAGAATCAGTGCTTGAGCATCGTTCTTATTCCAGAACGGTAATCAATCTATAGGTACTCACCTCGAACTGAGTCTCGATTTGCTGAGTATTAATACCAAAGAGTATAATAATAATAGGGTAAATTAATACTCAGCATTGCAGAGACGTGTTTTGTCTTTGCATCAGTCTGTTTTCGTTTACGATTTATTTAATTTACATAATAAGAAATATTTAATTGTAGGTACCATAAGAACCCAAAACCGTGCCTCGGAAAGCACGTTAAGCCGTTGGCCCCGGTTGCCATACGAACATCTAGTGGCAGTCGTTACGGGTTGTTGGAGCCCTCAAAAGTCTAACAATTGGTCTAACTGCAATGCTTCGATATCGCCTTCGGGTTGTGGAGGTCAGACGGCAGTCGCTTAACGGAAAATGTCGAAGTTTAGCCAAAATCAGCAGTTAGACTGGTAAAACGGACCCCAGACTCCAAAAAAGCTGAAAAAGCTGCGGATGCGACTAGGATTAACGCTGAGATGATGATGATGACCATAAGAACCCAAAAATTAATAAAAGGAACGTTATTTTTTTATTTTGGATCGTTATTTTGTTAACCTTGAGTAGTAAAATCTCACATTTATTGAAGTTAAACCTATTAGAAATCTTTTTTGTATTATTTCATTCCATAAATGTTATAAGTAGCCTCATATTCGTAAACATTTATCGGAATCAAATGTCAAAGATCATATACGACCCTAGATATAAATAAAAGATAGTTCTAAACGTTTATCTTTGAAATTGTAAAGAGCAATAGTCAAAAAACAGGGTGGGCCGATTTTTGTGATGACCAGTGTATGTTTAAAAAGATTTATTAAAATGAACATTTTAAGAACCCAAATACCTAATTAGGATATTGCGGTTGTGTGTTAGTCCAGAACAGCACAATCACACATTTATAATAACTTATTTATAGGAACAAAAGTATGCTCACACAGCCTGTTGCTATAAATACAATTTAGGCATAAATCAATCAAAAATTTAATAATGTAATTTTCACCACATCTTGAGAAAATCTGTATCTCTTTGTAAAGGATTCGCAATTATAAGGGCACTGTATATCCAGCCCCGGATCTTCAATTTTTTTTAGGCGGGGCAAAAACTGTAAAATGCCGCCCCGCCTACCTACTTATTTTTATTTTCACCTTTATCCATAATAATATTATTTATTATATATTATATATATTATAATATTATAAATGCGAAAGTAACTCTGTCTGTCTGTCTGTCTGTCTGTCTGTCTGTCTGTCTGTCTGTCTGTCTGTTACGCTTTCCCGCCTAAACCTCTCAACGGATTTTGATGAAATTTGGTACAGACAATCTTTGGACCCTGAGAAAAAACATAGGCTACCTTTTATCCCGGAAAAAATTGATATTCCTGAGGGAAATCTAAAAAGCGCGATATAACCGAACACCACGCAGGCGAAGACGTGGGCGGAAAGCACACAATCTTTAGACCCTGAGAAAGGACCTAGGCTACCTTTTATCCCGGAAAAATTTGATGTTCCCGAGGGAAATCTAAAAAGCGCGAGATAACCGAAATTTACGCGGGCGAAGCCGCGGGATTTTTTGTGAAATGAGAAAATAAATTATTATACCATAAGAGGGGACTCTAGTGGCGCTTTCTCTATTTAAACGCTTTTAGAGCAATTATTTATTTTCTACAATTTTACACCTTGATTATACATGCGCCTATCATTTGTTCTTTTTCCAAAACTTATTTAATCCATACTAATATTATAAATGCGAAAGTAACTCTGTCTGTCTGTCTGTCTGTCTGTTACGCTTTCCCGCTTAAACCTCTCAACCGATTTTGATGAAATTTGGCACAGACAATCTTTAGACCCTGAGAAAGAACATAGGCTACCTTTTATCCCGGAAAAATTAGATGTTCCCGAGGGAAATCTAAAAAGCGCGATATAACCGAACTCCACGCGGGCGAAGCCGCGGGCGGAAAGCTAGTATTATTATATTTGTGAGTTGAAATTACAATTTTACTCTTCGAGCTTTTTGTTCTGCATATAAATTTATAGCCTTGTCATAATTTAACTCGTGTGCAATACGATTTTCTATCGCTAAGATTGCAAGACCCGATAAGCGTTCCTGGCTCATAGAAGATCGCAAATAATTTTTAATCAGTTTTAGTTTGCTAAAACTTCGCTCACTTTGCTAAAAATTCAAATTCAGCATGGTGGCACAATCAAACCTCTGATTCGAAATACCATCATTATTTCTTTAGAAAAAAGTTGAACAGGTTGGAGTGTTGGCAATTCGTCTTTACACATCTCGTCGAATTTTTTTTTACGTTTCGGAATTCGTTTGTTTTGCAAAATAGTGTCAACACCACATTTTTCAGCTACTTCGCCAGCTTCTTTTATTTAATATTCCATTAGTGCGACGGAACGCAAGGATAATATCTTCTTTCTGAATTTCTATATTCACTCGAGAGAATATTCGCCCAAATAATTAAATTAAGAATAAATTTAAAATCCTTTATAGCAGTTCTCCATGAAATTGCTGTACTTGAGCTATTATTTATTCCGTGGTCAAAGTAAATAAATGATGAGTTGTCCATTGGTCAGTGAAGTGTGAATTTGGCCGCCCCCTGATTTTGCCGCCCTGGGCATGGGCCCCGGCTAGACCCCCCCTAGATCCGGGGCTGTGTATATCACGCAAATATCTTAGAGGAACTAAGTTTAATCTTCTATTAAAATTATCGTTAAATAAATTATCATAATGGTCTATTTCTTCAAATACATCCATTTTGATTCAAATATTAATAAGAAAAATAATATTTGAACTCTACAATGCAGCTAGAATTAAATACCTAGCACAAAAATCAAAAATGACATGACAGTGCCAATATAATAGGGTAATCCATGGAGCAAATATAGAGAGGAGGTGTTGTAATTAGATTTCTATGAAAGAACGCGTGACAATTTGCGGGATGAGGGCTACAAAAAGTGGGCGGTATCTTGTTAGATCCTGCCCCCTTTTTTGTTTTCCATCTACCGGTCAAAAGCAAAACTGCTTGCTTCTTTTTGAATTTGATGTTGCTACGTAGTTTAACTACCTCACACTAGATGTCTAGCATGATGCGAATGAAGCTGTGTGTATGCGCTGCTGAATGTGTGTGTATGGTGATGTAATGTTAATTTCAGAGGCAGAACAAATAATAAACTAATTATATCGAACTAAATTTTAAAATAAAGTAATACAACAAACAACAAGTAGTAACATAAAGTGTCGCCATCTATTGTCAAGTAGAATAAGTATAATTGAAGACGCCCACAAGATAAGAGATTTTTCTAGAACTATTCTATTAAATTATGAATAAAATTATTTAAGTACACGTGAAATGTGATGCCTTTCGTAGCACCAGAACGTTTGTCCGAGTATTTTTTCAAGACACACACACAACATTTCATCCTTTTTTACTTAATAAAATAACACGAAAAACCTCCATTGTGCACAAAGGCCACGCCCACTATGATGACATCAGGGCCTATTGAGAATCACAGTGCACAGTTACTTAGGCGGCCTCTCTCTGTATTTGCTCCATGGGGTAATCTATGCTCAAGCGTGGTCCCGACCACACTCGAGTGATGATCAATGCTTACGTATGATTCAACAAAGTCCAACTCAGCTGATCTATGATCAACGAATCTATGCTTGAGGGTCGTTCTAAAATCAAAACTCGACTCAAAACTAGTTTTAAGTAGAGATCAATGCTTGAGTAACGTTCTGTAATACGGGCCTTACTGACTCACATCCATCGGTGTTCCTTTACTAGCTTGTGCGCCAGGGGCCACGGTATTCATTCGAAGAACCTGAGACTCTGGCAGGCATGGTGGAGCCCATCTCGTTGTGCTGATATCTCTTTGAAAAGCATGTAGAATACAACGCGCCGTCGACATGACATATTATTACTCGTGTGGTAAAAGTTAAAACATTAAAAGGCTTACTCATAAGACTTGCTGTCGAAATTTGTCCCCTTTTTCTGGCACTCAAAATCATATTTTATTTTCGATATGAACAGGCTTTGAGATACTTTCCCTAGTCCCTTTCCGTCAAACCTACGCACCGCTGCAGGGGCCACCTATCGCGCAACAAGAAAAACACCAGTAAGTACGAACGAAAGCGACAGCCAGCCGGCATCAATAATCTCCACGTGAGGTGCAAAAACTCAAATATATTGTGAAATACAACTATTTGTGAATGGTGTGGTGATCCCCTGTTGGCTATTTTCCAGCATCCCGTGAGTACCTAACATTTCAATACTTTTATCTCGTAGCCTGTTTCTAATTAGACAACTTAGAGACGCGTCCCCGCCGGCGCGAAACCCAATCAAACACCATTTGGTGGACCAAAACTGGAAGATGGGCAAAAAGAGTGGATAGAATCAGTTTTCATAACTTATACATGAAATACTTTTACAAAGACTGGAAATTACAGAACTATAGTATTAATACCTCAATCAAGTATCATCCTTAATGTTATCAATCGACGTCAACTAGGTACTTTTTATGCCGACAGAAGAGCAGGCAGACAGGCCAAATCTTGGAGATAAACAGGAAATTCAACAATATTGTGATCCTGCATACAGTGAAAAGTCTGTGTATTATCTATTAAGGATTAGGTATACAAAAGTTTTTAATTTGACAAAGTACCTAATATTATACAACAAGTTACCTACCTACTGGAAATGGGAGTTTCTAAACCTCCTTGATTGATTGTCTATGTACGTAGGTAGTCGTATAATATTATACAACAAGTTACCTACTGGAAATGGGAGTTTCTAAACCTCCTTGATTGATTGTCTATGTACGTAGGTACTCGTATAATATTATACAACAAGTTACCTACTGGAAATGGGAGTTTCTAAACCTCCTTGATTGATTGTCTATGTACGTAGGTACTCGTATAATATTATACAACAAGTTACCTACTGGAAATGGGAGTTTCTAAACCTCCTTGATTGATTGTCTATGTACGTAGGTACTCGTATAATATCCGGGTCTATAAGTACATTCACAGCCTTTTTGTTATAAATTATAAACTAGCGCTTGATTGCAAGCAAAACAACCGCCGCTGGCAAATTGTTCCAGTTCTTCGATGTACGCGGTATAAAGGAGGAAGCGTAACGCTTCGTCCGGATCGTAGTGGTGTTAACAACGTAAGGGTGAAAACTCGCCGTACGACTGGTCGTCCGGTGGTGGAACCGAGATGGGGAATTAAATCATGCAATTCCCTTGCACACTCACCTAAATGCATCCTATAGAACACTGAAAGGCTGGCCACTCTACGCCTGTGCTCTAGGCTCTGGAGACCATATCGAGTTAAATCAGGGTCACCAATCAGCCTCTTCGCACGCCTCTCCACTGAATCCAAAGTAGCCAGGTGACATTTCGCAACAGCCCAAATGTGGCTGCAGTAGTCCACACACGAGCGGACTTGTGCTTTGTACAACATTAGAAGCTGCCCTGGTGTGAAGTACCGCCGGACCTTTGCGTTAAAGCCAAGTTTCCTGGCCTCCACCTTGGCCTTGGACTCAATGAACCGCCCAAAGTTTAGGTGCACTCCAAGGACACATTCTGAAAATAAGGAGCCAAGGTGAACGGACTTGTTTTGGCGGTGAAAAAACATGCCTGTGTGTTGACGCTAGAGAGACCACAAAATGATGAGGCTCTAAGAACCATAAAATGTCATAAAATACGGCTCGTTAGACCATAAAATGCGGTCGAAAGAGAGAATGGTCAATCAAGGGAAGTATTTCCATAGGTTAATTAAAGCGGTAAAGAATTCTGCCCCCTAGACAAAGGAAATCGCTGTACAACTACTTACCTTCAAACCCGGCTGCCTGGCGTTATCCCTCGTACGAGGGGGATGATTCTTGCGGTCCTTCGATGTAGTGGACTGGTGCGGTGCTCGAGAAAATGCACCACTTCCAGCACGCGACGTGGCAACTCCTCAAGCGTTCACGGGAGCAGGCACACGCGCGACCATGCGGTATAACCGACGCAGGCGTCGGTATAGCGGCACTTCGGTAATACGAGGATGAATCCGATACAGCCGTGGGCGTATCCGTACTCGGTAATACGACGACACTCCCGACGCGGCTGTGGCTTCATCCGTACTAAAGGCGCTTCCAGCACGCGACGTGGCAACTCCTCAAGCGTTCACGGGAGCAGGCACACGCGCGACCATGATACTAAAGGCTAGCGGTCATACAGCGCCCCAATTGAGCGGGGACAGAGAAAAGAAGAAAATGTGAGGGTATCCTCAACAATGTTTACAGATAAAATTAAAGAGTAAAGAGCCGATTACCCTCGGCGCGAACACTGTGTATTGGCGGCGTTGAATGCTACAAGATTGGCTTTGCCCCAATCGGAGACTGACTGTAGTGCAGCACTCGTACGCTCTACCATAGCCTCTCTTTCGGACCGGATTGATTCCTTGCTAGCCCGAGCTTCCGGCAGGTATCTCTCCACAACTGTGCTGTCATCTGCATACCCATAGATGCCGGGCATCAGCAGATCGTTAATATGCAGCAGGAACAGAGTTGCAGAGAGAACAGCGGAATATAGAAGGTTTGGCAGCTCAATTGCCATATATACGGATATTTTCGTTGCTAGCTTAAGGTCATGTGAGCAGAAGACCTTGGAACACAACTTGCCAACCGCTGCAGCTGTAGCTCCGACTCTGCTGTTGATCTCAGCATCAAGGTCACACTTAGAACTTATAGTGTTCCCCAGATAACGAAACTTGTCTACTTGATTCAATACATCCTCACCAAGCTTTATATTCAGTGTCTCGTGACCGTGAATGTCTCGGGACATCACCTCCGTCTTGTTAACACTGATTTTTAAGCCGTAGGGGGAAGTGGGGCACCTTGATACGGTTTTTACTTATACCCAATAAAAGACCATCTAATGATAGTTACATCCAATTTAATAACCATAATATATTCAATATATATTCAGTTAACTTGTTACATACAAATTAACCGATAGATTTAATCACAAAACGTATTAGAGCCTATTTACCAAAAAATGAAATTTGTATCAATGTACCCCACATGCGGGGTACATTGGTACATACACTGATACTTTGCTTCATAGAAATATTCCTATAAATTAAATAAGTTTTATTAATTTTTCTGACCTTTATTTATTGATTTTTTTAAATTATATTTATTCGCTGCTTTTGCTATTGATAATTTTTCTTCCAACACATCAGATATCGCAGAAGCCACGGAAATTTCATTGATGGAACTTCTATTCATCTTGCGTTCAAATGTTCAAACCATTTTTCCATAAAGAAAATAAAATATATTACCTAAGTCTCACATACATGTATATTTAACAAAATATTGGGGTATCAATGTGCCCCAAGACCACTTGTATCTATGTGCCCCTGCCTACTACAATCGAAATCAACATTTTATAAAAATTAAAGCAATAAATAATTAAATAATTTAAGTCTATTTAATGTGATGACAGATATGTACTTACCACATTGTCTTAATATAACACAGGTAACACTAAATAAATTAGAAGAATTACATTCGAAAGAAAAATACGAAAATTTTGTTACGAACATCAGAAACAGTTTTTTACGTGCTAGTCGCTAGTCGTTGAGTGAACGTTGCCCTGCGCTAGTGTGCGTGTAGGCTTTACTATATATCTCCTTATCGGTGGCGGATGGCTCTTCTAACGCGTTTTGTTTTCGACGAATATTGACTGTATCTATGTGCCCCTTGTATCAATGTACCCCGCCTCCCCCTACTTACGCCAGGCTTGATGAAAAGCGGACATCAGCTGTTGTAGGCCGTCTGGGGATTCTACTAAGAAGCACAAATCATCAGCATACATGATTTCAGTAATCAGTGCATGTGAGACTTTGGTGCGAGCCTTAAGTCTAGCCAGATTGAAAAGACCGCCGTCGGTGCGGAAGCGGATGCGAACTCCTTGTGGAGCAATTTGTAAGACCTCTCCCACTACCACTGCAAAGTATAAGGTGAACAGAGTTTGTGCTAAGACGCATCCTTGCTTCACCCCACAGGTAATGGGGAAGAAGTCTGTCTGTGCACCGTCTACAGCAACGCAGCATTGCATGCCGTCATGTAGGAGTTTACAATGACTATTAGAAAACCAAAGAAACTTAATCATTTTAACAAATCAAACACAAAAGGTTCCTTCAAGCCTCATAATTATCAAATCAAATTCATAATCATAATTATCAAAAAGAAAACACACCATCGCTCGGCTACCATAGTAGCTAGTGACAACTCATTATTGACTTGACCATATCGTCATCACCTCATGGAATACGACCAACTCTAGAATCCGCGACTCCCAGGTGATTGTACATCTAATAGTCTCCTTTGAGATCCTGGTCCCCACCACACCACCATCTGCGCATCGCACTTTGAACAACTCCTCACTGAGTTTTAGTTACGACTACGGACTAGTGCATGCAGTGCGACCATATATATCACCCTCCTGACAATCTATTACAATATGAAAATCTAACTCAGCAGGTACATTACTTGGAGAAATCTTTCATACGCGATTGTGGGCGTACTTATAAGTTCTATTACCAGTCAAATATTTCAGTAGCTAACGATCGCCAACAAATAACTCACCAACATTAAATTAACCGACATTTCATTAACCAACATTACTTTAGCTTTATTTCTATCAAATCTAGATTTTTCGTAAGTAGCACTCATTTCTATGTTCAGTACCGCTTGTTCTCTTGAGAAGATTTAATAGTGTAGTCACCAGTGTAGACCGATTAATCGACTTTAAAAAAATAGTTTAGTAATTTACGGTCAATTGATACTGATACGATAAAACTGTATTCAAAACTAACCAGTCACGCGCCGTCATATATATTATACTTAGTCAATACTTGAAAGTATTAAGTACAAAGCATGTTTCATGCAGTTAATTTGAAAGTAATTAAAATACGCTAAATTGTATTGACAAATACCTCAACTTTATTCATTGGTTGAATTCCACAAAATGTGTTTAGTACCTGGATTTCATCCATGCATGTTCTTTTAGTGATTCTATTGAAATATGCTGCAATAGGAATTGTTAATAAAAAGTTAGCATGTAAAAGTCTATAATCATGTAAATAACAGGAGATTTGTAAAACGTTGGGATAACCCTAAATTGGGTTGTTTACCTCTATTCTTTATGGAGCTTGGCGATGGTATAATTCGGTTACAGATGCTCTTATTAAGTAGCATATATTAAGTATGTATTTTATAGTTACTACAAAACAACATAAATATATGTTCTATGATACCTATGTTTGATGTACTTATGTAATTTGTACTTGTAGTATGTATTTTATAGTTACTACAAAACAACATAAATATATGTTCTATGATACCTATGTTTGATGTACTTATGTAATTTGTACTTGTAGTATGTATTTTATAGTTACTACAAAACAACATAAATATATGTTCTATGATACCTATGTTTGATGTACTTATGTAATTTGTACTTGTAGTATGTATTTTATAGTTACTACAAAACAACATAAATATATGTTCTATGATACCTATATTTGATGTACTTATATAATTTGTACTTTTAGTATGTATTTTATAGTTACTACAAAACAACATAAATATATGTTCTATGATACCTATGTTTGATGTACTTATGTAATTTGTACTTGTAGTATGTATTTTATAGTTACTACAAAACAACATAAATATATGTTCTATGATACCTATGTTTGATGTACTTATGTAATTTGTACTTGTAGTATGTATTTTATAGTTACTACAAAACAACATAAATATATGTTCTATGATACCTATGTTTGATGTACTTATGTAATTTGTACTTGTAGTATGTATTTTATAGTTACTACAAAACAACATAAATATATGTTCTATGATACCTATGTTTGATGTACTTATGTAATTTGTACTTGTAGTATGTATTTTATAGTTACTACAAAACAACATAAAACATATTTATGTAGTTTATATATTTAGAAACTACATAAATATTTCAATAGAATCACTAACATAACATGCATGGATGAAATCCAGGTATTAAACACATTTTGTGGAATTCAACCAATGAATAAAGTTGAGGCATTTGAGCGTATTTTAATTACTTTCAAATCAACTGCATAACACATGCCTTGTACTTAATACTTTCAAGTATGGACTAAGTATAATATATACAATATGTTAAGAAAACCCTGTCCGACCCGTAAGGATAGTAAAGGTTAGGTAAACACTTGACCAAATATAATATAAAATTTTACATAATCATCATAGTAACAATACTAATGAATTTTGAAATAATCCTTTTTTCCGGGGAATTAATTCCAATTTCCCCGAACTTTGGTATTTTTTAAAAAAGTGACAACACCGGTATTAGATATTATAAGCGAATAGCGACGCGACCACGTCGTGCCCTGCACCCCGCCGCCCGCGGAATGGGGTTGCTAACCACACATGTGTTAAGTTACCTCTTTTTGCGAAATAATATTTATGTTTTTAGGGGGAATTTTTTTTTAAGTTTTGCCTGTCTTTGTGGGCATTATTAGAATCAGTTATCGATACCTAACAACACCTTCACGGATCGGACAGGGTTTTCTTTACATATTGTATGTATCGAAAAAATTAACCTATTAGGAAATTAGCTTACATGTGTGTCATATTTCATTCAAATCGGTTCAGCGTTCTATGCAAATCATAAATACCTAAACATAAATAAACTGTTTTCATTAGTAGGAAGTAGGACTATTATTTTATGAAAATCATCATCTAGAAAAGGTTGTTAACATCTGCAGCAACGGTTAGTGTACCTCTATTCTTTATCGAATTTAGGTAAAATCTACACAGGATGGTCAAAAAGTCGTGGATCAAAGGAAACTGGGAGATAAAGGAGGTAATTTCCAACAGGAAATCTTTCTACAGCATCGCCATAACTTCACTGCAGGAAAAGTTATGAATTATTATTTTTTTTTTCAATGAAACAATCGAGTTATTTTACAATTTCATCAGAAAACAATTTATTTGATTAAAAACAATCGGTGAATAAACTTATTATTATTAGGTATACACTAGTAGATCCCCAGTTGACCTATTGCGGCGAAACCCGAACTGTCGGTCAATGAGGAGATCGTTACCTTCCAGGAGTGCCAAGAGGCGCGAGTTCAACACACGTTCTAATAATCTTGCAGAGTATGGAGGTTATGGAAATCGGCCGATAGTTGATAGAATCGGCACGACTACCCTTTTGGGGCACGGGTTGCACGTTGGCAAGCTTCCAGGACTTAGGCACTATACCAGTCCTAAATGAGAGGCGATACAAGCGCGTCAATACAGGAGACAACTCGGGCACACATGCCTTAAGAATAATCGCTTTTATACCATCCGGACCACTAGCTTTATTCACGTCCAGACGATACAGTACTCTTAGAACCTCCTTGTTCCTAATGCGAACCTCCGGCATTGAAGTTCCGCAATGAGGTAATTCATTAGAATCAAGACGCGAATTATGGGCAAAGAGAGATGCAAAGAGACCTGCTTTCTCTCTCGCCGTATGTGTCAATGCTCCATCAAGCAACCTAACCAGCGGGGGCAGTGTGGGCCGACAGAAGTTATTTAATTAATCAATCAATAATTTCAACGTATGGTTCAGTAAATCCAGAACTAATTACCTATATTATCTACGGCTAAAATAAATAATAAAGTCTACCATGTTTTTATTCGAATTCTACCCCTAACGGGGTGAAGAGGGATTATAGAGTATTTTATTGTGAGGCTTCATTAAGTGGAATTACAAAAAAAAAAAAAAAAAACGAATATACAAAAACCCAAGACACCGACTTCCGAAATGAGTTATTTTTCACTTTGTAGTGGTTTTATTTTACACTTTTAGTTGTGTGTAAGTAGGTACCTATATTGATTAGCTGCATCCGGTCAGACTGGACGCTGACGCTAACATAGTTGGGAACAGGCCTGCAAGCAAATGACGTTCGTTTAAAAACCAAACGACTGAACTGATTTCTAAAAATTCTTATGGGACCAAAATGAAAGTATGAGCATTGCTAGAGATGACGTGATAATGCAACTTAAATTCAAGTCTCTTGATTTTAATTGAGCAAACGATGTAATTTTGTTTACTTTAATTTTGGTTTAAAAACCAAACTACTGAACCGATTTCTATGAAGTTCCCATGGGGCCAAAATGAAAGTATGAGCATTGCTAGAGATGCGATTACGAACTTAAATTCAGTCTTTTGATTTTAATTGATTGTTACATAACATGACAGCTGGACCGGCTCTTCTCTACGGCAGCGAGGTATGTGCTGCGAAGAAAATTCACGTAGGTACCTGCCAGTAGCTAACACACAGCCGAAATGCGAAGCGAGTGCGCATATATGGGATAGGTACCTTTAAGGTTGCACCATGTTAAAAGTACGGCATTTCTCCTGGCCTGACTGGCTGGGTAACAGACTTCTGACTGAATAGTCCCTCCGCGTGTGTCCGAGTTGAATTTGGTGTAAATCTTTCATAAATATTTCACATCAGAAAAATAATAATTAAAATCAGTTCACGCAATCCAAAATTATCATCGCACAATTATCCACAATTATCTATGTATACATTTGCAGGATATAGTAACTGTTCCTCCGACAATAGCATGCCACATGTATTTAGCAATACAAATTTGGACTTGCTTTGCCGGATTATCACTGAAACGGACAACATTTTTTGAACTTTCCATGGGTAATTGGAATCTATAACTCTTTCTTTAGTTGTCATCATCCTTGTGAGCTCGTTTTAAAGATTTCGTACTTAGTATGTTAACTCAATGTAACAAATAGCCCATTTTTCAGCTCTTAGATAGGCATACCTACTTATTGTGATCGTTCTCAGATGGTTAATTTCAACATACCTAAATGACTTTTTATAATTATAAGCAAGTGCTTGACCGCAAACCCACCTGATGGTAAGCAGTGATGCAATCATTGATGGTAAAGCACTCTAGGTTATTAAAAACGTATTCATTCTAGCCTTGAAGACACTTAAATTGTAGTCAGACGGAAACACCGCCGCTGGCAAATTGTTCCAGTTCCTCGATGCGTATTATGCTTTTACCTGCGCAAGCCATATGTTCCTTCTTTCCCATCACTAGTGCGTCTTTGAAAGTCTTTTTTCCACTGACATTGTCCAATAACGGGGTCACCAGTGTGTTTCTATAAGGAACAGAGAGTAAAGTTCACTCATCTTCCATAGAACAGGCAGGATCCTCCGCCCAGGTGTAATGTCTGGCGGAAACTCGCCTAATGGTTGATTTTGCATACATATTTGCGAGATATAGAATCCTTTTGTGACGTCGGTATGAGTTCGCCTTGCTACGCGTTGGTACTAGTAGATACCTAGATACCGATATACGTATATACGTTGGTACTAGTAGATACCTAGATACCGATATACGTTATACGTTGGTACTAGTA
This sequence comes from Sesamia nonagrioides, assembly GCA_017933935.1. NCBI lineage: Eukaryota > Metazoa > Arthropoda > Insecta > Lepidoptera > Noctuidae > Sesamia > Sesamia nonagrioides. The sequence goes on along the minus strand of JADWQK010001047.1, from coordinate 271,209 downwards.
GATACCTAGATACCGATATACGTTATACGTTGGTACTAGTAGATACCTAGATACCGATATACGTTATACGTTGGTACTAGTAGATACCTAGATACCGATATACGTTATACGTTGGTACTAGTAGATACCTATACGATACCGTTGGATAGATACCCAGATACCGATATACGCTGGTACCAGTAGATACCTAGATACCGATATACGTTATACGTTGGTACTAGTAGATACCTAGATACCGATATACGTTATACGTTGGTACTAGTAGATACCTAGATACCGATATACGTTATACGTTATACTAGTAGATACCTAGATACCGATATACGTTATACGTTGGTACTAGTAGATACCTAGATACCGATATACGTTATACGTTGGTACTAGTAGATACCTAGATACCGATATACGTTATACGTTGGTACTAGTAGATACCTAGATACCGATATACGTTATACGTTGGTACTAGTAGATACCTAGATACCGATATACGTTATACGTTGGTACTAGTAGATACCTAGATACCGATATACGTTATACGTTGGTACTAGTAGATACCTAGATACCGATACGTTATACGTTGGTACTAGTAGATACCTAGATACCGATATACGTTATACGTTGGTACTAGTAGATACCTAGATACCGATATACGTTATGTTGGTACTAGTAGATACCTAGATACCGATATACGTTATACGTTGGTACTAGTAGATACCTAGATACCGATATACGTTATACGTTGGTACTATAGATACCTAGATACCGATATACGTTATATACAGGGTAGATACGTACTAGATACCTAGATACCGATATACGTTATACGTAGTGGATACCGATATAGTAGAGTAGATACCTAGATACCGATATACGTTATACGTTGGTACTAGTAGATACCCAGATACCGATATACGTTATACGTTGGTACTAGTAGATACCTAGATACCGATATACGTTATACGTTGGTACTAGTAGATACCTAGATACCGATATACGTTATACGTTGGTACTAGTAGATACCTAGATACCGATATACGTTATACGTTGGTACTAGTAGATACCTAGGTACCGATATACGTTATACGTTGGTACTAGTAGATACCTAGATACCGATATACGTTATACGTTGGTACTAGTAGATACCTAGATACCGATATACGTTATACGTTGGTACTAGTAGATACCTAGATACCGATATACGTTATACGTTGGTACTAGTAGATACCTAGATACCGATATACGTTATACGTTGGTACTAGTAGATACCTAGATACCGATATACGTTATACGTTGGTACTAGTAGATACCTAGATACCGATATACGTTATACGTTGGTACTAGTAGATACCTAGATACCGATATACGTTATACGTTGGTACTAGTAGATACCTAGATACCGATATACGTTATACGTTGGTACTAGTAGATACCTAGATACCGATATACGTTATACGTTGGTACTAGTAGATACCTAGATACCGATATACGTTATACGTTGGTACTAGTAGATACCTAGATACCGATATACGTTATACGTTGGTACTAGTAGATACCTAGATACCGATATACGTTATACGTTGGTACTAGTAGATACCTAGATACCGATATACGTTATACGTTGGTACTAGTGGATACCTAGATACCGATATACGTTATACGTTGGTACTAGTAGATACCTAGATACCGATATACGTTATACGTTGGTACTAGTAGATACCTAGATACCGATATACGTTATACGTTGGTACTAGTAGATACCTAGGTACCGATATACGTTATACGTTGGTACTAGTAGATACCTAGATACCGATATACGTTATACGTTGGTACTAGTAGATACCTAGATACCGATATACGTTATACGTTGGTACTAGTAGATACCTAGATACCGATATACGTTATACGTTTGTACTAGTAGATACCTAGATACCGATATACGTTATACGTTGGTACTAGTAGATACCTAGATACCGATATACGTTATACGTTGGTACTAGTAGATACCTAGATACCGATATACGTTATACGTTGGTACTAGTAGATACCTAGATACCGATATACGTTATACGTTGGTACTAGTAGATACCTAGATACCGATATACGTTATACGTTGGTACTAGTAGATACCTAGATACCGATATACGTTATACGTTGGTACTAGTAGATACCTAGATACCGATATACGTTATACGTTGGTACTAGTAGATACCTAGATACCGATATACGTTATACGTTGGTACTAGTAGATACCTAGATACCGATATACGTTATACGTTGGTACTAGTAGATACCTAGATACCGATATACGTTATACGTTGGTACTAGTAGATACCTAGATACCGATATACGTTATACGTTGGTACTAGTAGATACCTAGATACCGATATACGTTATACGTTGGTACTAGTAGATACCTAGATACCGATATACGTTATACGTTGGTACTAGTAGATACCTAGATACCGATATACGTTATACGTTGGTACTAGTAGATACCTAGATACCGATATACGTTATACGTTGGTACTAGTAGATACCTAGATACCGATATACGTTATACGTTGGTACTAGTAGATACCTAGATACCGATATACGTTATACGTTGGTACTAGTAGATACCTAGATACCGATATACGTTATACGTTGGTACTAGTAGATACCTAGATACCGATATACGTTATACGTTGGTACTAGTAGATACCTAGGTACCGATATACGTTATACGTTGGTACTAGTAGATACCTAGATACCGATATACGTTATACGTTGGTACTAGTAGATACCTAGATACCGATATACGTTATACGTTGGTACTAGTAGATACCTAGATACCGATATACGTTATACGTTGGTACTAGTAGATACCTAGATACCGATATACGTTATACGTTGGTATTAGTAGATACCTAGATACCGATATACGTTATACATTTTTGATTAAAGAATCTATTGTAAATACAATCGGTTATGAACTTTTTATTATTGAATCTATTTTCTGAATGGTGTCACTAGTGTTAGGTAGGTGACGCAGTAGTTGATCAGCTTCGCCTGTAAGATAACTTATCAAGTACCTATATATAACTTTTCTCGTTGGTAGGCAACAACATCAGTCGCCGGCATAAGTTAAGGCACCCACCAGACAAAGTCATGCCGCCAAGCGATTCGTCGTATTCCGGCATGATGTCTGGTGAAGCCGTACGGTGGACGGGTCTGAGCAGTTGTGTTGCGATGTGTGCCGGGTACGATGCGCCAAATGTTGTTGTGTCGGGAGTTTGGTCGTGGAGGGTCTCCAGATCAATCCTCTGGCGCAGGATCGTTGGTCGTGTTGTTGGGTTAAACATTGCATCACCTCGCTCAACTGCCGTCTTCCTTCCTATTCACTCAGTTTTTTTGAGTGAATAGGCTAATAAGCTGGTGCGATTTACCATCAACGATTGCATCATTGCTTACCATCAGGCGGGATTGCAGTCAAGCACTAGTTTATAATTATTAAAAAAAAACCTTATGCAGTTTTTGCACGTTATCCAGTGATTGGTTCTTAAGTTATTATTAGGTACTTACTGTTTGAAAAAGGTCCCAAAATATTGTGCACTCGGAATAAGAACCTGAAAATGTTGGTAGATTGTAGGTAATTTTAAGCCAGCCTGTTAAGGTAGATATTGTGATGTACACTTTCACAGTGGCATGAGGAGCCCGCTGATATTGTGATATTCACTTATGAAACGGCATCATAGGAAGCCAAAAAATTAAATTAATTAAAATCATCGTAATTTATCAGTTACCTATAAGTAGGACAACTTATCTATAAGTAGGAGAACTTATCTATACGTAGGACCACTTATCTATAATACTTAGTCTTTTGAAAAACTCGAGCCACTGATCTCGTAGTACCTATGTCAATTCGTTTACAACTGCATCATCATCAGCAGCTTAGAGCAGTCGTCCAGCTACTACCAGCCAGCCTGCGAAGACTACCGCTTTACCTAGCTTGAGAACGTATACTGATTCACGGTTTCTCTCAAAAAACGTCTCATGTCGTCCACGTCATGCCTTAGGAAGTCGCGCTGATCGACCTTATATGTACATATATTTGAGAACCAGCCGTACCTTGAGTGTCCACGTCACGGCTCTGTTAGTTATAGCTGGCGACGCTTTACATACCACCCCTACTCAATCAACTTTAGTCTTCTTTTAAAAATTAGCACCATTTTCGCTTTACATCATTATGGAATTTCTGTCATTAGGTGAAAGATTTTCTTTACCCCAATCCAGTAAGCGCTGTAATCAGACACCGCATCGATAGCAAGCCGCATCCGTTCTAATTGATCATCTCAAACAACCCCTCGCTCTCCGCAGTACGCAAGACATCTAGTTTGTGCAATCTTCAGAGTAGGATTCAATTACAATTTTTTCTTTTGGCTGAATCAAAGGAGTATTGATGACACAATCGTGTCGGGTCGGCGCGGGCGCGGTGGAGGCGCGTATTGATTGCTCGTCGTTAGGGGCACGGCTCGGTTACCGCTCGCGTCAATGATTAAAGACGGTAACCCAATAAGGAGCGGATTGCGGCGGTTATCGGAAACAAAACAAAAGAGTGCTGGCTCGACTTACGTCATTAGAGGCGCGGCGGGACGCGACACCTCAACTCAATGCTTTTAAAGATGTTTAAGTTCCTTTATCGCGCTTATAATGGTTCGTGTTCGCGTTCATATCCGCCGCATTGTGCCGCTGTCCAAACAGCCCGGCTCTCGTCGCCGCGCGCCTGCCGCACTGTCACGCTTAGCAGTGTAGGTATGCTTGTTCGTTTGTTTAGCTGATGGCTCGATGCCTGCCACTTCCTTTTATTGGGACAATACATCGTTTTAGTAGAACTAGCTGCGGATTGTATTTGATTGATTGTGTTTTGCGTATCTCATGTCGTATTGTATTACTTACTATGGAATTTCTATTTGTTAATAGAAAGAAATAGAAAGTTGTGCACTGTGTGGCTCGAGTGATGTTTATTATTATTATGACTCCTTTCACATTTCCAAAGAGCAAGGGTCCTCTATTTACCTAACTACCTACTTGATTTACTGCTCATAACAAGTGATTGCCACCAATGCACTAAGTGGCTATCCTAGATATTCAATGATTATAGTTGTTAAAAGTTCAGAGTATATTAATTCCTATTGGTGTCGTAAGACCGCCTGACCAATACATTATAATTAGTAGGCATCTCCCAACTAAGAAACTTCTCGTGTCATCCGCCGCACTTGAAGTGCCGTTGGATACCGCAAGTTCTACTTTGAACGAGGGCAATGATCAAACTTTGAAATTATTGAGTAAGTAAAGGTTTACCTACTTCATTTCAAAATTCCGTACATCTACTTAGGTTTGATCCTACATCCTGACACACAACACATTATATACATATATACAAATACACAAACATGCTTACAAAAGAATTGCTCACAGAAATAAATTCTTGCAGCACACATGCGACGGGAGAGCCATCTGGGACCTGTAGAGTGACGATAGCAAAATGCCAATCACGAGCAAGCCAAGCGAGCAGAGAGTAAGTGAGCGCTACCTCCACGAACAGGGCTAGAGCATAACACAAGTTGGTCGCTAGTGTTAGAGCACACCATAACTTGGCCGCCGAGGCTAGAGCAGGGCTAGACTAAACCACATGTAGGTCGCTATGACTAAGTCAGATCCTAGTGGTTGAATTAGGGGACGCTGCTTGTGCAACCCAGGTGGGGGTCGTCACAATAGTTGCATTAAGGCTTGTTATGGAGGAATGACTGGAGAGGCAACATGGTGCCTTTCGGCAAATACCTGCATCGCTTAGGTCGGAAGCGGACCCCTGTTTGTCATCCCTGTATGTATTGCCACGAGGACACAGCGCAACATACGCTGGAGGGGTACTCAGTTTGGACGCAACAGCGCTGTGCCCTCGTCGCGACACTCGGTGCGGGTGATCTCTCACTTCCGGCCGTTGAATAGTTCATGTTCGGAAGCGACAAAGCTTGGGTTGCTGTGGCGAAGAGGAAGAGACAGCATGCCTCTCACCCCACTAACACCACAAGATTAGCCAGGAAGTCCCTGAAATCAGACGAATCGTACGATAGACTTCAAATGGTATTTATGTAATGCGTTTTTATTTATTTAAACGGCAGATTAAATCAGGGAGGCTTCACGTGATTCTTCACGTGCGTCTTCGGTTGCAGAGGATAGTTTCAACCTGGATGCCGCACAATCTCACCGATGTTCAGAAGCAGGCACGGGTGGAATAGTGCCATGATATGATAGACAAATTTGAAGCAGGCTTGTCTCGGCGTGTTTATGTTCTAAAAGCTTCTTGATAGATAGGTAATCACAACAATGTAGGTACTGGCCGCCTATAGATAGTTTAGTTTTCATATGGAATATTAAACTGGCCGCTTATAGGTACCCTGGGCCGAAAGTTTCTCAAAATTTAAAACTGTTGCAGTGTGCATTTTCGCTATTTGCACAGCATAAGACTGATGAAAGTTACGAGATTTTTCTTCAAATAAATAGGCAACCCAGATTCCCTGGGCCCATAACCTGTGGGTTCAGGCTGGCGCAACTTAGAACAAAAAAATAGAAGTATGAAATGCATGGAAATTTTAATGGCGGCAGAATCCGTCAAAGTAGGGAAGTAGGTAAGTACAAATTCAAATGGTTGCTATGACAGCTCTGATTCTCTTGTTTTAGCCGTATAATACCGCGGCCATTTTTGCAAGTGATTCGTCACCGTCAACGTCAAAAAGTAAAATTATGTGAATGTCAGTTAATTACGAGATGATTAAGAGAGATTTATTGTTGTTTGAATCTGCTGTTTTAAAATTAAGTTATTTATTTAATTTGCGTATTATACAGTATGTTAAATAACAGAGGGCGTTCCCTTAAACTCGTTAATATATATCATTAATAGATTAAAATAAAAATATCAGCATAGAAAAATAAGCATAAAATAATCCGAATAAAAGAAATTATAATTGAAAATAAATTTGAAACCTCCTGTTTTAAATCAAAATAGTAGCGCGGAATAGTATCTACCTAACGTTGCATTGCCCAACACACATCAACCAACACACATCAATCAATTAGATCTTAGATCGCCGCCGCATACGCGGCTCGTCATTCATAAATAAATTGCGACGCTGCCGTCTTTCATGTTCGCGTGTACAGTGTGTTTCTTTTACATGTCAATTTAAAATTTTTATTGAATATTTTCATATTGAAAAAATTTTAAAACATTTTGTTTTCGAATGGAAATATTTTTTTAGCATGTATGTATGCTATACTATTTCGGGTTAACGGGAACGCCCTCTGTTAGTTAACATACTGTATTTGTTTATTTTTAATTGGCGTATTATATTTATTTATTTCTTTTTAATTTATATAGTTTTTATCTATAAACATGCCAGTTGTAACGTGTTAGATATGTGAAGTGAGAACAAGACGTGTGGAAAACAAAACCCATTTATGGTTCAATTTTCACTGGATAAAGATCGGTTAGTACATTTTACGGATTGACTATACTTTAAATCAACATATCTTATAATATATGGAATTTTAGGACATATTTCTGAAAATAAATCTGCAAATATGTTTTTCGTAGTAAACACTAGTGTGGTGCAATTTTTTATCGATGTCTACGTAATTATGAGTCAACGGAATCATAGCGCGATCAATATTGAATATTAACGATTAAAGTTTACACTTTACCTCGATCGATGGCGTTGGGATCTAGTTAGATCGCGCTATGGTTTCGTTACCTGCAATGCTATATAGGTAGGAGAATTATTATTTTTGAGTGACCAGACGAAGTGCAGGATATTATCAGAGGTTTCAAACACAAAAAAGCTCCTGGTTCTGACGGCATCACCAACAAAGTGATCTGACTTCTCCCTGCCCACCTGATTATCCTACTGGCCACCATCTTCAATGGAACCATGGGCAACAATATCTTCCCACAAACGTGGAAGGAAGCGACCGTTATAGGCATTCCTAAGCCCGGCAAGCCAAAATCTGAGCCTTCGAGCTATCGTCCTATTAGCTTGCTAAAAGTTCTCGGTAAGGTCTATGAAAGGCTTATTTATAAGCGTCTCAGAGCCTTTGCTGAGAACAAGGGCCTCATCCCCGACGAACAGTTCGGGTTCCGTTCTCGGCACTCAAGTGTCCAACAAGTCCTCCGTATCACCGAGCATATTCACGCAGGATTCCTACGTGGTATGAAGACAGGTGTTATCTACTTCGATATAGCGAAAGCCTTTGACAAAGTCTGGTACAACGGCTTAATATACAAGCTGTATCAACTCGGCGTGCCTGACCGTCTCGTGCTCATCCTGCGAGACTTCCTGTCAAACCGCACTTTCCGCTACAAGACCGAAGGAGCTCTCTCCCCCTCCCACCTCATCCGGGCCGGAGTCCTCTAGGGCTCCGTACTGGCCCCTCTAATCTTCACGCTATTCACCAGCGACATCCCCAAAACTAAAAAGGCCCACCTCGCTCTCTTCGCAGACGACACAGCCATTTACTGCTCAGGAACCAGCCCCAATCAAATAAAACTAAATCTCCAAACCGCTGTCAACGCTCTTGCTGACTCGTTTAAAAAATTGAGAATAGAAGTTAATCCCGAAAAGAGCCAAGCGGTACTCTACTCGAGACCGCTACGCAAACCCACCCTTCCCCGACCAATCATCATGTCTGACAAGCCGATCCCTTGGGAAAAGCGAGCCAAGTACCAAGGTGTTATCCTAGACGAACAGCTCACCTTCGGAGAGCATATAAGGACCTCGCGCCCCCCCCCTCGCGCGCCGCCTACGCACTCTATCACATCCACTCCCTCCTCAACCCGCGCAGCAAGCTGTCCCTCAAGTGCAAAATGCGCCGGTACACAGCCTGCATGCGCCCCATCATGACATACGCCTGTGTAGTCTTCGCACACACCAAGCCCAGTCATATCCATAGGATGCAGACACTCCAAAACCGCTTTCTTCGTAGAGCACCAAACGCCCCTTGGATCGTCCGCACACAGCCGCTGAACATCACAACCCTCTAAGCTTCGCCGACCTAGGCACGTTCTCACCGACCCTGATGACCCCATTACCCTCCTCCAAGAGGCCAATAGGGCCACTAGTACAAAATACAAAAGACCGACCTACCGACCTCGCCGCCGAGGTCCAACGCGACGCGTTCAACGTAGTAATCGCCCCCCAAGTCCCTTGCCCGATGAAGGCCAGCCCGCGCCGTAAATATAAATTCCCGACTATGACCTCTGAGTTTGTTTCGGACGTTTCTTCTCAGAGCTAGTACTAGGAAACGCCGCGGTCATCAAACCGAAATAAAAATAAGAATTCGATCCAGCCGTCCCTTGCTGTTCTTCTAGCGACACCCTAAGCCGAGGTTCGTACCCCACAGGGGGTGCCCTTAGCGTGTAGTCGCTTAGCTTTTAGTAGCCCTGGCTGGAGGCTTTAAATTCACTTAAGGCGGCCACAGGATAGTCCGGTTAAGTAGTACAGACCTCTCAAGGTCAACTACGAGATGCGATATTAAAAAAAAAAAAAATTGGAGTGAGCAGCAAGCACTGTGTTTATTATATTATACGCGCTTAATATTAGTATACCAGTATTTAATTTAACCACCCTCTCCAAGTCGATCTTCGTTCATGGAGTCGGATTGGTCGGGAGTGTGTTGGCGGTTTCCGGAGGTGCTATTTCTACCACCCTACGCGTCATTACTGGACAGTGGATCGCTGTCCAGAGCAGCCCTTCAGTGGGTGACCAGGTGAGTGGTGCCAGGAGCTGAAGGTGGAAGACTGGTCGGCGCAGGGTGGATCCAGTAGAGCGTGGTGCAGCAATACTGGTGACAGCAGCCGGCGGGACGAAGCAAGGTTGAAGGCAGGAAGGTGCAATCCATGGTCACAGAGGGCGCCACTGGTGCGGTGTCAATGGTGTGATACATCGCAACGTCATCAGGTTCAGTGAGTGTTGGTGAAAAAATCGTGAGTACTTTCAACATTATTCTGGAAGAATCTAATAGAAAAGTGATTAGTGATTTGAACTTTACTCTAAAATTAAAAGTAACTTAAAAATTGTGTGTGATTTTGGAATTGCAATATTTTTTAAGAAAAAGTGGTTTGGACGGGGAACCTATGCCCAAATTTGTATAGAAATTGAACTCTAAAAGACTTGTAAAATTTTCGATGGAATTTAAGTTGTGTTTGGAACAAGTGCGAGAAGAAATATTTAGTGGACATTAAGTTTAGCGTATTAGAACAATATTATATTCTTCCGCTCTTTGTTAATTTGTGCTGTAGGATTAGAATTATTATTGTGTTATTTTCCATTATTTTGTTTGTGTCCATGTATAATATTGTGTTTACAAAATGGATTCGTTGATGGATATCCAAGAAGACGTAAAAATCAAAATTGATAAGGCTATGACTAACTTTAAAAAAAGCCCAAAGGATCGACTCACTGTGTCGTATATTGAAACACGCTTAGAAAGCCTAGAACAACAATGGCAACTTTACCATAATACACATGTTAAAATAATAAGCGAAGTAAAAAAATTAGACTTATTTAGCTCTAAATATCATAAAGATTGTATTTACGATGAGGTGGACGAACTATATGTGCAATTTAAAAGTACTCTGAAAGAGCTAATACGAAAAAATAAATGTGTAGTAATGAAAATGATAGTAGACCGGGCCTTAGTAGTTCTAAAGAAGATTATAATTTTCGGTTGCCGGAGGTTAAAATACCAATGTTTTCTGGTAAATATCTGGAGTGGTTAACCTTTAGAGACTTGTTTTTGGGATTAATTCATAACAATAATAAATTGAATGATGCACAGAAATTATATTACTTGAAGGGATATTTATCCGGAGAGGCGGAACATTTATTAAGAAATGTACAGGTGACAGCAGATAATTATAGTACAAGTTGGACCAAATTAGAGTCCATGTACAATAATAAGAGGTTTTTGGCAAACGAGATTGTTAAATCTTTATTTAACCAATTATGGAATTGCAGAGTCCGCAACGGATATTAAAAAACTTCTAAGTACAACAACTAATTGTTTAGAATCACTAAAAAATTTAGATATAGATCTTGTTTCAATTTTGATTATACATATTATCACTGAGAAGCTTGATAAAGTAACTAGAAGGGCATGGGAGTTGAAGGTATCATCGGATCCTAAGGACGACCTGCCTACTTTCGATGAACTAAAGGATTTCCTGATTAACCGGTTTAGGGCTTTAGAGAATCTAGAAACAAAAGTAGAGAGGGCACCAAAGACTACACGGGCATTACATGTAGTTAAAGATAAAGGGGTATCTTGTGTCTTTTTTGCAAGTGAGCACAAATTAACTTCATGTCCAAAATTTAATGTGAACGGTACTCTATTAGCGCAAGAGACCACTTTAGGATGGGTATTGTCGGGTGCGTTTGAAGTTGACCAAGGTGTAGATTCTCAATCAAGAATTACCGTGATGCATATCAGTGTCCAGGATGATGAATTGTTGAGAAAATTCTGGGAATTAGAAGAACCACCGGGAACAATAGGGATGCTCACGGAGGAAGAAACCAAATGTGAAGATAGAATGGGTGGATTTGAACGACAATGATCTAGCTGATCCGGATTACTTCACGCCCAATAGAATCGATGTTCTATTGGGCGCTGAAGTATACAGCCAAGTCATTCAGCACGGTGTTAAGAAAAATGTGAACGGTACTCTATTAGCGCAAGAGACCACTTTAGGATGGGTATTGTCGGGTGCGTTTGAAGTTGACCAAGGTGTAGATTCTCAATCAAGAATTACCGTGATGCATATCAGTGTCCAGGATGACGAATTGTTGAGAAAATTCTGGGAATTAGAAGAACCACCGGGAACAATAGGGATGCTCACGGAGGAAGAAACTAAATGTGAAGAACTATTTAAAACTAAGGACGGCAGATATGTAGTAAGGTTGCCGTTACTAGTTACCGGATCTAGAGGGATGGCTGAAAAAAGACTTAAAGAAACAAGATTAGCAAAAAATGATAAATTAAAAGCCGATTACGCTAATGTGATACAAGAATATTTAAGTCTCAACCATATGGTAGAAGTATCAGATAGGGATAATATAAAGGGTATTTACTTACCTCATCACGCACCTTCACCACCTTCATCAGCACCTTTGTTGTTTCTTTATGCTCACGGACAACAGTCCGTGAGCATAAAGAAACAACAAAGGTGCGTGTTGTAGTCGATGCTTCTTGTAAGTACAGCAACGAGCGGTCACTTAACGAAGATCTAATGCTTGATCCATCTTTGCAAGACGAGCTTCGCCATATCATTATGCGCTGGAGGGTACATCGAATTTGTATAGTGGCTGATATAGTAAAAATGTACCGACAAGTTTTAGTAAATAGGCAAGATACTCCATTATAACAAATAGGCAAGATACTCCATTATAACAAATACTTTGGCGGGATAGTCCGGAAGGGCAAATAAAGGAGTATGAAATGATAACGGCTACATTAGGTACAGCCGCGGCACCATACTTCGCTGTGCGGACTCTTCAACAGGTTGCAGTTGATGAATGCGGGGATAATCTAGATATGGCTAAAATAATCATGAACGATTTTTATATGCATGATTTAATGTCGGGAGCTGAAACTAAAGAAGATACGTCTAAAATTTATACGGAAATAACCAAAATTCTAGGTAAACGAGGATTTGAATTACAAAAATGGAAATGCATTTGTCAACACTTATTAAATAAAATTCGGGATAGAAGTGATGAAGCGTTACAGATAAAAATAGACGAATTAACAAAAATCATAGGACTTACCTGGAATGCGCACGACGATTGCTTTCAATACTCTCTGGAGCTTAAGCCAATATCTGGACCTGTAATAAAAAGCAAAATTATTGCGGATATTGCACGATTGTTTGATCCGTTTGGGTGGTTAGCACCAAGTATAATAATAGCAAAAACATTTATTCAAAGGCTGTGGTTAGCAGGATTGCAGTGGGATAAAGAAGTTCCAAAGAATTTATTAAAAGAATGGGTAACTTACCGTGCAAACTTAGCTTCTTTAGTTGAACTAAAAATACCACGTTGGTTGAACACGGGAAAAAAAGTAAAACAAGAGTTATACGGATTTTCAGATGCGTCTAGTTAGCATATGCGGCACTTGTATACCTTAGAGTAGTTGATGAAATGGGCTTTATACGCGTTTATTTAATAGCTTCCAAAACGAAGGTCGCACCGGTAAAGCAAGTGTCGATTCCTAGGCTCGAGCTTTACGGGGCAGTACTTTTAACCAAGCTTATTTTGGAGGTTGCCTAAGTTATGAACATAAAAAAGGAGAATCTTTACGCGTTCACAGATAGCGAAGTAGTATTAGCTTGGTTGACTAGCCATCCTAGTCGTTGGAAGAGTTTCGTTGCTAACAGAGTTTTAGAGATATTGAGCAATTTGAATACACATCATTGGGTGCATGTAGCATCGAAACAAAATCCAGCAGATTGTGCTTCACGTGGGATATGTCAGTCGGAACTTTTAAAGGTTTCTCTCTGGTGGGAAGGCCTAAATTTCCTAAAGGAACCGGTAGTTAAATCTAAAAGACCTAAACAACTTGTCACACATTTAGAAGAAATCAAGGTGCATACGAGTATTTTAGATGTTTCATTTTGGAACCGACTCTCTACGTTATCAAGAATGCTTCGCGTTATAGCTTATTGTCGTAGATTTTTGAACTGGACAAAAAATAGGACATTAAATAAGGGTAAAGGGTCGTTATCTATACAGGAATATGTATTAAAGGATGCCTTCTGGCAGGTGGTTGTTGGGCAGAGTGGAGGAAAGCATCCGGGTTCAGATGGGTTAACACGTGTGGTCACAATAAGGACAAAATTGTCCACCATAAAAAGACCTACATCAAAGGTGTGTGTATTGCCTACAGTCAATTAATAAATATAAGAATTTAATTAAGTAATTTTAAGGATTGGAAATATTGTAAATTAGTTTAAGGTTTAGTAAGTAAGTTGTATTTAGTACTAAGATGCAAAAATTGTTATATATTTTTAAGGGCTGCATTAAACATGCATGGGAATGCTCTAGACAAGAGAGTCAGAAGAAGGACATTTGCCATAATATCCTTGGTGGGCGGAATGTCTACGTAATTATGAGTCAACGTAATCATAGCGCGATCAATATTGAATATTAACGATTAAAGTTTACACTTTACCTCGATAGATGGCGTTGGGATCGAGTTAGATCGCGCTATGGTTTCGTTACCGGCAACGCTATATAGGTAGGAGAATTATTATTTTTGGAGTGAGCAGCAAGCACTGTGTTTATTATATTATACGCGCTTAATATTAGTATACCAGTGTTTAATTTAGCCACCCTCTCCAAGTCGATCTTCGTTCAATCGACTATCGATAAATCCTTTTTTTTGTATTAGTGGTATTTATAAGTTCACAACATCATTAAATTTAGTTTTCATTAAAATCAGTTCAGCGACTGAGTTGTGACTAATAGAAATAGTTTTTGCATTAATGGTATTCATCAATTATTTTACTTTGTAGGTGCAAACAATGGGTAAAAATAACGGGGAAAGTGGACTTTGCCTATGTGCCTATAGTAAAATTGCAGCAATTGAAATATATTTGTGGAAAGCATTTTCTACTTAGCGATTTTAAAAAGAAAAAGACACAACTTTGAAGAAATGCTGTTCCGTGTACCTGAATTATGGCCGAGCCACTGAGCGATGACATATGGAATGACTTCCCGCGCGCCATATAGCTAAAGAAGCTGTAGAAAACCAATACCTACAATTTGATGCCCCTAATTTCATTAATAAAATTCCATATTTGTTTCAGAACTTCCAGAAACAACAGCAACACACCTGGAGTCCAGATCAGTCCGTGGCGGCGGAAAATGCGGCAGTAGTAAATTCATTAAATACATACTATTATTTATTTTAATCATCATCATCATCTCAGCGTTAATCCCAGTCGCATCCGAAGCTTCTTCAGCTTTGGAGTCTAGGGTCCGCTTTACCAGTCTAACTGCTGATTTTGGCTAAACTTCGATATTTTCCGTGAAGCGACAACACAACCCGAAGGCGATATCTAAGCATTATAGTTAGACCAATTGTTAGACTTTTGAGGGCGCCAACAACCCGTAACGACTGCCACTAGATGTTCGTATGGCAACCGGGACCAACGGCTTAACGTGCTTTCCGCACGTTAAGCCGTTTTTTTTTTAATTCATTAAATAATATTTATTTCAATTGTAATAAAAATAAAATAAACTGATTTTATATATATTTTTTTTTTATTTGAGAAAATCAATTATTATTACTAATGTTACCGATCCCATTTTATCGATAACGCTACATCCCTATTTTTTTTCTTAATGTTGGCGACATTGATGTGTGGAAATTAAATTGTTACTACTAATTTATCTGTGGTTTTAGTTAGGTTCGTTAGGTTGGTATTGAGGTAGTCCATGTATCTCATACATTCGTATAAGTTTTTTTTTGTAAGGGAGTCCCGTCTCTTAAAACGTAATGATTACTTGCTCTGTGTGTTGGTTGTGTAACAGTGACAACTTGTAAAAGTGACAACTTGAAATATTCCATATTAAAACTAAACTATGTATAAGCGGCCAGTACCTACATTGTTGTATGTGTTATATTATAAATGCGAAAGTATCTCTGTCTGTCTTTCTGTCCGGCTTTCACGCCAAACCTACTGAACCGATTGTAATGAAATTTGGTAAACAGATAGTCTAGAGTCTGAGAAAGGACATAGGCTATATAACATCCCACTATGACCAATAGGAGCAGAGCAGTAACAAAAAATGTTGCGAAAACGGGAGAAAACGCGAACGTGCATATTGCTCTCAATATTTTAACTGGCGCTTACTTAATATCAACTGAGCAATAATTCAAAATGTTGCCAGTGGCCAAGGTGGTTTGTTCTTTTAGGAGGTACACGCAAAATCTATATTTTAAGATAAAGGAGTTGCTGTTGCAGTTGCTTCTTCGGGAATATCTGCTACATTACTTAGTGGGGGACGAACAGCGCACTCAGTTCTAAAGTAACCATTGAACTTAGATCATGATGAAATGCCGTATGCAACATTAGTAAAAGCAGTGAGCGCGAATGAATGTTACACCAGTGTAATTTGATGTGATTACTAGGGGTACGCCGGCAGATAAAATAAATGCCTGTGTGAAAGCATCTGCATTATGGGTGAACTGAGTGAATTTGGGATGATGAGTCCACAATGCGTAAATGCCATCGCCAGAGAGCTAGATTATAATGATACTATACTGAAACAGCACGTAAATGACATGATCCCACAATTGTTACCGGGGTAAAAAACTGTATTCCACGAAGTAACACGCTACGTAGAGTCAGGAAATGGCGCACTTTTCTTTCTTGATGCTCAGGGGGTAAAACTTTTTTGCTGAATCTTCTGGCTCATGTCGGAAAGGATAAGAACATTGCAATAGCCTGTGCAGTAAACTGCCTCTACATCTTGCTCAAGAGGAATCCCCAACCTGAAATTTAAGTAAAAATAGTGACCGGGCCGCGATGCTGTGCCAGGGTATGTTGTTAGGTTAAGGTGAGTGTACCATGTCGCACAAAGGAGCTATTGGAGCCCTCAATAGGACTTTGCAGGATATAAGCCACTGCAAGAGCATAATGGGAGGACTGGTAATTTTATTAGCAGGTGACTTCCAGCAAACACTACCAGTCATACAAAGGGGGACTCCAGCAGATGTAATAAAAGCTTGCCTAAAATCGTCTAATACTTATATGGGACTACGTCATAAAGTTCGAATTAACGACAAACATGAGAGTTAGATTATTCAACGACATTCCTTCAGGTCATTACGCAGAAACATTGTTAAAAATCGGTGATGGGAACATGACAGTAGATGCAGAGGGAATGTTTACTTTAAGAGATTTGTAATGTTGTAGGCAGCGAATCGGAGTTGGTAGACGATAATATACATGATGACCGATGGCTCTGCGAACGCGCAATATTAGCACCTAAAATTCTTTAAAATTATTTGGGGTCTCTTCTCATAAATTAAAGTTCAAAGTAGGGGTTCCGGTGATGCTCATGCGTAATCTCGATGCCCCTAGACTGTGTAATGGTACCAGGCTGCGTGTCACTCATCAATTATCTTACAGCAACTATTTTAACTGGCGCAGCAAAGTGTGAAAGTGTGCTCCTTCTTCGGATTCTGATTAGTCCAGCAGGCCTTCCATTTCTGCATGCTGGACTACACTTGGAAAGATATTGTTTTCACACGCACTTTTATTTCACTGCTACCCATAACCAACGGTTTACAACATCGTTATAGGTAATGAATTTTGGATTTATCAATTGATACGACCCAGAAACGAAGCGTCAGTCGACGGAATCAACGCCTACCAAAGTGAAGCGATCTGGAATGAGGGTAAGATATTGATCGCGAGCTTTTTCAGTTTGGCTGGCTACTTGGTGTCTATTACTTTACGAAACCAAAGAAGCATTAACGCTGAATGGTATACTACCAAATGGGTAACAGAAGTTTCTCTGTTGTGAGCAACAAGCGACTAAACACAGGGCTCCGCGGGTTACGGCCTTGCGACACGACCCTGACGCCCACACCGCAATCAAAACGAGGGACTTCCTGGGTACTGTCCAGGAAGTTCGTTCGAACTCGTTTTGATTGCGGTCAAACTCCTGGGTCACCCTCCTTACAGCCCTGACATAGCATGGAGTGACTTCTTCTTATTACTTACCAAAAATAAAAGATCAGGTCAAAGGGATACAATTTTCGTCGCCGGATGATGCGCGGTCAGCGTTCGAGCAGGCTGTAAATGAGGTATCTGTGGCGGAGGAAAAAGTGATTCGGAAACTGGTTCAGACGCACGAAACTTTGTATAGAGGCTGGTAGAGAGTACTTTGAAAGACGTTATAAAAATATATGTATTTATAGAACATTTTATTTTATTATCGCAAAACTTTCTGATTGTCCCACGTATAGTGCATACGTAGGTCGATTGACATAGACAATGTAAAAAAAAAAATTGGGAGGTGTCCAGGGACACTCGAATGGAACGAAGCTCCTTTTGATTATTAGTGAACGAATTGTAATAAAATTAAATTTTATTAAAGATATAATAATGTTGTATTATTATTTTAATAATTATAAACTAGCGCTTGATTGCAATCCCGCCTGATGGTAAGCAGTAATGCAATCGCTGATGGTAAAGCGCGCTAGTTTATTAAGACTATTCACTAAAAAAACCATAATGAATAGGAAGGAAGACCCTCCACGACCAAACTCCCGACACAACAACATTTGGCACATCGTACCCGGCACACATCGCAACACAACTGGTCAGACCCGTCCTCCGTACGTACTAACTAAAATAATATGTAATATTAACTTAATCAGTAGGCTCAATTTTATTATAGTAGTGTTTTGGTTTCTATGAAAGAGTGAGAGACAGACAGAAACACGCACACGCCGCACGACTTACAACTACTTATAGCAAAAAGTGTCGATACAACTTTTGGTCTTAGGTCCGTATCACAGAAAGTCACTCAAAACTCAAGCTCTACTTAAGTCCCGTTTCAAGCCATTTGATTGGTTGAAACTAGTTTTAAGTAATGTCTAAACAGAGATCAATGTTTGAGTTTCCTTCTGTAGGTAATACGAACCTTAATGTTTTCCGTCTAGCTGCCTTTCACAACGTGCGATAAGGATATTAGTTCCAAAAGTGGAAGTCTGATAATCTGATATAGTGGAAGCGATAATAAAAGTTTATTTACTCCGTTAGGTACATGAAAAATTTAGAGATATAAATGCAAGCGGCGCGCGGCGGTCTATACCTAACACTCCATACGGCTATTATAGAAACATTTGCTGTATGCGCTGGTACTGTAACTCTGGTGGCCGAATATTGCACTATTATCTCCAATTTCAAGTGAAAAACATCTCTGGGATGATTTAGCTGCACCGAATAAACGAAGTGGCGGTAAGGTTCTGGAGTGGTGACCATGTAACGGAAGACGCAAAGTAGGGAGGTCCCCAACAAGGTGGTCTGATGACCTGGTGAAGGTCGCGGGAAGCCGATGAATGCGGGCAGTACACCTCTCATTGTGGAAACCCTTGGGATAGGCCTTTGTGTAGCAGTGGACCTCTATAGGCTGAAGAAGATGAACAAACCTGTCCGTATTGTAATATTAACTAACAAAATAAAATATATCATGTCCTGCTCCTACTTAGTTAGGTGTGCTAATTGATAGGTTATAATTATTTTCATCAGATACTTTAGGAAGCTACTGTCTATTTGGATGTGTGTTCACACATTTTCCATCAGCGCCAACTTTTTTTTAAACAGGAAGTCCAGCCATATGTTTAGTGTAGAGTGCACCGACCGTCTTCAGTTTTTAGGAGTTGAGATTTCCTCGAACCTAATCTTTAGGTGGTTCATTGAGTCTATAGTCAAGGTGGCTGCCTGCTATGAAACTTTTCGTTATTGCAAATGTTGGGCTAATTAATTAACCACTTATTGTGTATTTATGTTGCCCCTCAAGATACGCGGGAGCTACAAACACGACAATCAGTGATGGTTGGAATGTGAGGTGTTCCAATATGCATCATCATAACTAGCTCGAACTGTGACCCACCAACAGGACAAGGAACCGACCGACCGTCTGCTACATTGACAATCTCAATGTAGGTATGGTAGCTGTTGACTGCGGTTTAGATTTCTGAAGGTTTTGAAGTTTGTTTTGTAAAAAGTTTTTAATTTCCACTTTTTAACCGACTTCAAAAAGGAGGAGGTTACTCAATTCGACCGTATATATGGTTTTTTTATGTCTGTTCGCGCATAACTTCGTCGTTTATGGACCAATTTTGATAATTATTTTTCTGTTGGAAAGAAGACGTTCCCAAGGTAGTCCCATGATAAGGATATCAGGCTTTGATGGTGGAAGACCAGAGAAAACAAGGGGAACTTTCAAAAATTGGAGGGGTGACTAGTACATTTCTTAGCATTTTCATTAAGTATTTTAAAGCACTACAATTTAATAAGGGTCTGGAGTAGATCTGATGATGGAGCCGGAGGACAGTCGAAGGAACTCCTCAACAATTCACAGCAACTATCTTGTGTTTGGGCTCGATTAATTTGTATTGATAAGAACTTTACACCTAGATGGGTTGTGAGTGTTGTGACTGTCATAAGAGTTCTGATGTTGAAGACATAGGCCAGTTCCGGGAACTCTTCAACGGTTTACAGTAGCTACTTTGTAGTTGGACTTCATTCATTTATATTGATGAGACCTTTGCACCCATTGGGTTAAAATAATGGTCTGCAGTAAATTTGATGATGAAGACCATAGGCAGTTGAGGGAATATTTATGGGTAAAATTAAAATAAACAAAATTACGTCGTTTCCCAACTATATTTGCGTCAGCTTCCAGTCTGACCGGATGCAACTGAATACTTTTAACAACTAAAAAGTGTAAAATAAAAACTTTTTTACACAAAAACAACCGACTTCCAAAAACCAGTACAAAGTGAAAAATAACTAATTTCGGAAGTCGGTGTCAAAAAACGAATATACAAAACGAAAGACACCGACTTCCGAAATTAGTCATTTTTCACTTTGTAGTGGTTTTTGGAAGTCGGTTGTTTTTTTGTAAAAAAGTTTTATGAGAGTGGGCGCTGAACCCAACACAGTGCTGAAGACGTTAGTTAGCATTCAAACGACGCAAATTCGTTTACTTGAATTTTACTAATCATTTTCTATGGAACTGAAAGAAGGATCATCGTTATCAGTTGGCGTGATATTGAGTTATTCGTCCATATGTCGCGCACGTACTCATTATCGTCATTTCAGCCGAAAGACGTCCAGTGTCGGACATTGGCCTCCCCCAAGGATCTCCACGACGACCGGTCCTGCACCTCCCGCATCCAGAGAGCTCTAGGTCTCTCACGTGCTTCATGAACATTTAAGATTTAGGTATAAGGTTTACTTTTTGACGCTATTATGAGAAGTGGACCAAGCGAGCCCACACGGCAAGCACCAACTTTTTAAATAAAAAAAGATACGTTCAACCGAAAGTTATATTTTACCTCATAACTTTCAACGAACATAACAAAAAAATATAATCGAGTTAAAAACCTCCCTGTTTTAGAAGGCGGTTAATATACCTAGTAATATTTTTATTTAAACACAATTTGAGAGGACTCGTGGGGTCTGGTCCGGTTCATGTTAGTGATCATGGCTACTTGGCTGCATTATAATCAATATAATGTTCTCAGTAGGAGGAATATCCTATAAACTTGTACTATCAGCTGTAGAAGTCCTATTCCACCTCAAAGACTACTGTCGCCTGTGCTAAACCGGCCACGCACACTAACGCATTATTTTTTTTTATCGCAGTCTTCGTCTTTCTTTAAAGTAATGCAAAATTTCGTTACTTCATTTGAACTTAAGTTAGCGGCCGCACTTAACAAGGGTGCTATCAAAAGCGAGCGATTGTGGTTCGATCCTTAATAACAGCAAATCTTTTTGTTGTCTCATATAATTTAAAATTATGATAATTGATTTGTATTTTAAAGTAAAAATGTTTGCAAATAATATTTAAACGAATGGGAAAATTTATTGAATATTTATACCAAAAAAGGTTTTTATTATATGTTTTAGTTTATAATGTCAATATATTATAATGTTATGTTATTCGGTATAGATATACTTATACTAATAAATGAAACAAACGTTGATATGGCAGCATTGTAATATTTTATATAAAAGTAATCCCTGACAAAGTTAAGATATTGTTATGGTAAAAAATATAAAAAAAAAATTTTTGGTTTTTAAATATGAAAATGATAACATTATATTAAAGAGGTTATAGCTTAATTATTCATTTTCTTAAAGAAAAGAGGATTGAAGCTTAACCTGAATATTATTACAACCATAAAATAATCTATACTTAGAACACAAAACAGTGCTTATTACATTTACATTTTTTTTGCGTGTATAGCATGTTACTAGTGCTGCCATCCTGCAGTGACTGTTTTCGGAGTTTGACGCCATGAGATTATAATGTTCAAGCGCTTTCTTATTTCAATAGTTAACGAACTTATTTCTTATCGAATTCCGAAATTATTGTTTTTATAATTTACCAAAAGTAATTTGTATTGAAATTGCAAAAGGCGACATCTGTTAGCCATTAAGCCAACCGAACATATTACTGTCACTTATCTAAATTACTTTAGAGTTGGTTTAGAGTCCGTTATTAAGATATATAATGGTATATATTTAAAACACTCTGTAGGACACTTCTGCACTGTGATTGTTATAAATTGTTTTTTTTTTTATTTAGCTCGATAGGACTCCACCAGCCTCGCCAGTTTATTTTTAAACTACAAATGAAACCTCTCTTCTTCGCACGATTTAAAGGTTTATTCAACGGTAAATATTGTCGTTTCGTTTCACTTGTCTCGACAGCTACCTTCGTCCTCCAACCTCTTGACCTTGACCTAAAACGGCTAACAGTATTTCTCTAAAACAATAACAATTTTATTACACACTTGCAACAAGCGATTGGTTTGCACCTTACCCAAACAATAATAAAAACAACTTACACAAAAGCCGGTTTCATATGGTATTTGAGGTATATTACTGCATATGGTATTTGAGGTATATTGCTGCATATGCCTGCATATTGATTAAAAAAGTAAAACTAATAACACAAACTCGTAACTATATATTCACCAACCAACAACAGCTAAGTAATATTATTTGAGTTATTGTAGGTAGCGGAATATTTTTTGTGAACTAGTGATTCAGATTCTTTCAAATCTACCGTCATCTTTTTATAATGACTCTAATATAGAAAAAAATCTTAAAAAAAAGTATCATCTTTAAGTTGCGGATCGGTATTGTTACATATTATTGTTGTCAGCATTCATAACTCACCAATAAACATTTAAAAAATATTTTTAAGTTATTAGATTTGAACTCGAACCACCTTGAATGCCTATCAAGGCGAGGACCGCTAGGCCATCGAAACACTTACTGTGAAAGTTGAAATTAGTAAGTAGTACCTAACAATCATAAGCGGGCAGCAAGTTGTCAAAGTGTATGAGTGTGTATCAAACTTTATTATAGAAAAAGGTCGTAACTACAACTAGTATTGCTTGGCCATAGTTTTGAGAGTTTGTAACTCGACTTTTGGTCTTGACTGTACATATAGACTGATGACAACATTAAGTGAAAGCACAATGTAAGTTACATTTTCTGCTTATACCTATATGTTGTAGCCCCGACAGGTTATTGTAATTTACATAAAGTAGATAACTTTCTTACAAATATCAATAGACTAATAACTATAAGTGGTGGAAACAACATGGGTAGGTTTAAGGTATATTTGTTTGGGTGATGCCGGTTTTGATGTACCTACTCTTTTAGTATACTCAAATGTACTCAGACCAAACTCTACACTCTGATTAGTCCATACCTATGATGTTGAATGCAAATCGAATGTTATCAGTAATGTGACAGTATATCCCGCGAAGGTGTGCAAGTCATCGTGGAAGACGTACGGCGAGTTTCCACCCTTACGTTGTTGATACATATAGACATACAGAGATACATATAGAGATACATGATAGGGACTGGAAGAATTTGCCAGCGGTTGTGTTTCCGGCGTTGCTTCTATATGTGAGAACAATCTAAAAATAAATACATAACCAATTCAAATATATATCAAACTAGTTTTCCGCCCGCGGCTTCGCCCGTGTGGTATTCGGTTATATCGCACTTTTAGATTTTCCTTGGGAATATCAATTTTTTTTTTCAATAAAAAGTTGTCTTTGTTCTTCCTCAGGGTCTAAAGATTGTCTATGCCAAATTTCATCAAAATCGGTTGAGAGGTTTAAGCGGGAAAGCGCAACAGACAGGCAGACAGAGTTACTTTCGCATTTATAATACTAGCTTTCCGCCCGCGGCTTCGGAACATCAATTTTTTTCAATAAAAGGTATGCAGGGTCTAAAGATTGTCTGTGCCAAATTTCATCAAAATCGGTTAAGCGGTTTAAGCGGGAAAGCGTAACAGACAGACAGACAGAGTTACTTTCGCATTTATAATATTAGTATGAATTAGTATGGATAAATAAAAAAAAAGCCCTGGTTGTTAATATATGAGCAGTCTTAACCGACGGCGCCCGTTCACCAACATGACACGTGGTTCAGCACTTTTCAACTCAAAAAAAGTGTCGGGAACCGAATGATCCATCACATGTGCCACCATCAGTGCAACATTTACGTGAACATTAAATAGGATACTCAACTGCAACAACACAATATGACACTCAACTGCAACAACACGATATCTTGATAAACCGATCCATGGTCCTAAAACGACGTGGGAAGGTATCGGGATGTAGTCGTGGTTCACAAGGCCTCACCCGCTCACATTGTTTAATTAAAGAGAGCTGGCAAAAGCCAGTAGTGCTTGACACTGTGGTTTTCGTTTACTCACTTTTATTTTATTTCTTAGCATTATTATTTCTTTGATTTTTTTTTAAATGACTAATCAATTTTTACCATGTAATAATGAACCTACATTTCAGGAAGACACAGTACACCGTGTAAATACGTGTGTTCTTTCTTGTGCATACTTGCATTTCGGTGTTAATGAGCCAAGAATACATGACAGCACAGAGCCCTGCAGGGCCCGCCACATATCCACCGGCATTCAATCTTTTAGTACTTAGTAGTTATCACAGTAGGCACGGACCTACTTAACCACTATTGACATTTCGTTAAAAATCCTTCCCTCGTCTGGCGAGTGAGAGCATGTTGTGGCGCTCCTTACGTTACGGTGATTTTTTGCCGCCATATTGAAAGAGGTGGTGAATCAAATAATGGAGAAATAATTTAATCAACACGCCCTCGTGGCTGATTCGATTCTAAGTAGTGGTGTTAGGGTGTAATGTCGCGCGGAAAGTCGCGTAGGGTGGCGAAAAAAGTGCGGCACGTCGTGTGTGCAGCCGCCTTGATAGCCACCTCCCGCGACCCCCGCGAGCCCGCCGCCCGCAACCCGCTCGGGCCGCCTCGCCCCGCAACGGCCTCGCGAACTCTTTGCGGTCGCAAATTGAAATAAAATTGCATAATTCGCGTACGCAGCGCCGCCTCGAGACCGCAGCGCCGCCGCGCCGCCGCCGCGCTTCCACGCCGTGCTCCACCGACGGCTATGATAAGATTTTTGCGCCTAATGAAGTCCTTTCGAGATACATTTAGGACCCGACGAGGCGATTTGCATGAATTTTTGGTCTGTTGTGAGGAAATTACAATATTATTCATGGTGAAACTTATTATATTATTCATTATTTACTGAATTCATTTCTGAGGAATACTAGAGTATATAAAGCGGAGAAATGCAGTTGCAAGAAGTAGAACGTAGGGCGTTCTTCATTTTAAACTCTAATAATTAAGGCAATTAATAATAATTAGGTATTTCATAGGTAGAAAGTTTATTTTTCATAGAAAGTAGATTAAAAGTCAAAGGTTAGTTACTGTGAGGTGGAGTGTCGAACACAAGCTGCGCGCTGGGGCCGCGGGGGACAGCATGCTGTAACCATAGCTGGGCATCGTTAATCAAATAGTTAACTTCGTTAATCCGTTAATAGGTATGTGTAAAATAGCATTTTTTAGGCTTCCGTAGCCAAATGGCAAAATTCGGAACCCTTATAGATTCCTCATGTCTGTCTCTCCGTCCGTATGTCACAGCCATTTTTTTCCGAAACTATAAGAGCTATACTGTTGAAACTTGGTAGGTAGTTGTATTCTGTGAACCGCATTAAGATTTTGATGCAATAATAATAATAAATATTGGAGGCTCTTCATACTTAGAACTGAAACACAATTTTTTACTTAAACACATATGTGTGGGGTATTTATGGATAGGTCTTCAAAAATTATATCGAGGTTTGTAAAATATTTTTTTTTCTAAACAGAATAGTTTGCGTGACAGACGCTTCCAAAGTAGAAAAATTGGTCCCCCCCCCCCTCCTCTAACTTCTAAAATAAGGAAAGGAAAAATCTAAAAAAAAACATATGATTTATAACGGATAGGATATGCTCTCTTCCTTCGAGAACAGCCCTTATGCGCAAAAGTGTTTTTTGTATGGCTCCATCCAATAAAATACCTAAAAGTTGGAGAGAACTGCCCTTGGTTCGTTTCAAAAATAAGCTGAGATTTTTTTAAATTAGTAAAACATATTACAATCTGCAAGATTTTTTGAATGAAAAAGACTTTTCTGTTCCGACGACTAATATACATGTATAATAATAACAATGAATAATGTGAACTTTAATTAACTTTAATAATATAACTTTTATTTAATTACCTACCTATTTGACATTATTGAATATACTGTGATGTAATTTACTTTTGACTTTAGCTTTTTTACGTTGCATTAGTGAACTTATATGTTCACTTACAATTATAAAATCCACTCTACTGCTGTGATACGTTTCCAGCCATATCAACCGGAACTTTGGGTGAACCGTGAATGCGCCGCGCCGTGGTACCGTGCGGTAAATACTAAATAGTAGGCATTGGATTAACGATTAACGGACTTCTGCATATTAACGAAAGTTAACGTGTCCGTTAACATTTTTAAAAGTTAACTTAAAAGTTAATCCGTTAATCAAAATGTTAACTTCGTTAATTAACGATTAACGGGTTAACGAGTTAATGCCCAGCTATGACTGTAACAAACGACTACCGACGTACCTTCTTGAACATTTTAAACGTATTGAATCGTCTCGAGATACATATCTGACACCCGGCTGAGTTGGTAATACAACCGAATTCATATGTGACACCCGGCTGAGTTGGTAATACAACCGAATTCTATATGTGATGAAAATAAACCTTTTTTTTTTAAACAGGTAATTGTGTATTTTGGGTTGGCAAAGCTTTTTCGCTGCCATGCAAGGGAAAAGGAAGGTGAGTAGTTGCTCCCAGGCACTTTTATGCGTTCTCCTAGGTCACAAGATGGAGACATCGTACTATACTCCATGCAACAGACCGTCTCGGGCTTTTCACATTCTGTAAGTACTGTTCGACCCCAAAAATATAAAAATCGACCCCAGAATACCTTCTGGGGTCGAATTTTTGTATTTTGAATGCTAACATTTTCCACAATATTGGATTTGGAGTTGTTGAAGTTACAGATGTGGGTAGGGGCATAACATAACCAAACAATTACATTAGAAGCAAATTAACCAATAGAACAAGCAGTCTTTCGCAAGCGCTTTTCAAGAATCGATCTTAAAATATGTATCATCGCATATATTGATTATGAAATAGCTTTCGACACTATGTCACATTCAAGTATCAGAGATAATCAGAAACATTTACAAAGGCAGTACAGAAACATTTACAGGCAAATATGAAACTAGAATCCACTGATCTAACATTCTCCATCGGAAGAGGCGTGAAACAAGGCGATGCGTTGTTTCAAAAAAATATATTTGTATCTATCATAGAGTCTATAATAAAAAGATTCATCTGGTAAAAGACAGACAGAGATGACTAATTACTTAATTTTAGTTTATTTCAAGTATCAACACTCATTCACACAAAAAGATACATACACGATAACAAATATAAATCACAACAAACAAACACAACCAACAACTTCATAATGCAGCATTAAGTCTGCCGCAGCATTACTGGATATAAAGGCAATCCAGTCTGTTGGCAATCATCCCGAGGACGGTGTTGGCGCTGTCCTGCACTCTGTGCACGAGAGACACGCACCGCTTGCCCATTATCGCGTGAAAGCAGTCGGCACGCACCTCCGTGAACATGCCCGAGGCGCTGCAGTGGCGGGGCTGCCTCAGCACCGCCCTAAACGCGTTATACTAGACGCGGACTAGGTCCTGCTGTCAGTGGTTTGTAATTGTGTACTTGTACACAATTACAAAACATAATTGATTCACTAAACACGTCTAGTAGGTAAACATGTAGGTCTAGGTATGAATCTTTCGAAAATGTATGTAGCTCATTACAAATAGCATATTTAATTTTATTTATTTATAATGACACACCAACGACACATTTACAATGATAATAACGAAAAGCAATCACAGTCTTCAGTTTTGTGTAAATACATCACTTATAGGTATGCACAACATAATATAAATCAAGAATATCACTGGAAGAGGAAACTCTGTTCTATCTACCTTGGAAAATATTATAAAACCCTGCAGCCTAATCGGCGAACATATTTTTGACAAAAATGTGTTCGCCGATAAGGATGCTGATCTAATGGCGTGAGTATGAGTCGTAGACAATCGTGGATGCGCGGGCCTAAGGTGCCGGCGCCGTACTTTCAGTATGAGTCGTAGACAATCGTGGATGCGCGGGCCTAAGGTGCCGGCGCCGTACTTTCAGTATGAGTCGTAGACAATCGTGGATGCGCGGGCCTAAGGTGCCGGCGCCGTACTTTCAGTATGAGTCGTAGACAATCGTGGATGCGCGGGCCTAAGGTGCCGGCGCCGTACTTTCAGTATGAGTCGTAGACAATCGTGGATGCGCGGGCCTAAGGTGCCGGCGCCGTACTTTCAGTATGAGTCGTAGACAATCGTGGATGCGCGGGCCTAAGGTGCCGGCGCCGTACTTTCAGTATGAGTCGTAGACAATCGTGGATGCGCGGGCCTAAGGTGCCGGCGCCGTACTTTCAGTATGAGTCGTAGACAATCGTGGATGCGCGGGCCTAAGGTGCCGGCGCCGTACTTTCAGTATGAGTCGTAGACAATCGTGGATGCGCGGGCCTAGGGTGCCGGCGCCGTACTTTCAGTATGAGTCGTAGACAATCGTGGATGCGCGGGCCTAAGGTGCCGGCGCCGTACTTTCAGTATGAGTCGTAGACAATCGTGGATGCGCGGGCCTAAGGTGCCGGCGCCGTACTTTCAGTATGAGTCGTAGACAATTGTGGATGCGCGGGCCTAAGGTGCCGGCGCTGCACTTTCAGCTCTCCAAAGACAATGTTATTGAACTGTTATGACATTGAAAATGAAATTAATGATTTGCCAACACGCACTGGGTCCTGGTGGCGAATCACATCCACCTCCGTCTCACCAAGAACTGTTCGGTGTATAGAATCACATCCACCTCCGTCTCACCAAGAACTGTTCGGTGTATAGAATCACATTCACCTCCGTCTCACCAAGAACTGTTCGGTGTATAGAATCACATCCACCTCCGTCTCACCAAGAACAGTTCGGTGTATAGCTGCATAGCAGCGGGAACATTATATAGGCTGATTATGAACTATATTTACCACTAATCGATTTTTACGAGTCTTTTTATGAGTCTTTTTTTCACCGAATCTCTACTATCATTGCTTCAGCTGTTTTTATAAGTTGTAAAATCTATTTTTATAGATTTTTAAACATAAAACTACCGTTTGGCGAAAATAAATTGAGAGTATTTTTCACGAACAAGTATGCATAATAAAAATAAATACCTACCGTTCATAAAAAGTAAGATACAATTTGATAATAACGCCCCAGCGATATTATATTTTAGGGTTTAAGGGTACCATCCGAAAATAAAATAAAACCTTTGCGTTGCACATCTCCTTTCATCAGCAGCCTGTAATGTTCACACTGTTGGGACACAGGACTCCTCTCAGTGAGAGGGAGCGGGCCGTAATCTACCACGCGGGCCCAGTGCCGGTTGGTAGATGTCTTCTTTGATTTTTGGCTTTAGGACATGCCACTTTTCTCCTTCATCGTGTTGAGAGCAGTACCTAGTGATGAAATAATTGACTCAAAGTACAGCACCTGGTGGTGTTACCGTGGTGCACGTGGTGGTGTTCGAACTTATAACCTACAACTTGTAATTCGCAGCCGATACTACTAGGAGCGGGCTGATAGATTTAATGGATTTGTTTCTTTTTTTTTTTAAATAATCATAAACAATTGCTTGACCGCAATCCCGCCTGATGGTAAGCAGTGATGCAATCGTTGATGGTAAGACGCACAAGTTTATTAAGCCTATTCACTTAAAATTCTTAGTGAGTAGGAAGGAAGGTTGAGCGAGGTGATGCAATGTTAAACAACACGACCAACGATGCTGCGCCAGAGGGAGATTAATCTGGAGACCCTCCACGATTTAAGTCCAAACACAATAACATTTGGCGCATCGTACCCAGCACATATCGCAACACAACTGCTCAGACCCGTGATCCGTACGGCTTCACCAGACATTGAGGCTTCACAAGACTTTGTCTGGTGGGTGGTAACTTCTCCCTAGAACATAAGTTCATGTGCTACGAAGATTAGCCGGAATACATTGACATGTATTTTGTTCGTTATAAGTCAATTCACTTCAATTCATGATTAATGGCCTTTGTGGGAGAGACGCCACAATTTTGCCAAGAAGGCATGAACACGTATGAACACGCACACGCATTAAATGATTAAATAAATAAATACATTAATTAAGCGCGAATTAAAATAATAATAATTTATTTCTTGTTAAGTTCAAATAAAATAGAATGTTTCTTCGCAGATTGACAGACAGGTAGTGAGATTATAGATACGAAAATGACTATATCACGACGGACAGTGAAGGAAAAGGGAGAAAAAAAAAAATAGTTATAGCTTAGAGTTACAGGTTAATTTTATTAAATTTCAATTATTTTGCATAGTTTGAATATAAAACGTGTAATCACAATAGGAAGTAGACATTTGACCGAGGTAGGACGAGGAATATGAGGGGGAATAATTTCATGAAAGGAGAAGCGTAATAGGACAGGAGAAAAATAAATGGGCCACGTTCCTTCATCCAAACCGCATTCACAAAGAGAGTTATCCTTAATCCTAAGTTTGGCCAAGAAATGGAGAGAGCAACAATGATTTAACTGTATACGACAGATAGTTGAGGTTGTTGATTTTTTGCCCAATTAATACTTAAAAAACTAAGGTTTGTCGGGTATTTCAGGTTGAATATCTCCAAAAAATTTACCCTTTACGGTCTTAGAGACTTGCCAAACTTTGGACCAAGATTTAAACTTAATTTTAGATTTAAAATTATCATGGAACTAAATTTCAGAGTAGGTAAGAGCGCCAGTGAGAATAGCATTTTTGGCGCAAGAATCAGCTGACTCATTACCAAGAATACCGACATGACCAGGAATCCAGGCTATGACGACGTGGATGCCAAGTTCATGACATCTGAACAGAAAATCTCTGATTTTAAGAGTTATAGGGAATCTTGACTTAGATCTAATAGGATTAGATAGAATGGCTTGAAGGCAACTTTTTGAGGCAGAAAATAATATGGAGTTATTCAATTTATGAGACATAACAAAGGAAAATGACAATTATTTCACCTGTAAAGACGGATGTAACTGAAGGACACTTATAATTTGGAATAATTTTTGTATGAGGGACCCAAACAGCAACTCCTACCGGGCTATCATCAGAGGATTTGGAGGCGTCAGTGAATAAAGTAGTCCAGTTCTTATAATTAGAGGACACTTTTTGCACAAATGTCTTATGTGGTTCGAGGGTATTTAATTCCAAAGTCCAAAACGACCTCCGGTTGGATTACCAGGGTATTATAAGGCACCGAGTATAGATATAAAATATGGTTTTGAAAAAGTGGACTAGGAAGACGCGTGAATTGAAGATAGGCACGAAGAAGACAAGGAAGCTCAATATTAGAACGATGACCACACGAGTCAAAGATGGATGATAATTGAACCAGTTTACCAAGATGATGTTCAGAATTTTGCACAAGTTTAATAGTTATAAGTCTCAGTATCAGCTAATTTGACATGCGTCTAGTTCCTGGTAACCCACTACAAAATAGTTTCTATATTTTTTATTACTTTTTAAAATTTATGAATTATGTATAATAATTATTGTCACAATCTACCCTTACAGATAATTAAGGTAAGTAGTTAGCTGAGTTTGCTTGTAAGTGACTGTTGCACACACATTTCTGTGCGCTACATTTAGCACAGAATAGGTGTAAACAATTGATTTTATTTTTATTGATTCACCAACAAATATGTTGAATTTACTCGATTGACTTCGGCTAGTCCCGCTAGCCCATCTGGTGACGCTAGACAGTTTAGCCTGAGTTTGTGGGGGTTACAGTTACAAGAGCGGCGTAGAGCACAGTTCTGGTAGACCGTTGACCATCGGTCGGACAGCATGTGTTGTTCAGTCCTCAGGTGCCAATTCACAAACTAAAGTAAACTTCAGTGCATCTCATTCTTCCTATTTCGTTAAGAAAAGGACAGATGATAAATATTAGTTTAATTCTCTCAATTAGTCGACACCTGACGTAAACTGACGTATTTTAAGATGGTAATTATATTTTTAGTCATGTCTACACAATATCTTAATTTATGTAACAAGAATCCTAACAAGGAAACCTTCCCTGACCGGCAATGTACCTACTTAAATAAAATTCATATTCATTGTTTTTGTTGGAGTTATTTTTTTGAGACATTTTAGATGAGATCTTAATTATAAATAATTTCCTTTTATAACATAAGTAAATGTTATTAAAACAATATTTATTAATCATCATATTAAAATAAAATAATTATAACGAAACTACTTAAACATAAAAGAATGAAAGGAAATAAAGGTCAAATAAGTTATACAATTATTATTAAGTTATGGAATTACTCAGGAGTGTAATAACCAGAGGTGGGATTATAAACTAGTGCTTGACTGCAATCCCGCCTGATGGTAAGCAGTGACGCAATCGTTGATGGTCAAGCGCACTAGTTTATTAAGCCTATTCACTTAAAAAACTTAGGAATAGGAAGGATGACGGCAGTTGAGCGAGGTGATGCAATGTTAAATCCAAGACCAACACGACCAAACGATGCTGCGCTAGAGGGAGATTGATCTGGAGACTCTCCACGACCAAACTCCCGACACAACAACATTTGGCGCATCGTACCCGCCACACATCGCAACACAACTGCTCAGACCCGTCCTCCGTACGGCTTCACCAGACATCATGCCGGAACACGACGAATCGCTTGGCGGCAGGACTTTGTCTGGTGGGTGGTAACTTCTGCCGGCAGCCGATGTTATGGCGATGTTATGGAATTTCGTAATTTTTTAAGGAAAAATGTATGAATTAGTATCTATATACAGTCAAAATTTGTTATAACGACATTGAAGGGACCGCTCATATTTAGTCGTAAAAACCGATAGTTGTAATAACCAGTACCTAACAGCTATTCTCTACTCTGGCTCGTTACATTATAAAAAAAAAATTGTCATAAAGGATTAGAATTTTCTCCCTTTCTTTCTAAATGGTTGAAATTGTCGAGTGTGATACAACTTATTCTTTTGCCAGATCTTTGTTTGGAATTCCATTCTCTAGCTTTGAAATAATACGCGATTTTTCTTCGATATTGATTTGTTTTCTTTTTGTTTGCGACTTGTTACAATTTTGGTGTTCACTCACAGTTACCTCAACAATACATTTTGGTGCGTCTTGTGTAAAGATAAGTAAACTGTAAAGTACTGTAAACTGTTTTAAGAGATATGAGGAAACGGGCCTTGAGGCTATGGCATGCACGTGCTTTGTTTCTAAGAATTGCAAAAGACCCTAAACCTTGTTTACTTTTACGATAATAGCCATTGAAAATTATAATTTGCCAGATGTGGATACTGTTACCTATTCAAATTCCTTAAAATACAGCTGAGCTGGTCGTTCTATAGATATAATTCTCCGAAAAATTAACCAAATGTGGTCACTTAATGCGGTATGTCGTAGTAAACTATGTCGTAATAACCAATGTTTTTGATAAGGCGGTCATATAGCATTCAGCCAGGACCTTTGATTTTGGTCGTTTTAACCGGTATGTTGTTCTAAACGATGTCGCCATAAACGGTTTTGACTGTATATAAATAAACAAACACAATTGTTACTTGGAAGTCATATCCATATTATTCTTTCGTTTCATTTTGTTCAAGGTTAGGGATAGAAGCGCCGTAATTTCCGATCTCGGTTTAATGGTAGCTTTTTTCATCAGGAAAAATCTGTTAGAATGTGAGATCCATTTATTAATTTTGCCAGCCGTTAAGAGGCTACCCCTCTGTCACCCCCGCGATGAAGGAAGCTCATGGGTATTACAAGTACGCGTCAACAGTTGGGCAGCAGCTTGTCAGACACGATGGAGGATGAGTAAACATTCTGTTTCTCGTAATCTATTTTTTTTTTAACTTTATAAAATAGAGCTTGACCGCCATCCCGTCTGATGGTAAGCAGTGATGCAACCGTTGATTGTAAAGCGCGCTAGTTTATTAAGAGCCTATTCACTCTAGCCGTGAAGACACTTAAATTGACGACACAGTTGGTGCAGAGGCTGAGCGATGGACTGCTGCGCTGCGTGTCGCGGGTTCGATCCCCGCACGGAACAAATATCTGTTTGGCCTATAAGTAGTTGTTCCGGGTAAGCTGTGTGTGTGTGTGTGTGTAGGTATGTCAGTTTAAATGTTTGTAAACACATTCAAAATTCCAAAATCAAAGTAAACGTTTGTAAATATCCACCACCTCTGAACCACGAAGACCCATCCTAGCGTCGACGGGGTCACGAGAGTGGCTAAACTGAACACGAACCGGGGCACCATTCGTCGTGCTAAACTGCATCTGTCCCCTTCCTTCATTCTGTCTCTTTAACCCGTGAAACATATTGACTCATTACATATACGCGTGATTGGCCGAGGGCACGGCGCGGTCGTCGGGGGTTTTTTTTTTTGTTGTATGCGAAATCATCAACTGACCTCTCTCGCTCTTGGCAGGGCGGAACAGACTTTTACTGACTAAAATCCACCCGTGTTTCTTCACTTACCTGTAGGTCAGGGGCACGGTTTCTTTTTTAACCAACCCTGACCCTGGCCCAGGAGATATCGGTCTTTGTGGACCCCGTCGCGATGTGCTGACATCTGTCTGAGGCGCGCATGAAACACAACGCGCCGTCCACTCGGGCCTGCTCCTTACCGGGCGGCGAGCTGCCCGCTGCTCAGCGCCCGCAGGCCCGTACCTACGGGTCGGGGTACTGCGCCCGGTGTGCACCGGCGCTGCACGCTCTCCTCTCCACTAAGCTCTCCGACGCGCTTTGCCTCAGGCATTTCATTGTTTCGCATTCATAAAAGTTGATAAATTATGGTATTACACGTTCGTGTATGGACACATTTTGGGTTGGTGCTGCAAAATGCCACCTGGCTACTTTGGATTCAGTGGACAGGCGTGCGAAGAGGCTAATTGGTGACCCAGATTTAGCTGAAAACGGTCTCCAAACCCTGGAGCCCAAGCGAAGCGTAGCTAGCCCGTCGGTGTTTTATAGGATGCATTTTGAAGAGTGTGCGAAGGAATCGCATGATTTAATTTCCCCATCCTCGTTCCATCATCGGACGACCCGTCGTACGGTTTCCACTCCTGTTGTTGTCACCACAACGATCCGAATGAAGGGTTTCGCCTCTTGTTTTATGTATATTTACATGAAGCGCGCTTTACCATTAATGATAGCATCTGCAGTCAGGCGGGATTGAGGTTAGATAGCATCGGCAGTCAGGCGGGATTGAGGTTAGATAGCATCGGCAGTCAGGCGGGATTGAGGTTAGATAGCATCGGCAGTCAGACGGGATTGAGGTTAGATAGCATCGGCAGTTAGGCGGGATTGAGGTTAGATAGCATCGGCAGTCAGGCGGGATTGAGGTTAGATAGCATCGGCAGTCAGACGGGATTGAGGTTAGATAGCATCGGCAGTTAGGCGGGATTGAGGTTAGATAGCATCGGCAGTCAGGCGGGATTGAGGTTAGATAGCATCGGCAGTCAGGCGGGATTGAGGTTAGATAGCATCGGCAGTCAGGCGGGATTGAGGTTAGATAGCATCGGCAGTCAGGCGGGATTGAGGTTAGATAGCATCGGCAGTCAGGCGGGATTGAGGTTAGATAGCATCGGCAGTCAGGCGGGATTGAGGTTAGATAGCATCGGCAGTAGGCGGGATTGAGGTTAGATAGCATCGGCAGTCAGGCGGGATTGAGGTTAGATAGCATCGGCAGTCAGGCGGGATTGAGGTTAGATAGCATCGGCAGTCAGGCGGGATTGAGGTTAAGCACTAGTTTATAATTTAAAAAAATAAATCACCAGCTGCCAATGTCTGCTATTACAGTAGTGTCAGAATGATCGATCAGTGATCTCATAATGATCGATTTTGACAAGTTTCGTAATCAATCAACAAAATGGCGCCATTATGAGTTTCCACTGGTCAATCACTGACACTCCACTCCATATTAATAAATGTTCAAATAGAGTAGTCGTTTTTAGAAAATTATTTCTACTAACGGGGTTTTATAAAAATGGCAATACGGCAATGTCATTCTACAATACGGCAATGTCATTCTACAATACGGCAATGTCATTCTCAAATATCTTGGACATTTATTAACCTCTGACTTGAAAGACGATGCCGACATTGAAAGGGAATATGATAGTACGCAGATTTGCTCGGTGTTCAAGCGGCGTCAAAAAAGCCCTATTCAGGGCATTCTGTACGTCCTTCTACACGAGCAGTCTGTGGGTAGACTACACGCAGAAACAGTACAGTGCTCTACGTGTGCAGTACAACAACGCGTTCAGAGTGCTCTTGGGGCTGCCTCGCTTCTGTAGCGCCGCGGGGATGTTTGCGGAGGCGCGTGTGGATTGTTTCCAGACAATCATGCGCAAGCGGTGCACATCCCTGGAGCATAGGGTGCGGAGCGGCCGCAACAGTATCCTGAGCGCTTTTGCTGAACGGCTCGACTGCCAGTACCTCAACCACTGTCGCATGATTCACGTGCAGAAAAATGTTAAGTTTTTATTTTTATTTTGATTTGGTTTTGACACGATGTATTATTTTAATTCTATTTGACATAATTTATTATTATTTTGATTATTATTATTGGTTACTAACATTAGTTATAAGTAATAAATTGTTACTAACAAAACTATGGACTTTGTGGTCTGAAATAAATGACTTATAAATATAAAATACGGCAATGTCATTCTACAATACGGCAATGTCATTCTACCATTCCATTAATTGCAGATTCCGATAGTTGTTCGATCAATGACAATGAAATCGTGTTGGAGTGAAAAATATATAAAAAATAGCAAACTAGACTGTGTTGTGATTGTGATACAGTCCACTTCTTTTATTATACCTGTTGAGCCCAATCAGTAACGTCTGAAATAAATTTATTATTACGTACATACATATAAGCACGTACTAATAATAAATTTACTTCTGACGTACTTAGTCCATAAAACACTTATACACATGTGTGTATACGTGTTTATGGCAAGCAGGACAAGTCAATCCAGCCTTCTGTCTAGGTGGCTTGTTACACTTTTACTGACTGAAGCCCACCCGTGTTCCTCGGTCCTAGTGCACCCCGTCTTTATGTGCAGTCATCTCTGAGGTGCGCGTGGAACACAACGTGCACTCGTTCCGTGCCTAGTCCTTACCGACAGCGAGTTTCCCTTTGCTCGCCGTTTGGTAGTCTCTCGACGCGTGAGGACGCTAAGATTGCCACCACTTCGCGCTCTGCCTTCTCCTTTGTCAGTAATTTAGCAGTCCTTTATTACTTCGCAGACGGAAGTGACGGTCTACCATGCATTCTAGCTTCGGACCATGGCCTGGGCCGGACGCGGAAGATCACCGTTCGCCGACATGAGCGTAAGAAAGGTGTCCAGCAACACCATCAGTGATTACGGAATGCAATTTCTGCAAGTAGGTCACGACCGCAGCCGACGCCGCAAACAAGAGCATACCTACGTAGGTACGTCGCGGGGCACAAAACCTTTCAATCTGCAGTCCCGAGTCGGCCGGCTCGAACGTAGAGCCGATGACTTGCGTAGGTTCGGCGACCCTCAATTGTAGCCGATAAAAAGCTTTTTGAGCCAAAAACAAAACAAAACTGGTTAAACGGAGCCTGTTAAAACTAAAACAGGTTCTGAAAGGGCAAGGTACAGAGAAGGACATAACATGTCTTTCCAAGGATGGTTTCATCAAGTAAGCGAAGAGGAAGACTCCTTGTCGAAACCAATGCTGTACTTCTCTGGCAGGACCCAACATTCTGCGACGTCCAGCAGTACCAGTAGCACCGACGACGCTGCTGTATGTGTCCAGACTGCACCACTCTACGAAGGTTGAGCAGGTTGTGGAATACCGGCGCGTCAAGATCAACTGGACTTTTAGCGACCCACGCAGCCGCGTCATGACGTGAACTTCAAGTCGTTCGTAAGAACAGTCCTGGCCGAAAGGTGTTGTGTAACACCGGTTTCTCAGTGGTCAACGAAACACGACGCAGGCACTTCGTATACTGCTTTCTTCTTCTTGATTCCCTTCACCCTTTAGAGGTCCACTGCTGGACAAAGGCCTCCTCCAAGGCTTTCTACAACGACTGGTCGTCGGCCCGCTACCATCGGCTTCCCGCGACCTTCAGCAGGTCATATGTCCACTTTGTTGGGGTACTCCCTACGCTGCATTTTCCGGTACATGGCCGCCTCTCCTGAACCTTACTGCCCCATCGGCCGTCGATTCTACGAGCAATGTGCCCTGCCCACTGCTACTTAATTTTTGCGATTCGAAAAGCTACGATGGTGACTTTGGTTTTGCGGATCTCCTCATTTCTGATTCGATCGCGCAGAGAAACTCCGAGCATAGCTCTTTCCATCGCCCTCTGTGTGCCTCCGTATGTCATCACTGGCAACACACATTAGATTTAGCTGTAGTTAATTACGTTATATATGTTTATAATATTTTTAACTTTTTTTGGTAATATACCATTCGTATATGTTGAAATAAATAAATAAATAGTGCTTATTGGGATAATCGTTGGGTAGTTGTGAGTAGGCCCGCAGTACACGCTCCAAAGGGCAGATATACCAGGGTCCTGAGAAACATTAAAGGATGTAAAATAATAATACACTTGCCTAACAAGGTAAATATTTATGTTTATGTAGAGAACAAATTAATTAGCAAAGTACAAAGCAAGATTCATTGTCAATTTATTGGAGCAACTCAATCCGCTATCAAGCATTTTCAAAAAAGTGTAAATACGGTTTATTGGATATATTTTAAGGTTAGGATTAGGGTAAAATTATTAAATTAATAATTTAATTCAACTTCTTTTACAAAAGGTAAAAGATAAAAATAAAGTATGTAATAGTTTCTATATTAATGTTTTAATTTTGCTGACTGTACCTGCCGCTAGCCTCGACGTAGTTGTCATTGTTTATGCACCAATTTCAAAACCTATCAAGTATGAGTGTGCGGGTTCGATTTCAGGTCAGGGAAGTACCAATGTAACTTTTCTAAAAGTTATATGTACTTTCTAAGTTTATCTTGGACATCAATGACTGAAGGTGAAGGAAAACATCTTGAGGAAACCTGGACTTTATAAGTCTGAAATCGCCAACCCGCATTGAGCAAGCGTGGTGATTACGCTCAATCCCTTTCTATATGAGAGGAGACCTGTGCCCAGCAGTGGGACGATTAAAGGTTGATGATGATGATGCACCAATTTGCGCTCAGTTTAGGTTTGTGTAAATATTGATAGTTGGTAATAGCTACAGGTTTCATTGGTTCGGTTGGATATACATAAATAGCGTATATCATTCCCACTGTTGGGACGCAGGTCTCCACTCGGTCAGAGGAAGTGTACCGTAATGTGGCACGCGGCTCCACTGGTGGTGGCTAAATGTCAGATGTCTCCGATATTTTGCTTCTAGAGCGGTTTCCTCACGATCTTTTCCTTCATAGTTCTGAGAAAATAATGTGCGCAAAGTAAAGTGTGTGTTGGTTCCAACGATTCCACAACCTCTCAATACGTTTACTTACCAACGACCCACAGTAAGCCCTCACTACATTTTTCTAGAAGCTACATATGTAGCGAATATACGGTACAATGCTCGGGCCCCCGAAGACCCTATTTATTTCGCATGGCATGTATCGATCGTGCGATACGAGGCAGAATGATCACCAACAATTGTTCTATTTGGTTCGATAGTTTCTTTAATGGGACGAATTATCGAAGTTTATGAGCCATAACGCGTAACTGTTAGCTCTCATTCGCGCCTACTGAGAATTTCCAATAAACAGACTGGGAATGTACAACAATAAAGCCATACTTAGTCAGCAAGACAACCGGCCACCACATAAAGTAAGACAACCGGCCACCACATAAAGTAAGACAACCGGCCACCACATAAAGTAAGACAACTGGCCACCACATAAAGCAAGACAACCGGCCACCACATAAAGCGTCTGTTTACGATGTGTATAACGCAACTATTAGCCAATATATCTCTCGCCATATTTGAGGGAAGGAGGCAATCCGACTCCAAACGTTACCAACAGAAGTGACATCTAAGGAAGCATGTAGTTTTTGATGGCGGATGCTCAGGCAAGAATAATAGGTATATAAATCACCATGGCCGCTAGCTAACTACATATTGCAAACAACTCATCAAAAGACATGTAAATGTGCAGATTAGGTCAATAATAAATAAATAAATAAATTGTTTATTTCTCAGCTCTGTACATAATTTTTATAACATTTTGCTTAATTCTAAATAATACTGATGTATAATTTGCCTGAACTAGGTAGGGTGCTTCAGGCGTAAAAGTGCTTAATTTTTATTTTGAAAAAAATTAACAATAAAAGTATTACGTAAAATCTAGGACAAAACGTAATTATACAGTATTATGATTTTCGGTTTTCAGTCTGGTTATCACGATAAACCTTGTACATAATTAGAAACAACATCTTTACATCTAAAATATGATGAGCTAGTGAGCAGTAAACATGAAACTGATTCCCGTTGTTTATGTCTGTAAGTCAAGTTGTTAATATATTTCCAAATCTGTTTTATTTTATATGTAAAGTTTAACACAATGTTAATTGTTATGAATAAATAAATGAATGAAAATGAATGAATGTTTACTATTATAACTCCTCTCTGTAATTCATTTTAATCGAAATCAGTTTTTAGGTTTTTTCAAGAAAGAGATTGCTACAAAAGTTCCTGTACCTGTTCTTGTATATTATAATTATAAGAAGCAGATTATTGTCAGGAAATAGTTTGGTCTTCTGATGTAGTTGATCTCTGTGCCTTATACATCGGACAACGCCCGGAGTAATCCACGGTTTAATATTAAAATACTTACGATTTAATGTTGTGACAGTCGTATTATGTAATAAGTACTAGCTTATAGCGCTTTTTGGATTTCCCCCGGGAATACCAATATTTTTCCGGGGTAAAAAGTACCCTATTATTTAATCTAACTAATCTAACTTTATGTCTGCAAAATTTCAAAGCATTTCAGTAGTTACGGCGTGAAAGCGAAACAAATAAACTCTTTTTCCTATTTATAAGTAAGAATTGCTTGCTGGACACTTTTAATTAATTACCTACGATAAAGACTATTCACCGTCAGTAGAATTATATACAGAGCTAAAATTAATGTTATGCAGTTTATGTTTCAATTTATTTATATTTAATTTGGCCTTTCACAGGATCGATTAAAATTGAACTCAATTGAGAAATATAATATTTTGAATACAGTCAAATAAAATACACTTATTTTCTGCTAGAAAGTTGTTGATTAATAAATAATATAGTTTGGGTTCAGTGGTCCGATGTATTTAATAAGAATAAAAGAATTGAAGAAAATTGTTGGAGCGAAAAACCAAAAAGACAGCAACCGACGTTCGGTCATCGACAAGACAGGAAGGAAGAGTGTTGCCAACCAAACACCTTAATAAAAATGTTGTTAGTGTGATTATTTCCAACACCCTCCCTTAATCACACATTAACATACAACCTAATCTTAAATCAACTAGTCTAGGTTTAGGCAAGCATTTGGTAAACATATCAGCAATCTGTTTCTCTGTGCTAACATACAAAAGCTTAATTTTAAATTGTTTAATCACATCTCTAATGAATTTTAACTTAATATCCAAATGTTTTAACCTAGCACAATTGTCATTCAATATAGCATTGATTGCAGACTGATTGTCCTCATAAACAAACATATGAATATTATTATAACCTAAGATTTCCTTAACTACATTATACAACACAATCAAATCCTGAATAGCCTTAGCTAATGACAAGATCTCAGCTTCAGTAGAAGACAATGCAATAGAATTTTGCTTCTTTACAGACCAAACTACAGGATTTTCCCAATCTGCATCTACATACACAGTCAAGTTCACATCATCACTACTTGACTTTTGAAATGATAACTTAAGATCTAATGTCCCTTTCAAATACCTAAGTATTCCCTTTAGTCCAATGCAAGCTGATAAAGTGGGTTTCGGATTTGGATTGGACTTGACTAAGACAGTTTACACTATACAAAATGTCAGGTCGGGTTGTCATTGACAAGTATAACAATGAACCTACTAGTTCACGATAAGGACCATGAAACTCTTCACCATTAACAAAATCTGATGCAGTGGACTTAGGAACTAAAGGAGTATCACATGGTTTGCATTCTGACATTTTAAATCTACCTAAAAGCTTATTTATATATTGTTTCTGACTTAAATAAAGTTTATCGTTTACATATTCTAAATTTATTCCCAAAAAACTCACTAGTAATCTCAGCTTTAGACATTTCAAACTCGTTCCTTAGTATATTAATAACAATTATTAGTTCAGATTCATTTGAGCCTGCAATAATCAAATCATCAACATACAATATTATAAAAACCTCACATTCAGAGTGTCTAACAAAAATACATGACTCAAAATTAAGTTGCTCAAAATTCAATTTAAGAGCAAAATCAGTAAACCTTTTGTACCATTGCCTAGGTGCTTGTTTTAAACCATACAAACTTTTATTTAATTTACATACACGACCACTACCATCATCATAACCAATAGGCTGATTCATCAAAATAATCTCAGCAAGATGTCCATTTAAAAATGCAGTTTTAACATCTAATGCAAACATTTTAAAATTCTTTTGAAGAAAAATTGCTAACATTAATCTTAGATATGATAACCCTATTACAGGTGCATAAGTTTCAAAATAATTAACACCTAATGTTTGTTCAAAACCACGTACAACTAATCTAGCCTTATAAATATTGTTTCTCTTGACACGTAATACCCATTTACATGTCAATGGCTTGTTACCCTTGGGCAGCTCTACTAACTCCCATACATCATTCTTCTTTAGTGATTCCATCTCTTGATTCATAGCTTCCTTCCACAAGGTTTGTTCACAGTCAGGTAGTTTTTGTACATCTTCATAACTCAATGAATCAACAGTCTCAACAGTAGCTTCATAAACATAGTGATCTTTGAATCTTTCTGGTAATCTAATCTTCCTCTTTTCTCTTCTGTCATTTCCTTCATCATTTTCTGTAGAACTCAAGAATTCATCTTCTTCAACATCTGTAGACTCTTGCACCATGTCAGGCTCAGGAAGAACATCATCTTCTTTTTCAATTTCATCAGAGTCTACAATGAATCAGAATCAGAATCAGATATTAATGCATAACCACTTCTTTTCGTTAAATATAACATTTCTAGAGACAGTAATATGATTTGTTTTAGGATCTAACAAGCGATATCCCATATCAGGATATCAAATATCATTTTCTTGGTTTTAGGATCCAATTTCTTCCTCAAGTTATCAGGAACTCGCATAAATGCATCACAACCAAAAATTTAATGTTATTCAGCTCAGGAAGTTTTCCATGCCTCAATTCAAAAGGAGTCTTACCTACTGTTTTGTTGGGTATGCGATTTTTAAGATAAGCAGCAGTCAGCACAGCATAACCCCAAAAATCCTTTGACAGTTGTGCGTCATAGATAAGAGCTCGAGCCTTCTCCGGGAGATACCTGTTTGCTCTCTCAGCCACACCATTTAATGGAGGTGTGTACGGTGGAGCAGGATCCAACAAAATATTCCTTGACTTGCAGTACCGTGCAAGTTCTCCTGAAACATATTCTTTAGCGTTGTCACATCTTATTTTTTATTTATTTATTTATTTTGGTCCACCAACAACTGTTTACACTGGATGTGGTACATAAAGTAACTTGTAATTTTAAAAGATGACAGAGTAGTAGATAAAGATAAAGATAAAGATCATTTATTTGTCAAACATGCGTTTACATTAACTGATTTGACAGACATGCAAGGTATTGAAAATATATACTGAGAGCGTCCATGTTTTGCCAATCACGGCGTACAAATGTTCTAGGTATAAGGGTTACATTTTACATAATTGGTATAATAGTCGTTTCAAGTCTCACAACAAAATACAAAGCAAACGAATAATAATATTGATGTCAAGATAACATTATAATACAGATATACAGTCAAGAAAAAAGCTAAGGTCAAAAGTAAATTACATCACAGTATATTCAATTATGTCAAATAGGTAGATAATTAAATAAAAGTTATATTATTAAAGTTAATTAAAGTTCACATTATTCATTGTTATT
Organism: Sesamia nonagrioides; assembly: GCA_017933935.1. Classification (NCBI taxonomy): domain Eukaryota; kingdom Metazoa; phylum Arthropoda; class Insecta; order Lepidoptera; family Noctuidae; genus Sesamia; species Sesamia nonagrioides. The sequence goes on along the minus strand of JADWQK010001047.1, from coordinate 226,594 downwards.
ATTATACATGTATATTAGTCGTCGGAACAGAAAAGTCTTTTTCATTCAAAAAATCTTGCAGATTGTAATATGTTTTACTAATTTAAAAAAATCTCAGCTTATTTTTGAAACGAACCAAGGGCAGTTCTCTCCAACTTTTAGGTATTTTATTAAATATGGATGGAGCCATACAAAAAACACTTTTGCGCATAAGGGCTGTTCTCGAAGGAAGAGAGCATATCCTACTATTGTCGCGCCTATTGCGTGGTACTATTTCATCTAACCGTTTAAATAGGTGTGAATTTGTTTTAACAAAAATAGCTACCTCTAAAGTGTACAGACATGGCAAAGTAAGTATTTTATATTTTTTAAAGTAGGGCCCACAACTATCAGTAGGTTTAATTTTGAATATTGAGCGCACGCATCTCTTTTGAGCCTTGAACACCGTATCTTTTTCAGTTGAATTACCCCAAAAATGACACCATAGCGTAAATGTGACTCTGTTAAGCCATAGTAGGCTGTAAGTAATGCCTCCACACCTATTATAGACGACAATGTATACAGGGCATAGGCGGATTGACTGAGTTTTTTAAATAAGATTTCGGTATGGGTTTTCCAATTCAATTTTTTGTCAATGTGGAGCCCTAGAAATTTTGTTGTTTCGACTTCTTCTTATAGGCTGGTCATCGTAATGTATATTCAAATGACTCTTACTATTAATCCGTTGGCTAAAATGTATTAATTTAGTTTTAGTCAGGTTAATTTTTAAATTATTGTTATCTAGCCAGTTTACCATTTGATTTATGGAACTATTTATGTCACTTTCATAAGTATCAACACTTTTACAAGGTATCGTTATAGTGCTATCATCAGCAAATAGTGTCAGAGGTTGGGCGATGCCTTTCGGTAAATCATTGATATATAATATAAATAAAAGAGGGCCCAAAACGCTGCCCTGTGGCACACCATACGAAACCCTACGTTCAGTTGATTCAAAAACGATTTCATGTTTACTTTTTACGTTGATTTGATTTACATTGGTTATTTGAGTTCTGTTACTTAAGTAAGATTTAATGAGCTCATTGACATTACCTCTAATTCCATAACCTTCAAGCTTATTTATTAGTTTACCATGGTGTACATAGTCAAACGCTTGAGTCATGTCACAAAATACGCCACAGACCGGTTTCCTTTTATCCATGTTACATGTAATATTATATAAAAAATCATAGATCGCCATAGTAATCGTTTTACCTATTTGGAATCCTTTCTGTTCCTCGCATATAATATTATGTTTTTGAATAAATGAATTTAATTCCTTATATATATACTTCTCAAAAATTTTCGATATTATGGGAATGAGTGATATAGGCCGATAAAACTCCATTAGCTCCTTGTCTTCTTTCTTAAATAGTGGCTTGACGATAGCAACTTTCAGAGCATCAGGATACACTCCAGCACTGATGCTGAGGTTAATTATATAACTCAAGTGACCGCAGATTTCATCAGAAACATGTTTTATTATTCCAGTCGCAATACCGTCATATCCCACACTACTTGTATTATTTAAGGACATAATAATTCTTTTAATATCGTCTGGTATACTAGGAGCCATAAACATTGATTTGCTGCTAGTACGGTCTAATATTCGCGTTTTAGTGTTGAAACTGTTAGACAGGTTTGGCTGTATTTTATCAACAAAATAATTATTAAAAGCTTCTGCTATACTTTTGGGATGAGATATGACGTCGTTACCTATTTTAATTCTACTTATATTAGATTTAGGTACATTATATTTTGCACGATTGATAATTTGCCACGCAGTTTTTGATTTATTTTTCGATGTGTTTATATTGTAATTATTTTGTGCTTTTTGTGTTAATTTAATAATCTTTTTGTACATTTTAGAATAATTTGATAGTTTGGTTTTATTAGTTTTGTTACGGTTAAGTCTAAATTGCCACAGAAGTATCCTTTTCTTTTTAGAGCATAATTTGATGCCTTTTGACAACCACTTAGTTTTTCTTATTGTATTTATTTTCACGACTTTCATTGGAAAGCAAAGATCATATAATAACTTGAAACTCTCCATGAAATTATTATACGCTACATTTGGGTCGTCCGTGCTATATATTTCCGAAAAGGTTAGACTGTTTAGATGGTTTTTAAATTTTTCTACGTTCTCCGCACTATAGTCCCTTCTAGTTGCGTACCAATGCTTTATACGACAAATTTTTTGTACTGGACATTTAAATAGCTGTGCCGTATGATCCGACAATGCAAAATCAATTACCTCAGTCTTACAAGAGCTAACATTATGCGCAAAGTTATCAATGCATGACAAGCTGGCCATGCGAGTTGGTTGTTTCAAGGCCAGTTTCAGATTGTAACTCATCAAGAGACATTCAAAGGTTTTGGTTGCACTATTTTGCTTTAAAACATCTATGTTAAAATCTCCACAAATGACAACTTTCCTAGAGCGTATACTAAGAATTTCTTGCAAGAGCATTTCAAGCTTATCGAAGCAATAATTTAAATTATTTATGTTCGGAATTCTATACACACACACAATAATTATCTTGTAACTAGTAAGTTCCGCAGCACAACATTCAAATATGCCTGGAGTTGATAACTTTGTTATTTTTGGCAGTTCTTTCCATTGTAAGCCATTCTTAACGAGGATACATGCACCTCCCCTTTTTTGTCTTTTCTACAATAACAAGCTGATAGGTTAAAGTTAGGAATATACAATAAATTTTCATATCCTTTCATGATAAAGTGCTCAGTTATACACAAGATATCAATATTTGACCCTTTTTTAGATAATTCGTCTAGACATACCAGCAACTCATCTGCCTTATTTATTAAACCTGCTATATTTTGATGTAGTATGTTAATATAACTATTAGAGAAAAAACAATTCATTCTCATCACTAACTTTGCATGGCACAGAATGGGGCAAATCTGACACTTCATCAAAAGAATCACATGAAACTGAGTTATCATATGGAGTAAATTCATTGATCATTAAACTTAAGTTATGGATTATATTAGCCATTCCACGATTATTAACAGAACCGCTATTCTTTCTAAACATAGAAATATCATAATCAAGATAAAAATTAGAATCAAACAGATAGGCAAAATTATATGTACACGCATCTAAATACATTAAGCTATTAAAGGTTTCTATTCTTGAATTAAACATTGCAGAGTATTGATTCAGTTTAAATGTAGGAGCACATAATATGATATTTGTGTGCTGTAATTTTAACAGCATTTCACGAATATTGATGGTCAGCTCCACATAGTTACTGGTCTGGCGAAAGTCTTCTTCCCCGATAAATATCACGCAGTAGTCGTTACTAGTATAGTCCTTTAATTTAAGATCCAAGTTAAGGAGAAGATTGTTTATACCAGTATTGGGTGTCAGGTAGTGGCAAATTTCGTAATTCCAAAGTTTATCTTCTGCGATTTCTAATATTTTATTATTTTTATTGCAACTTAATATACATAGTTTACTTTTCCTAGTTTTAGTTCGTTTAGTGCTAAGTTCAGTTTCTTGATATTCGGTTTTAGTCCCATTATATTTTGGTGTAGGGGTGTGTGCAGCGCCATCTGTGTCCGATTTATCTAGCTGTTGAAGGTTTTTAACACAGCTCTGCGATACACATTGCTCAACTCCAGTAGTAAATCCTTTACGTTCACTGAACTTTTCTGTATTTTTCTTCGTAACCTGTTTTGCTGACTTCTTCTGACTTTTTGGTATTTGTGGCTTTAACTTAGCAGGTGAGCATGCCACTTTTTTGAACAGACTGTTCTGCTTCTGTAATTCTTGGTTCAGGCGATTGAGATTGGAATTTTCTAGAGTTAAGGATTCTATTTCGCCGTGGGCTGCATTTAGATCCAAAGTTAATTGTTCTACTTGGAGTTTCAATTTGGTAATTTGGTCTTCTTCGTCATCTGAAATGTCAGGTAGACTTGTTGTGGTGCCATCTATCGGAGAATTTGTTGATATAGTGATATCATTTTCGTCTATGTTTGTTTCAGACTTGGAGCGGTTGCGTCTAAACGTGATATTCTCCAAAAAGTTCATTTTGCTTATAAATTATTATTTGACTTACTTCGCTAACTACAGACTGCACAGAAATACTTAAGCAGAGTAATACCTTCTTATTTTGCTTATAACTTTGTTCTGATTAACTAATATTGTATACCTATACTTATAAATATATCTTTGAGACGACGGTATATCAACTAAAATGGACGACTTTTATTTTATTTCATTTTATCTAATACAAAAAGAAGCGCATCCAGCGGGGCTCGAACGCACGCCAGTGTGCACGGCAGTCTTGTGAGTGATATAGCTCACCAACTGTGCCGTAACTATTGTTGTCGAAATTAGTGATCATTTGATGAGAGAAATATTTTTAAATAATAAAAAGTCGTTAGACATGAATCATGCCACTGGATTTTTTTCCACCCAACACAAATGATTCACGTTTGAATTGCAGATTATTTTAAAAGTTTTTTTCACTTAGCACTGTTAGCCAATTCTTTTGCCCTGTTATTTCACTTGCAATCATATTATGTTATTATTGTTTATAAGAGGAGTTTTAACACTAATCACTAATGTTCAGTTAACTTCTATAACACTTAAGCTTTTCGAGGATAACGTTGACATTTAATATTTGTAACTTGCTTAATGTATTTGGTGTATACTTAATGTTATTACACTTTGAAATTGATAAAATATTAATGCACTTTGATTATTATTTTTAGTGATGTTGTGGCACTTTATTTAAGTTTCTTTTTTATTCACTAAACTTCCACGTAACACTCAGATAATAATAGTAGATGATATTTACACTATAAAGTTTACTTTACAAACGATGTTTTTGGTTTACATGAGATGTAAATAATTTTTAAGATAAAAATAATGAGATGATGTTGTGAGCGTTAGTAGCGCCATCTACCCTCTCCAGTGTAACAATCACTTACAGGTGAACTCCGCATGCATCTTATTTTAACTACATCTGGATTCATTCTTATAAACTGTTTAAAAACATCAACTATATCATTCTTGTGTTTCAGTAGATGTACCTCACAAAATCTTGAATAGTCGTCAATTATAGTAACAAAGTACTTCTCACCATCACTAGTGGGAGGAGCAGTAGGCCCACAGATATCAGTGTGAATCATCCTCATGGGCTTGCCTTCTCTTTCTCGCGGACCTTTTCCTAATGGAGCATTAGCCTGTTTAGCTATAACACATTCTTCACAAAAATCTGAATCGGATACTGGCAATCCCAATTCTTTCAATACATTGTTACTTGAATGTCCCATTCGCCTGTGCCACAACCTAGCATCCGGCTCTACATAATGTGTTGCAGCTGTAATAATAGGCTGGAAACTACTTACATATTGTCCCTTTTTATTCAGTTTAGCTATCTAAAATCTTGTGTTATCTTTCTCCACCACAGCAGTACTGTTTTGAAATATTACACTAAAGCCAGCACTTTGAATATTTTTCACAGATATCAACTCACCATTCAAATCAGGTACATACAATACATCTGTCAGTGTAATTTCTCTGTCATCTAACATGCCAACTATGGTGCCTGTACCTTCTATCTTCAGTATGTCAACTTTAGAAGCACAAGTTACACTTCCTTTATGAGGTTTGAAATCACTAAACCATTCCTTTCTGCTACACATGTGACTGGATGCACCAGAGTCTAATATAAAGCATTCACTCGCTTCTCCAACCATAAAAGTGATTGCAGCAGTTTCATGTGTGGATTTCTTTGCACGACAATCCTTCTTCACATGTCCAGGACGACCACAATTGTAACAAGTTAACCTTCTATTACAAAATTTTGCAATGTGACCCTTTTGTTTACATTTATGACAAGACATGTTTTGATATCTTTTTGCATTAAATGCCACATTATTTGATTTCACAGTATCAATAATCTTCTCATTTTTCAATGCCTCTGCATTCAACAGTCTTTGTGTTACAAAATCAGAAGTCAAAACATTGTTTGGTTGATTTTCTATGGTTGCCTTGATCACATCATACTCAGGTGGCAATGACATTAGTAAATAAATTACAACATCCATATCTTTTACTTCGACGCCAGAAACACGTAGTTCGTTGACCATGCCTAAAATTTGATTGATATGATCTTGCATGCTACTCTCTTTTCTTTTCTTCAAAGTTGCAAGTTTCTTCCTGATTAGAATTTGACTTACCGCGCTTGATTGTGAATATTTCTCAGTAAGAGTTTTCCAAATATCATAAGCCGTATTTTCTGCAGACATCGCCGCCAGAATACTGTCATCAATCAGACTTAGCATCAGCGCATACGCCCTCTTGCTATCCTTGTCAGCATCACCAGATTTATTTGACAAAAACTGGTCCAGACCCTTGGCCGCAAACACCGCCTCCACTCGACGCTTCCACATTATGAAGTTCTTTCCATTAAATGGTTCGACAATATATTTTTCTTCACGTGCTGCCATGATGCCGGCCGGTCACGCCACAGTTGCAGTCCAAACCAAACACAGGAACAGAACAATGCGTCACCTCAATCTTTTATTACAATCGGAACATTCGGAACCACGCTCTGCTGTTGATTAATAAATAATATAGTTTGGGTTCAGTGGTCCGATGTATTTAATAAGAATAAAAGAATTGAAGAAAATTGTTGGAGCGAAAAACCAAAAAGACAGCGACCGACGTTCGGTCATCGACAAGACAGGAAGGAAGAGTGTTGCCAACCAAACACCTTAATAAAAATGTTGTTAGTGTGATTATTTCCAACAAAAGTTAATTCCGGAGTAAGAACATAAACATTATTTTGAGTATATCCGGGCGACCTATTCTTATATTACGAGTATGTTCGTCCTCAGCGGACAGAGCAGACAAATGTTGATGGCTATCTTATTAATTGGTTTCGTAACATCGAATAAATTTAATATTGTTTGTTTTATTTATTATTCTTATATGAATTGCTACAAGTAAATATGTACACACACTATTTATTTTTTTATTAAAATGAATTATAAATTCCTTGACAAGACTTTCTACTGGGTAAATGTACTTCATTTGCGTATCTTGTTATGCTTCAAGAGTTCAGCAGTGGAGGGCTTTGTACTAAAAAGCGCACATTAATTTTAATTGTCATATAGTTATAGTGTCTCGTTATATAATGTTCAAGTGTCTCCGCAGACGTAAGGACTGCACACACCAGCGACAGAAAAATAATAATTCGCGTTTTAAGTCGCAGGCGCGGAATATTTCCCCAATGATTAAAGCCGCGGAATCACTTCACTCCGCACTCCATTATGCGAAACTGTAATCAAGAAACTATCCACACAACGCTACCCAGCATCCCTGCAACAAGTCGAACGCGCGCGTTAACGTTATGCCTGCCTGCTGCTGCTACCTGTGAAGGTGACGCAAACGCGGCGCGAGGCGATACTGACTACGAGATCCCGTGACTTCCCCTACATAATTATTTAAGTTAATGATATACTACACCTTTCTTGCTATAAATGATTTTTATAGACCTTGTGCGAATGGGGCGGCGCTACCTAGCGCTGCGGGTGCGAAAGGGAGGGCGCCAGCAGGGTGGTTCCTCCCGCGTTGGTAATGCGGGTTCTCTGGATTATAATATCGCCTGGTCCGCGGCCCTCACTGAAAGCTGCTTTTAATCTTGCTTACTTATGTACTCGTCCACAAGTACCTATGTACTCGAGCAGTTCTCATTTGAACGCAAGTTTAGGCATAAGTATTTCGTATTACTTTCATAATTGTTGACGATTCTAAGGACGGCGTTATTAAAATAAGTGAGATTATAGTGATAAACATGTATAATTAAAATAAAGCGACTGTTGCTCGTGTCAATATTTAACAATTCGATAATTGTCAAAGAATAACAGAGAAAAGTAACGTTAACCAGCTCTGTTATCTAATAGGAATCATCTTGTTAGTTAACTTTAACATTTAGGTACTGCAGTTGCACTTTCGATATTAATTGATACTGTGAAGTCAATACTGACAATAATAGCTGATTACAATAAATGCGTTATTCTTAAGTATTTCAATTTTTCTTTTAGATATTCTGCAACAATGGAAGCATCGCACAGGCGGCGCCATCCCAGATTAGCACGTGTCGTGCTTGTAGCTCCAGCAGCAGTCTCCACGCCGGACTCCATCACCCCTACATAGATTAGCACGAGTCGTGCTTGTAGCTCCAGCAGCAGTCTCCGCGCCGGACTCCATCACCCCTACATAGATTAGCACGAGTCGTGCTTGTAGCTCCAGCAGCAGTCTCCACGCCGGACTACATCACCGCTACATAGATTAGCACGTGTCGTGCTTGTAGCTCCAGCACCAGTCTCCACGCCGGACTACATCACAGCTACATAGATTAGCACGTGTCGTGCTTGTAGCTCCAGCAGCAGTCTCCACGCCGGACTACATCTACATCACCGCTACATAGATTAGCACGTGTCGTGCTTGTAGCTCCAGCAGCAGACTCCACGCCGGACTACATCACCGCTACATAGATTAGCACGTATCGTACTTATAACTCCAGCAGCAATCTCCACGCCGGACTACATGACCGCTACATAGATTAGCACGTGTCGTGCTTGTAGCTCCAGCAGCAGTCTCCACGCCGGACTACATCACCGCTACATAGATTAGCACGTGTCGTGCTTGTAGCTCCAGCAGCAGTCTCCACGCCGGACTACATCACCGCTACATAGATTAGCACGTGTCGTGCTTGTAGCTCCAGCACCAGTCTCCACGCCGGACTACATCACGCTACATAGATTAGCACGTGTCGTGCTTGTAGCTCCAGCAGCAGTCTCCACGCCGGACTACATCACCGCTACATAGATTAGCACGTGTCGTGCTTGTAGCTCCAGCAGCAGACTCCACGCCGGACTACATCACCGCTACATAGATTAGCACGTATCGTACTTATAACTCCAGCAGCAATCTCCACGCCGGACTACATGACCGCTACATAGATTAGCACGTGTCGTGCTTGTAGCTCCAGCAGCAGTCTCCACGCCGGACTACATCACCGCTACATAGATTAGCACGTGTCGTGCTTGTAGCTCCAGCAGCAGTCTCCACGCCGGACTACATCACCGCTACATAGATTAGCACGTGTCGTGCTTGTAGCTCCAGCAGCAGTCTCCGCGCCGGACTACATCACCGCTACATAGATTAGCACGTATCATACTTATAGCTCCAACAGCAGTCTCCACGCCGGACTATATCACCACTACATAGATTAGCACGTGCCGTGCTTGTAGCTCCAGCAGCAGTCTCCACGCCGGACTACATCACCGCTACATAGATTAGCACGTGTCGTGCTTGTAGCTCCAGCAGCAGTCTCCACGCCGGACTACATCACCACTACATAGATTAGCACGTGTCGTGCTTGTAGCTCCAGCAGCAGACTCCACGCCGGACTACATCACCGCTACATAGATTAGCACGTGTCGTGCTTGTAGCTCCAGCACCAGTCTCCACGCCGGACTACATCTACCACGTCGTGCTTGTAGCTCCAGCAGCAGTCTCCACGCCGGACTACATCACACTACATAGATTAGCACGTGTCGTGCTTGTAGCTCCAGCAGCAGACTCCACGCCGGACTACATCACCGCTACATAGATTAGCACGTGTCGTGCTTGTAGCTCCAGCACCAGTCTCCACGCCGGACTACATCACAGCTACATAGATTAGCACGTGTCGTGCTTGTAGCTCCAGCACCAGTCTCCACGCCGGACTACATCACAGCTACATAGATTAGCACGTGTCGTGCTTGTAGCTCCAGCACCAGTCTCCACGCCGGACTACATCACCGCTACATAGATTAGCACGTGTCGTGCTTGTAGCTCCAGCAGCAGTCTCCACGCCGGACTACATCACCGCTACATAGATTAGCACGTGTCGTGCTTGTAGCTCCAGCAGCAGACTCCACGCCGGACTACATCACCGCTACATAGATTAGCACGTATCGTGCTTGTAGCTCCAGCAGCAGTCTCCACGCCGGACTACATCACCGCTACATAGATTAGCACGTGTCGTGCTTGTAGCTCCAGCAGCAGTCTCCACGCCGGACTACATCACCGCTACATAGATTAGCACGTGTCGTGCTTGTAGCTCCAGCAGCAGTCTCCACGCCGGACTACATCACGTAGATTAGCACGTGTCGTGCTTGTAGCTCCAGCAGCAGCACGCCGGACTACATCACGCCATAGATTAGCACGTGTCGTGCTTGTAGCTCCAGCAGCAGTCTCCACGCCGGACTACATCACCGCTACATAGATTAGCACGTGTCGTGCTTGTAGCTCCAGCAGCAGTCTCCACGCCGGACTACATCACCGCTACATAGATTAGCACGTATCGTACTTATAACTCCAGCAGCAATCTCCACGCCGGACTACATCACATAGATTAGCACGTGTCGTGCTTGTAGCTCCAGCAGCAGTCTCCACGCCGGACTACATCACCGCTACATAGATTAGCACGTGTCGTGCTTGTAGCTCCAGCAGCAGTCTCCGCGCCGGACTACATCACCGCTACATAGATTAGCACGTATCATACTTATAGCTCCAACAGCAGTCTCCACGCCGGACTATATCACCACTACATAGATTAGCACGTGCCGTGCTTGTAGCTCCAGCAGCAGTCTCCGCGCCGGACTACATCACCGCTACATAGATTAGCACGTGTCGTGCTTGTAGCTCCAGCAGCAGTCTCCGCGCCGGACTACATCTCATATAGACATGGTGTAGTAGTTCAGAAAAAGCTCTTGACAGAAGTAAATATGTACACAACATTGTTTAATAAAATGAATTACAAACTCCTTGACAAGCCTAAAATGCCACTTTAAGTAGTACCTCTAAAATAAAATTCATTAGGTTTGACATATGTAACAACTGGTTTAATTGTTTGGAGCTTGCAAATAAAATATGTTATGTGGTACCTAGAATTGCTAGTAGGCGTGAAGTACGAGCAACCCGCCTGTTCTACACAGAGCAATGTAGAATAAATGCTGGGGAGAGGGCCCCTCTTCGCCGATTGTTAAAATCGTACAATTCATATTTTGAAAATTTAGATATTTTCACTCATAACGCGAACAAATTTAGAAAAATGATTATTAGAAAGTAATCTTTAACGATGACTGCTTCTTGCTGATATTATTGTGTGATATGATTGTGCCCATAGACCATATCTGGACGGGGCACGCTATCTTGAGTTGGTTTGTGTGATTTTTAAGGTTTACTTTTAACATTCGTTATTTTCTCACTGTCCCCTTCTGTATACGTCGGTTTCCTTATTTCTTGTAACATCAGTATGATTCCGTGGACATTGGTGTGTATTATACCTTAGCCGACTATTAATATTGTTACATATGACTGTTTTATGTCCCAAATAACTAAAATTAAATATTGCCTGAATTGTGAACAGCTCGTGAAACATATGTGGTGTTAGTGTAACATATGTGGTGTTAGTGTAACCGCATGAGAAAACTAATTATTGTAATTTTAGCGGTAAATAAACCGGCATATAAATTGCAAACAGATAAAATTACAAATTTTCAGTTTGTGAATATTTTACAATTTAGAATATTAATAATTATTATTATTATATTGTTTATAATGTTATTCTATCATGATTATGGCAAACGGCCTTTTTAGAGCCCTTTGTCACTAGGGCATGCAATTTCAGTAAGATTTGTTTTACCGGTAAAAAACCGGTCATTGAAATATTTTTACCGGTAAACCGGTAAAGACGGTAAATTTATATATTTTTTTCAAAAATATGTAATGTTATGATTGGGTAGTCTTGAAGCAAAAAATAAATATGTATACAAGGAACAATGGTAGGAACATGTTAAATATTACATAAAATGAGCATTGGAACACAATTTTTAAAAACATGACCTTTTCTTTGGCGCAGTCAAGCTTAAATGTCGCACCTTTATATTAACTTAGACAATTTTCATTTTCAAAATGCAGCCAGCCAACGGATGCTGTTAAATCTACATCAAGCCCGTGGAGGACCCGGAAAAAACCTCAATGTAGCTTGCTAAACGTCCATGCGATCTTTAGTGTCAAGTAGGTATACTGGCTTGCACCAGTTCACATTAGCAATGGAGAGCGGAGTGAGTTCCTTGTCAACCGCGACCATATCTCGATGCATTCTCACGTCGGTTTTTAGGAAATATTCCCTGAGACTGCATATCTCGCGATTGTGGAGGGTCTTAACATTTATAAAGCTTCAACCTTCACATTTTCGCGGGGTACAGCGCCTCATAATCGATGACAGTGGGTGATGCAATTGATTTGTAGTCAGCACCATACGGACCCTCCGATCCAGGGCGTCGACTTCGGTCTGAGTCCGTTTGAGTATGCCGAAAGAGTACATAAAACCGGCATGATCCAACCGTTGAAGGTGCGTACCTTATTTCCGCTTGATAAAAGGCTATTTATTACTTATTTCGGCGATGCGAATATGATGAAGAAATGCGAAGCGTTTTTTCAGCGATTGCTGCATTGTAACATTGATACCCAACGTATCAATGTTACTGGTATGAAGCAATCGACATACTCAATATTTATAGGTTTCAGATGCAGAGAGCGCTCTAAGGTTTATGGAACCCGTGAGTTGGGTTCCCATGGATGCCGCAATCTCTCCTCGCTTTACATGCGTGACCACACATTTATTCACACAAAATTCCATCCTGATAACACTACTGAAAGTTTCAGTAATTTTCAGTAGCTCCTTCAGTTGAAAATTGTTGGGAGCAATGAATTTTAAGTCACTTATGTAAAGGAGGTGCGATATAACCTGAACACCTCTCCTCAGGCGATAGTCTAGCCTTATTATAATCTATCCAACATATCGATAGATCCTTTCGGGAACGACGAACTTGTTGGGTATTGGCCATGTTATTAAGAAGTAGCTCCTTAGTACCACGGGAGCCGCTCCTACATCCATTTTAAGAGGTAGACATGATATGAATATGTTTGTTAATTTTAATTTTAAAAATGGATATAAGAACTTTGAAGATCGTCGGTAAACAAGTGATCGGCCTACAATTTTTGGGTTCCGCGGTGCTACCTGATTTACGGACCAGGTGGGTTACTCTAGTTGATAGGAACTGAGGTAGCGAACCAGACTTAAGCGAGCGTGGAACCTTGAAAACCATTTGATCCAAAAAAATGATCAACAGGCACCAACCAGATACTGCGCTAGAATGAACACATGGCATCGTCATCCAGTAGGTAAGTGTCAGCCACACCTCGGTCTTGTCGTTCGCAGTCCCTATAAACCCCCCTTTCAGTTCTGGAAAGTGCGATTCTGGGTGTATCGTACACTTTCTGCTTCAGGAAGTCGATGTGCTCCCTGAGCTGACATGGGTCGTATAATCCTGTAGGCTATAGGCTGATATTTGTACCTGAAAACGTCCGCCTTACAAAGCGTACCACTCTAGGACGAGTATCACACTACCTGAAGCAGATTAGTTTACCGATGAGTGGTCTGACCCCACCAATACGGCATTCAATCCTGCACTGCCAAGCTAGTAAGACTGGTTACGTTAGTCTAGCTCTGGAGTCATTGAAAAATTTGACATGAGTTCGATAGTCGTTGTACAGTACAGTTATACAAACTAATGTATGACACGAAACGTCACAACGCTTACATCAAAGCTAAGTGTCAAACATTATATATGTATAATGAAAAGTTTGACGTATGCGTGAATAAATGAACAATGTTGCCAAAAACATAAAACCGGTAAATTATATATTTTTACCGGTAATTTTATAATGACGAGAAAAGGCGATTTACCGGTAAAAATGAAAACCGGTAAACCGGTATTGCATGCCCTATTTGTCATGTATGAACGAGTATGGATTCATTAAAAATAATCAATTTAACACAAAGGATATTCCCGCATTTTCCGATTTCTGGACTAACGCGAACCAGTAAATGTTTCTACATACGTATCCAGCTGTACCAACACGAACAGCTCAGTTCCTGTACACACTACGCACGTATCAAGCTGTACCAACAAAAACAGCTCAGTTCCTGTACACACTACGCACGTATCAAGCTGTACCAACACGAACAGCTCAGTTCCTGTACACACTACGCACGTATCAAGCTGTACCAACACGAACAGCTCAGTTCCTGCACACACTACGCACGTATCAAGCTGTACCAACACGAACAGCTCAGTTCCTGTACACACTACGCACGTATCAAGCTGTACCAACACGAACAGCTCAGTTCCTGCACACACTAAGCACGTATCAAGCTGTACCAACACGAACAGCTCAGTTCCTGCACACACTACGCCCGTATCAAGCTGTACCAACACGAACAGCTCAGTTCCTGTACACACTACGCACGTATCAAGATGTACCAAAGCGAAACCACCTTATCTATTTAGGGCATGCCAGTAAATTTTTACCCGACTACGGCAAAGCAAAAGGAGGGTTATGATTTTGACAGGCTATGTATGTATGTATGTATGTATGTATGTATGTATGTATGTATGTATGTATGTATGTATGTATGTATGTATGTATGTATGTATGTTCATCTGTTCCCTCGTAACTTCTAAACTACTTATTCGAATTCGATAAATGATATATCATTAGAAGCGTCTTAATTGTCTGCTGGTTATAGGCTATATGGAGTTTCACAAAATCTAACGTGGCGCCCTCTAGCGGACAAAATATACAGAGTAAAAAAATAAAGTTAAGATAAATATGCCGTGTTTGGTATCATTTGAAAGGGCTTAACTTGTACATTTTAAATATGTATATATTACTAGCATTTGCTTGTGACTTTACCTGTATTCATGGGCTGATTGCATATAATTCACATCTTTTCGTTCATAGATAGCTTCTTTACTACTTATCAGAATAAGACCACTGCAGAACCATTAGAAGGGCCTTGATATTCTGTTGGTTATGAGCTATAAAGCTTGTCACCAAATTTAGTATTACGCCCTCTAGCGGACAAAAAGTTCTATGTTAATACAAAATTAAAATAAATATACCGTATTTGGTATCATCTAAAAGAACTTCACGAGTACTTTATGTTTGTACATAATCCCTAGTAATGCTTCGTAGAAATTTTAATGTAAACCAGGGTTTGGTAAACGGAGCGATGGGAGTGGTGAAGGCCTTCGAATGGCCTGCTCTTCGGCGCGATCAGTTGGAACAGGAGAACAGCCAAGCGCTGTTCTCATACAATTTGACGACGCATCCATAAAAGCAGATACTAACGGACTTATCAAAATCGAGCCTTGCCTCACTGAATTTGACGGCTTGAGGGGTTCTGGGCAAATTCAGCGTAAAATGCTCCCGCTGATTCTTTCTTGGGGTTGTACTGTACATAAATTACAAGGTTGTACTCTAGATAAACAAGTTACAGATCTAGGAAAGTCATTGTTTGCTAAAGGACAGGCCTATGTCGGTCTTAGTAGAGTTAAAACCATAGAGGGATTATTTATAAGTGCCTTGGATCATAATAAATTACTTAAAAATCCACATGACAGTCGATCGTTAGCAGAATTAGATAGATTAAGAAATCTTCTCAGGTCCTCTTAATATAAGTTTTTTTTTTTTAATAATTATAAACTAGCGCTTGACTGCAATCCCGCCTGATGGTAAGCAGTGACGCAATCCTTGATGCCTGCGCACTAGTTTTATAAGCCTATTCACTTAAAAAACTTAGGAATAGCAAGGATGACGGCCGTTGAGCCAGGTGATGCAATGTTAAATCCAAGAGCAACACGACCAACCATGCTGCGCCAGAGGGAGATTGATCTGGAGACTCTCCATGACCAAACTCCCGACACCACAACATTTGGCGCATCGTACTCGCCACACAACGCAACACAAAGTGCTCAGACGCGTCCTCCGTACGGCTTCACCAGACATCATGCTGGAACACGACGAATTGCTTGGCGGCAAGACTTTGTCTGGTGGGTGGTAACTTCTGCCGGGAGCCGATGTTATGGCCTACCACCGTTAGAAAAACATCCAATCTATTTATACTAACGGCCTCATCCACTAATTCATGACCCATTCGGTGCCATCGACGCAAATGTGTGTCACTACTACGAAAAACCGGGAGCTTCATACGGTGAAACCGTTGCTATACGCGCTACGCTTCAAGCGCTACGAAATAGTAAAATAGGACATCTCTACATATTACTATACGCCGATACATAAGTCAAAAGAGATGTCGTATGTTAACTACCTAGTTTTTAGTTCGTCAATTTAACTTTTATTAATATTATGCGCCACAAATACACTTTAACACCAAAATAGTACAAATAATAAAAAGTTAAAAAACTAAAACCCAACTACGACAAAAAACGACGCTGAAAAAGTATAAAACAAGATTTTCAGAATACTGAACTGAACAAAGTTGCTAATATAGTTGCAAGTAAATGGACACAGTAGACTCTACCAAGATGCCTTCGTTGTAAATTGACAATAATGTCTTACGATACTATTCTGAAGTATGCAATATTCACTATTTAGAGATAAATGTTCATGTTTGGAAAGGCGTAGTCACACGTTACATATACCTACCGTAGCACTTTCATAACGTGTGACTGCGGTTTTCCAAACACGAAAATTTATCTCTAAATAGTGAATATTGGATACTTCAGAATAGTATCGTAAGACATTATTGTCAATTTACAACGAAGGCATCTTGGTAGAGTCTACTGTGTCCATTTACTTGCAACTATATTAGCAACTTTGTTCAGTTCAGTATTCTGAAAATCTTGTTTTATACTTTTTCAGCGTCGTTTTTTGTCGTAGTTGGGTTTTAGTTTTTTAACTTTTTATTATACATTATACCTTTTAATAATCTAGTGAATCACACGTGACCACCAAGGTGTAGGTCGCTAGGTTTATTTACTAATAACAGTCTGTAGTAGTTGTATAGTTAGATACGTCACTCACTGCCTTGAGGAGGTCTGAATCCAAAGTTTGCCATGGGCGGCACGTCGACTAGACTTATATCCTGGCATGGGACAATCGACGGGTCCGGGCAGGTTGAAATAGCTGTGTTATAGAAATAACATACCTAAGCCTCAATTGGATGTTCAAGATACCATAGGTGGGTTTCCAAACAGGCCTCAAAAGGTCATTGGAACCCGAGGAAGTAACACACATGATTTTTATGGTACATAGGTTGTCAAATATTGTCAATAAAATAAAATAATAATACAGCCTCCGTGGCGTAGCGGTAGCGGACGCGGCCGCTGCGCAGGGTGGCGCGGGTTCGATCCCCGCACAGTGCAAGTATTTGTATGCATGAATATGAATATTTGCATTGGTCTGGTCGTGTCTCGGAAAGTACGTTAAGCCGTTGGTCCCGGTTGCCATACGAACATCTAGTGGTAGTCGTTACGGGTTGTTGGAGCCCTCAAAAGACCAACAATTGGTCTAACTGCAATGCTTCGATGTCGCCTTCGGGTTGTGGAGGTCGGACGGCGGTCGCTTCACGGAAAATGTCGAAATTTAGCCATATGAGCAGTTGGACTGGTAAAGCGGACTCCAGACTCCAAGGCTGAAGGGGCTTCGGATGTGACTGGGATTGGCACTGCGATGATGATGATGAAGAGGTTGTCAAATATTGTATTGGTTAAGATTTGTTTTGGTAATATTAAAGAAGAACAAAAAGGTTTAAGTGATTCAAAATGATTAAATCTTACTTTAAATATTGTATTAATTGCCTTAGCATTAATATAAATAAGTTAGACAGACATGAGATCTATAAATTTCGTTAAGACCTACAAATAAGTTTATTTCATATCATGTCGAGGAGTTGCCTTTTAGCCATAAAAATGCTAACTTAGAATTTCTATGCCTAAATGGACTAGACATTTACTCAAAGATCTTCACTATGCAACAGCCTGTATAAATGAGCACGCAACGGTAAGAGTATGTACTTATGTACATATAAATATCAAATGTATGAAGGAAGTTTATACACCACACACATCCAGTGTGTGGTTTATAAACTTCCTGACACTCGAACAATTGATAGATTGGATTTTGAATCGTGTTGTTGTTGCGGCCACAATCGGCAACGTGATGACTCGCTATTACATTTTCTCTTCAAAAAATACTTTTTTATAATTTACCTTAAGCTCACAATTTGCACTCGTACTTGTTACCATACTAGAACCTCACTGAATATTTAAGCGTTTTTTAAAACTAGTTTAGAGCTATCTGATTAGTTGAATCTAAGTTTAAGTAATGCTTTCCCTAACATATAACTGTTACTTACTGTATTAGCCCACTGCTGGGCAGAGGGACCTCTCTCCATGACTCTCACCTCATTCGATCCCAGGCTAAATGAGACCACTGGTCGTTTGTTTTGTACATCTCGTCCCACCAACTTCTCCGAGGTCTCCACGTGGTGGTTATTTTGTTGCACAGTTGATTGCTTGCTTTTGTTTTTTTTATTTGTTTAAAAAAAATATTTTACAATTTTTTGTTGCAAAGTACCTACTGTTTCGCTGCATCCGGTCAGACTGGACGCTGCCGCCGACATATGTAGGTGGGAATAGGCTAACAAGAAAACGACGCATTTTGTTTACTTGATTATTTACCCGTTATTTTTGTTTAAATACCAAACTACTGAACCGATTTTAATAAAATTTCTCTAAGACCAGACTGAATGACGCGACACGATTACGCGACTTAAATTCAGTCTCTCGATTTTTTTATTGTCGCATCAGCATGGCAAGTAACAGTGGTTAGTGGTTGTCCGTACTATACGTTAACCTTCTAAGTTGTAAATTATTGAGAACTTCCCTCGACTGTCTATGGTCTTTATTATCAGATCTACTGCAGACTTTCATTATAACCCACATGGATACAAACTTCTCATCAATATAAATGAATTGAGTCCAACCCAAGGTATTTAGGTACTGTAAATTGTTGAGGAGTTCCCTGAACTGACCTTTGTCTCCATCATCAGCTCCCTAATGACAGTCACAGCCCATCTAGATGTAAGGTTGTTATGAATACAAATTAATCAAAGACGAACATAACGTAGCTGCCGTGAATCGTTGAGGAGTTCCCTCGACTGTCTCTCGGCTTCATCATCAGATCTACTGCAGACTTTCATTACAACCCATATGGATGCACATTTCAAACAATATAAATGAATTGAGTCCAAACACAAGGTAACTACTGTCAATCGATTCCTCGTGTTCCGGCATGATGTCTTGTGAAGCCGTACGGAGGACGAGTCTGAGCAGTTGTGTTGCGTTGTGTAGCGGGTACGATGCGCCAAATGTTGTTGTGTCGGGAGTTTGGTCGTGTTGGTCTTGGGTTTAACATTGCATCACCTCGCTCAACTGCCGTCATCCTTCCTATTCCTAAGTTTTTTAAGTGAATAGTCTTAATAAACTACTGCGCTTTACCATCAACGATTGCATCACTGCTTACCATCAGGCGGGATTGTAGTCAAGCACTAGTTAGAACACTAGTTAGAATAAGAAATGAGTACATAAGAGGAAGTCTGAAAGTGGCACCGGTAGCTGAAAAGTTGTGTGGAAATCGGTTGTCATGGTACGGGCATGTGTTACGGAGAAATGAGGAGAATGTCGTGAGGAGAGTTTTAATTATGAATGTGATGGATACATCATTGGAGATCCCAATAAATAACTAGGTATATTACGTACAGACAATAGCGAAGGAACACTTAACCCTCACAGTATTTTGTTATATTATTGTAATTTATATTGTATATATCATATTTATTTCCGTGTCAAAGGTTTGCAGAGACTTCCAAAACAATATTTTTATTGTTGGTACTACTACGTAAGTAAATGGTTAGAATGAAAAGTACAAGTAATAGCGATTGACATAACATTAGGACTTCCAATTGTCGTTTAGGTTACTTTATTTTATAAATATACGGATGTGTAAACGTACACGCGAACAACCCAAGTATTAAATTTATGAGCGTGTGTACACTATTGTCGTCCACATACATAAAATTGTTGTCTTTTTATGCTGCCTTTAAAAATCAAATACAACGTAAGAGCACACACACACATTATGTACGTATCTTATATAATGTAGTTACGTAAATCTCATTACACGCGAGTGGCGACCAGTGATTGAGCGAATGTCGTCGGAACCAGTGTACCTACAGATCACAATGAGTGAACATAACGCGCGGTCGACACCCACGCACTCTCGAGGACGCACTCATTTATAAAGCAGGTCCTGCATTCACACCACAATAATTATGTGTGTACGAGCTTTGTTTTAATTTTATGTGCCTCAAAATTTGTACCTATGTACCTATGTTGTTGTGATTTCATTGACTGCACGGTTAGCGCAGTGGTTAAGCTATTGACTGCTGCTCTGGTAGTCGAGAGTTCGATTCTCGCACGGAACTAATATTTGTATGACCTACAAGTAGTTGTTCCGGGTCTGGCTGTCTGTGTATGTGAGTTAATATGTTTGTAAACGCACTCACAATACAGGAGATATTCATAGTGTGGGGCAACTATGTATATAAAAAAAATGTGGTTAGGTTAGGTTGTGTGAAGTCGTCATTGGCTCTTACCTAAGCAATAAAAACAATTAATTATTAAAAATATCTATCTGATCAAAAGTATTTTTTTTACATCTTTAAATTTTCTCCAGTTTACAAAAATTTTTAACCGACTTCATCTTAAGCATTCAGTCAACCTGATTAAATCTATACGAGGACAGTAGTTACATGCTCCATACAATTTTCCTAATATTTGAAACTGACATTAAAACGTGCTGTAGTCGTTTAGTGTCTGTCTGTACTCGGCGGTTGGGAGGAGCCGCGCGCCGGCAGGTACTCAACGCTTTACATACAGAACTGTATATGAGTGTATAGTGCGAGCCAGCGAGTGGCCAGATGGGTGGCCATGTCACAACAAAACTCGTATCTGCTAACTTTTAGTATATGTGTATCATGTTATATATGGTGTCATGTTATATATGGTGTCATGTTATATATGGTGTCATGTTATATATGGTGTCATGTTATATATGGTGTCATGTTATTTCCCATACTTGTGAGATATATATGTAATACGTGTATGTCCCAAGGTACAAATGTTTGCAATTACTTCGATTTGGTGCAAAGCTTCCGCTAGTCCTTCATGGATCACGTCAATGTCAAGTATCCGTGGATAGATTCCTGCGAGAGAGAGGCTCCACGTAACATAATTAGATAAGTCCCGCGCCCTCTCGTCTCTTCATGTAATCTGCCGTAATCTCGTCAAATGCAATTATCTTGACTTTCATCTAATACCAACGCTACATCACCAACAAACGAAAATCAATCTTATTACGTTGAAATAGAGATAACGGAAAGTGATTTAATATTTTTGGCTTGTTTCGAACAGTTAGGGCTGTCAGTAGTGGAAATTGCTTCCGATCTTGTTAACTTGTGCGATAGGGATGACTCTTATAGAGTTAGTTGAATTATGTTTTATTTTTATCGAAAATTAAATCCTCGACCATTTTCTCTCGACTATACTCTAGCATTAGTAAGAAAAGAAGTTAAGACTGATTTGATTCAAACAATAATTTTACTTTTTTTCTGGGACACTGTTTTGTATGAGGCAAGATAAACGACAGCTGCAACAACGTTCATTCCTATTCCTGTTCAATGTTTAGGCCCATCGTTTAATACTAATCCAATTTCGTCTATTTACAACAGACCATTTCGATTTCTAATTGAATAACGTATCGCCCATGTTTGTATATTTATGGTCCCCAATCCGCGGCGAGGGCGCGGAACGTAACAGAATTAGAGGATGACGTCAGTGGCATGGCAGCCCTAGCCCCATTTACTGTATTAGGGCTCCTTGTTCATGTAATTCGATAATTTGCGCCCGCCGCCATTTTGTGAGCTCGCCGATTATTATGTCACAAGCCTGATCGGTATATTAGATTATAAATAACATCGTGACTAACACGATCATAATATAGTACGTATTACATTATTTATGATAGATCTAGTTAGCAGGCTGCTTAGGTAGGGCCGTTACTAACATTTTCATTTTAATTAAATAGACAGAGTTCAAAGGTTACGACAGAGAAAAAGACACATATACCAACAAAATCACCGAAATTAAATAAATAGTTATATATAGTGCTTCTAATAAACGAAAATAAACCGATATTATTAGCATTATGTTCCCACTCGTTAACTCTGTTCATATTGCTGTTATTTAGGATAGACCTTTTGTCGAAGTCAATACTATATTACTTACAATCAGGTGTTAGGTTAATTCAATGTATAATAGAAATGTATACGTACCTACATATTAGTCCAATAAAAAGCTTTGTATATTATTAGAATAGTTACTAGTTAGTTATTTACTGTGTTTGAATCTTTTTACGAATATGTTTTATAGGGAAAGGGTTTTATAAGGTAAATCACAGACAGACACATTTATTTCACTCACATTTATTTTAATTTAGGCTAGTTAGAACACTAGTCATTCGCAAAACTAGTTCATCATAGAGAAGAACGAACGAGTTACTTCCTGGAAACAGTTCAATATATCCCATTAACACGTTGCTTAAATTGCAATATGTTATAGATAACTTTAAAAACAATTACTTATTTCTCTTGAACAGTAGTCAGTAATATAGACAGATAATATCATATACTCATTTGTCATCTGCACCACAACATTGACATTATGAACAATAGGTAATGAAGGTATAATATCAAACTATTTCACTTGCATGACATCTGGTCGATCTAGTTCACACAACTCTCCTGATAATACCATTACAGTCCTTTTTTACACTAGCAACGTCTTTAGGTCAAACATCTACCGTAATTTTGAGCCAATCAGAGATCATCTTATATTATGCTCAATATCTTCTAAAACAGGTAAAATAAACCACTTTAAATAGCATCACCATCTGTATTACCTACCTATGTTCTACAAATAAATATCTGATTCTGATTCTGATTCTAAAACATTATAAGATTATTGATTTATTCATGATTAACAAGACATGATTGGTAATTATTAAACATCATCATAAAGTATAACAACGTCAAGTGAGAGTGTTGCGTCGGAAGTGAACACAATCTACTATTATATTATAGTGCTAACAGAATTCAATAACACTCAATCATTTATAATCATAACATATAAGTGATTTTTACAATTCAAGACTGTCGTCTCATGTAAATACACATATTTAGCCACATTAGGTACTTCTAGCTTTGTTTATGTGATGGATGTCACAAAAAGTATTCTAAGAATATAATTAGATATCAAATTGAGACTAACACATGCATATGTTTAAGTAAATACTATAATTTAACTCAACCTTTGCAGTACCCGGACAGATTGTAACGTTAATATTCCAAAGTAAGTACATTCAGCGTGGATATGGAAAGTACACAAATTGTCGCGAAGCAGCACCACGCTATGAATAATTCACAAGGTTCGGTTCGTTACAGTCGGCGCACGCAGTTGTGCTCCACCCTCTATAATAATATACTATTGTGTACTCTCAATCATTTGAACATTTAGAATTTCGAGATATCGCATATGATCAACTTGCCAAGTGTAGTATGATAATTATAAAATTGAAATTTCTGCAAGAAAAAAACGAATTAAAAATTTATCAATTAATATATAGAAGTTGTGAGTCGCGTAGTCATGTGCTACGGTACTTCGTAGCTGATGGCTACGCGAAGCGTTTCACATTTTGATTTTCGAAACATAACTTTAAGTATATTAATACATTGTAAAAGTAATATAATTATACAGTTAGTAACAATTTAAAGACGTACATAACTAACTAACTAGTAATTTATAACGTGCTTTTATAAAGTTTCAAGCCAAGTTTTGTGTGGTTTAAGGACATCAATAGATATCACAGAAATATTAATGAACACTATCGTAAATTTAGAAATTTTAAAATTTATTTATGAAATTTTAATTGGTGAGTGCTACGAAATGCTACGTCGTAGCGGCCAGAGCTACTTCACTCCCATTAATGCCAATTTGTCGAAGAACAGCTAACAAGGAAATGTAAGATTTACTGCGCACTTATAGAAAATGTGAAGTGGGGCACATAAACTATCGCCGAAAGTAATGTTACGTGTAGACAATATTAATATGTTTCACCGACATCAAATAAATTGGAGGCGCGCACGGGTACAGGGGTACAAGGGTACAGGGCTACAGGGGTACAGGTTCCAAGAATTCTTTGGAACTTGAAAGGTAATCGCCCCCATTTCAATTCCCTTGTTCACAGACTAAATTAAATTTATGTTGAGTGCATTTTTGTATTTCATCAACAAAAGGACAGAACATAATATGTTAGTTTAGACCTGTCAAATTGGTCCGCTCCTGATGTTAGCGTATTTTTGGTCGCCATGTTAAACTATCTATATAGTATCTTAATTTGACAGCATTAAATTAAAATGTTATCTTCTATCCTTTACTTAATGAAATAGAAATAAAAAGACGAAGTTAAGTTAAAATTAATTTATTTTGTGAACAACACAATCTGATTGTCAACATGTCACAATAACAAATCAGTTTTGATATTGATTGAGGCTCAGCCGAGGTTTTAATTAAGACAATTGGTGTTCAATATAATCGTTCCAAAATATCGCTCAGTAATGAATATCAAGTCAATTTTATTGAGATGGAACGAATAGCAATCAAATGGAGTAGATATGTTCGAATAAATAGAAATAATTTGCTAAAGCTTTCCAAGTAAATGTGGTGGAGTTTGATCTCAGTAATGTGGCCGTCCATCGTGCATTGTGCCGCAGACTCATTGATCTGCTTTAGGTAACTATTAGGAAAGGCTTT
Organism: Sesamia nonagrioides; assembly: GCA_017933935.1. NCBI lineage: Eukaryota > Metazoa > Arthropoda > Insecta > Lepidoptera > Noctuidae > Sesamia > Sesamia nonagrioides. Next base: position 201,679 of record JADWQK010001047.1, on the reverse strand, counting down.
TACGGTAATTGGTAGTGGAACTGCAGCCGCCGATACATACAACACGACACAGAGCAGGCGGGGTGCTGGCAGACAGGACGCACGAACATGGATCTCATTGATATTTACCCAGCGCAACAAAAATGTGTTAAATTATAAATGACAGGAAACTTTTGAATATCACAAAATGAATTTCTATATTTTAAGAGTGTTCATGTTCTGATCTCAGTCTCCAATTTTCCAACAACTTTTACATGTTTTGACATTAATTATTAGTCGAACGTTTCTATCCACTGCCGAAGAAAGGAAGCGCCAAATGTTATTTTGTCGGGAGTTTGGTCGCGGAGAGTCTCCAGATCAATCTCCCTCTGGCGCAGCATCGTTGGTCGTGTTGGTCTTGGGTTTAACATTGCATCACCTCGTTCAACTGCCGTCATCCTTTCTATTCCTAAGTTTTTTAAGTGTATAGGCTTAATAAACTAGTGCGCTTTACCATCAACGATCGCATCACTGCTTATCATCAGGCGGAATTGCAGCCAAACACTAGTTTATAATTATTAAATATATATATATATATATGCCCAACCTAGCCTGTACCTAGGTTTTAGAGATTGCAAAAAAAAATCGACCGTGAGTCGATTTTTTATTTGCAGTAACGTTTATTAAGTTACCGTAACAAGAAACTGTTTTTAGGGTTCCATTGCCAAATGGCAAAAAACGGAACCCTTATAGATTCGTCATGTCTGTCTGTCCGTCTGTCCGTCCGTATGTCACAGCCCTTTTTTCCGAAACTATAAGCTATACTGTTGAAACTTGGTAGGTAGATGTATTCTGTGAACCGCATTAAGATTTTCATGCAAAAATATTTTTTATCTATACTAATATATAAAACTGAAGAGTTTGTTTGTTTGTTTGTGCGCGCTAATCTCAAGAACTGCTGGTCAAATTTGAAAAATTCTTTTTGCGTTGGATAGCCTATTAATCCAGGAAGGCTTCAGGCTATATAACATCCCGCTATGACCAATAGGAGCAGAGCAGTAACAAAAAATGTTGCGAAAACGGGAGCTAACGCAGCCGTACATATTGCCAATAGGAGCTGAGCATGACTAATTCCACGCGAACGAAGTCGCTGGCGGCCGCTAGTAATAAATATTGGGGGCACTTAGAACTAAAACTCCAAAAAATTCTTTTCATCAAACACATAAGTGTGGGGTATCCGTGGATAGGTCTTCAAAAATGATATCGAGGTTTCTAAAACACCTTTTTTCTAAACCGAATAGTTTGCGTGACAGATGCTTCCAAAGTGCAAAAAAGTTGGTCCCCCCCTCCTGTAACTTATGAAATAAGAAAATGAAAAATGTAATTTATTATGTGCACAATTGTATACACGAAACAGGCATCGTTGATATTACCTTCTCAGGTGCAACAGAGGAGGGTTGAGGTAAAGGGGTGCCTCATGGTTTCTTGTTAGCCATGGGCACCAGCAGCTCTCTGGGACACTATGTGTGTGTAGTGTGTATTTGTTTTGTCGTGACATTGATAGTTTGTTACACTACAATCGCAATACCAAAATGTCATATTTAGGTATCTATCGACTTGAAAAAGATAAAACTGAACAAATGGTCTTGTCGCATCTACAATCCGTTGTGGAGTCTAACAGTGCAATAGGCTAAGTGCGTGTTCAGTTAGTGCAGGTGGCACTCACAGTAATGACTCGATCAGCGAGCCGGCAGCCGCTAACACACACACACACACGGACATGTCCCTTGTTTGTCCATGTACGCTGGTCTATATCCGTCAGAGAAAATGTATGTGGTACTTATTGTTATAAAACAATTACTTTTACTGTATTTACTCGTTTAAAATTGACAAGACTACAGATTAAAACGCAATGTCTGACCTCTTTGCATATTTGTTACCGCTTTTAATTGTAGTCCTTTGGAAGTTTAATTATTTATATTTAATATAGAAGAACAATTAACTCAAATACGTATGTTTGTGGACAATACATCTTAACAGTTAAGTTGTGTGCGCGTTGTGATTCTAATGACTAAGTTGTTTATTTGATTAGAAAACTGCACTAAACTAGTGACAGTCTTATGTGTCCTTTTGGAATTTGGCAAACTATGCTCACATTTTTACACTCAAAACCGTGATGGATACGGATCGAAGTAGGTTCAAATTGTTTCTATAAGTTTTATGTGAAAATAAATCCACGATCATATCGTTGACGTGCGATTAAATCACTTAAAATGTTTCTACTCTTCTGTTCCCAGATCATTTGTGTGTCTCTCTCATCGCTTCCGTCGTGGGTAACATATGAATATTACAACTTAGTTCTGTGCTTCTCACCATAAATCAGTATATGGGGTTATGTTCACATAACTAGTGTTGCACACACATGTGTGTGTGAAGCGGTGATTGCTGTGCTCATTATCGTGATGACGCTTGGTGACGCCAAGCGGGGGAGCTTTCGTTAGCGAACATAAAAAAATATTACATGAAAACTGACCCGACCCGTGCGGCAGTTATTTATTAGTCACACGCCCCTGGTCTCTTTATTTATCATTGCCGCAGACTGAACATTCAAATAGTTCGTCATTCACGTTCCGAAAACTTGCAATTCTGGTAAACATACTCAATACTTTCTTGCATTCCATAAAGTTACATAATAGTTCGTATATTAAAGTATACAAGATTACTTTTTCTTATAGGAGAGAGGATGAAGGCGCTCTTGTTGAGGAAAAAAAAGTAATAATTAAAATGGTATCATTAACGAACAGTATTTTATAATTTTAATGTTATTTATATTTTATAGAAGTATTTACATAATCGACAAGTAACATAATGTTTCGCTAGTTGCGATAGCGAACAAGCCCCGCTAGGCCCAAGGCTCCACATTACTTGATAGTGCTTTTGATATATTTTTACACTCGGTATATTTTACATTTGGTACAAAACGCTCATTACTGACGCATTCGCTAACGAACGAGCTGCCGAGCCGCACCGCCCACCCGCGCGCGCGCACTCCGTGCTACACTAGATCAGGAGACTAGATACTAGGTACTCTAGGGAAATAGGATTTTTTTAGAGTTTGTGTAGGTGTCGGTTAAGGACAGGAATAAAAAAAATATCAAAGGTTTATAAAATTAAACTTAACGTAAAGTTGTTGGCAATATTTGTAGGAAATAATGAGTGGTGAGAAGTGGGAAGTTGTGAAGGAGTCTTCGAAGTTGTAGAGTTTTGTTAGTTTCAACTTATTTTTATTTTGTATTGCAAATGCTGGATCCCAGGATATTGCATATTTTGAAAGATATTACATAGATATTATTGAGAACAGTGTTGGCCGACCGCGACTTAGGTATAAGTTGTAGGTCGTAGGTTTAAACCCCGCCAGGCGCTTTAGGTACTTTATGTGTATAATTTCATCACCAGTGCTCTCAGAACGCTGAAGAAAAACACCGTGAGGGAACCGGTATGTTCTAGAGGTAACACTTCCAAGACATGTGACATCATATGAGTGGCAACACTACCTACAGGCTGATTATGTTATGTAAGATATTGCACAGGTCTGCCATAAGCGGTTGGGTCTCAACTTGTGTCGAGAACAAAACGCATCGCCTGGGATCCAAAAGACTGGATATACGAAAAAAAGGGACATAAGAGAGTAAAAGTGAATTCTTAACAAGTGAACAGAATTGAGTGATGTGATGTGATATGATTCACAATGCAAACGGTGGATCTTGTATAAAATACTATAAGAAGAGTTCAGAATAAATTACTGTGAGATAGATTTATGAATGAGTTTTAATTTATCACCTCAACTTTATGATATTATGTTTTAAATTTTTGTAATGGAAGAAATTAAATAAATAAAATATTTACTAATTGTATGTATTTACATAAGAAGTGGGCTCCAGCTCCCGCGCCGTTCGTCACAATAATGGCTGGGTACATAGCCCAGGCTTTGTCTATAGCTAACGACGCAGTTCCGGCTCGTAACGATGTCGTCCCGGTAATGACACCCCCTGCACCCCCCGTCATCACCCCCGCGACAATGACATTAGCGAGAATAGTTTTTATACACCCACTCTGATGACAAGATGGCGGCGAGGGGAACTTGTAATGTTCCGTAATGTGCTAGCAGTAGTAGGTACGTGATGATAACAGATTGTGAAGGTGTTGTTGTAAAGGCAGCATGTTCTATTTGTACTACAACCCTTCGGCGCACAGCGTACATGGTGTGCCGAGAATATCTGTGGGCGAATAACAACGAATGCGGGATATTGTGCGTGGAAATAGAAAAAGGAAGGACTTATGAATATAAAAATATTTGTAAATGTTGTAGTAAGGTTTAAAAAACTTTCTCTGTATGCGGAATCATCAGGCGTCAGGGCATTTACATATACCTTCTGTATGATCTGATGGTTACAAATATCGAAGCAACTACATCCACAGCACATGAACACATAAACAACATCATATCGAACGTGCCTCCGTAACGTATGATAACATCATTTATATTCATAAGTGTTGCTCGATTCGATGCGCGCTACATAAGTTAGTACTGAGTTATCGTATTCGTAAAGTTATTGAAGTGATTTGTACTGAAGGCACAACAAACTGCCCCCCCGCCCCGCCCCCTGCCCGCCTCGACCGACACCACCGACACTTGTTTACATTTATATAAAATGGATGATACATTGGACTCGACTGTTATATATTTGACAAAAGAATTCTTTTTTATGAATGGGTTTGGCAAATTAATGTTGAAATGAAATAAAATATGTTAATGAAATACGAAACGAATGTCGGATGAAGAGGGAGAGAACCCTTTTGGGACAAATTGTTTCTAAAATAAAAATAAATGTATTTCAAGTAGCCCGCTATTACATTTTTGATTCCTACAAAGCACAAGTCACGTACTTACGTATAAATTGCGATTATTAATTAGGCTCATTGTGACGTGGTGATTGTTTCACGCGGGGAACAAAAGACATCAACGCACGCTGTCATCAAACAAATACGAACATATCATGTAGGGTTGCATGCCGTTATCTTTGCATTCTTATGATAATTAATCAATAAACTGAGAATGATTAAATAATATTTAATGAAGCATAAACGGGGCTCGGTAAAGATTATTTTTACATAAGCCAAAATATTTAAATAAACCTGTACACTCCTTTAGCTCTGAAAGTATATAAAAAAGCACATAAATTATACAAGGACATAATAATGGCGTCCAATTTTCAAAGAAACCTCTCATTTCAATGACAACGGCGCGAGTTGTCGTTTGAGGCGCCCTCGTTAGCCACGGAGGGCGGCTCGCGCTCTCTACTAAGTAATATGGAAATAAATGAGAAAACATCAGACGCCCCCGACACTGATCCACTCCAATAACATAACAATACTGCTTTGTGGACAACAAGACACTGCTGCGGTGCTCGAGGGCACCGACCACTCCTCCAGCTTGTGTCTCAATATTGTTTTGGTTGAAGATAATGGAAACATTCAAGGTGCCCAACAGCGCTAGTTCAATAAATAAACTACATGCAAACTTATTTCAAAGTCAATATGGCAAAACTACTTAGTTTACAACTCATGCAATGAAAATACTGCCTTAAAATGTTTTATAGGCTCACTTACATAGTAACATCTCAAGGTGTGCGAATATTTGGGTGAACTTGATGACACAGACACAGAAAAACTTTTAGAAATACTTCAGTAACTTCGTATATTAAATTAGTAATTTTTTCTTTAGTTTTTATAAGTAGTATGTACTATTCATATATTTCAATAAAAAATTACTGTATTCTGCTGTTCGCTTCGTCTAGGGATGGCCTGAAACACAGGTTTTTAATAACCTAGCTCAGGTAGGTCGCTAGAAGCTATGATGCAAGTACCGATGCTTGGAGCATTGGTACTGGCATCATATAGATCATCACGTAGATATTTTAAAATTGTGTAAATTCAAAAACAAAAATAAAAAAATCGTAATAAAAACTAGTTTTTATATAAGCATTGAAGACTATCTGAAAGAGACTTGGCACTACTAAGTATTTATAAAGCTGTAAATGTACTTACGTTGTAAAAGGTCCTAAACATATTATTATTATTAATATTCAAAGATGTTTTATTATCATCGAACAAGAATATTAAAAAGGAATATTAATAACTTAAATGTTAATTATTCTAGTGAAGAATATAATTTGCTTTAAATATTTATTTTTATCACGTTGGTATTAAAACACACAGGTATAGGAAAAGTAGTAAGAGGGAACGTAAGACATGCAACCGTAAATTTGTCTTTATATCTCCATTTCCAATGAGCCACGGTCGCCACGGGTTGGGAATTTTGATATTTTTTGATTGTCCCCGCAGATTCATGTCTCACAATGTATTGCACTGTGAGTAGGTACTCAATTAGGCACCTATTGCGTCACAAAGGCATTGTCTGAGAATTGGCGAGTAGGGCGGGAGAGCAGCGGCGCCACTCGAGCGCACGAAGACTCCATCATTATGAGGAGCTTGCCCATTTATCACCACCATATAAAAACTTATAAATATGATGAGATATTGTAGCCGCAGGTGTGGGCAAAATGGGCGTGTAGTCACAGTGGGATTTAAGTTTCAATTTTATGGCGTAATACGTAAATAATTTTATGGCGTAATACGTAAATAATTTTATGGCGTAATACGTAAATAATTTATTTCAGACACAATGATTTATTATTTGTTCAAGTAACAATTTTAAAATTATTATATCATGTTATTTTGTCATTGACGCGCTAAGAAGAAGAAGAGTTATTTTTTTGCTTCGTTATTTATGAGTGGGAACGAATGTTGCGAGACCAGTAGAGAAGAAAAACAAAAAAAGAACTATGGAAGTGAATAATTTATATGATTAGAAAACTAGGCTGACTACCGCGATGAAGACTAATAGATAAGTATGGAAGATAAAGACATGTTGCGCCGACACCAAATATATTGGCAGAATGATGATGATGATGGCGTTCATGATTGGGACGTGGAAACACCATTCAGTAGTTATTAATGTAAGTAGAACCATTCCCACTAAAGGATATTGTAGACATTAGATCCCAGTGCAGCCTTATCAAGTCTGTTACACACACTGTCCATGGAGTACAACGAAAAAACACATCAGTTTACATCGTCGATACCAATGTAATTGTGCACACATTACCCCACAGCTACGCTGCACGCCACGCCCCGGTATCGAACTGTCCACAGTTTCACAAACAAAAGTGTCCGCTTACAACGCATCATCCACTGCTGCATTTTATTCTGTCACCACAACAGTACAATGTGACCGCGCCATCTTGACAACTGTCACTTATTGTTGAAAGTTTGACATGTGGATTGATATTGTGATAGTAACGTGAGCAGCAGTCGCAGATATGTTTTGTTGTAACCGAACACATCTCTTTCAGTGAAGCTGTTTACAAGATGGGAGAGATATGCGTCTACATCTCACTTCAATGTTATGTTGCAGAATACAAAACAATGCCAGAGAATCAATTCTAGTAAATTTAAGTACGTTCACAAATTGATCTTAGACTCAATCTGTTAAAAATTGTTTTTAACTTGGCTACATTTTGACAACTTCTTGACGTATGTTTGTCGCTGAGATGAGATTGCAACTAGATTTTGAACGACTTAAATTTCTAGAGTTTGCCTTCAGGTGATTGACAGAGTGGTGTCACAACACCATCCGAATGATAAATAACTTCTCTAAGATTATAAATTCAGTAAAGTTATAACTGTAACATTTTGAGTTGAAAATCCAAGAAATATGCAGAAATAGTTATATGTAAGTTGGATTAGAAGAACGCAAAACGACTTATTTAAAGACATACATAATATGTATGTAAGTCCACATACATATCCATATCTGCAGAAAATGTGGACGCAAGCTTTTTCATAATGGAGTTCTTTTTAAATGAACTTTTTCAAAAAAATCCTTTGGCACAAACCCTTATTCTGCCGATCGGATTATGGATTATACCGACGCCTGGCTTGAGCACTTGCAAAACCTGTGTATTTGCTTTTCTTTTCGGTCTTTGAAAATATGATCATGTAACTCATCTTCGCAAGTGATTCAAGCGGCTCCCAATCCGCCTTCGCAGGTATACTAGGATTTTATCCTTTCTACCTGCCTGAGCGTTTTTGTTTTTTGTGTAGATCACACCTAAGATCTATCATTAAATCCATACTAATATTATAAATGCGAAAGTCTGTCTGTTACGCTTTCCCGCTTAAACCTCTCAACCGATTTTGATTAAATTTGGCACAGACAATCTTTAGACCCTGAGAAAGGACATAGGCTACCTTTTATTGAAAAAAAAAATGATATTCCCGAGGGAAATTTAAAACGCGCGATATAACCGAATTCCACGCGGGCGAAGCCGCGGGCGGAAAGCTAATATTAAATATAGTAAAATGACTCATTTTATGAGGACGATATTTTCTCTGTTGGTGCTGAAATATTGTGGAACTCACTTCTGCTTACATTGATAAAATATTTTATCAATGTCTGCTTAGCAATCTTTTTTAAACACTATTTCTTTATTTAAACGTCGATTAAAGAGCATCCGCTTGCCTTAATACTGTGCGAATTTCCATATTATATACAAATTTATGTATTTTAGTATTGTTTATTTATGTATACTTATGTAATTAGTTTTTGGATTATGGTATATTTAATATTTTAGTTTTAGTCATAATACATTCATATTTTTCTCTTCCTGTTCTTACATATCTACTCTTGTCTACATGTATGTTTTACTTCTCCTTTCGCAGGTCTGCTCGATGAATATTTTGGAGTAGGTAATAAGCAACACCTTTGTACTGAAATTTTAATTTTATCATTTGCCTTTGTATTTAATTATATACGTACATACATATGTATGTCCAGTAAATAGAACAGATAAACCAAGCACGAGTTACGTTAAAGTTCTAAAACGAAGGTTTACTTCGTTATTGCATGAATCTGTTAACACTATCTGTTGTACACTCACTTGTACTTACTGTAAGCCGTATTCCTAGCGGGGAAAAATAAAAGCTAATGATTCGTGGTAGGGCTGAAGAGGCCCCCCTCTTCCCCCCTTCTCCGCGGCGCCGCACACAAGTCTCGACACTTGCAGACAGTCGCCACCTAATGCGCGCGTCCCGATGCCGGCCGCAGACGAAAATGACAACTTTCAATTAGAACCCTTTTTGTAGTTAGGAGTAGAAAAGTAATCAGTTATGTAAGTGATAACTAAAGGAACATTATGTTTTTCATAGAAGCTGAAAATTGTAGGCATACCTGAGGTTTATGAAATTAAATTGTAGGCATACCTGAGGTTTATGAAATTAAACTAGACAAGCGTTTACCTGAAAGTGCTTTAAAAGAAAACTTAGACCTTCACAATAAGAAGAATTAAGGGAACCTACTTGTAGAATTGTTTTTAAATATATTTTGAATTAATGAGTTTATATATTATTATTAAAAATTAAAATGTTGGTAAAACGCTGAAGTCTAGACAACATCAATGATGCTCTTTTAATTGCATGATGTGTGTTTCCCTTACTTCATTATTAACATATACTTACACTTATATTTTTAAATATAAAAATTATTTAAGTATAAAATAGTGCCCAACCAGTATCGGAACCGAGTTAAGCGAGCGAGCTATTGACAGCCTTGGTGTTTTTAGTATGGGATATCATCAAATGGCACTTTGAGCGGAAGGAGCTTTGCGTGTCAGACTTTTACTGACTAAAACCCACCCGTGTTCCTTCACTTGCTTATACGCCCGGGGCATAGGTAGTAGACCCTCACGTGGTACCGCTTTCTAAAGTCAGGTGTTAGTCGATCTTCTTGGCTATTAACCCATTGACTGTCACGCCTATCGGTACAATGATCGCTCACACCACATCCCACTTGTCGACAACCCAACATACTACATGATTTGTTTATTTTTCTCGTCTTTCAAGACGTTTCTGTGATTTGTCTACATTTTGAATACCTTCATTCTTACACTGATTTATTATTAGTATATACGTACCTTGCCCCGGGATAAATAGTAACAGCTGCACAGCACGGTAACTGCGTAACACATTATCAGTAGCAATGGGTTACATTTTGACGGTTCAACAGCATTCATTGCGTTATTTACATAGTTGAGCAGATACATTCATTGCGTTATTTACATAGTTGAGCAGATACATTCATTGCGTTATTTACATAGTTGAGCAGATACATTCATTGCGTTATTTACATAGTTGAGCAGATACATTCATTGCGTTATTTACATAGTTGAGCAAATACATTCATTGCTTTATTTACATAGTTGAGCAGATACATTCATTGCGTTATTTACATAGTTGAGCAGATACATTCATTGCGTTATTTACATAGTTGAGCAGATACATTCATTGCGTTATTTACATAGTTGAGCAGATACATTCATTGCGTTATTTACATAGTTGAGCAGATACATTCATTGCGTTATTTACATAGTTGAGCAGATACATTCATTGCGTTATTTACATAGTTGAGCAAATACATTTTCGAACATAGGGAGCAATGGAATAGCAAAAAGCTTCAAAATGAATCCAACTGATAGTAATGGCGTATTACGTAGTTGGGGTGCAGGTCGATCGATCAGGTTATGGTACCCTTACCGCTAAGTGTCTGGCGATGGGTGATCATATTTACACACCGAGACCCCTCCGTGTCTAGAACAAAGTATGTACGTTAAGCCGTTGGTCCCAGAGTTCATTGGTAGATATTTGACAATCATTACGGGTAGTCATATAAAAGTTCAATAACTTCGACAATCATTAAGTACGGGTCTATCTAAAAGTTCAATAACCAGTCTTACTTATTGTATTACCCAGTAACACGTGGAAGTCAGATGGACAGACGCATGTAGGTTACTGATATTCAGCTGTACCCGGTGAGACTGGAATCAGATCTTCATCTGATGATGATCTAGGTCTCTTCAATTTTCGACTGAAATAATCGTGACAGTCAAGTTCCTAATCGTGAGTGATTGAATAACATCACTAAAGTCAAACACAAGCAGATAAAAATCCATTTTACGATAATGTTCAAGCACTTTTCATGGGACGCAAACAACAAGCACAGTAAGCACTGTTCACCTTAATATGGCAATAAAAGTATTAGCGACCTTAACATGATATTAAAAGGAAAATCTTTTATAGCTTGATTGGTATATAATATGATTATTTGAATAAAAGTTTTAAAATTGTTCACCGGGAACTGTAGTCATGTAAAAACGCAATAAAACATTACGTTGTTGTATGGCCCTTGGGCGAGATGGAGCGTCGACATCGAAAAGGTGGCTGGTAGTGACTGGCGGGGAACTGCTCAGAATCGAGCTTGTTGGCATGCCATGAAGGAGGCCTATGTCCAGCAGTGGACGAGTAGGGGCTGATGATGATGATGGTGATGGCATCCTTACTATTATAAATCGAAAAGTGAGTTTGTTTGTTTGTTCCATTTTCACTCCGTAACTACTGAACCGATTGCTTTGAAATTTTGCAGACGTAAAGTTAAAAATCCGGATTAAATAAAAGGTTACATTTTATCCCGGAAAAATTTGATATTCCCTAGGGAAATCTAAAAAGCGCGATATTACCGAATTCCACGCGAGTGAAGCCGCGGGTGGTAAGCTAGTAAACCATCAATTGAGCGCAATAGGTATTATAGGCAAACATTATGTTTTTCATAACGATTCGATATTCCGATGAGATTTATAGACGTATGAAAAAAACTAAGTTACAATAAATCCAAAATACATTTTACTAATTACTTCAACTAATAATCTAAACAGAATAAAATCTTTTGCTACTAGACGCAAGTAAAGTTCTGATCACATGAGTAGCTAAAGCTTAGACCAAGACAATCACTCATCCTTCCCAAATCTATTTAAGAACTCATTACTTAAATGTGGTTAAATAGCAAAGATATTACGGGTGTTGTAAAGTAAATAATTTCATGTGTTTGTTACATTAATATTTAATGTGTTTCGTTACACCTCGTCGTTTCCACCGCGTACATCGAGGGATTGGAACATTTTGCCTGCAGCGGTCTTCCCATCTGACTACAATTTAAGTGTATACAAAACTAGAGTGAATAGGCTCTTAATAAACTGGCTCGCTTTACCATCAACGATTGCATCACTGCCTACCATTTTTTTGGTTTGGGATGGGAAATCATCTAATGAACTCTCCCGCTCTGGGCGGAGCGGAAGGGCGTGTCAGGCTTTTACTGGCTAAAACCCACCCGTGTTCCTTCACTTGCCTTTGCTCCAGGCCCACGGATTCTTTTTAACCGACCCGCAACCCTGACCCAGGAGGTATCGGTCTTTGTGGACCCCGCCAAGTTGAGCTGACATCTCTTTAAGGTGCGAGTGAAACACAACGCGCCGTCGACTCGGGCCTGGCCCTTACCGGGCGGTGAGCTGCCCACTGCTCACCGCCCGCAGGCTCGCGCCTACGGTGGCCGGGAGTTCGCTATTGTCTCCCGACCAGGGCGTCTCCTGCTGCGGGAGGGCGCTGGGATTTCCGCTCACTTACGCGCTCCGCCTCCTCCTTTGCCAGCATCACTGCTTCGCAAAAGCAGGTGACGGCCTGCCATGCACTCTCGCTCCGGACCAGGGTCGAACGCGAGAGATCGCCGCCCCGAGGACAAGGCGGTGCTCTTCCCAAGCCGGGCAGACCTCCACCGTATGCTCCACCGTGTCCTCAGGTCGATTCACACAGTGGTGACCCTGGCGTTTCCTCCCGCCTTATACGGAACAGGAACCTCCCGAAACAGCCATGTCTGGTGAGGACCTGCATCAGGCGTAAGGTGAGGGTGCCGTAGCGCCTCTCTAGCCAGTCCTCTAAGAGGGAACTTACAGTGGTAAGTGCCCTGCCATCAGGCGGGATCGCGGTGAAGCACTATATATATAAAAAAAAAAAACACGCCTGCCAGCGACGTGGAGGCCCCGGGTTCGATCCCCGTCCAAGTCATGATGGTAAACGATCCTTTTCGTGATTGGCCTGGGTCTTGGATGTTTATCTATATGTATATGTATCTCCTATAAAATATATATCCATCCGGTATCCCAGGTATCCTCAGGTATCCCATTACACAAGTCTCGAACTTACTTTGGGGCTAGCTCAATCTGTGTGATTTGTCCGTATATAATTATTTATTTATTAAAAACAAAAAAAAAACTTCAACATTTCACGAGAACTCTGTTCTGTTCATTCGTACAGATAGCTTTCACTTCAGTATTAAATTACCAATATAAGCTGGGTTACAAATACACGTAAGCTAGTTTACGCTGTGCGTAAAAGATTGGTAGCAAATTTATTAACATAGAACAGAGATAGTTTCAACTGCTTGAGGATTACGAATGATCAGTGTACGAAGTATCAACCCGTTATTCCATAAAGTAAGTACCGTTATCCCTAAACACGAACCAGTTTTCATATTCAAAACCAATAACATGGCATATGGAGCGCCCGGAGGCGGCGCTGTTCGGGCGATTTGCGATTTTCTAAAGAGTGCTCACACGAAGCACACTCAACGTAACCGTGCACCACCCCCCACTTCCGCCCCACCCTCCTCGAAGACCCGCTGGAGAGGATAGAGGGCACTTCTTTAATAGCACCTTGTGACGTGCCTTCTTCGAACAACGGCTTTATTGAGCCAGTTACAAACTGTTACAAACTGGGAAAAGATTTAGATTTAAAGTATAGCTCTTGTTTGAAGATTTCAAACTTATCACAGAAAATAATCGCGCTTAAAGTAACTATTAGCTTTATCTTCTGCTTCAGAGAGAGAATGAGGATTAATAAATAATAAGAGTAGTATAACAGTTACCTTAAACTTTTGTGTCTGAAGTACCTAAACATGTCTGGTTTTAGCTTTTCACGGTATAAATAGCGATGTCTGTAAACTTTCAACTCGCCTGCCCTGTTGTCACCAGATATGCCTACAGAGCAACATTACCAGTGATGGGCTCCCGAAGGAACACATTAATTTAACATTTATATGGTAATAGTTAATTAAAACTTTACAAAACCAATTAAGTACATCAATTGACATGGTAACAAACACTGCTTCTAAAACTACTAAAAACTATCATGGAATAGGGGATTCTCTCGCATGTTTTATTTCACAGAAGACCAAACATACACACATACACTTATACCATTCATCCGCAAAGACGTCACATTCGGGGTTGGCCATCAGTTGGCCATTCAGCACCTTTTGACTACGACAGACCCGGGATTCAGCTTTTCAGCATCCTCATTCAACTGTGAGTTGCGCAAACCGATTGTGTCTGCGGCTTTAACGACGACCAATGTATTTGTCAGGCATAAATAGTTGGCAAAATAGACCATGGAGCTTTGGGCAGTCTATACGTCCCCACAAAGTCTTACAAACTACGGAGAGCTGGTTAAGGCCTCTTCTCACCGCCAACGAGTTAAATTCCAACATCCCTAAGAGATAGTTGGTAGGGTACATAAGGGTACATAATAGGGGAAAAAATGGTATAACCTCTGGAAGAGGCATCTAAGGAAATTCTGTACCATTTCCAGCATTAGTGTTTGTGTCGGGTTATAGGGGTGCCAGAGACAGGCACTAGACTCCAGTTTACTTCGAACAAGAGAGGTGTACAACAACTTAACGAAATTAGGATTACTAAAGTCACAAACATTTCGCAAACGAATGCAAGCGCCTGAAAAATTCCTTTATAAGAGTAGATACGTGGTCACCAAAATATCAAAGTCCTCAGATAGAGGTCGAAAGTTACTCTTAAATCTTTTTCTTTCTAACACGGGAATTACATCACCGCCCAAAGTATAGTCATTATGAACAGGCCGCAACTCCCTGCCATGTAACATACACCATGACTTTTTAATCGTCTTACAAAAGCAATCCACATCATGTATCCAATGACTAGTTAACGCTCATAAAATAAAAATAGGTATTTATGAGATTTCACTAATTTTAAAATAAAAATTATTCTTCATTATTGTCACTTTGTTAAAAATAATAACAACATCCTGTCGCGAGCGCAGGTATCAATGAACGGGCGAGGCGCGGGGCGCGGGGCGAGGCGTCTTTGTCAGAGTTCATTCAACCAGCGCAAGTTAGGTTTCTTACTATCAGTGCGTAGGTCAGTTTGTAAATTAAAATCCACTTAAGTAATTCCAATTCTCCCTTCATACTTTTACGGGCTTAGGACCGTCAAAAACACTTTTCGTATTAAAACCGAATCAAAGTGATTGAAACGGTACTACACAAGTCCATCGTAAATTAACAAACTTTTTCAGTTATTTATCTACTATGACGTGCAAGTGTAATATTTGTTTGCAAACTAAGTATCAAGCGACTGATAGTTGAAAGGCGCGGGCGGGGTGAAGGGTGTATGAACGTGAGCCGGCCGGCCTCTCGAGTCGACCGGCGCGCGGCGCAAACCTGTTTGTACATGTTTGCGCGCCTGAAATGGGAATTTGATTGACCAGAGTTTCTTATGTACCTGTTTTCGAGGTAGTGTGTATGTTTACAAGGTAGCTTTAGGTAAGAAACATACGGCCGATTTCAATAACTTCAATCAATTTGTCGTTGTAATTTAAGCGAAATTTCACCAAAATTGTTCATGCAAATCTTGTTCGCAAACAAATAATGTGTACCTACACGTCGACGCGAGTCTACAGATATGACTTGTGTTCGCGCACAAAGGCAGGTAGCAATTTTAACAAACATTTTAAAAATGTTCGCAACTTCACACCATTGAGTTATAATACACTCCGTACGTACCTACCTAGTACATTATAACTCAATGCTTTGCACCCAGTTTGTTACTGTTTGCTAGAACGAGTACATTGCCACGCACCTGTGTTTCTGGCGTATTTAAAGAATGGAATCAACTGAATTATTTACACTAATTAGGTACTAATTTCGTATTTACAAATGATCACTTTTTATTTACATGTCTTTACCTGTATTGCAGCAACTGTTCAAATTGTCTACCACTTTGTTCGATGCACAAAGAGGCACGTTTTTGAATATTGTCTTTTAATTTGATTAAAGTCACTCTGTCTTGTTTCACTGTATCAAAAGCAGCAATTATTTTCTGTTTTAATTGTTCGACACTGCGTGCTTCTTCGGTGTACACTAGTCTCTTTACTTCAGACCACAAAAAAAAGTCTAATGGTGTCAAGTCCGGGCTGCGAGCTGGCCAAGCCACGGGACCACCTCGCCCGATCCACCTGTCACCAAACCCGCGGTTTAGGTACTCTCGCACTGAACGATAATAATGAGCGGGACAACCATCGTGTTGGTAGTACAGATTTCTTAAGCAGCTGACAGGTACATCTTCCAGTAACTCGGGAACTGCGTTCTGTATCATATCTAGGTACGTTCCACCGCTGAGGTTACCCTGAATAAAAATAGGGCCAATTATTTTGTCGTTAATAATCCCAGCCCACACATTCACACTAAATCGGATTTGGTGGGAATGTTCTCGGATTAGATGTGGGTTGTTTATTGACCACCAGTGCTCGTTATGGATATTGAACATCCCAACTCGAGTGAACGTGGACTCATCCGTCCAGAGAATATTGTTGTTAGGATGTTCCCTAAGCCAGCGACAGAATACTATTCTGGATTCATGATCAGTCCCGTATAAGGCTTGTACTCGTCGGTAGTGATACGGGTGCAATCCTTCCGCATGTAACACTTTCCAAACATAGTACTGGCTGACTCCGAAATGTCTGGCAGCCACTCTAGTACTTCGTCGCGGGTGTCGCTCGAAATAATCCAAGACATTCTCTTCGAGAACAGGTGAATAATGTGTGCGGCCCCGCGCTTGCGCGTGCGATGGGGTGCGAAACTGGCCGTGATCTATCAGCCGTTGTGTTGCTGCTAAAATGGTTTGCAGTCCTGGCACTTGCGGGTTGATCACTCCTCGGTTGCGTAACAATTCGAGGTGATTAGGCGCAGCGTACATTCTTCTTGCTTCCTGTAAATTGTCACCACTTATTGCGTACAGGCGCACCATTTCTAGCCACTCGATATTCGAGTACTGATAGTTTCTATCCCCCATAATTAAGTAAGTAGGTAACCTATTCACTAGTTGTTGCACTACGTACTCTACTCTCGTCTAGCGGTCGCGAATAACGCGTGATTCCCGGTCGCCCGTGCGCTATGTGTCGCTTGCGGGATTAGAACGCAAACTGAGCCCACCTATTTTTTAAGTGAAAGTGACACCACATGTCGCGCGCGCCGCACTTGTTAATTAAAGGATAACGTCCGACATTCTTATTGGATGACAGTCCACGTGGACTATGCTAGATTGGCTTACGTTATTTTGTCTCAGAAAATGATGAATGAGATGGATTGACCAATAGACTTGCGGTATTTTGTCCGTTTGATACGTAAACATTATTAACAGGATGTTTCGTATTTCTGATGTATTATTTATTTTTCGCTGTACCTATTATCTTAATTAAAGGTAGAAAACAAATAATCGCGGCTGGTTGTGTATTATGTCGGATACAGTCAGTGAAACATCTTTGTAAGACGATTAAAAAGTCATGGTGTATAGTACTCACAAACTAATCACAATCAAAAAAAAAAAAAAATACATACTCACAATCTTAAAACGTATCGTTGATGATGTAAGGTAAGTCTATATTGAAATGTGAAATGAGTTCTTAATCATAAAGTATTCTTTCAACAGACATTTCATCCAACCCTTACATTACAATCACATAACCTAATGGCCCGAGCGAGCCGCACGCTACGCGCCAGGGGAACCTCCACGCAATCCCGCATTCTTCACGCGTGCCCGCTTCTCGCACATCAAGCAGTTTTGCTGACTGCGGCGCAGGATGTGATTTGCTGATACATAGCTTTGTGCTGAAGACATAAGGGTGTACCTTATGTAAAGGGTTGTGACTTTTAAGAAAATGATAGTGGGGTGCTTATACATAGCTTATGTGTCGGAGGGAAGCCATCAAACTAGGTTCTTGCATAATACGTAACTTTTGGGCAATCCTTCCCCATTATCTCATTAGATATCTATCAAACAACATCCACTTATTTCATTTTAACATTACACGTTTGCTGATATCAGTGCGTCCATCGCCTGAGGGAGTGGACCCGTCCAGCTCTAATGGAATTGCATTTATTGGACGTGTTTACGTCACCGTGATCAAATAAATAACTAAGTTTAACAAATGCGTGTTGGGGATGTTAGGGAGGCATGTTGTGATCGGCACTCCTTCTTGGGGGATCCGAGAGGGGTCGCATGAGGCTCGTGATGGCCTGTACGGCCTCGTAACGTAATCAAAGAGATTATTGGCAATCTGCGGCGACATTTTCACCCTTCAATGTTACCTTTATTGTGTGCCTCAATATAAAATGATATTGGAGAATTAACTTTTATAAGACCATACTACATATGTATGTATCATGCTGAACTAGTAACGTGAACAACACAGATTATAATTAATTATAAACTAATTAAAATGTCTGGGCCTAACTCAGATATCACAATTCAAGAAATTTATAAATACGTTATTTACAACCAATAAAGACGTGTTGAGTGTTACAGTGATTGTTCTATTATTATATAATTGTTACGTTAAGGTAATTAAAGCGAAAGTATTTAAGTCTATCTCCGATCGGCGCGACAGACGGTTGACTTAAATATCATCCAATCAACGGTTCAATTAGATTCAAAGAATCAATTTAAACGGCTTTGTTTAGAAGTCTGGGGGTAAAAGGTTTTCTTACCTACCGGGTTTCTAAACCAAGCTACCGTGCGGTTTTATGTCAAGCAATACAAATCATGACAAGCAATAGAGAACATAAAAAACAACCAAGAGTGAAAAATACAGTTTCGAAGTTGCTTTACTGGCCATCATTTAAATATTACCATCGTTCCAGATTTGAATTCATAAATTTGATAAACAGATTATAAACCGAGTTTGGTATGTTATTCATGAAGCAACAAACTTTGATTAGAACATCTAGATATAGGTACGAGTAGGTCAACAGTTAAATCATTATTTGTTTTGTTTTGCATAAAAAGTTTATTAGAATGGATTTACTCATTTTTAAATCCTTTCTGACGTTAAAATTATAGATAGATACTGAGTCCTAAAATTGCTGAATAAGCTGTAAGTTGATTAAATTAACAAATTCATAAGTAAGTAAATATGTAAGTTGTCTTATTAAGTAAAGTGTTATAAAGTAAAAGCGTATCTCTAAACTCGTATCTGAGGCTTCCGTCAACTGGGACCGCAATTAACTCGGACCGCGGTCCCAGTCGCCGGATTCATAAAAATTAAATAATTTTCTTCCGTCGACTGGGACCACTCATAGGTAACGTAAAAAAAGTCTACTATACAAGCCGAAATCGGTACAGTCAAACGAATAAACATATAAATTATTGATATGAATATCATTGACTCGTTCTAGATGATGTTCATGATTTTATCCTATGCGCTTATAAATTATTGACCAGCCCGTTTTTATATAATTCACACATGCAGGTAAACACACACAAAGGCAATAGCATTGTATGATAGTATATTACTATTTCATTCTAACTCGTAAAATTTTTCATACAAAATATTTACGTAGTTTGTATCGAGTATCGACGAATACTATTGTTTTAGGGCTATATTTGACCGGACACTTTAGAAAAAAAAAAAAAGAAAGATGTTATATTTATAAATAATAACATTATTTATAAATTTTAACACAGTTAATACTGATTTTGTGTGAAGCCATAACGGCCATTTTTAGGGTTCCGTAGCCAAATGGCAAAAAACGGAACCCCTTATAGATTCGTCATGTCTGTCTGTCTGTCCGTCCGTATGTCACAGCCATTTTTTCCGAAACTATAAGAGCTATAATAGGTACTGTTGAAACATAGTAGGTAGATGTATTCTGTGAACCGCATTAAGGTTTTGATGCAAAAATAATAATAAATATTGGGGTCCCCATACTTAGAACTGAAACTCAATTTTTTTTCGTCAAACACATGTCCGTGTGAGTATCTATGGATAGGTCTTCAAAAATGATATCGACTTTTTAAAATATTTTTTCTAAACCGAATAGTTTGCGTGACAGACGCTTCCAAAGTGGAAAAAGTTGCCCCCCCCCCTCTAACTTTTAAAATAAGAAAATGAAAAATCTAAAAAAGCATATAACGTTCATTACTATAAAAACTACCAACGAAAATTGTTTTGAAAGAGATCTAGTAAGTATGTTTTTTTTAATACCTCGTAAATCGTAAACCGCTTATTACCGCGTAATCTTTCATACAAATAACTTAAATCCTTTAATTTCATAATTCATAATCAATGGTACAGAATGTACTAGTCGCCTCTACGATTTTTGAAAGGTCCCCTTGATTTCCCTGGTCTTCCATCATCAGATCCTGACCTGGTGACTATGGGACCACCTGAAAAGTATACACTTTCGAAAAAAAAGAGAATTCTGCACATCGGTCTTAGAGTGATCGGTGAACATATGTAAACAAAAAGATTACGAAGAATTGAGAACCTCCTCCTTTTTTTGGAGTCGGTTAAAAAAAGATATTTACTCAATTATTACTTTGTCGTTTGACTGTACATTATTTGATTTCAGTTATCATTTATGAGTGGTCCCAGTCGCCGGAAGAAAATTATTTAATTTTTATGAATGAAATGACTGGGAAATTTCATTTCAGGTCATTTCATTTCAGTCGACGGAAGCCTCCGTATGGAGGCTTCCGTCAACTGGGACCGCAATTAACTCGGACCGCGGTCCCAGTCGCCGGATTCATAAAAATTAAATAATTTCTTCCGGCGACTGGGACCACTCATAGGTAACTTAAAAAAAGTCTACTATACAAGCCGAAATCGGTACAGTCAAACGAATAAACATCTAAATTATTGATATGAATATCATTGACTCGTTCTAGATGATGTTCATGATTTTATCCTATGCGCTTATAAATTATTGACCTAGCCCGTTTTTATATAATTCACACATACAGGTAAACACACACAAAGGCAATAGCATTGTATGATAGTATATTACTATTTCATTCTAACTCGTAAAATTATTCATACAAAATATTTACGTAGTTCGTATCGAGTATCGACGAATACTATTGCTTTAGGGCTATATTTGACCGGACACTTTAGAAAAAAAAAGAAAAGATGTTATATTTAAAATATAACATTATTTTTAAATTTTAACACAGTTAATACTGATTTTGTGTGAAGCCATAACGGCCATTTTTAGGGTTCCGTAGCCAAATGGCAAAAAACGGAACCCTTATAGAATCGTCATGTGTCTGTCTGTCCGTCCGTATGTCACAGCCATTTTTTCCGAAACTATAAGAGCTATAGGTACTGTTGAAACTTAGTAGGTAGATGTATTCTGTGAACCGCATTAAGATTTTGATGCAAAAATACTAATAAATATTGGGGGTCCCCATACTTAGAACTGAAACTCAATTTTTTTTTTTCGTCAAACACATATGTGTGGAGTATCTATGGATAGGTCTTCAAAAATGATATCGACTTTTTTAAAATATTTTTTTTCTAAACCGAATAGTTTGCGTGACAGACGCTTCCAAAGTGGAAAAAAGTTGGTGCACCCCCCCCCTCTAACTTTTAAAATAAGAAAATGAAAAATCTAAAAAAGCATATGTACATTACTATAAAAACTACAAACGAAAATTGTTTTGAAAGAGATCTAGTAAGTATGTTTTTTTAATACCTCGTAAATCGTAAACCGCTTATTACCGCGT
This sequence comes from Sesamia nonagrioides, assembly GCA_017933935.1. Taxonomy (NCBI): domain Eukaryota; kingdom Metazoa; phylum Arthropoda; class Insecta; order Lepidoptera; family Noctuidae; genus Sesamia; species Sesamia nonagrioides. Next base: position 179,846 of record JADWQK010001047.1, on the reverse strand, counting down.
AATCTTTCATACAAATAACTTAAATCCTTTAATTTCATAATCAATGGTACAGAATGTACTAGTCGCCTCTACGATTTTTGAAAGGTCCCCTTGATTTCCCTGGTCTTCCATCATCAGATCCTGACCTGGTGACTATGGGACCACCTGAAAAGTATACACTTTCGAAAAAAAAGAGAATTCTGCACATCGGTCTTAGAGTGATCGGTGAACATGTGTAAACAAAAAGATTACGAAGAATTGAGAACCTCCTCCTTTTTTTGGAGTCGGTTAAAAAAAGATTTTTACTCAATTATTACTTTGTCGTTTGACTGTACATTATTTGATTTCAGTTATAATTTATGAGTGGTCCCAGTCGCCGGAAGAAAATTATTTATTTTTTATGAATCCGGCGACTGGGACCGCGGTCCGAGTTAATTGCGGTCCCAGTCGACGGAAGCCTCCGTATCTCACTTCATTGTACAGTAGGTACCTAATAGCGCCTCGGTATACCACTACGTGTGTAGCTTTCAAAAGACGTAGATATACATATAATTGTTAATAGGCTGTTTTATAAAGCCTAGCACCTCGGATATTAAACTGCTGTCTTGAGAAAGCGGTCCTGCAGGAGACTGGCGGTCTGTGTTGAAGAAGCCACAGCGACGCTGACCGACTAGCTGTTTATTAAACGAGACCACAAAGTGCTTGTGGCGGTTGGATCTTAGGAAGTACGACTTTCTAACCGTTAAGACTTTGCATTACTATGTGTGTACGTGACGACATATAATTTATATGTAGTCACGTGTTTTATGATGTATTACTTTTAACACAACCGTTTCAAGCTTTAATAGCTCAGTTTTATATAATTGATTGACAGAAAGTCAAGTAAACCATTCGGAGGGTATCTTTACCCGCTATAAACATTGTTAAATAGGTATATTAGTTTTCTGGTGCGAGAAGTTAGTGCCTCCAAATGAATGGTCCAGTCAAGTTTCTCCTCTATGAACACACCGACATGTTTTATCGACTCCACCATCGTCAGTGATAACGACTTGGATTCATTTTTTAGTGATCGACGTTATGGTGTTTGTTCTCCTTTTTATATATTTTACAGTAAGCTGCCACACAGGTGCAGGAAAATATTTGATTGACTTGAATTTCGCCAGTGATCCAGGGTATTACTGCGCTTGCATTTATCCTCGTCCCTGATGCCGTTTTTCCGTGATTAAGTAACAAACAAACAAATTAACTTTCATTTTTTTATATTAGTTAGGAGTAGGATATTAGAGTGAGCCAATCTGAAGACCACCTCCCTAACTAACCACTAGTCTAACCAATAAGTATGAGTATCTGAGTGTCAAAGTGAGCCAATATTGTTTTTGTAGAACGGTTATCTAGATCGGGAGGCAGGACCTGCACACAACAAGCATTACGTAGGTACTTGTTGTACAAACTCGAATGTATGAGATTTCAATCACGCCACCTGATTGGCAATCTGCCGCCGCTAAGAATCCAATTACGTCACCCACTGCCGCCGGCTAGTGCGTCAACGAAAAAACATTCCGAAAAACGATTTTTATTTATGGATTTTTGATTTTAAAGATCCATTTCTATGTCCCGTAGTAATACAGTGTCGAGTTTGTGTGGGAGGTGACAACTTAGCTAGGAAACTGTTCTCTGATAAGCAAAGAGATAATTTAATTTCAATGTAACGAATACAGAGCTCAACTCTGTCTTTCTCTTAATTTTAAATCGAAAAAAAGAATTTCTCTGTTAGCTTTGTTGTTTTGGGATGGTACATACTGGTTAATACAATCTGCTCACATATACGAGTACCTACAGCCGCTTGATGAAAATTAATATTAGGAAGATTTATGATATATACAGTTAATATAGAAATAAAATAAAAAATAAAAATTCTTTATTCATACAGTAACCTTTGACTTTGCTTAAAACTAGGATACATAGCTTGGTTAACTAAAGGTCGTTCTAATAATACAACCCTGACTCCAAAAGTAGGTGATCCTGTGACTTAGGAGTCAGTGTTCTGCTGACACTGTCATACCAAAAACCTTGTGTTATGTTCTGACATTACAAAAATAGTTATGTACCTTACAGGTTACAAAATAGGTATCTCAGTATGTTAAAAATTGAGAATTAATGGCCAACAACAGATAAGGAAGGAAATTACGGAATAGTTATAATAAACGAGACGTTGAGGGTGTAATTGGGAATAGAGGAGAAGATTGAGAGTTAGAATGACAGGATATGTATTTGAGGGTGTACTGTGTGTGTGTGTTGGGGGGGTGTAGAACTGTGTCTGTGGTAGTAGTGTTTGGTGTTTAGGTGAAAGTATTTTAAATTGTTTGAGTTTGTGTTGAGTATGTGTTGCTGAAATGTTCCTTATGAGGTGTGAAATTGGTAAGTTTGACTATTTATACGACTACTGCTGGTGATGTAGTATTTCTTCTGTTCGTTTGTAATCTTGATCGAGTAGCCAACTTTGAACCTTGCTTTTAGCGTCATGCTGATTAAGCCCAGCTATCCGAATGGCTTTACACACATTTTTGTAAATTATGGTGCTAAGAACATAAAACTGGTGCCTGGCGAATGCAGTTTTGTGGCGTACAGACGGGTATACATTTTTTGCTTTGCGCTTAGCGGGATCGTGTGGGGAATCACCTTGTGTATTCTGAGAGTGGCTCGAAGGACAAAGAGCTGTCTCACAGTAAGTAATTTGGTTTCAGTGTACAACTCAGTTATAGGGAATCTATATGATTTACGGGATTTTCTAATTTTTTTTTTTTTTTTGGTATGCAGTAGGTGATAGCGGACTGACAAATTGCCAGATAAACCGTTTTTAACGTACTAATATCAGCGCAATGTCTCAGAGATTTAAAAATATACATAAGTTTTCTGACTTTTGATGCAGTTATCAATTTGGTTATACCATTTCAGTCTGTCATCGATCACTATACCTAGGTACTTTGTATAATTGACACGGGTAAGCTTCGCACATGAGCAGGAATTGGGATTAGAGCATGTATGTGCTGTGATTACATATTCAGACGGAGCTTTATTTCTGTAATTTATAAAAAAGGGGATAAAGTTTGTTTTTGCCACGTTTAGAGTGAGTAGGTTAAGTAGCAACCCGTTCATAACTGTTTTTAAGGACTGTTCCGCAGTGCTCTTTACTTCGCTCCAAGTCTTACCATATACTACAATGGCGGTATCATCCGCATAGGTGAAGATTTGTGATTTATGTAGAAGCAGCGTGCACATAGATATAGGTTCTATTTAATTTTTCACAGTTTATTATGTAAATCGCTTCTTATTTTGTTAAAAGTTCTTAGTTTTTATTAACATACCTACATAATATTTTCTAAGATATACAACCCTTCCTAACAGTCGGCTAAAAAAGGAGGCAGAGTTCGTATATCGATTTCTTTGAATTTATTTCTAAGAGACTTGCAAGCATCCGTGAAATGAAAATTGAACTTACGTTAATTGTGGCTAAATCTGTCAACAGCCATATTTTTCGTACTGCATAAGCAGCTGAACTTAATTTGAAAGGTAGCGTTCTAATGTGCAAGTTCATAATAAGTTTGAATGTAAAGTAATTTCTAGAAATACAATACCCGTTTCCTTGTCCTTTCCTGTTACCTTGTTTCTTGCCAATAAACTTGAGGCACATTTGATAATGAGAACTTACGGCGTTTAGTTATATTCGCGTTAAGTTAAAGTTTATTAGCTGCAAAACATTTCTAAAGCACAGTAAATGCGGTCTTACTAATTGTTAAACTTTAAAAATCAGATATTTATAAAGTTGTCACGAAACTATCAAGCCAACGAATTGACAAATTTAGTTTAGAAAAAGCAATTTATTTTACACAATATTTGAATACCTACCTGCAGGTGACGACAGTTAAGCCACGACGAACATTAAATAACCGAAACCAAAATTGCTTTTTATTTATTTATAATGGACATTATCGCGGCATCTGACGCGTCGTTAGTGAGGAGGGAGTCGCGGGCGAGGGGGGCTGTACACACGGTCCGTTGTTATGTCTCATGTGACATGTTTTGTGTTTCCAACAATAGAGAAACAAATTATTATATTTAGTTATTTACATAATGCCGCCACAATGGACGGGAGCGTGATAAGCATTTTAACAATAATCGTAGTCACCCTGTCACGTACGGCTTTGTTGTACCTTGAATATAATAAATAATGAGAGTAATAATATTATAATATTGAGCGGAATAAACGGGTGAAGCTCTAATATAAGCACGGAACTCATTGTGGAATATTTATATGAGATGGTTCAACAGATTTGAATGTCAGTATTGAATTTTTAAAGCACATAAGGTCAATTATTTTCATAGTTTTCTTATTTAGTTCACCACTAGCCAAACCCACCCTCTTCATCCATTGTCAGGTTCGCGGATTCAAATATTGTATATTCCGATTTGTATTGTAAATTGTTGGAATAATTTAGAAAAATTCGCTGTTAGAGTTGAGATATGGATACACTTGTAGTGGGACTTAAACATAATTTTTTGATAAAGTTAAGATAAATTCATTAGCATTACAGTTCTAACGTATAGATTTTACACTGAAAGGGTTACGCGTTTCGTAGCACGAGGTCTACGAGAGTGCTACGGGTGCTACGAGCCTACGCTTGTACGAAAATTATACTTGTGCCAACAACCCGATCGTTTTGTAAACAATTCTCAGTCATTAATATAGTATTTACTAGTTTTGGGAACGAAGGGAAAGTTGATTGTAAGTTTGTGATTTGTCTATTTAGACGGCAATCAATACGGACTTTCTCAACAATCAGAAAACAAACAAAGATAAGCCGGATATGTACCCGGCAAAAAGAGAACTAAGACATTGAATAAGAAATCAATCGCTCAGTGAATCGATCGTCGATCAGTCAAAACAAACCACAGATCCGGTGTCGGGTTACGGACGGTGCGTATCTTTGAAGCAGCTTGAGGGATTATATTGTTTAATTTTTTTTTTTTTGGTATATATGATTTTTGTCTTATTAAAACAAACGTTGATAATTTCATAAGTACGTAGGAATGAAATAATCAAACGTTGACTTACCTTAGTGTTATAATTTCTGCCTCAATTAAAAAATATTTAGTATATATATTATCGTGATATCGTATCTCGGCACCTGTCAATTAGCGAGCTGTCACAACTATCTGACAGCGGAGGATGAGGCGCACAATGCGCCGAGTGGTCCATATTAATACAATTAAATGTGGGTCAGTATCGGCCGCAGCTGCAGGTACCTTTTGTGCGTACCTGAGGAGCGGCGCATTGTAGGACTTTGTCAGAAAGTGCCGACTCACGCCACGCGGCGGTACCAAGCACGTCATTATATTTGTTGTGAAATTGGACACAATGAGCGTTTTTGTGCGCGACACATTCTAAAGTGCGGACACTAATGTGACAATACTATCAGAACTTGAGATGTCCATTGTAATCATTAGTAGTCAAAGTGTAAACAAAAAAAAATCTTCATTCTTAATGTTGCTCGACAGATCAATTGACAACATTTAGTGAATGGCTTGACTCTGATGGCATCAAATAATTTTATTTTGACACCTGAGCACAAATTTATTGAGTTTCAATACTGTCGAAGAAAAACTTTTGTTGATGAATATTGCAGCGATACACGGCTATAGAAATTAAAAGGTTTGTTCAATGTATCAAAATATAAGTTAACACAACCTCTCTAAATGACAGTTAAACGAGACAGGCAAACGATAAGTTTCCATTCTGATAGAATCGTAAAGATGACTATTGTGGGCTACTCTAATAATCTTGTTTTAGATCTTTGATGCTTTTTAGGGTTCCGTAGCCAAATGGCAAAAAACGCAACCCTTATAGATTCGTCATGTCTGTCTGTCCGTCCGTATGTCACAGCCATTTTTTCCGAAACTATAAGAGCTATACTGTTGAAACCTGGTAGGTAGATGTATTCTGTGAACCGCATTAAGATTTTGATGCAAAAATAACAATAAATATAGGGAGCTCCCCATACTTAGAACTGAAACTCATTTTTTTTTTTCATCTATCACATATGTGTGGGATATCTATGGATAGGTCTTCAAAAATAATATCGAGGTTCTAAAATATTTTTTTCTAAACTAAATAGTTTGCGTGACAGACGCTTCCAAAGTGGAAAAAGTTGGTCCCCCCCCCTCTAACTTCTAAAATAAGAAAATGAATAATCTAAAAAAAAAACATACGATTACAAATTACATTATTATAAAAACTACCAACGAAAATTGTTTTGAATGAGATCTACTAAGTAGTTTTTTAATTCCTCGTAAATCGTAAACCGCTCATTACCGCGTAATCTTTCAGACAAATAACTTAAATCCTTTAATTTCATAAATCAATGGTACGGAACCCTTTGTGCGTGAGTCCGACACGCACTTGGCCGGTTTTTATATTTATTTTGAGGAATGAAAGAAAGTAACTGTTATTTTGTATCATTTTTTTTCACTTAACTAGGAATAAATGATAGCCTGATAAAAGTACATGTAGTAGATGGTAGAGGAAAATAATGGCATTAGTAGTTACATAGTAACGTGAGCGAGTACTTTGAACAATATCGTCTTAAAAATTGCTTTACGTGTAGTTGTAGTGAATGAAACACCTAAACATGTATCTAACATGGATCTAATAAAATAATGGCATTAGTAGTTAGATAGTAACGTGAGCGAGTACTTTGAACAATATCGTCTTAAAAATTGCTTTACGTGTAGTTGTAGTGAATGAAACACCTAAACATGTATCTAACATGGATCTAATAAAATAATGGCATTAGTAGTTAGATAGTAACGTGAGCGAGTACTTTGAACAATATCGTCTTAAAAATTGCTTTACGTGTAGTTGTAGTGAATGAAACACCTAAACATGTATCTAACATGGATCTAATAAAATAATGGCATTAGTAGTTACATAGTAACGTGAGCGAGTACTTTGAACAATATCGTCTTAAAATTGCTTTACGTGTAGTTGTAGTGAATGAAACACCTAAACATGTATCTAACATGGATCTAATAAAATAATGGCATTAGTAGTTAGATAGTAACGTGAGCGAGTACTTTGAACAATATCGTCTTAAAAATTGCTTTACGTGTAGTTGTAGTGAATGAAACACCTAAACATGTATCTAACATGGATCTAATAAAATAATGGCATTAGTAGTTACATAGTAACGTGAGCGAGTACTTTGAACAATATCGTCTTAAAATTGCTTTACGTGTAGTTGTAGTGAATGAAACACCTAAACATGTATCTAACATGGATCTAATAAAATAATGGCATTAGTAGTTAGATAGTAACGTGAGCGAGTACTTTGAACAATATCGTCTTAAAAATTGCTTTACGTGTAGTTGTAGTGAATGAAACACCTAAACATGTATCTAACATGGATCTAATAAAATAATGGCATTAGTAGTTACATAGTAACGTGAGCGAGTACTTTGAACAATATCGTCTTAAAATTGCTTTACGTGTAGTTGTAGTGAATGAAACACCTAAACATGTATCTAACATGGATCTAATAAAATAATGGCATTAGTAGTTAGATAGTAACGTGAGCGAGTACTTTGAACAATATCGTCTTAAAAATTGCTTTACGTGTAGTTGTAGTGAATGAAACACCTAAACATGTATCTAACATGGATCTAATAAAATAATGGCATTAGTAGTTACATAGTAACGTGAGCGAGTACTTTGAACAATATCGTCTTAAAATTGCTTTACGTGTAGTTGTAGTGAATGAAACACCTAAACATGTATCTAACATGGATCTAATAAAAAAACACTTCGCAACAATTTTGTGATTTGATTAACCGTACGTGTTCCCTCGTCACTGCCGCCATTTGCAATCGCAATCACAATTACTACCACCCTTCCTCAGTGCTATGTGCTTGCGATCTTTGCGCAACCACATTGGCAAAGAAACAGTCTGTATTGCAGGGGGATAAGGTGTATATTACAACATTTGGTTAGCATTTTCTCTTGTAAAAAGAAACCGCGACCCAAAGCCGGAGGCTGAAGTAAAAACACGAGTGGTGAATTGAGCCGAGCATAATGTTGAGTTTCTTTGGTTCGTAGCGAGCGCTGATTGGTGGAGGGCGGTGGCGTCGCGCGCCGTGATTGGAGCGCGTTGCGCGGGAAAAAACTGAGCTTTGTGCCGCGCGGCGATTTATTCACGTCTATTAGTTATGGTTGGGTGAGCGGCCGCTCCGGGGAATAGAGGTGCACCGCGCTACTCGATGTCGTACGTGAGTCGATACGGACTTACTTCTATATTGTATTCAATATCAGATGAACAGACACAAGATTAAAGTTCAAGTCTTCATATAAGTAGGTCCAATAAAAGTAAGTTACTGTAATTCATAATGTTAATTAGTACCACATCAGTGACCCGGTTAGGTGTACTTAATTACATAAATCTTTAATTGTTTCAGCCCTGAATAGAGCTATATATATATTTTTTTTTTCGTTTATTACCTAGTATAAAGTAATTGAAATATTTATTCATTTAGATAAATTTAAAAATACATTCTTATATGATTTGAATCTCATAAACTACGACCATGTACATTCAGTTTTTCATAATGTTATTACAAATAGTATATAAATGTACTTTAAATACGAGTGATCACTAGGTACTATAAAATAAACGATAATAAAAAGTTATTCAAATGCTTAGTGCAGACGTTTGTCGAGCTGCCGTCGACAGACGACACCGCACCGCGCGCTCTCTATCGACACGCGGTCACCCCAGCGTGTTTACTATGCTCGAGGTATAATGGGACCAGTGCCAGTTGCCAGTTACCGTCTCAATCATCCCACCTTTTACTTATGGAGAAAAAGAGACTGCTACAATTTCTCTACTGGACAGAGCGAGACAGGGAATACGCATTCAAATACTTTGTGCATTCAATTTTATGAGTACAACAGACGAGGCAACATATTTTAAACTTTATGGGGGCGACGGTAAGGTTGAACTTAGAACGTGTAGTGTTAAGTATATTTTTCGCTCGCAATATTTAGCATGTATGTTTTCTTTAGATATGAATGCAAATAGTAATGGCGCATTTTTATTTCGATGTTTACATAGAGGGTCTGGAGTCGAGGCCCGAGGGGAGGTAAATACGGCGCCATCTTGTTACACCGTCAGCAAAAGAAGCGGGATTACGTAGCAGGGTACAAGAGGTTGGTAGGTAAGTAAAAGCCACTGGGCCGAAGGGCGCTCCTCGAAGCACTCCATGTCAATTGCGAATCGATTCGGATTGCTTTTGATGTGCGCATCTTAGCCATGTTATGCGGGCGCAGCTGTACACATAGTTGGGAATTACGCTCCAGGTCCGTTCTGCTGGTATTAAGTAATACATACATCTTTAAAACGAAATCTTTTATTTTTACACAAATGTTCCCGATATCAACCGTCGGGGAAGTACCCGTGTGTGTCGGGGAAGTACCCGTGTGTTCGGAGGATCATCCCTTTTTTTTGGAGAATGAGTGAAATTTACACCCTTTTCCTCATACCTTTAAATAGGCACCTAGGTTTGTACATGGACGGGTGTAGCGCGGTACGACGGGGAATCATTGCGGACGTATTGTGCAGCAATTTGTTGAGGTAGGTGCGTACTGATATTGTATCCTTTAGAGATATAGGAAATCATCTATTGAAATAATATTTGTAAGACTTTATAGTAGTCATAATATTATTTCGACGTCGGTGGGACAATAAAAAGCGTATGGCGCAGTGTAGGTATGTTTTCCGCTATCAGAAACAGACACTGCGTCATATTATGGCGTCATGAATGAATGAACATGAACCCACAGTCGAACAAAAATAGATTTTTATTAGAAACACTAATAGAATATTCTTAGACTAAATAAACTAACAAAATATTAAAATGACAATATAATGTTCTTCATCAGCCTATAGCGGTCCACTGCTAGACAAAGGCCTTCCCCAAGGCTGTCATTGTATTTTGGGTTTTCCAGAATCCTCACGCAGGCGGGTTTGGAATCGCATAATTTGATATACTGCAGGAGCAGCTGCCCGTTTCCCTGGTGAGAGCATGGTGGTACCGGGCTTAGAATAGTATCAACCCATATCTTCCCGTGGGTATCGTAACAATATAATATTCTGACAACACTAAAACTTACGACGTTTTCTATTTTGTAAGTCAGAGATGTGCTTCTTGTTCTCTCGTCCGCTTCATGAGAGGTAATTGAAGTCGACACTGTCTTACAGTCAGCCCTGTCACTAGTTACAAAGTTTTCAAACATTTTCTACAGGAATCACAGTCATAGTCAATGTAATTATAAACATGTATTTATGAAGTAGGTAGTTAATATATAATTTAACAAAAATAACGCACAAAGAGAACAAGCAGGGAGGCGCGGGTATGTTTAAGTAAACGCAAAATGCTTTATATAAGGCTCTGCTGTTATTGTATTTGGTAGTCTATTAGCGTGGCAAACTGACATATGGCACATAATTTAATTTAATGTTCTGTTTCTTACAGTGTTTATTACTTTAAAAATTACTAACACATAGTAATTACTTTAAATAAATAGTATTGTACACAATCAAGTATTTTCTAAAGGAACGTTTCGAGTTTGTTCCCAACGAAAGCACTCGGCAGTAGTAAAGCGTGGCGGACATCTGATGGTTTGTCTCAGTAATTTTTAAATTCGTTAAGTGCTAATCCTCAGCCTAATTTGGTTACATGACTTTTGAATTTGAATTATTAGATGGTAAAGTCCTAATCGTGACAATAATATAAGAAAAATTAATGACACTTATGAATAGGTACTTACTAAGCATGTCGGTTGCAGAGCAAACTAAAGAAACCCGTTCCAGTAGTTGTCCCCATTATCTGTGCATTCAAGTTGCAGATGCCTCGGCTCTCCCTCGCAAAACTTGCATGTGCAGCTAGTTATTAGAAAACATTTGTTAGTAGGTACACATTATTGATTTATCATACACAATTACATACAATACACATTAGTTGTAGGTGGCCCAGTGGTATCGGCCGCGAATTACAACTTATAAGGCGTAGGTTTGAATCTCTTTACTTTGTGTTAATATTATTTCATCACTACCGCTCTCAATACGGTGATGGAAAACATTGTGAGAAAAGCGGTATGCCCTGGAGCCAAAACTTCAAACATATGAGACATCTACCAGCCCGCATTGGGCCCACGTGGTAGATTACGGCCCACTCTCTCTCACGCAGAGGAGGCCTGTGTCCCAACAGTGGAACATTATAGTCTGTTTATGTTTCTGTTATGAGTTGAAAGGATCCCTGGTGTATGTATGTATATGATGATGTGATGATTTTAGGGATTCGCGGATTAACCGCGAATCCCTAAAATTCCTGCAGAGTTTATCGGTTCCTGATGATTGCCTACAGGTAGTTGCATACATGTTACCCACTATCAAGCATTATAAGAATCCGTAACTGACTTGTGTAACACAAGAACCACTCGGCAGAGCTCGTTACTGATTCGTGTACCACGAGTGGACATTTAAACATGCCGTTTGATTGTGGTTAATACGGACCGGTACACATTGCTTATCTGTATTGTTTTTTAGATTCTAATCTATGTATACAATATATTTACAATTTGTTTATGTTTAGTTAACGAAAGTACCAACAGGATTTGAATAGAAAATGTAATGATTTCATACGTAAACAGCTTATTGTCAAATTAAAAAGAAAAAATAAAAAGAATATATATATATATATATATATATATATATATATATATATATATATATATATATATATATAGATAGGTAGAAAAATAATATTATCAACCTATAATTTTCAAGTAGGTAATCAATGATATTATGAGAGCGCGTGAAAATTTTCTTCTATAATTAGGTACCTATATAGTGTTTGACAATAAATTTTCTTTTCCATTCGAATTTGATGGACATGGAGGAAAAACAAGTTTTTACTTACCGATAGGATATATTCCCCAAACACTTTACAAAATGGTTTACACAAAACAAATCAAAATAATAAGTAGAAGGGTGAAAATTATTCACAATTTTGCCACTTGTGAATTGTCAGCTCCGTGAAAGAGTAACTAATATCCTAGAGTATATTTTGTGCTGAAAAATAGGTAATAAGTACTCTATTCTTCAGCCCTTGTGGTGTATAAAAGGTAACACATAACCGGATAATAAGTACTCTATTCTTCAGGCCTTGTGGTGTATAAAAGGTAACACATAACCGGATAATAAGTACTCTATTCTTCAGGCCTTGTGGTGTATAAAAGGTAACACATAACCGGATAATAAGTACTCTATTCTTCAGCCCTTGTGGTTTATAAAAGGTAACACATAGCCGGATAATAAGTACTCTATTCTTCAGCCCTTGTGGTGTATAAAAGTTAACACATAACCGGATAATAAGTACTCTATTCTTCAGCCCTTGTGGTGTATAAAAGGTAACACATAACCGGATAATCAGTCATTATTCAGCTCTTGGGGCGGCTGTTACCTTTGATAATGCTCAAATAACGCTGATATAGTGCAACTAGCTACACTATTCATCTAACAGCTGAATAATTTGTGCCCAAATCAGAGTTATATCAGCTGAGTAGGCGCCTCCTCTCTTATTCAGCAGATTTATTCAGCTGAAGATTCCATTGTGAACAGTGTTTCAGGTACTATTCAGCGCCTCTGTGCTACTTGTACTACACTAACCAGTAATTGGTTATTCCACAGGAGAAGCGCTGCTGCCCGCTACCCTGGTGAGAGTTCCCTTAGTCGCCTCCTACGACACCCACGCGAGGACATGGGTTGTTACTATTCTAAACCCGGGAACACACGAAGGTTCTCTTTACCAAAACGTATTTAAATGTATTACGTGTTCCAAGCATTCTGCGGAAATTAATAACTCACCAACTAAAAATACACCATGCACCAAAAAGGATTTTTTTAAACTGAAGGTTTGTTCCGCTACTTTTTCTTCTCAGCGAAAGCACTAGACAGGGCGAAGGGCGGGCGTTTTGGGGGACTATCTTATGTAATATTGACGTCTGAACGTCAAAATTAGTTAGTGTTGATTTTCAGCTTAATTTGAATAAATCACTTTTGATAAAGATTCCTCGTCAAAGATAGCGCTGGGTTAGTTAATTGTTGCGCGCTAGTGTTGTACGTTCTCATGGATCCGACACTACGAAAAGAGCTCAGTTGCCCCACAGGACAAACAGGAGCACAATTAAAAGACACCTTACACATTCACTAGATATTAGAGAGACATCCAGAGGACACGTGCTCTAGGTTTACCAAGATGTTGTATAAATCAAGGAGTCATTTAATTGTCTGTTTTTAAGAATAGCAGGCATTTTTTTACTATATTAAGACGAAGCTAACTTCTATTAAAAGTTTCTTCCTTGCTATTTATGACGATCAAAAATGTTTCCTTAAAACTAAAGAGTTCGTTACGCTCACTTTCCTCTTCTAAATTTATAGGTAAGTGGTGAGTTCGAAGCTAAGCTTCTGCTCATCAATTTATAATAATAGACAGATGGAATATCCGATCATCGCAGAACAAAATTAAACGATCACAACTTTTCATTTTACCGTTTACGTTCCATTTTCTAGCTTAAAATCGGTTGTAGTAACAATTAGTGGGGGCATGACAAAGTGCGGGCAGGTCGCGGAGGGGGCTCTCATTAGCAACTTGTCCAAACTCGTTATAAGTTGACAGCGGCATGGCCGTGCGCCGCGATTGACTCGCTCGCCGCTAACTGCTGTAAAAACTAATTCATGTGCCTCGACACAGGGCTGTCTTAGACAATGGCAAACGTGTTTATTTATTACTTCAAAATTGGTAGTAAAGAACACTAACACAATATATCAGCTGTGCGTTCTACAAACAATGCTTAAGAAAGACCACTTTTTGCTTTACGATACCTTAGACAAACTTCTGAGACAATCTGTAAGATTGAACTATTTAGATCTGCGTTGGAAGTCACCACTTCAACTACAAAACGAAACAATTGAATTGAATTCGAACAATTGTGTTTAACAAGGAATTTACTGAGAAAGAAATGGACAGCCTACTCGTCCAAGTCCTATAATGAGAAATTGAATTCATATAGCATGTGTGTGTTTCATCCTTATCCTTACTTATATTATAAATCGAAAAGTAAATTTGTTTACTTCTTCCACTTTAACGCCGTAACTACTGAACCGATTGCTTTGACATTTTGCAAATGTACCTAAAGTTAGAAGGCCGAATTAAATATAAATAAGAGGGTTGTTTTTATACCGGAAACATTTGATATTCCCGAGGGAAAACAACAACATGGTTAGCTTCATACCAGCTCGGTGATAGACGCATCAACTTAGAAGCTAAATGATACGAAAATGAGGAACTTAAAAAGCGCGATATAATCGAATTCCACGAGGGCTAAGCCGCCAGCGGAAAGCTAGTAAGCTTTTAATGCAAATCTTAACGATTTTTGATTCTCACTTTTACATTAATTAAAATATTGGTAAGGATAAATACTGCCCAATGTGCACTGCACTCGTTCACTTTGAGGGGCTTTGTGTTCATGTACTATTTGGACAGCCTTCCTTTGTTTACCTCCTACCATAACTAGTCATTTTAAGTGTCGGTCAAAATAAATTGCCTATATTTAATATATTAACCGTAGTCTCTAAGCTAACAAGTAATGGAATAATTAGCGCATTGTCTCATAGTGTCACATCGGAGTATATTTGGAGGTTCCGTGTCACATCGGAGCGCAGATATAAAGTGGGGTGATTAGGGCGTCATTAGCGACAGCCCTGCGGCCCGCCGCGCGCCGCCCGGGCGGTGCGTGACATCGTGACGTTCGACCGCGACGCCCGACGACAAATTATTTTATATCATAATGTATTGCCGATAATTTTACAGGGTGTCATAAAATTTTCGTGTAGGTACCTATCTGAATTTTTGTTCGCCATTCTCATAAAAGTGTTTCTCGGCTGCTATGAAATGTAAGATACCTACTAGGGATGTTGTTGGTATCAGCCATAGAATAAAGAGAGGGAAGTACGTTATCTTCATACAAACGGACCGCGCGCGGCTTGTATGTGTGCGCCATAGTATCTATGCGTCGCCGCACGCACACCTAAACACAATATTAGAGTGCCTATGACTGCGCTAGTCGCGGCTAGCACGGAACGAGGTTCGCGCGTCACGGTTTTTCGGCACATTAGCTTTTAAAAAATGATCACATAAACTGCAAAGTTGGTATGTCTATTTATGAACAAATAAAAGACTTATATTTTTCAAATTATATTTCTAAAAGTTATTTACAAGGATACGGATATATTACACATTAAAGTTTAATAACAACGCGTTTCGTAATAGTCGAAACCGAAGAAAGTAGGTATTTTTCTGTAGCTAATTTGTAATTTTGTATTAAATGTGTGATTCAATAGATGTTATGTTTGTATTATTTATATTTGTATTAATTAAAAATAAAAATAAATATGGTTCTTTATGTGTACAAAACTAAAAATAAAAATTACAAAAAAAAAACTGACTAGTATATGTAAACTAAATACTAAGCAAATAATTTAAACATAAACTCTTAGTCTATAAATATTTGTTAGCGGTTTGGGCGACAACCGTAACCGACGAAGCACAGACAGTCGTCAACCCTAAGACAGTAGGCAATTAAATCGCGGATAGGGTCGCAGATAACCTACTTCCCCTCTTTATTCTATGGTATCAGCCGTACTCGATGGCAGTTGAACCTTCGTTTGGTACCTGTAGGCACACGGCATCTATGTCATACATGCCGTTATACACAGATGCTTACATAGCTCAGACCCCGGGCTCCAACGCGAAGGCCGCGTGTGCAACCGGGACTGAACGCTGAGATGATGATGAAGATGATGCTTACATAGCCATAATTAATTTACTGAATATATTGTTTACTTGTAACATTTATTTTATTCGAATCACCTTAATCTCCGTTCTATGTGTGCAATATGCATTTGATCACATAATATTAATAACTAGCGACCCGCCCCGGCTCGCACGGGTGCAATGCTGATATCTACTAAGAGTACACTACAGAAAAACTGCATGATGTCTGGCGAAGCCGTACGGAGGACGGGTTTGAGCAGTTGTGTTGCCATGTGTGCCGGGTACGATGCGCGAAATGTTGTTGTGTCGGGAGTTTGGTTATGGAGGGTCTCCAGATCAATCTCCCTCTGGCGTAGCATTGTTGGTCGTGTTGTTGGGTTTAACATTGCATCACCGCTCTCAACTGCCGTCTTTCTTCCTATTTACTCAGTCTTTTTGAGTGAGTAGGCTTAATAAACTAGCGCACCTTACCATCAACGATTGCATCACTGCTTACCAACAGGCGGGATTGCAGTCAAGCGCTAGTTTGCAATTTATATATAAAAAAAAACACTTTATCTATTTAAAAAAAAAACTCTTTCAAAATCCGTTGTGTAGTTTTAAAGATTGAACCATAGAAAGGGACCCGGACATAGGGAAAGTAAAAGTGACTTTGTTTTATAATATACTAGCTTTCCGGCCGCGGCTTCGCCCGCATGGTTTTCGGTTATATCGTGCTTTTTTTATTTCCCTCGGGAATATCAATTTTTTCAATAAAAGGTAGCCTATGTCCTTTCTCGGGGTCTACAGATTGTCTGTGCCAAATTTAATCAAAATTGGTTGAGAGGTTTAAGCGGGAAAGCGTAACAGACAGACAGAGTTACTTTCGCATTTATAATATTAGTATGGATGTAGTGATGTAGTATAAATAGCCTTAAAAGCTAATAAAGGGGCATTACTGTCTTCACTACAGTACCTATAATGTATTTTTTAGTAATTTTAATTAGCATTGTAGTCTTCATTTCTATACCCATTACTCGTTAACACGTTGGAAATGGAATCAGCGCGGTATGTTCGAATCAGCGTGGTATGTTCGAATCAGCGCGGTATGTTCGAATCAGCGCGGTATGTTCGAATCAGCGTGGTATATTTTAAATGGCGAACCATACCCAATGTCTTTGTTAAACCAGCCATGTCAAAAAACGTAGGTACCTACTTCTAATACATTTTCAAATCGAAAGCTCGTTCAAGCCTGCTTCCAGTACCAATTGGGAGCAGGTAATTTGACGATAATCGCATCTGATTAAGGATATCACATGAGTTTAACTTCGCCTTGTGGACATTTAAAAGTAAGTAATAAATGAAAGTAGGTTTCAGCATCATCCTGTGGTCGTGATTGAGGGTATCGGCGCCGCGCGGTCGCTCGTTAGTGACGCGGTAATGAGCATTACGTCGTCGTGTCGCACCGCACCGCACCGCATCGGCTCGTGCCGCACCGACTCGCGCGAGATCGTGCTTATTGAACTTATTGCAGACATCTACATACCTAGCCATCATCTTGTTTCAGATAATTGCGATGTTGCCTCTTCATGATATTTTTTGGGTTATTTCTGTCGAAGTGATTGAGAATTGAAAGAAATTTTATTTTTGGTGACAATAAATTGGATGCTCAACAGAAAATGAATAATGGAATTGATTTTATTCTGAGATGGAAACTTTTATATTATCTACTTCGTGGTATAACATCAATTCTGCGTATTCCAATCGATATTCAGAAGACAATGCAGTGTCCTAACGTCTGATCCTAACAAACGAACCAATATTCCCCCAGGATTACAATATACCTAAAACCGCTTTTGTCAAACACCAATACTTCACGTTAAGTTAAGTAATAAGAAAATCCATAGAGAACTAAAGATGCGTGATTTAAATAAGTTTAAACTAAAGGTTGAGTTGATAGAATGGCTGATTCAGCGAGACTATGCACAAACAGAGTCATTACTGAAATACATTGCCTAACGCATATGTAAGTTTGTGCAGTAAGAGCAGACTAAACCTGTCTTTAGTTTGCTCTTGCTTTATATAAACTTCTCACACTCACTACTCACATACACAAATAAATCATATGCCCTTCCTCACACATTTTTGACCCATAAATAATACATTATCTAATATTTAATTGTTATTTCAAACTATTCTTTCCCCTTTCTACTGTAGGTAAGTAACCTTACTGCTGAACACTGTCTGTTAAGACACTGGTTTTTTAACCGACTTCAAAAAGGAGGAGGTTACTCAATTCGACCGTATACCTATATGCTTTTTTTTTATGTTTGTTCGCGCATAACTTCGTCGTTTATGAACCGATTTTGATAATTCTTTTTCTGTTGGAAAGAAGACGTTCCCAAGGTGGTCCCATGATAAGGATATCAGGGTTTGATGGTGGAAGACCAAAAGAGAAAACAAGGGAAACTTTCAAAAATTGCAGGGGCGACTAGTGCATTTCTTAGCATTTTCATTTAGTATTTTAGAGCACTACAATTTAATAAAGATCTGGAGTAGATCTGATGATGGAGCCGGGAGACAGTCGAAGGAACTCCTCAACAATTCACAGCAGCTACCTTGTGTTTGTGCTTGAATAATTTGTCTTGACAAGAACCTTACACCTAGATGGGTGGTGACTGTCATTAGGGAGCTGATGATGATGACAAAGGTCAGTCCAGGGAACTCCTAAACGATTTACAGTAGCTACCTTGTATTTGGACTCGATTCATTTATATTGATGAGACCTTTGCACCCATTGGGTTAAAATAATGGTCTGCAGTAAATTTGATGATGAAGACGATAGGCAGTTGAGGCAATACTTATGGGTAAAAATTAAAGTACCTAAACATAGTTACGTCGTTTCCCAACTACCTATATTTGCGTCAGCTTCCAGTCTGATCGGATGCAACTGAATACATAGTACTTTTATCAACTAAAAAGTGTAAAATAAAAACTTTTTGACAAAAAAACAACCGACTTCCAAAAACCACTGCAAAGTGAAAAATAACTAATTTCGGAGGTCGGTGTCAAAAATGAATACCTATACAAACCAAAGACACCGACTTCCGAAATTAGTTATTTTTCACTTTGCAGTGGTTTTTGGAAGTCGGTTGTTTTTTTTTGTCAAAAAGTTTTTTTCTACAAGAGACAGGCCGCACAATATCTGTATACAGTGTTCTATACCATTTCTTAGCATTTAGGTAGTTCAGTAGTAGTAATCCAAATATACTAATGTATGTTTCGTTATGTCAATATATAATAATAATAATAATTATTATTTCGTTTATTTTTTTATAGGTATAAAATAAATATCTTAAAATATATTTTTAATATTTCAATATAAAAATTACTTAAACATTTAAAAATATAAAAAATACCTATAGCGATTCACCGATGTGGGAGCAGGGTCCAAGCTATCGGTGGTTATGGCTCCAGAGACAGGAACTTCCTAACGATACGGGTTGTATCAAGGAGAACTGCCTTTTGAATCAGGCCCTTGATCCAACTGCCCAACGAGAGCCTCAATAGATGTCGGTTGAGGCTCTTGACTTTCAGACCGTTGGCTGATATGACAATCGGTACAATGACAGCCGAGTTCACATTCCACATGACAACAATCTCGAGTGTCATGTCGAGATATTTAATTTGTTTCTCCTTCTCAGCTTTCACGATATTCCCGTTATGTGAAATAGTAACATCCACAATCATTGTGTTTTGCGCTAATCGATCTACCTCTACTACCTATGTTTAGGTAGGTATATACCAGATTTATTTGCAACAATAGTCCTGTCAGTAATGATAGGCCGATCCCAGTATATCGTGCCATGGTCATTTTCAAGAACTGGGTCGGGAACATACCTACTTATAATAGGTACTTTAGAATCCACAAGTTGTTGATGAAGAATCCTAGCTACTTGGTTATGTCTGTGCAAAGAGTCGCCGTTAGCCAGACGGCAGCACCCAGAGATGATATTTCTGATGGACTCATCCAGATAGTGACATACCCGACACACGTCAGCTGTACCTCCAGTAGTGACATGCCCGACACACGTCAGCTGTACCTCCAGTAGTGACATGCCCGACACACGTCAGCTGTACCTCCAGTAGTGACATGCCCGACACACGTCAGCTGTACCTCCAGTAGTGACATGCCCGACACACGTCAGCTGTACCTCCAGTAGTGACATGCCCGACACACGTCAGCTGTACCTCCAGTAGTGACATGCCCGACACACGTCAGCTGTACCTCCAGTAGTGACATGCCCGACACACGTCAGCTGTACCTCCAGTAGTGACATGCCCGACACACGTCAGCTGTACCTCCAGTAGTGACATGCCCGACACACGTCAGCTGTACCTCCAGTAGTGACATGCCCGACACACGTCAGCTGTACCTCCAGTAGTGACATGCCCGACACACGTCAGCTGTACCTCCAGTGACATGCCCGACACACGTCAGCTGTACCTCCAGTAGTTACATGTCAAGATAACTTCGTCCACAATAGAACAGGCCTTAACAAAACCTTAAGTTTTAACGAAAAGGTTACCAAATCGTAGCCAGGATAAGTACGGAAGCCAAGAAATCTACATCGGACTCATGAAGATCTCGATAAAATCATATTTATATTATTATCATATATAAAATAGGACAGTATAAATTTCTAGAGTGATGTATGTAATTAACTTAAAATGAACCCGAAAGTTAATTGATATCTGATGAGAAATGTAAACAAATACCTATAACAGAACACGCAGCCTGCGGATGTAAACAAATACCTATAACAGAACACACAGCCTGCGGATGCCAAACGTAAACAAATACCTATAACAGAACACGCAGCCTGCGGATGTAAACAAATACCTATAACAGAACACGCAGCCTGCGGATGCCAAATCGTAGTTCAACTTACAAATTAAGTGCTTTAATTCTAGCAGATATGCAATAAAATTAGAGGTTACAGATTAAAACATCAATCCGAAATTTTATTTTAAAACTAGCGGTCGCCAGCGACTTCGTTCGCGTGGAGTTAACATGTTATGCTCAACTCCTGTTGCTCACAGCGTGATGGTATATAACCTAAAACCTTCCTGGATTAAAGGGCTATCCAGCGCAAAAAGAAGAGAGAATTTTTCAAATCGGACCAGTATTTCCTGACATTAGCGCGTTCAAACAAACAAATATACATACATACAAACAAACAAACTCTTCAGCTTTATAATTATATTTGTATAGATTAGAGGTTTCATATTAAAAAGTCAATTCGAAATTTTATTTTGAATCAGCACGTGTCACATGGTTATAAATTAACAAACAACAAGCTATTAACGATCCTGGCTCGAGAACCGTAACAAACGTTATAAATTAACAAACAACAAGCTATTAACGATCCTGGCTCGAGAACCGTAACAAACGTTATACATTAACAAACAACAAGCTATTAACGATCCTGGCTCGAGAACCGTAACAAACGTTATAAATTAACAAACAACAAGCTATTAACGATCCTGGCTCGAGAACCGTAACAAACGTTATAAATTAACAAACAACAAGCTATTAACGATCCTGAAAACTGTTAAAAGAAATAAAAAAAAATTGTATTAAAAAAAATGAGACAAGTAGGTACCTATACTACTACTAGGTGTTTTTCCTGTATCGTGGGTGCGTTTACAAACATCTTCTTTCTCCTTCTTTAGCCTATAGATGTCCACTGCTGGACAAAGGCCTCCCCAAGGCTTTTCACGCTGACCGGTCTTGTGCGGCCCGCATCCATCGGCTTTCCGCGACCTTCACCAGGTCATCGGTCCACCTTGTTGGGGGCCTCCCTACACTACGTCTTCCGGTTCGTGGCTGCCACTCCAGAACCTTACTTCCCTATCGGCCATCGCTTCTACGAGCAATGTGCCCTGCCCACTGCCACTTAAGTTTAGCGACTCGCAGAGCTATGTCGGTGACTTTGGTTCTTCTGCGGATCTCCTCATTTCTGATTCGGTCACGCAGAGAAACTCCTAGCATAGCTCTTTCCATTGCCCTTTGTGTGACTCTGAGCCTTCGTATGAGGCCCATTGTGAGCGACCACGTTTCAATTCCGTAAGTCATCACTGGCAACACACACTGATCAAACACTTTAGTCTTGAGACACTGTGGTATCTTGGACGACGAGAAAATGTAGCGTAGCTTCCCGAACGCTGCCCAACCGAGCTGGATTCGACGAGACATTTCTTTCTCGAAGTTGGACCTACCTAGTTGGACTGTTTGTCTCAGGTATATATCCTCGTCAGCAACTTCGAGTGCAGAGTAACCAACTAGAATAGGAGCGGGTGCGACATGAGAGTTCGACAAACATATAACTCACAAACATCCAGACCCGAAACAACTAGTTGTAGGTCATACAAATATTTGTTCCTTGTGGGAATCGAACCCGCGACACGCAGCGCAGCAGTCAATAGCTTAATCACTGTGTTCATCGTGCAGTCATTGCCGGAATCCAGACTACAGGTTGTACATGTCGCCTTCTAAACTTATGTACATACCTACAGCTCCAGAGAAATCTCACGCCCCGACGATGTTTACCTACGTGCGCGCCATCTCTGAGACACCAATAAAACTGCTAAGATATTTTAACTAGAAACAAAAATAGCGACTGCTTAGTAATATCCATCTCATATTGGTATTTACTTCGTGCATCCTTCCCATAGGTATTTTTAACTTAATAGTGGAGTGGGTAACACACGCCTATACAAATAACGGAGTGGGTAACACACGCCTATACTAATAACGGAGTGGGTAACACACGCCTATACTAATAACGGAGTGGGTGACCTTCACTTTCTATTTTGCGACGTCATGTTTTACTCAATAAAATTGTCATCAGCTATTTTATATATAACTAGCTTTCCGACCGCGGCTTCGCCCGCGTGGAATTCGGTTATATCGCGCTTTTTAGATTTACCTCGGGAATATCAAATTTTTCCAGGATTAAAAGTACCTCCCTTATTATTTAATCCGCACTTCTAACTTTATATCTGTTTCAAAGCAAACCTACGGCATGAAAGTACCTACCTTATTATTTAATCCGCACTTCTAACTTTATGCCTGTTTCAAAGCAATCGGTTCAGTAGTTACTCTCTCTTTCTGGGCTTTCTTTTTTAGTATTCTTTGGCAGAATGAGCGCAATATTATGTTGGATAGTGTACAAGTTACATCCGGAGTTGTTTAGGTATTATACGGATCTTGTAGAAACTAGAACTAATTTCCGTGCGTTCAGGCGCTTTTGCCATACCTATTATTGGAATCAATTGTAACAGCAAGTACCTATTCAGGACCCATTAACTTCAAATGTTATTCCGTGGTGCTTGGCAATCTGGGCTTCTCCCAGTTGCAATAATGTCCCTTTGTGCCGATTGGCCTAGTTCTGTTCTGTCTCCTGCTTATTATGGAGGGAAGTGGAAAAAAATATCTTTTTTCTTACTCCCCCGCTATTCTTTTCTGATTAATTTCGTTGCGGGACCCAAGACAGTTCAATCGTTTCTCCGAGACTCGTCGAGCTTCATTGCTCGGCGTTTTTCTGGCGGTCTCCACTGTTGATTCTGGCTTTCAGGAGTTGCAGTGGATTGGGAACTGTGTGGCGGGTATTGTCCCAAAAAAAAAAAGGTACCTACTTTTCTTGTGTGATTCAGGTACTATTGTTCTGTCATTGTAAGTGACTTTTCTTGTGTGCTTCAGGTCCGGTGCTATTGTTCTGTCATTAGGTAAGTAGGTACCTACTTTTCTTGTGTGATTCAGGTCCGGTGCTATTGTTCTGTCATTAGGTAAGTAGGTACCTACTTTTCTTGTGTGCTTCAGGTAGTGCTATTGTTCTGTCATTAGGTGTAGGTACCTACTTTTCTTTGTGCTTCAGGTCCGGTGCTATTGTTCTGTCATTAGGTAAGTAGGTACCTACTTTTCTTGTGTGCTTCAGGTCCGGTGCTATTGTTCTGTCATTAGGTAAGTAGGTACCTACTTTTCTGCTTCATGTGCTGTCAGGTACCTACTTTTCTTGTGTGATTCAGGTCGGTGCTATTGTTCTGTCATTAGGTAAGTAGGGTCACTGTCTACTTTTCTTGTGTGCTTCAGGTCCGGTGCTATTGTTCTGTCATTAGGTAAGTAGGTACCTACTTTTCTTGTGTGATTCAGGTCCGGTGCTATTGTTCTGTCATTAGGTAAGTAGGTACCTACTTTTCTTGTGTGCTTCAGGTCGGTGCTATTGTTCTGTCATTAGGTAAGTAGGTACCTACTTTTCTTGTGTGCTTCAGGTCCGGTGCTATTGTTCTGTCATTAGGTAAGTAGGTACCTACTTTTCTTGTGTGCTTCAGGTCCGGTGCTATTGTTCTGTCATTAGGTAAGTAGGTACCTACTTTTCTTGTGTGCTTCAGGTCCGGTGCTACTGTTCTGTCATTAGGTAAGTAGGTACCTACTTTTCTTGTGTGCTTCAGGTCCGGTGCTATTGTTCTGTCATTAGGTAAGTAGGTACCTACTTTTCTTGTGTGCTTCAGGTCCGGTGCTATTGTTCTGTCATTAGGTAAGTAGGTACCTACTTTTCTTGTGTGATTCAGGTCCGGTGCTATTGTTCTGTCATTAGGTAAGTAGGTACCTACTTTTCTTGTGTGCTTCAGGTCCGGTGCTATTGTTCTGTCATTAGGTAAGTAGGTACCTACTTTTCTTGTGTGCTTCAGGTCCGGTGCTACTGTTCTGTCATTAGGTAAGTAGGTACCTACTTTTCTTGTGTGCTTCAGGTCCGGTGCTATTGTTCTGTCATTAGGTAAGTAGGTACCTACTTTTCTTGTGTGATTCAGGTCCGGTGCTATTGTTCTGTCATTAGGTAAGTAGGTACCTACTTTTCCTTACGTTATACCTACCAACATTATTATTTTGTACTTATTAATATACAAACGACGACAGAGCTAAGCGCGAGCACTGATTAGCGATTGCAGATGGAATTTTAATATAAGTTCAAACACTCTTCATGATGCTTTCTCCGCTGATATCAGATCTCCAAGAAGAACTGAGGAAGTAGGACTGAAAAGGACATATTGGTCCTTGTCCGGATTTGAAAAGTAACGTAGGCACAATGACGTCGAGGATAATAATGAACTTAGACATACCTAAGGTACCTAATTACCTAACTGAACGACCCGCGCCGCGGCGACCTTCCCGACGGAAGGTTTACCTGGCGTGACGGCTCGTCCATCGGACGAAACAGTCCAGGCTGTACGCATACCTACCAGACATGAGATAAGTTCACGCATGTTAGCCCCGAAGAGACACGCAGAGGTGTACCCACTAGGTATCGCAGGTAGGTATAATAGTACCTAGTAGTGCGTAGGTAATACAAATACATTTCTAATAATGTTTAAGTCCATTGTATATTATGAAAGTGTATATATCTACCTAATCGTAAATTATTCTGAAAAATCAGTTCACAGATCTTGTCTTACTAATACATCTAGACGAATGGCAATTTATTGATACCCACATGAAGACCGACATCAAAATAAATGCTATGTAAGCGTAATCGATATTCGCTTGTACCTAGGTATACCTACAATATTACAAACAATAGAAATGTGTTGAAATAATTAAATGAGTTATTTATAAAGATGGAAATATAATCTAAATAGATGAGTTTAGTAGAATTTGTAGGTAATTTTTGAGGTTTGTGATTAGAGGTCCTAATTATCAAAGCGCATATACTTATGTCATACGACGTTTATAA
Organism: Sesamia nonagrioides; assembly: GCA_017933935.1. NCBI lineage: Eukaryota > Metazoa > Arthropoda > Insecta > Lepidoptera > Noctuidae > Sesamia > Sesamia nonagrioides. The sequence continues at coordinate 154,152 of JADWQK010001047.1, read as the reverse complement.
CATAAGTATTTGCGAGGAAATAAATAAGTAAGTAGTACCTACTTGACAACATTTTCAAATAAAAACAATATCGCGAAAAGAAATAGCGCGCAGCAATTTTTACCTACTTGTTTACAGTTTAGCGAAGTGTGCGCATCAGCGCCTTTTTTTATAAAATGTTGGACACTTTTCAAATATAAGTAAATATCTACTCTTTGCTATGATTTAAAAAAGTAGGTACCGTTTTTAAGAGGAAATTATTAGAGAAAATTATTTGTAAATATTTAGAACTTTTTGCAGAATAGCTTTAAGAAGCTCATATTAAAAACGTAAAGAACTGGAGCGATCGTTTAGTTCGGAGAGTCGGCACCGATAAGTATCTACCTTATGTGACGATGGTCAGGTCAGGCGGTCGACGGCTGGGTAGTTAGGTAAGTATCGGTACTCACCCAACTGCTAAATTGTTCATTGAATTTCATTTTGCGTACCTACTTATTGTGATGAATTCATTGTTCTGAACACCTTTCAAAAATATAGTGACGATCTATGAATGGCTTTGTGTTAATGTACACAAACGCTTCCAAATTACTCTGAATGCGTAATTTGAACATTATGTAACAATCTAATAACCTCCCTCGACGCTTTACTAAAAAATTTGCACCCCCTTACGCGTGAAATGCTTCTAATTACAAATTAGAGCGCATTGTATCGTCACGAAGTAACGGTCGCCGGCGGCCGGCGGCGTGTCTCGGCGCGCGTCGGGTCTGCTCGCCGATGTTCGGTCACGCTCGCCGCTCGATGCCCAATCAATGTAATTAGCGTTCGCTCTCGACGGTTTAATATTCAATTTGGCGCGTTGTCCGAGCCAATGGAAAGCGCGCGGTCGGCTCGCGCGCCCCTGATTGGCCGCGCGCTCCGCAGCTCCTAATTATTGGCCGTGGCGAAACAATAGCGCGGTTTGATGTTCGACCGCGATAATATGGCCGCCGGGACGTGAGCATTGTTTTACGATGTATTAGCGCACAGTTGTAATGGCGGCGCGTGATTTATCGGTTGCTTGTAAGTGTAATATGTATTGTCACGTCGCGTCATGGAGAACAATCTTCTTACTTCTTCTACATCTATAAACGTTCTTTTTTTGGCCTCAGTAGGTAAGTGCTATACTTATAGAATTGTTACTTAATTGTATTAAGTTTAGGGACAAGTTTTTATCTTTAAAACTAATATTAAACCAAAATGTTATGTAATTATGTCTTTGATGTACCGAGGTATCACAATAGCAAAACTAACAACACTCTAAGTACTGCTCGTTCTAGTTATGCTGGAGTCCTTCATTATGGTAGAGGAGCAGTAGAGTAGACACCAAATTACCTACCACTAACGACCTTTTTAATTCGTGTTCTTGTTTTTCATAAGCTTCATAATTTCCCACTTTTCATCTGATTAAGCGAGTTCATTCTAAACACTCGTTGAGTTTATTCATTTTTAATTGACCTATTTCCTTTATTTTTAATTAATCCTTAAAAGTTCTCATAGGGACAACCTAATGTTAGAGATTCAACTGGGATTGTATGTAAACCGTAGGTAGCTAGTAACGGTGATAAGTAAAACAGAACTGAACCATTTGAATTGCCATGTTTAGCTTAATCCGCTTGTGCTGAAAAATGTACCTAAGTAGGTACATTTTAACATCCAAATCTGAAGGAGGTAAGTATGGGACACCTGTCGAGGTAGCTACCCGCACTCCAGTGTACCTACACATTTTCAAGCTTTTAGCAGGCAGCTTAGCTTTCTCTTTTAGTTAATTGGTCTATGACAAGTAAGTTTAATAAAATATTTATAGGTGGATATGAAATGCAATGTATGAAGTTAGTTAGATATTGTTGTGGCCAGGCTTTCTTACCTAGTTGATAAGGTTTAGATAGCTATGAACTATGTAGAGTTTGACAAAGTATTTCGAGAATTCAATACTTATGATTAATAAGATTAACAACCGCTTGGAAAGTGGGCGATAACGACAATAACCTATAGGTAAGCGCCCCCATAAAGCTACCCTTATTCATTGGAATAAGGGCCGCGTATAAGGGGTCGGTTATGGACTACTGATGCTGGTTAGGCTGAGGTAGGTACTTCTGTTCCGTGGTTCAGTGAACTTTGCACATTATGATTATCATTACCTACTAATATCCATTCATGACAAACTCCATCCATCTCTTCTTTAGCGAAGACCATTTTATCCACATTGTCCTCACGACTTATCGTTACATTTATCTGCATCAAATTTCTACCTCATGACAACCAATCTTTGTTAGTAACCTGAACATCTGACAACCAGTCTTAGGTTAATACCTAAGACTGGTTGTCAGATGATTACCCAGTAGGTAGGTACTTTCCTGGGTCGAGAATATCATGTAGACAGTCGGTCCATGTAAAAGACAGGTATCCAGCTGCATCTGGTTGGACTCGAACCTAGGTATTTAGGTGACAGATGTCATAGTAGATATGTCTAATAAAAAGATATTATTGTTTTGATACTTTGAACTGTCAACAAGTTTGATTTGACGGCACCACCCCATGTCATGTTTCCAAGCAGTAGGTACTCTATATAAACCCACAAGACTTGCCAGGTGGCCCTAGGAGCATCTTTTTTCTGTTTTGGATGGGAAATCATTAAATGATCTCTCCCGCTCTGGGCGGAGTGGAAGGGCGTGTCAGACTTTTACTGACTAAAACCCACTTGTTCCTTCACTTGCTTGTGCGCCAGGGCCACGGTTTCCCGCAAGCCCGCGCCTACAGTGGCCGGGAGTTCGATGTTGTCTACCGACCAGGGCATCTCCTGCGGCGGCTATTGGCGTGAGGGTGCTGAGATTCCTTTGCCTCCTTTGCCAGCATCACTGCTTCACAGAAGGCCACGAGAACGCGGCGGTGCTCTACCCAAGCCGGGCAGACGTCCACCATAAGCTCCACCGTGTCCTCAGGGCCCTAGGAGTACCTTAGATATTCTCAAAATGTTTTCGAATGAATCAATTTTCATAGTTATTTGATGTTGACCTCTCAATTTATGGTTAGGTACTTTTCTTAATCATAATTTCATTAATGATGTACTTACCTACCTACTTGTCCCTGTATATGTCAATATATCTGTAAATGTATATGTCCCTGAAAGGAACTACAGGGTTTTTGTTGCATAGTGTATAAGTATGTATATTAATCAAACTACTTCTTGAACGTGGAGCGAGTTTGAAGCGGATAACGTAGGATTTGGTGGACAGGTACGATAATAAAATATAAAAATAATTTTCTGAATTGTGCTATATATTTAACTCAATATTAATGAATTTAAATTCAATATTTTATTAAGCATCAGCTTACTACTCTCTACGGCCATTAAAAATTATTTACTGTACGCGCTAATGCTGCACTCTGGTGACCGTAGGTATATTGGAGTACAATCTCTTGTTAAAAAAGCAAATTATGAGATTATAGACTACTTACGTTCAGTAGGTAAAAGGTAGTTTGGTATTAATGTGTTTATTTTTATTTATTACTCTTCAAGTAAGGTAGGTGGATCATGGAAGGCCATACTCCTTTGAAGACCAACTATTAAAAAATCCTAGTTATTGACATTTCAATACATATTCCTGCTACTACACACTAAGATCCTACAAACTAAAAGCCACAAACGTGGCGGCGTGTCGATCATGTCGCTATTGTGGCAGTGCGATCCAAGGTTTCGTAGGCTTTGGTAATCGACGTTACAATTGTTATTCGCGCGCACAACAAACCGTAAATTTTTAGTCAATAGTCTATTATTATTTCATGTTTTTTTTATTGTTAATTGTCATATCAGTACATGTTTATGGTACCAAAGAAAGAAAAACAAATTTTGCCTCAATTTACATTTAAATATTGGTAGTGTTCCTTGGAAAGCCGGTGGTTCCTTATAAGGTCAATCAAAAATTTGACGGGTGACCTTGCTATGGTGCAAGGAACCACAAATCCTGAACAAATGAACGCTTATTATAATTATTAAGACAAAGTTATAGTCATAGTTATCAATTTTGGCCTTACAAAGAACTAATCCATAAGAAGGCCATTTTTTGATAATAAAAAAAAAAAAGATTTGTCTCCTGTATTGATGCACCTATATCGCATCTCATTTAGGACTGGTATAGTGCCCAAGTCCTGGAAGCTTGCCAACGTGCAGCCCGTGCCTAAAAAGGGTAGTCGTGCCGATCCTACTATCGGCCGATCTCGATCACCTCCATACTTTGCAAAATTATGGAGCGTGTGTTGAACTCGCGCCTCTTGGCATACCTGGAAGGTAACGATCTCCTCAGTCACCGACAGTACGGGTTTCACCGCAATCGGTCAACTGGGGACCTACTAGTGTATGCCACTCACTTGTGGGGCGAGGCCCTCGAGAGAAATGGGGAAGCGATTGCTGTCTCCCTTGATGTCTTGAAGGCCTACGACCGGGTATGGCACGCTGGCCTTTTGAGTAAGCTTCCAGCGTACGGCATTTCCCCTAGCCTGACTGGCTGGGTAAAAGACTTCCTGACTGAACGGTCCCTCCGAGTTGTTGTCGACGGATGCTCATCTGAGCCCATGTCGACTAATGCCGGTGTTCCTCAGGGGTCTGTTCTCTCTGCAACTCTGTTCCTGCTGCATATTAACGATCTGCTGATGCCCGGTATCTATAGGTATGCAGATGACAGCACAGTTGTGGAGAGATATCTGCCGGATGCTCGGGCTAGTAGGGAATCAATTCGGTCCGAGAGAGAGGCTATGGTAGAGCGAGCGAGTGCTGCACTTCAACCTCGCACTGCAATATTGTCGCATTCAATGCCGCCAAAACACAGGGGTGTCTTTTCACCGCCTAAAGGAGCCCGTTCACCTTGGCTCCTACTTTTCGAAATGTATTCTTGGAATGTACCTACAGACCGCCTTCAGCTTTTGGGAGTTGAGATTTCCTCGAACCTAAAATTTGGACGGTTCATTGAGTCCAAGGCCAAGGTTGTTGCCAGGAAACTTGGCGTTATCGCAAAGGTCCGGCAGTACTTCACGCCAGGGCAGCTTCTAATCTTGTACAAGGCACAGGTCCGTTCGTGTGTAGAGTACTGCAGCCACATTTGGGCTGGTGCTGCTAAGTGTCACCTGGCCACTTTGGATTCAGTGGAGAGGCGTGCGAAGAGGCTGATTGGTGACCCTGATTTAACTCGAGACGGTCTCCAAAGGCTAGAGCACAGGCGTAGAGTAGCCAGCCTTTCGGTGTTCTATAGGATGCATTTTGGGGAGTGTGCGAGAGAATTGCATGATTTAATTCCCCCATCTCCGTTCCACCTTCGGACGACCCGTCGTACGGCGAGTTTCCACCCTTACGTTGTAAACACCACTGCAATCCGGACGAAGCGTTTCGCCTCCTCCTTTACACCGCGTACATCGAGGGACTGAAACAATTTGCCAGCGGCGGTGTTTCCGTCGGACTACAATTTGAGATGACCTACAAGTAGTTATTCCAAGTCTGGATGTTTGTGTATGTGAGTTTATATGTTTTTTGAGAAATTTGTAGTACCTGCCTATGGGGCAAAGTTTTTTTTTAAATAAACAAACAGACAAAGAAAGTCACGTCAAGCTACTATTGTTTGGAGATAATAATAAACAAGATGTGATAAATCAATTATGAAGATGAAATCAATGAACCATTCAGTACCTACAATAGTTACTACAGAACTATAGTCTTAAAATGAATACGGACAAAACAAACTTACTGGGCTTTCACCAAAGAACTTAACGCACAAATATAAATATTACAATTACTTACGATGGACTGAGATTATTTTGTAACACATACATACCAAATTTCTGAGAATTGATATAGATTACAATTTGTCATCGAAAACACATTTACAAGTAGATAACCTCTGTAAAATAATGAATAAATCCTCATTTGCTCTGTATAAGTTAACCGAAATTGTTAATAGGCTTCTTAAGTCCTTGATACGCCGTTAAGACGACTTCGTCTTTTCTGTGGCAAATTGGTATAAGTAATTTACATTCAAAGCCAAAAGAGATGCATCAGAGCATTGTAGGTACCTATGGTACCTATGAAACTCTAGAAAGCTGTCAACGTTATTTTATATATTTTAAAAAAGAATCAACATATGCCTACGTAATAAGGTAAACGGCCCAGTAACCGTTAAGTTATGAACTTCGCCGAATTTGCATGAGCACTAGGCTAAAACTAGAAGACTTACAAAAATAATTTTTACTTGACTGTTTAGATAGTTTAATATACTTTTAGTATATTATGATTCTATTAAACTAGTGTAAAATTTAATTAACTATAAAACAATAAAACTACAAAAAGGGCCAATTGTACCAGTACCCGGTAGAGTTGTACTATATAGTTAACGTTAAATTGTCCCGGTAACCGGTAATTTTTGCGGCGAAATTGTACTGTATTGCTTTACGTTAAAGTTCATAGAAATACAATATATTCAAATAAAATATTACTAAAAAATAAGGGTCCGTATTTAACCAACAAATAAACACGATTTGTTTTAACTTTTTATAATGTATGTTTTATAAAGTACCTAGTAATAAAAAGAAACAAACAAACTCTGTCCGTCGTGGATTGTCATTCCTTTTTAGAGATGTGCCAATAGTCCATCACTTTTTTAAACCACGCCCTTAAACTGCTTTCCTGAACTATAAAGCACGGGTGTGCATCAGATTTTGAGACACTCTCTGGCCTACTACAGGCGGCATCCTCAACCAAACGACCGAGTCTGCCATTATTAATAGTAGATTGTTAGCCGAGGATGGAAAGAATCAATTCCCGAGGTATTTAGACGCCCGAGCGTAGCGAGGGCAGCTATAGTCCGAGTAGGAATTGATTCTTTTACCCGTGTTAAACACTCTACTTTTCATTTCGAATATGAGGAAAATAACTATTTTTTAAATTCCGTCACAGATAAATAACAGCTTGGTATCCCACTAATTTACCTATGCCGAATTTTTAAATTTTAAATATGGAAATAACCACGTTATTGTTGCGACCATAGAATTAATAAGTAGGTACTATCGTACTTATTAATTCTATGGTTGCGACCTATTTCGCTCAATGAAGTTTGCGCTAAGTTCACACTGGCTGTTTAGAAACTCACATTACCGCTGCATTTTTTTTTATTAGTTTTTGTTACACTAATTTCTTCACAGCTGACAGCAGTTCTATTTTTAAAGTTCATTCCGACCCTTAGGTGGAAAGTAATTTGTATGAGTTTTTCCCGCTCTAGGGAGGGAAATAGCACTTTCTACCCAACAATCAGATCAAGAAAATACTACTTTCCGAATATGAGAAATGAAAAAGCATTTTCTCGCTTAATTTTTTTAATAAATAAACCAACACTATCCAATAAATGCTCCTTAGTGATATCTGAAATTATTTATTTATTTATTTTACCATTTAATATATTAACAAAAATAAAAAACAGAACAGATAAAAGGTACAGAGATGATTATATCATAAAAAATCTCTTTCGGCATACCTGCAATAAGACAGCGTGTAAAAAGTAAAGGACAGAAGACGTGCACTCTGAAGGAGTAGGAGTAGAAATCGGTAGAGTGGGGAGGTGACTTGAGAAGGTTTTTAAGATGCGACCTCTTGCTTTTTTATCGTGGATAAATCCGATAAAAAAGTTTCCCCCTTATTTCGTCTGGGAATAAGGGAGGGTTATGTCGGCCTCCTACCATCTAAACGTCCACTATTCCTTCCAGTACCATGAGTCGGGGACCCGGCAGACACTTGTACATTCGCCCCACACACGTGGGGACCAAGTACGGCCGATCCCTCGACCACACATCCTTCCACTAAGCTGCGCATACTGCATGTCACGCTCGAGCGACGATACGGCCCCAATTTCGTCGCCCGCATGGTCCTTCTTAAGGTGGCCAAAGATCGTGAAGCGCCCTTCGACGCCTGGCTACCGTTCTCATGCGTGTGGAGTGAGAGTCATGCTCTTTTTCCCTTTCTCCAGCCTCCATTGCATGCACTACCTTCTCGCAAAAAGAGGCCATAGCATCCCCCACGCTCCTTCCTTCTTCGCTTTCGACCATGAACTGTACTACGGCCGGGAGTGAGATATCACCGGCACCAAGTGTCGCGACTATGGCACAGCGCTGTTGGGTCCAAGCTGAGCTTTCCTCCAGCCTAGGTGGCGCTTTGTGCTCAATTATTTATAAAAAAGTCATATGATGTATTCTCATCCAAAAAAGTCCACATTGAGCGGAGCGGAAGGGTGAGGGTCTGTTTTAACCCACCCGTGTCCCTTCATTTGCCTGTGCTCCAGGGTATCTCTTATTATGGCGGCACATTCAAGCAAGCAAGTCAGCTTGAAGGTTTTTACGGCACCAAAAGTTTGAAAACATGGAATGAGTTAGATCTTTCGAAAAATAATTGAAGGTAGATAAATATGCAAAATAATTGCCTTTAAATAATAATAATCTCTAGAAAGATTCAATTATGGCAAATCAATCTTTAGTACTTATTAATGATTTTTTAACACCTGTTCTGATTGAGACTTGCTCCCAAGTCAGAACTCACGTGAGTGACTTAATGAGTACAAATGAAAGCCGTGCTGGAAATATGGGAAAGTACGGGCGAAAGAATATGTAGACGAGAGTTCCAACTAATGAGGCATAGTCATCAAAAAATAACTAAAAGAAAGACATATGTTAGGACTCGAACTGCATTATGTAAATGAAATGGCCAAGAGCTTTTCGCCCTTGCTTCAGTTTCAGCTAGGAACTACCATATTCTCCGTGGTACTCCAAACAGTACGGTATACTACCATATATCGTACTGTTTGGAGTACCGTACGGTATATCGTACCAATACTGCCATATACCGTACTGTTTGGAGTACCATGGAGCAAATGGTAATACAAGGTAGGTATACCACGGTGTACGTTGCATGACAAAATACTTGGCCACTATGCTGTTATATCCCAAAACCATGTTTAAATAATTAAATTACCATCTGCTAAGAAATAAACGTGTTTAATTTTTTGATTTCCAAAACAAATTATTCACATTCTAGTCGCAGTAGGCTTTTTTATATACTTCATAGCTGATTCAAGAAAATCTTGTAACGCAACCAGTACAAAAAGTGGTAAACCATACAAAAAAACGCAACCAAATTCACGTGGTACCAAAACAAACTAAATGTCTAGTAACTACATCCTTTTGATTCAAAGGAAAATAATGCTTAATTCAAGACAATAAGGACTATAAACGGATTTAAGTGCAGCTGTTAAGGCATGCCCCAGTATCCGGCAGAAATATTTAATATAATCTACAGTTTCAAAGAAAAATGATACCTATTCCAAAGCAATAAGAATAGAATAACGGGTTTTGGTGCAACGTATGTAACTGGTTTGATAGTGTACCAATATCCGTTAAAAATCGCACATTTTTACCGGGTACTAGGTCAAGTAGGGGTTTGAGTGTACCAATAGATGTAACATGTAAAATTATTTACTTTTCGATGAGATTTACCTCATTTAATAGTTTAAACCGTTAAATAATATACACAATTTATTAAAAAAATTAACACTTTTACCTTAATTTTATCCGTCGAAGTATGGCTAGATAATTTCTGCGACCGGGTGGGTTCGTAGTTTACTGACAGAACTTTGTACTTATAGATAATTTTACTATACCCTACTTTTATTTTCTCACAGTTTTACATTATTAAACTTTGTGGTGAGTGTCGCCATCAGAATTGTATAAAATAGTACCAAGAATAAATTGCTATTTGCAAATTTTAATTTAGTTTTGCTAGAAAGACGCTAATATTAAAAAACTGACTAGTTTACGGCTACCGGGACATTAACGGAAATAGGTACTCTTACCTTAATCTTTTTGTAAAAACAAATCCAAGATATAACTGCTAGATATAACTGCTTCAATAATTATTATAGGTGCGTGACAATAAGGTAAACGGATATCGCATGGAAAAGCATACAATACATTGATTTGATTTTATTTGAAGTGTCTGTTCAAACTAGGTACTTTCTGTATCTGTTTGAACGGTAATTTATTACGAAATGTAGTAAGGAAAGTTTTTAAATGATTTAATTTTCTCGTACCTAGGCGTAGCCTAGGTGCTCATATCTCAGTATCTCTAAAATAGCCTTTTAATCCTCATATATTTGTCCTCAATACAAAACTGCATTGATTAGAAAAAAAACAAATATGATTATTGTTTTTTTTAACTGACAGTAGGTACTTACCTAAAATTTTTACACTGTGATACAGTTAGTAATTATTTAAAAAATAAATAACGAACAAGAAGGTTTTTTGTGGCTAAAACGGCTGAGGTGCCTTAAAAGTTTTGAGAATTCAAAATGTATATTTTTCTAGATATTGATTGAGGCATCAAACACAACAGTCATCTACTAACCACAATAGTTATGATAGAATATGTATAATCGGTGGATATCTAAATACCGCGCTGGTATCGTTTATTGTAAACACTGATCTATCGAAGGAAACATGTTATGAGCAGATTGTGAGCTATGATAAAAGGAATAGCTGTGTATTATTAATAGCTGTGTATTATTAATAACAGGGTATTTTTTTTTACATATTATAAACCGGCGCTTGACCGCAATCCTGCCTGATGGTAAGCAGTGACGCAATCGTTGATGGTAAAGCGCACTAGTTTATTAAGAGCCTATTCACTCTAGCCTTGAAGACACTCAAATTGTAGTCCGACGAAAACACCGCCGCTGGCAAATTGTTCCAGTCCCTCGATGAACGCGGTATAAAGGAGGAGGCGAAACGCTTCGTTCGGATCGTAGTGGTGTTAACAACGTAAGGGTGGAAACCAGCCGTACGACGGGTCGTCCGCTGGTGGAACGGAGATGGGGGAATTAAATCATGCAATTCCCTCGCACACTCCCCGAAATGCAAATGTATTATTAATAGCTGTGTATAATAATAACCGGGTATTATTAATAGCTGTGTATTCCGGAAAGAGAAACAAAATTCCTTTAAACCATTTCATATACCTAGGTAAGTTGGTTGACAAAACTCATATCACTCACATAAAATCATACCTAATTGTTAAAAAGTTAACAGTCAATCTGTCAACTCTAAGAGGCTAACTCTACAAACGTACACCTACCAGCACCTCTTGGTCTAAGGTCCGTATTACAGAACGTCACTCAAAACTCAAGCTCTACCTAAGTCTCGTTTGAAGTCATTTAATTGGTTGAGACTAGTTTTAAGTAATGTTTAAGCAGAGATCAATGCTTGAGTTTCCTTCTGGAATACGCACCTAAATGTTTGGCTCGACCGTTCCATTGAAATGCCTACTACTGACAAAATGATAAAAACTGGTATTTCAATTTCTCGATATAAACCCAAAGGAGTGACAGAGCGTCGGCCGCGCGACACGTACCTAGGTACCTACTTTTATACAATATCATCATCAACCTTTTATCTTCCCACTGCTGGGCACAGGTACTCCTCTCATATAGAGAAATATTGAGCGTAACCACCACGCTTGCTCAATGCGGGTTGGCGATTTCAGATTTATGAGTCCAGGTTTCCTCAAAATGTTCTCCTTCACCTTCAGTCATTGGTGTTCAAGATATACTTAGAAAGTACATACACATAACTTTTGAGAAGTTACATTGGTACTGCCTGACCCGGAATCGAATCCGCACACTCATACTTGAGAGGCTGGTGCTTTAACCACTAGGCCACCACGACGATTTTATATAAGTACTAGCTTTCCGCCCACGGCTTCACCCGCCTGGAGTTCGGTTATACCGCGCGTTATAGATTTCCCTCAGGAACATCATTTTTTTCCGGGATAAAAGGTAGTCTATGTCCTTCTCAGGGTCTAAAGATTGTCTGTGTCAAATTTCATCAAAATCGGTTCAGTAGTTTTGGCGTGAAAGCCGGACAGACAGACAGACAGAGATACTTTCGCATATATAATATTAGTATGGATTATACAATATCGGAACTTCTAAATTTTACATTACATTTGATGACTTTTTAACTGAACAGTAAAAGCATTTTGTGAGTATTAGCCACTTACTTTACGCGACATGTTTGTGGCGATGGAACTGACACTGACGGTATTTATTTGAGTGTCTTCAAGGCTACAGTGAATAGGCTCTTAATAAACTAGTGCGCTTTACCATCAACGATTGCGTCACTGCTTACCATCAGGCAGGATTGCGGTCAAGTGCTAGTTTATAATATATATAAAAACAAAAAAAAAAACATTAGTAGCGGTATCTTCTGTATCTACAAAACAACGCGCCGTACTGACGTCACGCAGAGCCTGCTCCTCGCAAGATGAGTTTACCGTACAACTAGCATCATCATCATCAACATCATCATCATCCCAGCGTTAATCCCACTCGCATCCGGTTTCTTTTCAGCTTTGGAGTCTGGGGTCCGCTTTTACCGGTCCAACTGCTGATATGGCTAAACTTCGATATTTTCCGTGAAGGGACTGCCGTCTGACCTCCACAACCCAAAGGCGACATCGAAGCATTGCAGTTAGACCAATTGTTGGACTTTTGAGGGCTCCAACAACCCGTAACGACTGCCACTAAATGTTCGTATGGCAACCGGGACCAACGGCTTAATGTGCTTTCCGAGGCACGACCAGACCAGTGCAAATAGTCATATTCATGCATACAAATACTTGCACTGTGCGGGGATCGAACCCGCGCCACCTTGCGCAGCGGCCGCGTCCGCTACCGCTACGCCACGGAGGCTGTCAACCGTACAACTAGCATATACATATACAACTTCTAGACATCAACTTCCGGGCCATCGCTCGCCAGACACAGCACCCGTCTGACCGGAGTTTACTCAAATCAAAACAAATGTTTGTAAGAAGATTTGAAAAACTAAACAACAAATATCTCCCAAGCCGGTTGGTCACCGTGGGAGATTATGACCAAAACCCTCCAAAGGAATCAACAAAATTTATAGTACCTAAACCCTAATCAAGAAACAAATTTTATGTCATTGGAGGAGGCCTTCACCTGAAGAGGGGTTCTAGCACAAGAATAGAAAAAATATATATATATAAAAAAAAAAAAAAAAAACATAGACTATAATTACTTTTTTATTTAATATTTAGTTTTTTTTTTTAAGTTACATTTTATTTTTTTATTTGTTAGTTACTTACTATGTTACTTTTTACTTCTTTTACTACAATTACCAATTAGCTATTACTTACAACTAATTACCTTCTATTATCTAATTACCTTTTGATTTAATTACCTCTTTGATATAAAAAAACTATATCATTTTACAAACTTTCTTTATTCTGAAACTAGAAAAACAAATATAGTCCTAATTATATTATCAGCCGTGTCGTGACAGCCCTGCGGCTGGGCGGCGGGTGGCGGCAGGGCTGCCACGCCCCGCAACTTAGGTTTTTTAATCAACCGCCCTCTGTCATTAGTATGCCGTATAATGGAGAGCACATAGCGGGGCATGGCCGCCGCCGCCTAACGCGCTTACACAACACTCATCTACTAATATATCATTATATTATATAGTTGCTGTCACTGCTCAAGGGTGGAGGCTCGGGATACCTGACATCTAATACATTAAAACCTATCGAGTTGGAATTTAATATCAGAAATAAGTTTTATCGCAACTGTCAATGACTTCTTGAATATTATGTACAAAGTCAAGTCAAGAATGTAAAATATAACAACACGGAGGTCTTATTCAAAGTTGGGGACGAAGTGTATAAAATTAATTAAGCACTGCTGTAATGTAGGTACATATTTACCCTTATTTGCATATAAAAAAATATGATACGAAAATGTGTTGTACATACTGACACTTATTATGCGAAACTATAATAACTTAAATGAATAATAAGAATAATTGAAGTTATCCAAGAAGAAACCTACATTATGCACTCATTTATATCATATTTCTAAAATCATAACTCGCATAACACCCCATATTCCCAGTTTCCTAAAAACTCCGAGGAGTGAACCGAGCAACGAAAAGCCAATTCATTCATACAGTTTCAAATATCTGCCAAAAATAAACCGTCGTTGTCGACACAAAACGATACGCGTCGCAAAATGCCTATAACTGAGTTTGGTAGGGCTCACAGGTTGCATAGAGGTGCAATGGGTGCACAATTATACACCCTCCGGCGGGGTGGCGTCCCCTCCTCCCGCCGCCCGCACCCGCGACCCTCAATAAAAAGTAGTGTTGCGCGAAGTTGTGGTGGCCCTACGCCGGGCGCCGCACGTCACTCCAGTAGGGCTGCTACACTCGCAAACGGAATTTCCTTTTAGAAATATGTAAATTTGAACTTCTGATTTCAGAAGGATTCAGGGTACCTAATAGATTGATTTTTTCGTGACAATGATGTGTTCAAGTTGGATTAATTGAAAATGTTTATATAACAACTGTCTCGGTTTTTCATATCCTAATCTATATTTTTATAAATAAACAAAGGCAACGTACTACCTACTATACAACACACAACTTTAAGAACGGATTTTAAGAACAGAACGAGCTAATAGGATTTTGTGTTTATTGGTTCTTCCCAATCCTATAGCGTCGGATCTGCCAGCATCTGTACTGTAAGTTGCTTAAAACTTGGTTAGTTGTGACAACTACAGTCGAATGCGAAAAACAAGTTTTTGCATTTTATTAAATGCAATGTTTCCTTATCTTGTAGTTTATTGAGGTTTTTATTTTGATAGAAGTACATTAGCAGCTTGTGGAAACTGTCAGATGACTATGAATTTGAAAACAAAACCCCAACTAAACATAAGTCAAATTGCCGAGGAGCCCACTTACATCCAATATTTATGTACACATCTCTCCCAAATTTTTAGTTTTGCATGTATATATTATAAGTATATATTTTGGTAATAGTATGTTAGTGTATATGGGTTATTTAAGTATTTATTTAAATAGTGTTAAGAGTATATTTTCATTATAATGTTTTCAATTAGGCACCTGCTACTAATCTCCTAACCACCTATGGTTGACTAGTAGAGAATGCCTAGACATTAAGTCCGCCTCTGTAAATTTATTTTTGTGCGAAAGGATAATTAATTAAATATATAGTGGAAGTTTGTCAATCTTAAAAGCTTTTGTTATAGGCCCGTTGTGTTAAAACGCACTGAAACACGACGGTTCTCTTTTATCATCACTTAAGAAAAAATTAGATTAATTTGAGCAATAATTTTGTATCATGAGGCAAACTATCGATAAATAGTTTTTGTATAAAGTGTCTGTGAGTGCCTTTTATTTTAGTCGCATAACACATTTTATTATCAAAAACACAGATCACAATGAATTTATAAACAGGCTCAGTTTGCATAATTATATACGTTTTAATAATAACAATCGTAAAAGCTAGCTTAATTAACATACTATAAAGCAAGAAAGTTACGAACTAAAACTAATGTCGGGACCACACGAACTAAAACTAATGTTGGGACCACACGAACTAAAACTAATGTTGGGACCACACGAACTAAAACTAATGTTGGGACCACACGAACTAGTCTTACGTTAGTCAAAGGGTCAAAGGTAGGTACCCTGCGTTCCTTATATCGTCCAAGGAACTTCTTACCCGCTAAAACGAAAACCATGCTTGTGCAAAGTTTGTTTTCCCGATAATCGATTATGGTAACGTGTGCTACTTTGACCTGAATGCGGCTTTGCTGGATAAGCTTCACAGATTGCTCAATAGTGGTGCCCGGTTCATATTCAATCTGAGGAAATATGACCATGTGTCCAGCTACTGGTCTGAACTCAAATGGATGCCCATACGCCACAGAAGTGATTTGGGGGCTTTGATCCTACTTTTCTCCCTTCTTAATTCGCCCACTCCTCCTTCTCATCTTGTAATTGACTTCCAATATTTGTGTTCTTCACACAGCAAGAATCTGCGTTCTTCTAATAATCTTCTCTTAATCTGTCCTTCGCAGACCTCTGACTTTCTTCACTATTGATTTCATATTCAGTCAATTCTCCTGTGGAATGCGCTTCCTCTTGATACCAGGATGGCGACCAGTTGGAAATTGCAGAGTTATTTTACATACAATAATTAGGGTAGAGTCATCTCAACACCTCTCTCACAAGTTTTAGTTTTGTATATATTATATGTTCCTATATATTATTGTAATAGTAGGTATGCATATGTATATAGCTTCATTGTTTTAACTAAAGCACCTGCCACCTAATCTCTTCACCACCCGAGGTTGACTGGTAGAGAATGCCCAAGGCATTAAGTCCACCTCTGTACATTTTCTTTGTGCGTAAGTTTAAATATATAAATAAATTAGGTTCATTTAACTTGTGTTTCAGGCTTTCATCGATAAGGGTATTTCATGGATATAATGTTATATCTAATAATAAACATTTGAGATAAATATTTAGGACTAAGCAAGGACAAGCTGTCCTAAGTTCTTCAATCATACACTATCACTACTTACTTATTTATCAAGTACTTAGTAAACTAATAATTTTAAATGAATACTACTTTCTAAATTATTTTAATTTAATGCCACTTTTTAATTAATTTTAATTCAATACTAATTTTAATTTTATAATAAAGTGTTGCCGCCACACGAGCCGCATATTGTCTGGTGAAGCCGTATGGAGGACGGGTCTGAGCAGTTGCTAAGTATGTGTGCCGGGTACGATGCGCCTGATGTTGTTGTGGCGGGAGTTTGGTCGTGATAAGATAAGATAAGATATTTTATTTTGCAAAACATGGTATACAAGGTGTTCTAAAAAAAATATTTGATCGAACATGTTTTGCTTAGTACTTAAAGCATGCAATGTTATTTATATATTTACAAGTTATTGAAATAATAATATGTCACATTGAAATTTCATTTAAAAAGTCATTGATATTATAAAAGTTATTATGATTGAGCCATTTATATAAATTAATTTTAAATAATTTACAATTTAATGTTTTAAACATACTAGGTAATTTTTTATACAACCGCACACACATAGCCAGGGCGTTTTTATTATATATCACTCATCTAGGCAGCTCATCCAGCACAAGTCTGTATTGGTCACGCCGACTTCGAGAGCTTATTTCCTGAGCTTTTTCAAATAATTCTTTGTGTTTCTGAACAAACATGCATACTTCGTAAATATATAACGAAGGTATTGGTAGCAAACCAAGCTCCTTGAATATAGGTTGACATGATTCGTCAGATGGAATTTCATATAGAGCTCGTAAACCTTGTTCTATAGATAAATCTCCCACTGGCACAACATCGTTGGTCGTGTTGCTGCGTTTAACATTCCATCACCTCGCTCTACTGCCGTCTTCCTTTCTATTTACTCAGTTTTTTTTTAATTGAAGTGGCTCTTAATAAACTAATGCGCTTTACCATCAACGATTGCGTCACTGCTTACCATCAGGCGGAATTGCGGTCAAGCGCTAGTTTATGGTTATAAATATAATAAAAATATATGTTCTTCCAGCATTCTGAGTCGTGTTCTTCGTCAATGTAGTTTATTTATTTTGATTATGTTTATTTTATATTGATAAGTTGAACATTGTGAGTTAAAGTTTTTAACAAACATGTACCCTTTATATATTTCTAGCGGCCGTCAGCGACTTCGTTCGCGTGGAGTTAGTTATGCTCCGCTCCTATTAGTCGCAGCGTGATGTTATATAGCCTAAAGACTCGTAGTTCCTGAGATTAGCGCGAACAAACAAACAAACTCTTCAGCTTTATACATTAGTATAGAGTATAGATACTGTTTTTTAGTTTTCAACTGAATCCAATATCGTTGTATCTAATCGTTGTATCCAAATATACGGAATCGGGTGCTTCGTTAAGAAACTTTTCAATATCAGATACTGTGAAAACCTTCGATTTTTTTGGATGATGACCAGATGAGGCTCTTTTTAAAAATGCTACTAATTTAGGATAGGTATCGATATGTATGTCTTTTTTCATCTTTATTGTTGCTTTTAGCATCGAATACGTACTCCATAGAGTGCTTGCTTTCTTGTTCTCGGATAATTCTATAAAATATGCCAGCAAAACGTTTTTTGAGAAAGTTTTGGCTCCTTTTGCTAGTCGCCACGTGTTGAACATATCGTACTGTTTTAAATACTTCTCGCGTGATTGTTGAGGTAGAAAGCTCATTTGCGCATTATTAACAGTTTCAGTCAATTCTGTGGGCGTCAAACAAACTTCCTCGTCGCTAGAATTACTCATTTTAGTTTTTCACTTGTTTTCAAGTTTCTTTTTTTTAATATAAGGTTTAACAATGACGTGAAAAAATGCCGCGTAAAGAACCGCGTACAAAGAAAATTGAAAAAAGAACACCAAGAAGGTTCTGAGTCTGAGTTTTTAACAAATTAAAAAAAAGTTGTATGATATATTCGGCACCATAGAGGTAACAGTAAATAGGTTTAATGTTTTTTTTTAATTTACAAACTTAGTGCATACGATGTTCTAAATTCAATTTACTTTATCCTCTAGAGAATAAAAACGGCTTTTCCAGTCAGATATTGAAGATTAAAAATACTCTTTCCGAGATGGTGGGATGAAAAATTATTTACCATATGTTAGTGGTTCTAGTCACGTCAATATAATAGGTAAGAAAACAAATAAAAAAAAAAATTAGTGGGTCTTTAATCAAAACAGAATACTAAAACAAATTAAATGAGCTGTATCCACGTCAGTGTATTATCTTACTTCCGTGCCGGCGCGGGCGTAGGCAGTCAAACTGAGCCTCCCCGCTAAGATGGGTACCTATAGCTACCTACCTACAACATGCTTACATCTACTGAACAGCAAAATAAAAATACTAATACAACTTTATTTTTTCTTTATACGAAACCGGAATATATCTAGTTTGTTCATAATAAGCTATTAAGCTAAGATTCGATTCCGTAATAATTTTTGCACAAAGTTATATTTTTTCCCAAATATTATTTTTTGTTATATTTTTTGTATATGGGAAAACCGAAATACGTGTCCAGCATTTTTAAGTAAAGAATCTGTGTACAACATTTCAAAAAGATATTATGAAAAACCACAAAGTTATGAGCTTGCTATCTTACCGGGGTGTCCCAACAAAAATATAAAGAGGCGCGGCGTGGCGTGGGCTTTCTTCCTGTGCGTCTAGTACCATAATCTACCGTCAATTGTGTTGTGCGCTCGGTAACCAGATGCAACAGTTTCTATTCAGCAGCCATCTTCTTTGCGAAGGAGGTTTAATCATGTAACTACTAATTTGAGTCTTTGCATGACCCAAAGGTGGACTGGAAGCATATGCCTAAGGCATTATACTGACCAGCGTCACTGTAGGTAGGTACTAACGGTGAATGTGCTAAATAAGTTTACAATTGAAAAGTGCCTGTACATGTTTACCTTATTAAATTAATTATTTGAGTCCCTATTAATAAATCAAATTCAAAGACAGATAAGTTCAACAACTAGCAGAAGAAAGCACAGGTCATTAGCCTACATAGTGTTCATATGTTTTAGCTCAAACTCAAAGTATTCGATCATACATTTACAGACACCATTCTATTTCAAGGTGTGGTGGGTCAGTCAAAAAGTCGAAAATAAGTGCTCTTTTTTTTTTGCGTAACCAATTGATAAGTAATAAAGGAAGTTTATTATCTGTAATAAAATAAGTAGATGGAAGGCTCTATTTATTTTAGCACTGCTGTTCATAATGAAAATCTAAGTAGATGGAAGGCTCTATTTATTTTAGCACTGCTGTTCATAATGAAAATCTAAGTAGATGGAAGGCTCTATTTATTTTAGCACTGCTGTTCATAATGAAAATATAAGTAGATGGAAGGCTCTATTTATTTTAGCACTGCTGTTCATAATGAAAATATAAGTAGATGGAAGGCTCTATTTATTTTAGCACTGCTGTTCATAATGAAAATATAAGTAGATGGAAGGCTCTATTTATTTTAGCACTGCTGTTCATAATGAAAATCTAAGTAGATGGAAGGCTCTATTTATTTTAGCACTGCTGTTCATAATGAAAATATAAGTAGATGGAAGGCTCTATTTATTTTAGCACTGCTGTTCATAATGAAAATATAAGTAGATGGAAGGCTCTATTTATTTTAGCACTGCTGTTCATAATGAAAATATAAGTAGATGGAAGGCTCTATTACAAATAGAATATATTAATAAGTACTTTTACATTCTAGTCCATTGCCAAATGAGTGCGTAAAAGTAAACAGCTCTCAGAGTCTACTATAAGTCTGTATCTAATTAATTTAAAATAAAAAAGCACAGATTAATTTTATATTTTCTTTTAATATCACTTGTACCTACTGAAGTGAGTAGGTACTAAAGTGCTGGTGGAGAATACCTACTTTCTGGATATGCAAAATAAAGGAAGGTACTTATGTATAAGACAACGAGGAAACCTACTAATATAAGTAGAATAGAGGTTTTACAGAATCTGGGTATACTAATTTATCATAATATAGCATCAATACCTTTGACACGAAACTTTTAATCCATAGCATGAATTAGAAACGTCTTGACTCAAAGTGTCAAATTAAAAATGTTTTATTTGTTTTAGGGCTGATTGGTACCACCACTTTTACTGGAGGTATTAAATTGACTATTGTCAATTTTTTTATGAGATACTTCACTGTCAAAATTAAAAAAAATATTCTTCAAATAAAGTTATCACATGATTGTTAACTCAGCCCTTAAGCACCTGCAAAAAGAGGTAACCAAATACTCTTATGAATTTTGCCATATCATAGCATTACATATTAGATAATGTTATGCCTTGCGAAGGAAATAAGTACATTAACACTTATGTGTTCTTGTACCTAACAGTAAGGGCTCTTAACGAATATGTTTGCTTTTATAGTATTTATCCACGTTAGGTAGATTCGGTAATCTATAAAACCAAAATATCAAAAGTAGGTATTAAGTCTGTCTCACTCTTAAGTCAGATGACCTCAAGTTGACGTCATGTCGATCATTGTAGTGTACTATGGTAATATATTGGTAATGACTTGCATTCCGTAAACTACAAGTCACGGCTGTGGGGTAAGTAGTTTCTGTATGAATGGCGCGGGCGTGTGGTCACCAAGGTGTGTTACCTCACAGTGTTGCTGGGTCTCGATGATCGGAGATTAGCATTCAGAGTGTTGTAGTTTGTTCATGGACAGGGTGCGTCTTATTATTTTTTAACACCCTTGCTCGTAAAGCTGATGTAATCCCACCGGTTTTAAATATGTAAAGCGGGCCATAACAAACGCGTGTGTTATCAAAGCAAATAGGTAAGTTATAGTCCATACAAATTCCATAACAGCATTATTTGTCATTTCAAATAATTATGGAACTGATCGCCGCCGCGTGGCTCTAGCCAGTGAGCAGCGCGCTGTTCCATATTTGAAATGGCAAATAATAATACTAATGGCGGGAAAGCAACAGTGTGCATTCACAGATTGAGTTTATTTAAAATAACTGATGTCCTATTTGAAATAAACAAATTTGTATTTGTTTGTATTTAAATGAATATTTGTAAAAAAAAAAAAACAGTTTATTCGGTAATTTAAAAACTTGACTGCATGCTCTAGCATCTTTGCCAACATTTTCACGCAGCTACAGCAGAAAATAAACCTCACGCCATTTTTCTCAAATTTTCTTTTCTTTGTTCTTGTATTCTGAATATCTTTTTTTCTGTTTCCTCGCAAGTGTGTTAAAAAATGTCGTACGATATACGTGCGTATTGGTTATAACACGCTCGGCTCAATTACACCCTCGCCTTCGGCTCGGGCTGAAATTCCGCCTCGCATGTTATAACCATCATTACGCACTAATATCGTAATGTACTATAACAATATCGATCGGAATTACGAGCCATTCGCGACGGACAGGTTTAGGGTTAGCTTATCTACATGTACTGCAATTAAATTCAGTTCGTGTCTTAGAATAACAGTGGTTATTGTCTGTGAATATATACCTATCATCATCTCAGCGTTATTCCAGTCGCATCCGAAGCTTTTTCAGCTTTGGAGTCTGGGGTCCGCTTTAACAGTCTAACTGCTGATTTTGGCTACACTTCGATATTTTCCGTGAAGCAACTGCCGTTGGACCTCCACAACCCGAAGGCGATATCGAAGCATTGCAATTAGACCAAATGTTGGACTATTGACGGCTCCAACAACCCGTAGCGACTGCCACTAGATGTTCGTATGGCAACCGGGACCAACGGCTTAACGTGTTTTCCAATGTACGACCAGACCAGTGCAAATATTCATATTATGCATACAAATAATAATAATAATAACATGAAAACATAACAACATAGCTTATTGTGAACAAACTAGATACATTCCGGTTTCGTATAAAGAAAAACATAACATGTTTAACATAACATGGCTCATGCGAGTGTTGGAGTTGTATAAAGTGGATGCAACTCTGCGCACCTTCCTGATGACGTGTATGAGGACATGGAGGACAGTCCTTCGGTATCCAGGATGTCGAAATATTCAGAGGAATAGCGAACCGATAAGGATCGAGCGAGGAATATTTCAGGGCGATAGTTTGAGTCCACTTTGGTTTTGCTTAGCATTGAATCCTCTAAGCACACTATTAGAGGATTCAGGTCTAGGCTATCGGTTGAGGAGAGGTGGTCAGGTTATATCGCACCTCCTCTACATGGATGACCTGAAACTTTTTGCTCCCAACAATTCACAACTGAACGAGCTACTGAAAATTAATGAAATTTTCAGTAGCTCCATCAGGATGGAATTTGGTGTGGACAAATGTGCGGTCATGCATGTAAAGCGAGGAGAGATTATGGAACCCGTGGGAACCCAACTCACGAGTTCCATAAACCTTAGAGCCCTCTCCGCATCCGAAACCTATAAGTATTTGGGTATGTCGGAAGCGTTGGGTATCAATGTCACTGACATGAAGCAATCGTTGAAAGAACGCTTCTTTGGCCGCCTGAAGAAAGTACTTAATAGTCTTCTATCAGGCGGAAATAAGGTGCGCGCTTTCAACGGTTGGGTCATGCCGGTATTGATGTACTCTTTCGGCATACTCAAATGGACTCAAACCGCGCTTGACGCCCTGGATCAGAGGGTCCGTACGCTACTGACTGCAAATCGATTGCATCACCCACGGTCATCAGTTATGAGGCTGTATATCCCGCGAAAATGTGGAGGTCGTGGCTTTTTAAATGCCAAGACTCTCCACAATCGCGAGATATGCAGTCTCAGGGACTATTTCCTAAAAACCGACGTGGGGATGCATCGAGATGTGGTCGCGGCTGACAAGGGCCTCACTCCGCTCTCCTTGGCTAAAGAGAACTGGCGTATACCAGTAGTGCTTGACACAAACGATCGCATGGAGGTATGGAAGAGCAAAGAGCTTCACGGACGCTTTTTCCGAGCCCTACACGGGCCTGATGTAGATTTTCAAGCGTCCGTAGCCTGGCTACGTTTCGGTGACCTCTTTGGGGAAACCGAAGGTTTTGTCTTTGCAATTATGGACGAAGTTATGATGACGAACAATTACCGGAGATTCATTGTGAAAGACGGCACAGTTGACATCTGTAGGGCATGTCACCGGCCGGGAGAATCAATTAGACACATTATTTCCGGGTGTTCTCGTCTAGCTAACGGAGAGTACTTGCATAGACACAACCTTGTAGCCAGGATAATTCACCAGCAACTTGCTCTTAAATACAAACTTGTGGAATCGGAGGTGCCGTACCACAGGTATATGCCCGACCCAGTTCTCGAAAATGGCCATATCACATTGTACTGGGATCGATCCATCATCACTGACAGGACTATTGTTGCCAATAAGCCTGATATAGTGCTGGTGGATCGATCAGAGTGGCGTGCAATGATTGTTGACATAACCATCCCACATGATGAGAACCTCGTGAAAGCTGAGAAAGATAAACAAATCAAGTATCTTGATTTGGCTCACGAGGTTGTCGACATGTGGGAAGTGGATTCAGCAATCATTGTACCGATAGTCGTGACAGCCAATGGCTTATTCGCCAAGAGCCTCGACCAACACCTCAGGAGGCTCTCGTTAGGCAGCTGGATCAAGGGCTTGATTCAGAAAGCAGTACTGCTGGACACGGCTCGCATCGTCAGGAAGTTCCTCTCTCTGGAGCCCTGACCGCCGGTAGCTTGGACCCTGTTCCCGATACCGATGGGATACTATTTTTTATATTTTTAAAGGTTTTTTTATTTATTTATATAAATATTTAAAAATGTAAAATAATGTGTAGGTACATATAGAAAAATAAAGATAATAATAATAATATTTATTTTATCAACAAAGGATCAGATGAAATGTTATACATATATAATATATCAAATATTTGCATTGCGTGGGGATCGAACCCGCGTCTTCTTGTCCAACGGCCGCGTTCGCTACCGCTACGCCACGGAGGCTGTCATGCATATCTGTGCATATATATGTGTGTACATAAATAAATAAATAAAGGTCAATGGACCCCATTGTTACGAAGCTAATATTGTTGGAAACAGGCTGTTTGTTTGTATCTTCCTGCCTCTTACTCTATGTTTTTAATAAATAATTATGTAAGGCAGTTTTTTCAATGTTTTCAATAGGTAAAGTGATTCCTTGCGACACAACTTTAATATCGATTGACTTTTGTCATAGGCACGTCAGTCATAGAAAATCCAAGAGTAAATTGGGTTTCTGTTAGAAGGAAAGTAAATGGTGAGTAAAGTAGGACTCACGATCTTATACAAGAGGTGTAGATACGTAGGTAAGTAGGTTCCTACTGTGTTTGCCAACAGTCACCGTCACTCTAAAAGATATTTGCCAACAAAGCCATAGAGCACACAAAACGTCTTCAACTTAGAAACACTGCAAAAAGAACAAGACGTGGTCGTGTGAACCGTCGCGGTCGTGATCCGCTTGTCACAACACAAAGGCGGGGCCTGACGGCTTTGTGCACCCGCGGCCGCGCCCGCGCAGCCGGACACCGCGCGTGAGAACACACCTTAATGCTCTGTCTGACTATTATGTTCAACAGACAAAAAAATTGCTGAAATATACTGAGGTCTCAAGTTTAACTAATTGTGGCTGTGAATTGGTGACTGCTTTCAATTAATATAAAAAGATTATTGATGTGAGTTCAGATCAAATCAAATCTAATAGTTCATTCGTGATACACAGGTGTATATCTTGGGTCTTGCAATACAAGTTGAGTTCTTGCTGTGATCTGTAGTTACAGTACGTAGTACCTGAATTGCAATGTTCCTTCCCATCATATTTTCTTTGGCATCAGGCCGCTGAATTATTTAACTACATTTAATATATCACAATGGGTAATCTACTTGGACAGCAAACTGGGCACGGTAACATACTTGAGCCGGTGTAACATATGCCCCGTGTAGGCTTTTGTGTGAGCATTATAGTTGCTTGTTTATTCAAGTTACGTTTATTTGTACCTACGTCGTATGAGTTGGCCAAACATAGTTCACATATTTTAAGAGAAGTGTTCGGCTTTCCCTTTTAGAAAAAAACTTTAAAGAACGTATGTTTTTTTTTATAGGTCGAGCGTCGAGCCATCTTATTTTATATAAAATATAAAACAAGTGCTTGACCGCAATCCCGCCTGATGGTAACCAGTGACGCAAACGTTATGGTAAAGCGCACTAGTGTATTACCTAAGAGCCTTTTCATTCTAGCCTTGAGGATATTCAAATTATTGTAGTCCGACGGAAACACCGCCGCTGGCAAATTGTTCCGGTTGATGTACGCGGTATGAAAGTGGAGGCGAAACGCTTCGTCCGGATCGCAGTGGTGTTAACAACGTAAGGGTGGGAACTTGCGTACAACGGGTTGTCCAATGGTGGAATGGAGACAAGGGAATTAAATCATGCAATTCCCTCGCACACTCCCCGAAATGCATCCTATAGAACACCGAAAGGCTGGCTACTCTACGCCTGTGCTCTAGGCTTTGGAGCCTGTTTTGAGTTAAATCTGGGTTGCCAATGAGTCTCTTCGCACGCCTCTCCACTGAATCCAAAGTAGCCAGGTGACATTTTGCAGCACCAGCCCAAATGTGGCTGCAGTACTCCACACACGAACGGACCTATGCTTTGTACAACATTAGAAGCTGCCTTGGTGTGAAGTAGCGCAGGACCTTTACGATAATGCCAAGTTTCCTGGCAACCACCTTGGTCCTAATGAACCGCCCAAAGTCTAGGTTCGAGGAAATCTCAACTCACAAAGGTGAAGTCGGTTGGTGCACTCCTAGGATACGTTCCGAAAAGTAGGAGCCAAGGTGAACGGGCTCCTTTTGGCGGTGAATAGACAGGCCTGATCCTTGTAAACATGGAGGATCTTGTATCGCACCGTTTTAAAAGAGTGTCCATGGAGTTTCTTGCACGTTCATCTCCATATAGATCTACGCTTTGGAACGTGCAATTTAGCTTCACTTTTCTTGGACTGACCGACATTGACTATTCAAAAGTATCAAGTGATGGTTAATTTGGAACACAATTTTGATTTGATTTGACCAACTGAGTTTTTTCTAGTATTTTCATTTAAACAATTGACATGTAGGTACCATACCTACGTTCATAACTCGTAGAGCCGATGGCCGATGGGGCAGAAAGGCTCTTGAATGGCGACCACGTACCGGAAAGCTCAGCGTCGGACACCCACCAACTAGGTGGTCGGATGACCTGACCAAAATCGCAGGGAAGCGCTGGATGCAGGCCGCGTCCGACCGTTCTGTTTGGAAATCCTTGGGGGAGGCCTATGTCCAGCAGTGGACTTCATGTGGCTAAGATGATGATGATACTTGATGATGATGAGAGGAGAGGGATAGTTTTGATATGGCGGTGTACCTAAACGTGCGCGCGCGCTGTCCACAGTAGGAAAATATTACCAAATATTGAGTTATTGTTTGTGTTAAGCCTGTGTTTCTGGACAATTAAACTGTAACAACTGTGATAACGGAGTCCTTATTCGCTCCCCACCGACGCTATACTATTCAATTACCTATTTTATTTTAGAATTGAAAATAAATTCTGTACTTAATAGTTTTGAATATTAAAATTTTAAGTTTTGAGGTGTAGTGAAGTTTCTCACTTAGTACCTTCCTGGCTGAGCTAAATAACAGTATTCCTATGTCTCGGCTAGTATCTAAGATATTAATGTAACGGAAAAATTAGGGGAAATAATATTGTCTCATCAATTATACCACCAGGAACCTACAGTGTTAGACTCAGTCCCCATTTACCTTCTCAATAATATATTTTTTTTTAATAATTATAAACTAGTGCCTGCAATCCCGCCTGATGGTAAGCAGTGATGCAATCGTTGATGGTAAAACGCACTAGCTTATTAAGCCTATTCACTCAAAAAAACTGAGTGAATGGGAAAGAAGACGGCAGTTGAGTGAGGTGATGCAATGTTAAGCCCAACTACACGACCAACGACGCCAGAGGATTGAACTGGAGACCCTCCACGACCAAACTCCCGACACAACAACATTAGGCGCATCGTACCCGGCACACATCGCAACACAACTGCTCAGACCCGTCCTCCGTACGACTTCACCAGACATCATGCCGAAACACGACGAATCGCTTGGCGGCATGACTTTGTCTGGTGGGTGGTAACTTATGCCGGCGGCTGATGTTGTTGCCTACCACCGAGGAAATATTTGAGGAGGGAATATTTGTGTATTTTTCGTCGCTTGTCTACTACTTAATTTAGATTTCTGCATTTGTTCGAATATGTTTTTTTTTCGCTTATCTATACTAATATATAAAGCTGAAGAGTTGTTTGTTTGAAGGTGCTAATCTCAGGAACTAGGATAATATGTATACCTATAGTCTTACAGCAAATATTATCTGCACGCGGTAGGTGCCTAGGTACTCTCTTACAATTTAAATAGTTCAGAAAATAAATGAAAGTAAATAAGTACCTAAGTATATGTCGTGAATAACGATATCATTTTAATAAAAGTTGCTAATTTGATCTACGTAGTAGTGGGCAAACGCTGTGACGTTATTTTGTAATGGCGGCACGTGGACAGGGTCGTTTTAGAAAATGGGGACTGTCGAACGGTGTCTTCGCATTGACACTCGGACCGGGGTATATTTTTCCGAGGTGAAATTGTCGGTTTGCCTAGTTAAATTGTTATTGTCAAGATTGAAGGGTATATTTACACTTTGTGCTTTAATTTAAAATTTCACCTACGAAATGGACCACCTTTACCACCACACCAAGATGGTGACGACCCTACCGCTCCGCCGTCGATGACGTCGTCATTATAAATTATGATCTGAGAGTATCTACTGTCCTACCTACCTATTGGGGGACAAAGTTCATGTGGCTCATGTTATTATTTGTTCATTGACCGCAGTCATGCGTCAGTTAGGAAACTGTAACGAGATCGCTTGCACTTACCTACAGCGCCATCTGTCTCATGGACAAAACATATTATTGAAAAAGATTTTTGTTTTTCACCAAGACTCATCCGAATGAACACAAAATTAATTAAATAACAATTTAAATAGAATTAAAAATACAACTAGGTATTTAAAAAATTCTTGAAGAATGTGTAATGTATCTACCTATTAATTATTTTTTCAAAATACTTAGGTAGGTACCTATAGTTACCTATTTACCTATCTTACTGTTTAATTTCCATTTCAGAAATATTAATCACAATAATTTTGAAATGAGTGCCTTTCTTAACAATATATGTACACACAAGTGTGATGTAGAGACAGGTAAGTCGATATTAAGCGTCATTATGTAGAGTTGTATGCAGGCAGGTAGAGTTTCAGCGAGAAAACGTCCAATGATTGATAATGCAGTGGTATTATGAGCAGACGCAGCCTTTCAAGCGCCGCCATCGAACTGACGCCCCCCTCCGCGCTCCCCCGAGCCTATTCATTTCTTACAATTAATCAAAATTAAATCAACCACCACAATACAACACAGTTTGGTATTTAAGAGTAAGCGGTAAAGTTCCATTTCAGGTGGCAAGCCGTTGAGTAGGCGTGTCCCCGCGAAGAAATCTGGCCAATACAGTGCGGTAACAAAATATCCGTATTGGCTATTAGTAGGCTCCGCCCGCGCGGGCTGGGGGTGGCGGCGCCAGGACCAGCTGGGCACAAGTGCGGCCACAGCGGCGGCGCTTGCGACCTTGTGGCGCCCGGCGCGGCCCGCTCCGCTCCGGACCGTAAGGTCGTACGAGGTGCGCTCTCACTGGTGCATAGGACCTCTCGACAGTGAGCTGCTGTCGGGCTACTCGGGGGTTCCTCGTTTGGTCCAGCGGCCGGGCGGCGCCGCGAACAGAAGCGCTGCAGACGCCGCGGCGAGCGCTCGTGTCGCGACTTCCTTCATCGAAAACCAAATTTTTCGCGAATTTTCCACCGCTTTGGAAAACGCATAATATATTTTTCTTGTATTTTCAAATATTCAATCCAATACTTAGGCCTAATTTTATGTAGTCAAATAGTTATTAGAGTTAGAAAGTGTATCAAAAACTTTAAGAAAGTGTTTCCAAATATATACATTAAGAATTATTGACAACACGACCTAAATACATTGTGATACATCAAACAAAATTGATAAGAAGACATGAACAATAAAATAAATATATCTACAGTAATGTAAATGTTAAGCTGACGGTACACAAGCGACAGAGCGCCTAACGCAACATGCAAGCGATGAGCGCGAACCAGAGCGCGCCGCGCGCGCCTCAGAGGTCGCCCTTCGCCATCCAGGAGCTGCTGGGCCTGTCCGACAACAGAGAGAGCCGGGACCGATACTTCGAGAACAGAGACGGAGACAGAGTGTTGAACTTGTCCGAGAGCAGGGAGCCGCGCTCAGCGTACACACCTCAGTTCCCGCTGCCGGCGTCGATGGCGAGCCGGGTGGCGTACGCCGCGGCGTTCAACGCACAAGCCGCTGTAGCTGCGGCATTCCTGCCCGGACCAGCACTATTGCATCCTCCACCAGGTCAGTCTATTACTCAGAACTGCAATACCTACACTACGAGTCTAGTTGTGTTGTTGATCTCGAGATAGGCAATGTTGTACTTAATATACATAATTATCCTAAACATGATCAACTTAGCCTCAACTTTAAAAGTAGCTAAACACTTCACCCGCTGCGAGTAACATAGGTACACTAAGGACAATAACATTCTGAAGATCTCAGTCGGCATCGGCAGTTGGCTTTATTTGAATTGACTATAGATACTATTATCTGTAGGCAATAGGTACTTTCAAATAATTATAGTCAATCTCTACAGCAAGAACAGTGTGAATTTAAAATAATAACCGGTTAAAGTGGTCTCACTGGAAATTCTGCTGTGACAAAAGGTTACTTACTCTATAAAGTATAAAGGAGTTAAGTAAGTATTAAAAGTTAAAACAAGCCGTCGCAGCACACGTCCCGTGCGCTCCGTCGGTGTATCCTCAGCACTACGGCTGCACCGCTCACGTGCATTTAATGTGGTTGTATTGTGCCTTAGCGTTTAATTAGGGTTTTTGTCTTATTTGTTAATTAGCGTACAATGCCGCTAGCTTTGCCGTACCGCCGGCTCCGGTTACCGTCCATGAATGCGAACCAGCCAATTGTTTGTAATATTCAACAGCTCGCTCGAATGCTATCTGCGAATTTATTCGCGGTGACGATGCCTATGAGTATTGCGGACAAGACTGTTCTAATGTTTTATTGAAATAGCAAATAACTGTTATTTATGATATTGTAACCAAGTATTACAAATAACTGTTATTTATTATATTGTAACCAAGTATTACAAATAACTGTTATTTATTATATTGTAACCAAGTATTACAAATACTTAGGTATACAATCAAATGTCCCAATGATACACAATTGATAAAAAATTAAGAGGTTACCTGTTTCAGAGGAGGTTTTGTCTAACATTATTGTAGTGGTGTGAAACGTATGAAGTTAATAATAGTTTTCCGTATCTAAATAGAAAATGTAAATGTTAACGAAAAGAAATGAGAGTAGTTACCTAAATTGTGTAGCCGTCTTCCGATGATTATTAAGCAATTTGGATTGACGTAGTAGTTGATAAATGAGCTTATTTATTTGTAGATATAAAAAGGGTTTTTTTTTTGCTGAATTGAAACCTTTCAACAGTATATTAGAACATATCTAGTGTGTGTGTTAAAATGAAAACGTTGAAGGCACAAAGTTCACGTGTGCCGCCGGCGCGCTGTCGACACACATCCGACGTGTGGCGTCATGTCGTGGGTGGCTTATAATTACATTTGCATGAAGTTTTATTATTACAAAAACAATTATTAATATTAATAATTATGTATTGAACTAAATATCAATAATGTTTATGGTTTCTACGATAACGGTAATCCAATTAAGAGGAGAAAAGAGAAAAATGGTTATATAGAGGCACATAGCCTTTTTTTTTTAAACACAAACCTTGTCAGGAATTAGAAGAGGCCCATTTGCAGTTAATATAGTAGGTACCTACTGTTTTGCTTAGCTACTCAATACTCAGTTACAATCTTACTATCATTATTATTAGATAACCTTTATTAAAGTAGGTATACCTAGTACCAACTGCGTGTACCTACTTCTACATAACATACTGTGTAAAATGGCAGCTCATACAAAATTACTATAGAATTATTATGGCGGGGAACAGGAAACTGACTGTCAATTAAAAATAACAATCAGTTAATTTTCAGCCAAAGGTATCGTTTTTTGTATACTTAATTGTGAACAACACCCATCATTTAGTTTTTGTTATAAGCTTGTTAACAATGAAATTAAATCGAATTGGGTTACTTATAGAGAAAAGCCTTGATATTAGAGAAGAGAAGTTAAAATTTTACAAAACTAAGATTTAACTACATCATTTTAATATGTTTTTTATGCAAACCTTTATTTGTATTGACAAAAGTGCAATAACGATAATTAAACTGACTTTATGGTTAGGATACAAAGAACTGTACCTACCTTATGTAAAAATATGTTCTTACTAAAAAAATGTTGAATATGATGCTGCCTGGAATAAGATTATAAAATAAAAATAACCTTTCGTTTATAATAATCTTGGATACAAAATAGGCAAACATAAGTGCCTATTAAAGCCGATACGTATCACAGGCCATTACAGTGCACTGCCGCAAGAGATAAGATGATATTACACACTTCACGCTAGGTGATCGAATTCTTCTAGCACATAGGACATTACCCTCCGTGGTGGACATTAATGTTGGCATGTAGCATTGGGCTGGATGGTAGTACTCCATTCTACCTATTTTATAAATTATAAACTAGTGCTCGACTGCAATCCCGCCTGATGGTAAGCAGTGATGCAATTCTAAACAACAAAAAACAAAATAAACCTATTCAGTTAAAAAAACTTAGTGAGTAGGAAGAAAGACGGCAGTTGAGCGAGATAATGCAATGTTAAACCCAACAATACGACCAAAGATGCTGCGCCAGAGGGAGATTGATCTCGAGACCCTCCACGATTAAACTCCCGATACAACAACGTTTGGCGCATCGCAAGACAACTGCTCAGACCCGTCCTCCGCACGGCTCACCAGACATCATGCCGGAACACGACGAATTGCTTGGTGGTTAGACTTTGGTGGTGGTAACTTCTGCCGACATCCGATGTTATGGCCTATGTGAATGAGAAAACACTTTGTATGACTGTTATTTTCATATTAGCATGTTAATACAGCAAAAAATCAATATCGTTGATGACTCATTAAATTCATATCACACGTGTATCTCAGCTCAAGAGCTGGCTAAGACAAAGCGGCGGCGCACAATGGCCGCTTGGAGATGCGCGCGCGCCGCTCCCTTTAGTATTTATTGTCTTACCGTTATATCAGACTCGATGAGGACAAAAGTGGTACTAAGCACAAGGCTTCATAAGTTAAGTAGTTAATCATCTCGGTTAGGACGTGAGGAACTGAGCTGGTGAAGGGGAGCTTAAATAGACGCAAGCGACTGAGTTTTGTGAGTGGTCGAATGAGGAGAGTCAAAAGACGAGGCATTCATGCTGGATATGTTGATCAAGGACCAAGAAGATATTCCTTATTTGTTATTATTTCTACTCAACAAAACTTTCAACTTGTTTAAATTGACAGCAATACAGGTAATTGAATTAGGCTAGACACATTTGTCTTCTTAATACCCACTAGGCGACATCGACGCAGAAATAGACGGCGATAAAGGGATGAGTCGGACTTTTTCAACAAGAACAGAGTTCAGAAGCGTAACAGAAAGATGTGGAATGATATCAGGAAGGCTTATGCAGTGGGGCAACAGATATTTTCAACAATAATAAATTAGTTTAAATTAAAGTCATTTCTCGTTGATTACCATTGAAGACAATCATAAAAAATTATAAGCTATAACGCAAACAATTATTTTTTTCCAAGAACACATATCATAAGGTTTTCTATTTGTGGCATAAATTACAAACACAGGAGGAGTATTGTTGCATAGCAAGATCGAAAAGTTTGAAGACCGTAACTCAGCAGAATATTTTAACAAGTTCATATAATTGATCAAAAAATATTTAGTTAAATAAAATGGATCGATGAAATGATGAACTCCTTGGAACTATCGTAGTAAAACAAGTGTGATTCAACTATGCTACGTAGGTATTGTTCGTAGGCCAATCACTTTGTAATTCACTTGGCGTTCATTATCCGAGCCGACCATTATACTCCTATACGTATGTATTACTTATTTATTAAATAAGTATATAGTTCACATGATACTTGTATGACACATATCGCTGTTCACCAAAACGATGTTCCATCAAGCGTTATAATTGTAACCATGGACTGTGCCTCAATGAGGCGTATTTTAGTTTTTCAGTGACAGCAGTGACAGTGTCGTGATGCGCCACTGATGACAATCGTGATGGTTTAACGACAGGATTATTAGGATTTTTATTTCTTTTATGTTGTTCACACTACTACACGCTACTTGTCCACATAACGCACGTATGCATTGTGCACTTTTAGTTTGCTTCAATATTACAAGTGTTTGCGAGTGGACAATAAATTAAATACATTAGTCTCTAATTTGGTCCTGCGCTGAAAGTATTTTGTAACAAACAAACCTTGTGAACACAGCACGTCTTCAATAGTCACATTTGTTTAACTGAAAAGAAAAATAACAACGGTTACGGTTTACGAAATACATAAAAGTGTAGTTTTAGTTGATAAATTGTGAACGCATTCATAAGTATAGTATTGAGCACAACCACGACATAATCAAACCTCTTGAACCTAAATTTGAGCTAACAGACACAACGTCTTCCTACATCCACTTACGGCACAAAAGATATTCACACACCTACCTACTTACGGGTGTGACAAAGAGCGTGTTAGTCTCCCGAGAGCTCAAGGAACAGCCACAATCCAACACTTTGGCAAAAAAACAACGCGCCTTACAAATAGTGGTTGAAAGAGGCTCACACCTCCCAGAATAGACCTTTGTGGGACACAAAGAGGGCCAGATAAAGCCTCTTTGTGAGAGAGATGTGTGATAAAGGGCCAGTGGATCAGAATGAGGGTATTCACTAAATTGGTGGTCATTCGCCACCTTTGCTGGTGATTGATTTAAGGTTTCGTATGACGGCTGTTGTTTTGGAAGAAGTTGAATGGTACACGCGAGTGTACACGTGTGTTCCAGTACGCAGCTCTAACGCAACTCATTGTGACTACAAGTGCCTTCATATTCATCAGTTGTTTATGTACTGTGTACAAAACATCGCCAACTGAAACAAGTCGAGCGCACGTCCCACTAGTGCCTACTGCTAACTTAGTAGCCATTTCCTGAAAGCTTCTAATTGTTTCAGATACAATCCACAAATGTAATATAATGCTGTTCATATTTGACAAAGTGTACCAAACGTTGAAACCTGTAAACTATTTGTGACTAACATATGAAACATTCTATAGTTTTAAATACCAACATAACTATTATAATCATCACCCACGCTTATTTTAGAATCCAACGGATCCAGTAGACTTATTTATACCAGTCCGGTAAAGCGCAATGTGGGTCATACGTTGCCGGGTTCCGTATCGATCGCTGGCTACAAATGAGCCAGGCACATTAGTGGGGTTATTATCAAGCCCGCGGACCCCCACTCCGGCGGGTGCACACTGACGAATGTGCTATTGTTAGTAGACGCTTTATCATAGCTTGATATAACTACTTACTTAAATTTTAGATAGTTGTTGGGTTTTCGTATCGATAATAATAGTTGATGCCAATCAAACGTACACTCGGCGACTTTTGATAAAAACAACTTGCGATGTGTAAATAACATCACATAATAATATAACTGGCAAAACGCGGGTGTATATACCTGGCTGCGCTATCCATCGGAGCCTGTGGGTAAGATGTTATGTTTATGTCATTTAGATCATACATTTTATTTTGTTTTTAAATAAACTTAGATGCATAAAAACTACTTTAAACATTGAGTCTCTGTATTGCTACGACGTAGCACGGCGGTGTAGCACAATCAGAAATGATAAACTATTAATGAGTGTAAATCTAAGACTACATGATTACAAGCAGTCTGTTCGTAGCTCAAGTATCGCATATCCTATGCTGGTGCCGAGTCCTGACCCGTAAGGGTTGTTGGTTATTGGTTCACATAGCCGCTGGTACTAACACACTCACACAGCTACCATGATGAGTTCCGTTGCGTACAGCGGTGTGCGTGTGCTAACCCTTCCCCACAACCAGTTTGTTGTGGTGCGGTCTCGGTGGAGACAGCTAGCGGGTAGCGGGTGATGGGACGTAGGCAGCAAATTTTCATGACACAATATGAAATATATTGTTTTTTTTTTTTTGTTCTAAACAAGTGTTTGACCACGATCCCGCCTTATGGTAAGCAGTGATACAATCATTGATAGTAAAGCGCACTAGTCGATTAAAAGCCTACTTACTCTAGCCTTGAAGACCCTTAAATTGTATTTAAACGGGATGACCGCCGCAGGCAAATTGTTCCAGTCAACATGAGGTAAAGACGAGGCGAAACACTTCATCGGATCATAGCAGTGTCAATAACGTAAGGGAGTATACTCACCGCAGGATGGATCGTCCAATGTAAGAAGATTTAAGATTTATTAAGTAATTCCCGGACAAGCAGGCTTCCAAAAAGGTTTTAGCAACATAGACGTATAGCTCATACATACGCTGCGGCAAATTTTACAGAATTCTGAGGACCATGACAAACCACTATGCTTAGCGTTTGGGGACTATGAGAAGGCTTTAGATTTGATCGAGACTTGGGTGGTGCTACAGTCTCTCCAGCGGTGCCAAATTGACTTTCGATACATTGAGGTGATAAAGTGTTTTGACACCAATCGAACTGCAGCAGAAACAAGGAGATGTTATATCTCCCAAACTGTTCATTGCTGCGTTGGAAGATGGATTCAAGCTCCTGGACTGGAAAGGACTTGGCATCAATATCAATGACGAGTACATCACAATCTCCGTTTTGCAGATGATATCGTGGTTATGTCGGAGACCCTGGAAGACTTGAGCAAAATGCTCAATGACCTCAGCAGAGCTTCCCAATAAGAGGGTCTAAAGATGTACTTGGATAAGACGAAGATGAATACGACGTCCATGTCGAACTCTCAGTTGTTGACGAGTACCTACATATACTTGGGATTAACAGTCAAACTAGGCAGTTCCAACTTCGAGAAAGAGGTGTCTCGTCGAATCCAGCTCGGCTGGGCATTTTCTCGTCGTCCAAGATTTCACAGTGTCTCAAGACTAAAGTCTTTGACCAGTGTGTGTTGCCAGTGATGACATAACTAACTGAAACGTGTTCGCTTACAATGGGCTTCATACGAAGGCTAAGCTACTAAGTCACACAAAGGACGATAGAAAGATCTATGCTCGGAGTTTCTCTGCATGATCGCATCAGAAATGAGGAGATCCGCAGAAGAACCAAAGTCACCGACAAAGCTCTTCGAGTCGCTAAAATTAGTGGCAGTAGGCGGGACACATTGCGCGTAGAACCAATTACCGATGGGGCAGTAAGGTTCTGGATTGGCGGCCACGTACCGGAAGACGCAGCGTAGGGAGGCCCCCAACAAGGTGGACCGGTGACCTGGTGAAGGTCACGGGAAGCCGATGGATGCGGACAGCACAAGACCGGTCATCGTGGAAACCCTTCGGGGAGGCCTTTGTCCAGCAGTGGTCCTATATAGGCTGAAGAAGAAGAAGAAGTAATTCCCGCGCATACTCCTAAATGCATCTTATAGAATACCGAAAGGATGGATAGTCGACGCTGGTGCTTCTAGAGATGTTATAGAATTAAATTTGTTAATAAGTAGGTATAGAGTCTTTTACTCTAACAATTTTAAAAATATGAATATAGTTTTGCCATTGCAGATAACGGGGACCCGCTTTTAAGAAGGCTTCAGAGATGATCTCCACATGCGATGTGATTCAAAAGTCGACCAATGTGATATGTCACATTCATGGTCCTTTACGTGGAATGTTAAAAGCTTTTTTAATTAAATAGATACGTTACTAAAATTGTTGCACGAGATTTTTAGCTGTCATGAAGCAATAGTAACGCCTTAAAATAATAGGCCGATGTTTATCGGCATGTTTTAATCATTAAGACGGTAATCGCTGTGTCTACTGACATGTGCCCTGTCATAATTTGTCTCGATGCGCCGGTACTGTTTGTACGGGAACACCCCCGCGCCGTGCGCTGCGTGTCGTACCGCGTCGCTCAGAGCCGGTGACGTGCCGCACCGGAGAGTTTGCGTTACAGTCTGCGCTGAAAACAATAACAGAGCTTCTTTGGATAAAGCGATTGATTTCGGTTATTTAGTCGATTCAGTTATTAGTTTAATCTACGTTTGCGATTTAGGTATTTGCCAAAAGTAATGAAAAATGAATACTTATTTGGAAAAATAACTTTAAATCCTACACAATCAATCAGTTTACGTAGCAACTTAAAATATTTACAGAAGTTCTTAAGTAGTGCTAGTAGTGCTCGTAAGGTCGTTAACTACTTTAGACTTGATATTTGTTTAACTTAAAATAACATCAAATAGAGTTCCAACATAAACAAAATATATCAAATTATTTATTTGTCTAAAGTTGCAAAAGGTTCACAGTAGCATAAAACATAATCAGAAAACAAAACGCTAAAAATAAACGCAGCATACAGTCTGTGTGTCCATCCAGCTACTTGTGAGGTGCTAAAGTATTTTCCGTTAAAGCTTATCTAACACAACAGCACCACCGCACCTAACCCACACCAAGCACTAATATACAACCTTTACTCTGTTCCTGTGTTACGTTAGGTTCACTCATTACAAACATTAACTCAGAGATCAAAAAATCAAAGATGAAACAACAATTAGTACTTGCTGAACAAAACTGGCGTCACACTCTCTCTCTCACACACACACTCGCTGGGTGTGTGTGTGTGTGAGGCGAGGGTGTGGAGAGTGTTCGGTCCGACACCTCGACACAAAGAACGGCACCGCGCGACTCTAATAGCTAGTTTCACACAACTAGGAAAAACGCCTAGCTGTGCCTGCTATGTGATTTATTAAAACTAAGAATACTAGAATTAACTATAAGAAACTCAAATAACGTGATCATTTAAAAAAAAAAAACAGCATTAATAATGCAACATTCGTAGTACTTCACGTAGCGTAGGTGTAGCCGTAGCAGACGCGTAGCGTCGTAGCCGTAGCGACAGGTTGATTGTGATTTCATTTTTTGTAATATAGAAAAGATAAAAATTGTAGAATGCGTTGAAATTACTTGTATTAGTTATTTCCAACACTTGTTATAATGCATTGATCGTGAATAGGGGCTGAGTGTTGCAGCTCCTCTTGGGAGAGACCCAGGTTGGTCTATAGATGCGATAAGCTAAATTGATTGATATTATACGTACCTGTAGTGTATCATGTTCGTTCAGTTACATACGAACATGTTATATCATGACACCGATGTTGTACATAAAGACTATATTAAAGTATCAACAGTATTTATTATTTATTTGTAAGCGTACAAAAACGGTTCGCACACAAAATAACCAACAGTCGTATTTATCTTTCGCTAGCAGTTAGCATACAAACAATAAGTCAGGCGTATATTCCAATTTATATTCTAGTGGCGGGCGTTAGGATTCAAATTTATTTAGCCGCCATGCCTGCCTCGCTTGCCTCTAATTAGCCTGAAAACGAAACTATCAACGCGTCAACTTAATTTAAACCTTAGAGTAAAAATGATACGGTTGGGTTCAGTGTGTGGCGTGTTCGACAATCATAGAGGACACTCGACCTCTCAGAGGTGCGAGATTTCCCGCGCGTATTACTTTTGGAGCAAAGTGTTGCTGAACACTTTGTATACAGAATTAAGAATATACTTAAATACGGCGGCGTGGCTCGTGCTGCGTGACGCGAGCGAGGCTCGGGAAGTGTTCCAGTGCCGCTGATGATTATTTCCGGAAAAAACAATGACTTATTACGCTGATCGTTAAAGGTAGGTTTTTACTCTGTAAATTAAATTGACTGACCGATCAAGTAATAAATAGTTACTCTTTTACACGCGTTGTTATTATCCTGTAAAATTCCTCCGCAAATCCTATTGATTTAACAAATAAATCACACAGAAATAAAAAAAATAATAAAACTACAAAATAAAGCCTTTTAGTTCGTTGTGAATTATTCAATTTGTGAATGAAACTAAAACAGCTTAACCGTAAGTTAATGTCAGTTTGTACTAAAATTAACATAAACCGTTTTATTCGCTGAGCAGAAGGTTTAACTGCGCTCAATTTAAAATTGTAATGTTGCAACCTGAAAAGGCAACAGTATTTAATAAAACATTTCTACAGTGTCATATTTTGTCAAGCGAATCTAAATAACAATTATAATGATGTTTACCGATAGTTAAACATATGTGATAATTGCATTTATTTGTCGTTGAATTACATTTTTGACGACTACATGAGAAGAGCAGTTACAATATTTATTGCCGACATACGAACGAACTTACACACTGAACCATGCGCATCTACTCATAGGTGTACCGCACCATATCCTCCACACATAGCATGGTGGACAGTTGATGGGCTGGCCGTACAACACACATTAATACGTATCGAAAATGCCCTCAACATATATACCCCCATTACACGCTGAAAACTCCAATAAAAAACCTAACATCTCGCTCATATTTCAGCTGAAACCAAATAGCCGTACTCCGTCTCTGTCGAACCTATGGACCTCTGCATCTTGCATCTCGTTTTGACTCGTGAGGTTGGCAAAGCAAGGGCCGATTATGATAATATCCCCCGGCTGAATATAAATTGGGCTCTTATTTACAATGAGTTATTTAGCGCTAGAGGGATGATGTTATTATGTAAATGTTATGAACGTGTAGCGCGGAATGAATTTGTTGTACTCGTTATTTATTTATGAATGGCGGATATTAATTCGGCCGTGTTCGCGAATCTTTAGAGATGGGGACACGTTTACGTTAATTGTGCTCTTTTTCAGTCCAGCTAATTGTGATATCGGTCACTTCAGGCTCCTATTTCATTTCATATTCATTTTTGTTGTGTTAAAGTATTTCTATACTGATAATTCTACGGAGACGGGGAAATTCTACGGAGAGTTATACACATCAACACACGCACCTGTTGTAAGCCTGGCTAATGATCCTAGAGCCAGACTAACCCGACACTACACCGACGATATCCCGGACGTCAGCCTGTACGAGATTGGTATGGCCCTGAAACAGCTCAAGAACGATAAGGCGGCTGGAGATGATGGAATTACGGCTGAGCTTCTGAAAGCGGGTGGCAAACCGGTTCTTAAAGCTCTTCAGAAGCTATTTAATTCCGTCATTCTTAAAGGCGAAACGCCTAAGGCGTTGCACAGGAGCGTGGTGGTTTTGTTTTTCAAAAAAGGTGACAATACCCTCCTGAAAAACTACAGACCGATATCCCTCAGCAGAAAAACAGAAAAAGAAAACAGCTTGTAGACATGGCTCAATGTCTACAAGCTGTTTTCTAGGGTCATCACAAATCGTCTCGCTCGCAGGTTCGACGACTTCCAGCCTCCCGAACAAGCAGGCTTCCGAAAAGGCTTTAGCACCATAGACCACATTCATACGCTGCGGCAAGTTATACAGAAGTCCGAGGAGTATAACAAACCACTATGCTTGGCGTTTGTGGACTATGAGAAGGCCTTCGATTCGATTGAGACTTGGGCGGTGCTACAGTCTCTCCAGCGGTGCCAAATTGACCATCGATACATTGAGGTGATAAAGTGTTTGTACAAAAACGCCACCATGTCAGTCCGTCTCCAGGATCAGGACTCGAAACCGATCCAACTGCAGCGTGGAGTGAGACAAGGAGATGTCATATCTCCTAAATACATAAGTGGTAGGTGTACATGTTCCTAATTACCATCAAATTTATTAATAACAAAAGTTCCCAAAATAATACATATTTCAGTGTTGACGCGATATTTTTCAAACGGCACCACGTCGGTCGGATTGCATTACTCAGTAATTGTAGCAACAGTATCGTCTAAACGCTTGTTTTCACGCGACGACAAAACGCACCCCGAAAATCTATAGCTCACCCCCCGCCGCCTCCGCCAGCCCCGCCGCCCGCCTCACCCCCGCCGGCGCCCACCCGACACACTCCACTTTTGGACTTTTTAACCCAAGATGGCTTAATTTTCTCGCAACGATTATTCTGCGTTTCTTAAAAAACTCCATTAGAATTGAGCCCAGCGGGGCGTTATGACGATAGCGGGGTGGCGGCTGAAGTGGGGGGTCGAGTCCGGGTCGAATGTTCCCGGATTAGCATTTAGCAAGTTATTGTGGACAATGCGTGGAGCGGTGTTGAGCGAAGCGGAGCTGAGCGGAGCCTGAGGAATGCGCTTTTGTTTACGAGAGCGGGCGAGGGTTAAATTGCTTCATTGAAATGTTCCGAATATCTCGCACCTCCGACCTGCTTTATTAACTGCACAGTTATTTGGTTTATTAAGTCGTACTCCTGTTCGCCCATTATCTAGTGGCCTACTTCTGCTCAGTGGCTACCATCCAGTTTGACTTACTTTATGGGATCCAGTTGACTTCATCGAAACATTCATTTAAAATATCTGCTCTAATTACATTTATTTGTGTTAATCATCGCGACCAATAAGTGGTTACGCAGTAGGTATGGAAACAAAATAATTTTGTAACCAGATATATAACCAACGACTTCGTATTAGTCGCCCTTGTGATTCTCAAACTGAACAGATTCAACCCACGTAGACTCTAGGAGTATTTAGACTTCCAACATTTCATATACCTAGATCCATTAGTGGAATCGCTTTTGCTTCAGGGTGAAAATAGCACGCCTGGTGCCAATCTAAGAATACTTGTGACTTGCTGTCCATTTGAGATAGAATAATTTTCTTAAGGAAGTGTTATATTTGGGCCAGATTCGTAGTAAAAATCTGAGGTGAATATTGTACTGCGTTTGTATCAAAAAACAATAACTTCACCATGTGCTGCATGACCTCGAGAACTGCATTAGGTACCATATTCAAGATTTTAATAAACACATAGGCTACTGTTGCTGCGTTTTATGAAATGTAGTCCAAATAAAATGATGAAGCCCGTCTCTATTAGCGTTAGTTCCGCGGTGCAGCAGCGGCGCGGTGGCGGCGCGGCGCGGCGGCGCGGTGCGTCCGGTTCGGAAGACCCCGCGGCGGCGGCGCGGCGAGCGCTTATTGTTAATTAATTACAAACGATTCTGCAGAGCAGACTCACCTACAGATATAGACAGGTCATAGGCACACTGAGGACGACACACTTACCTCCATTCACGACAAAGACAGAGAGATTCACTAGGTACGGAACCTGCAAAACTAGTTGTAAGATGATGCCTACAGTTGTCGATAGCTCTAACAACTCTTCAGATTAATCTTCTTAATTGTTTTAAAACGTCTAGAAAGTTTCCTTTGTTTAAATATATCTTTAATGACGTTCAAAGGTTTTTGGATACACTCATAATATTTGATAGATATGTATAGGTACTTGATTTATAGATATGTATTTGGTATATTATAAGATTTGATCAGAATGCTATTACAAAAGTTAACGATGTTTTAGACTTTTTATAATTAAATATACCTACATACGTAGATTGTATATCGAATCGTGTAAAGTCGGTAGTCGAAGCACTTATGAGCCGCGCCCCGCGTGTGCCACTGTCCTTCCCGAGTGGGATCGCTTCTCTCCGTCTTTGTATGGGCTGGCATTTCTTCAGCAGAAGAGGCAATGAGGTGGCTTTAATGAGGCCTTCAGAGTCAGTTGCTAATTGATTAACTGCCACACAATCACCCGCCGCACAAAGATCTTGGAAATGATGCCAGAACGCCAAGACAAATTATAAGTGGGGGGCGAGGTTACAGAAATAAGGGGTTAGTTTGAATTAGGAGGAGAAAAATGGACATCGAAAATATTTTCCGCCATGTAGAGAACATATCGTAACGTGCCCATAATGTTAGAAGTGCCTCGGTAGTGTAACATGAAAGCATATCATAATAATAGTTTTCGTTTATTTTTACCACAACCTTGTACTACTTTCCTAACCTAGTACTAGGACTACTTTCATCTTCTAGTGGTACTACATAGGTTAGTTTTTACGGTTGTGTGTTCACATGTTTGGACAGTTACCGCAATGGTTTTTATTGCGGATTACATAAAGAACAAAAAAAGTAACAGAGGTAAAATAAGCATCACCTCTACACCTTTAGGTACTGCTCGTTTTTTTTTCTTAGGTATCTGTTTTTATTATCATCATTATCAACCTTTTTATCATCCCACTGCTGGGCACAGATCCCCTCCCATACAGAGAAGGATTGAGCGTAATCACCGCGCTTGCTCAATGCGGGTTGGCGATTTTAGACTTAACCTTTTGAACGCCAATCACTTCTATACAAGTTCGAGATTTTCGTGCCCTCAGCGCCACTACTTGATTAGAAGTAATCACAGTATAAAATAAATTTACGACTTTTACAAGACCTTTTATTTTGTTTTTATGGAAATTTGCCCTGTTATCAACCATATTTTTAACTTTTTCACGCATAATAAGTTCTTATTTGTTTAATTTTCAATAGAAACAAAAACGCCAGAAAATATTTTAATGCCCCCAGCGCCAATTACTTGATATCAAGTAAGCCAGTGATGGGACACGACGAAGACCTCGCTATATTTCATCTCGTCGAAATGATCATAAATACTATTATTGCAAGAAAATGACGTAAATATATAATATTTTATAAATATCGTAAACTATAAACTACGTTTTATTCACCTTAATCAAGAATAAATAGGGTTTCTAATCATTGTCGATAGTGAAACATCGTTTGAAAAACCCATCTCTACAAAGTTGGTTATTTAGCATCCCACTCGCGCCACGGACGTGTATAGAAGTATCTCTGTGACGTCATAAGCGGACGGATTTCAAGGTCATAGTGACTTTGTGCATTTTAGTGTAGTCAAACAATGTTTACAAATTAAGTCGGCGC
Source organism: Sesamia nonagrioides (assembly GCA_017933935.1). Taxonomy (NCBI): domain Eukaryota; kingdom Metazoa; phylum Arthropoda; class Insecta; order Lepidoptera; family Noctuidae; genus Sesamia; species Sesamia nonagrioides. The sequence continues at coordinate 109,505 of JADWQK010001047.1, read as the reverse complement.
ACGTGTTCTTACAAAAAAATGAGTGACGCTGAATATGACGAATTATTGCGAGTTTTACAAGGTGTAGAGTCTGAATCAGAGTTTGATATTGTAACTACAGAGTACAGTGAATCGGAAGAATATGATTCTGAGGTAAGTTTAAATATATTATACAGTATGTTAAATAACAGAGGGCGTTCCCTTAAACTCGTTAATATATATCATTAATAGATTAAAATAAAAATATCAGCATAGAAAAATAAGCATAAAAAATCCGAATAAAAAAAAATTCTAATTGGAAATAAATTTGAAACCTCCTGTTTTAAATCAAAATAGTAGTCGTCATGTATAAATAAATTGCGACGTTGCCGTCTTTCATGTTCGCGTGTACAGTGTGTTTCTTTTACATGTCAATTTAAAATTTTTATTGAATATTTTCATATTGGAAAAAATTTTTAAACATTTTGTTTTCGAATGGAAATATTTTTTTTAGCATGTATGTACCTATGCTATACTATTTCGGGTTAACGGGAACGCCCTCTGTTAGTTAACATACTGTATTATTATATCTTAATCTTGCACTCGTTGTATCGATCTCTAAAGAAAAGTATTAGGGATAGATATATTAGGTATGTCATTTAGTATTATATGCTATTGGATAGGTTATTCAGCACTAATACTTAGATATCCTTTATTGATTTAATATTTTTACATGTGATTCCAGTTAATAAAACTGAATATTCTAGGAGAAATCGTATAATAACATACCTATCTGTAGATCTTCAGGGTAGTAGGTACTTACTACTACTACTAGTAGCTACCTAGATTTGTCAGCAAAATTTCATTTATACATATTGTTTTTCTAAATATTAAGAAATCACGCTTCGAACTGGAATGACACGTAAACACATTAATTGACAAACTTTAAGTGAAAATTGTGTCAATTTCGAGAGAGCAAAGAACGCGTCCTATTTTCTAAATTATTAGTTTATTGAAAAGACACGGCGCAAAAAAAAGTTGTTTGACAATAAACAACAATAACCAATACTCATACAACTCAGTTATAGTTATTTATCGCCGGCGCCGCGTAATTAGGAATTCATTTTACGAGAATCTAAAAGGTATAGATCGCGCCAAACATCTAGTCCGCTCTGAAGTCAAGTTGCTTCGCGCAGGTGTATTTAAGCATATATATATGTATGTATGTATAAATATATATATATTTGTTGTAAGTAATAATTAAAAATAAATACGAAATAAATTATGCAGGAATCGTTTGAGGTTACGCACGTGTAACTCGATCACATTGAATATAAAAATGAAAAATACCATAGACATCCTTATATCAGAAAGGATTTTGACGTGCCTCGAGCGCCAACTACTTGATATGAAGTAAAAGGATTACATTTGGAGACAAATAGGGATGTGCCTTCTAGAACACACGTTTAATAAATTTACAATTCTTTTCTTTTATTATGAGTAATATATCCAGGTTTTCATTTTGATTTTTTATGGAATAAAACAAAATATGTAAATACGGTATTAGTTTTTATTTAGCTTCGTAAATTGGTGAATAAACATGAATTTTCAACTTATAATATTATTTGTCGATAGGACATTAATCCCATCCCTACGTTTTACTATAGATACGTTATACATTTGTAGCGTGGCGCAGGAGGACACATCGCGTATTATATAGATGGGCGTTCAAAAGGTTGTCCAGGTTTCCTCAAGATGTTTTTCTTCACCTTGTAATCAGTCAATGGTGTCCAAGATACCTATACTTTTTTTAACTTAGTACATAAGTATAACTTTAAAAAGTTACATTGGTACTTGCCTGACCTGGAATCGAACCCGCACATTCATACTTGAGAGGTTGGTGTTTTAACCACTAGGCCACTGCGACTCTGTTTTTATATGTGTAGATAATTGGTAAAACAAAAAAAAATATATTTTTCCACTGGTGAAAAATACAGCCATTCAATAAAATTAGTTTTTGACGCACGTATGTTACAATAACCAACCGTTTGAAACAACCCGCCCTTAATAAGTGGATGGACATTGGCTCTCAAATGTTAGTTAATAGACAAACTTCGGTCAGGAACGCGGCCAGCGAGACCGCTGCGGGATCTGCAAGCATCTGGTTAATATAGCCACGTGAGACTAAGCCGTGTTGCCTTATAAACTTCATCAATGGAAGATAGATTGTTCGGCTTCATGTAGTTATTATTCTGTCGCCGAGGCATGAGTGTCTGCCTTTGAGATGAATTACACAAGCTGTATAAGATAACTTCCTTTTGTTGATTCCATGCTTTTAAATTGCAACTTACAATGAAGTAAGTAGGATTACAGTGTGACAGCTTGCTGTGACAGCTATAGGCAGGTACAAATAATTTGAAATATTTCCGTGTGCGGAATCGGGTCAAGTCTGTAATATTTGTGAGTTGTGACAGAATGAACGAAACTTTCTGTATTTTGGGGATTATTACGCTAAAGGTACCCAAGAAGTTTGACGGTAATTTATATCCCTAAACAAACATCTAAGGATCTCCTCTGTGTGCCTCGTTTTCGTACAACGAATATATTTAGTAGGTATGTCTGTGTGTGTGTTTACGAGGACATCAAAGCTCGCCGACGACGTGAATGACAATTGGTTTTTTATCGTTTTCTCCAGGCTCGTGATAACACCCCCACCCTGCACCCCCACCACACCCGCACGCCGGTGACGTCTTGCTGCCAAGTCTGCATACTTGGCAAGTTTGCTCGTAGTTCTAGTTTGTCTAATGCTGACTTAGAGGGTTGATCATAGCGAGAGAGGACGCCTAGATGTGGAATGTCATGGAAATCATGTCGACTTGTTACACTGATATAACTTGTTATACAAAATGATTATAACTTATTATAAATGCGATCATTATGTAAAAGATCGTTGATTGCCAAAAGTAGAGCCATAAAATACTATAATGAAAACAGATAAATACCCAATTTATGCAACTATATTTCCGATGATACTTCTTACTAATTAAAACCTCTCACACTGCAATTAAACCAAAAACCAAACAATATAGAATCATACTTACAACCAAATGAAATTAGTTGATCATGTAAAAAAAAAAAAACAAGCAAACGAGCTTTGCGATATTCGCTTGGGGCTTGCTTCGAACTATACGCGCTGTGGCCATTACACGAAGACATGCGAAGCCTTGCTTATCAACTTATTCCTTCTTACATTTTCAACAGGAACAGAGGTCAGGGCAAGCTGGGGTTAAGATAGAATTGACTTGTGGCCAGGCACGCTTGAGCTGCGTGGTTTCGTGGAGTTGTTCCGTCGTGGTTGTGATTCGGGTGTGCTCGGGGAGGGGTCGGGAGGTCTCGGGCGCGTGGTGCTGCTCCGTGGCGTGTACTAGTGCTCACTTCACACGTCGTACAAAGGTCGCTAACTGCCTGCTATTAACTGCTCGACCCCTACACTCTAGTGATGTACTGCTGACGTTACATATCGAATTGTGAATGACAGTAAGTTTTTATATTTATTAATGAAGGTTTTAAAAGAAACTCGAAATTGGCATTGAAAGATGTTTTCAAGTTGACCATCCAAAAAGTGAGAAGAAACGCTCGCTCATTTAATTTGGTAAAGCTTGATTTCAACTAATTTATCAGATAAGATAGCACTACTTACCTACCCACTTACATAGGTATTTTGTAATATAACTTTCTAAGGGGTTTGCTGGGTACGCGTCAATGTTTATGTAATAAATTTCGCCCCTTGTTTTGTATAATGTAACTTTTGATAAAAACATTTGTATCTTTACTATAATCATGTAAGTAGTTTCATTTTTTTCCTCCCAGAATCCATGAATAACTATGTCATGGCCTGAGATGAATCTAAAAAATTAAAGTCTGATCTGCGATGAGTTCGTTTTATGCCATCACTACCACTCGCACCGCCCGCGGCTCCTTTTCCGGCGTCTAATCAAACAAAACAAAACCATACTACCTTCATATTAAGATCTTAATTCCTCGTGTACTCATCTTATTATTTTTTCTTCAACTCTCTGAACCACTTTGAGCTCTATGTATTTGTAGATTGAGTTGATATTAGAGTGTGGGTTGCGTATTGTATTGAGTCAATGATTTCGGTAGGAACAAGGGCCGTTCCCTCCAATGGTCCCGATAAATTATCCGCTTTCGCTTGTTTTATAATAATTGAATGTATATAATCGGTAGCGTTAATTAAAAATCAATTAATTGATTAATTTCGTTCACTCGCATGTAAATGTTTACGTTCAATTTCAATGTGTGTTTGGTATTATAACATGTTCAAGATCAGCAAACTTCCAATTCTGGTTTCATTAACATACACACAAACAAGCTATTGTAGTGTGAGTTTGTGCAACTAATATCTACTTTTAGTGTACATATTACTGAATCTAAATTGTCGTAAAGAAAGAATGTTCTTGCTTTCAATAACATTATGTAGTTTGAACGTTTTGTAAAAAGGTGTTTGTGCAAAATTCAGATTAAAGAAAGATAGAATAAACGTCCATAGTTATACAATAACATAAGTACATAATTTATAATATTCAGACACAGCATGACATACAATCATTAAAACGCCTCCCTTAATAAAAATACCTTCATATATTATTCATAAGCTCGCATGTATGGAACATAATCATAATGAAAATAATTACAAAATTACACCTTCGTACTGGAGGCGGGACTTGCAACGGGTTACGTAACCCTTACACGGAGCCCTATTGTAGTGTACTGTCAGTACAGCCAGTTCTGACGAGCCACAATATTGTGACAAGCGACACCTCTGCGACAAAGGCAAGATTGTCACGGTGACAGAAAGGCACGTTATTGAGCTGACGCTTTTGTGGTGCTCCAAATGTCTTTTGTGGCACTCCAAGTGTCTTTTTGTTATTTAAATGGGATTTGTGGGTTTTATAAAAAAAAATTGTTGTACTCTTGGGCTTATATTGCTAGCGCCATCTAGAGGTGGGAAAGCAAAGTAGTTCTCTGCTCAAGTTCTGTGTGTTCCTTTCTCATCATTTGATTATTTTATAAAGCTGGAGCTATGTCAGCACAAAATGGGGACCAACGGCTTAACTTGCTTTCCGAGGCAAATCAAATCAAATCATTTATTTCAAATAAACCAGTTACAGGCACTTTTGAATTGTCAGAAGGTCGGTCAGTCAATAAGATGAAGCTAGTCGCCCATTCCAAAGAGTAGGTACCTATGGAGAAGAACGGGCAAGAAACTCCATGGACACTCTTTTAAATTTTCAAGCTATTGTTACAAATATTTGATTACATCATTCATGTTGAAATCAACCGTGTGAGAACGATGCAGAACCATATTGTACGCTGAGAGCGTCCATATGGAAAACACACAAAAAACAATTCAGAAATTAAAATACGCCGTGGCAGCTAAGAGATGACCAGTCCCCTCCGACGGCGTCCGTTCACGAACATGACGCATGGATCAGCATCATTCAGCTCAACCATATCGAAGGGAACCCAATGACCCAACACGCACGCCACCATCAGCGAAGACATTTGAGTGAGCATGACATACTCTCAACAGCCAGAGCACAATCAAGTCAATAAAAAAAAGACTAACCCAACAAATAAATGCCTTACAGCACATTCGTACATTGTGCTCACACGTTTGCCATGCAATTATACAACACTAAGAAATTGAATCTACACAATGCTAAGATAGTTTTTTCCAAGGTTCAGCAGCTCCAACAGTGTTCCCGAGTACTAAGTTCAGCTCCTGTGCAGCTATATAAGTGCCGAACACCTCTGTCAGCGATACAATTCCGTAATGTACAATATGCTGGGCTACATAGTGTGTACTGGCTTAGAGTAAAAAAAGAAAAACAAACATTTACGAATTAAAACTACTAGAGGAAAAAGCAAAGAACAATCAGTGTATAGAAATCGGACGCACCGGCACGACCAGATCAGTGTAAATATAAAAATATTCATGCATACAAATATTTGCACTACGCGGGGATCGAACCCGCGCCTCCTTTCGCAGCGGCCGCATTCACTACCGCTACGCCATGGAGGCTGTCTGTTATATAGAGTACCTACAGTGCAACGAGTGTAGTGAAGAGGTAATCTACCTTAATATTCATTAATCATCACACCAGTCACAGAGCACTAGGTATAAGGTAAACTTTTGTAATTGGTAAACACTGCTTCCTATTCAAATCGTTGATTGTTAGGTCGGAACTTACATTGATAAGAGGTAGCCACTAAGAATGAAGTAACACATTCATTAATAGATTCTAATTCTGAGTTTATTATAGGTACATAATTATTGTAAATCAACAATTCTTTTATTAAAAGTCAAAACTTACTAGTCACTATTCCAAATATCACCCTAAAATTATTTTATATTTTCCAATAATCCCCAAAATAACACAATTATGAATGTGAAGTAGATAATAACAGCTCCAGTCGACAGGTTTCGCGTTTCGGTTCGCGGAAGTGTGTGTTTGTGTAGGCCTGCGCCTGCGCAGCTACCGGCAACTGTTGTTGTTACTACAGGGTGCGCTTGTAACGTTGTCGTCACCCTACTTATAGTGTAGTTTGTTTTCTTGCCACCTGACTGAGGGCATCAGTGGTTGGGAAGGAAATATGCAGTGGCGGTTGGTTTGACCGTTTTTTTTACAAGAATGAAGGAAAATCGTTTTGTCGCCGAAGTTTCAAAGAAATCAGAGAAATTAATGAATTTTTGGTTTGTGATGACATACAGCTCCCTTAATTAATAATTTGATGTGTAAACTACATATATTGTTACAAAGAAGTCAAATTCGGCAATTAAGTGCTAGAGACACTCAAGAGAAACTGTTCTGACACTAGTTATAGACAATCGAGATGATGAGGAACTTTCCTGATGCTGATGGTGGATATAGGTTCTTTATGGGTTAAAGCCATACCTAATGTATAACTACCCACAGACAAATTAGTCCACAGTTCAACACAAATGTCGGACACTCAATAGTTATTCTACTTACTGACAACATTTGGTCATCATTATCTCAACGAGGAGCCGCTTCATCAGAGGACTTGCAATAAAATTTCAATTACCTTAAACCACGGACTTAGCTTGCATCTCAAATTATAAGAGCTCTTTTGTTAGCGGATTAGCCAACAAAATGCGGAGGGCACGCGGCGGCGGCCGGCGCGGTAATTGAAATAGCTCCGCGCATTAGATGGTATTATAACCACCACTATAGCGAGGTCCCGCGCGCCGCCCCCTCTCGGCCCGGTGCCGGCGACCGCGGGCTCATTGCATCGCTCGCTGCAGTTCTTGCGCTGCTGGTTGTTTCTTGCACAGCGGTGTGCAGAACATTCTTGCAGGATTACAAGTTTAGTGTGACAGCCGAGCTCAATTTAGTAACCCTCGAGTCGATTGGATATTAATTTATTGGCGTCATATAGTTCAGTAATGCGGCCGGAATGCGAATCGTTTACAACTTCTATTCCACTGTGAAGTTTATTGCTCGTTTCGAACCCATTGTTAGAGCTTTCGCGGCTTATGGAGGAGTTAATTTTCCAATTAGATTTTAATGGGAATTTCACGGTAGAGTCTTGACATAAGACAAAAGACTTACGTTTTACACATTTTATAGATCATGAAAGAAAAGATGACCCCGTCTCAAATAGTTTCTATACTCCGTCGGTTCAGCTAGTTAACTAAACGTAAACAAAATAAGCAAGTGACTTAGTTAACCGACTTAACGTACCTAATACCAGTTACTTTAGTAATTGAAGAGTGCAACTGTGACGTAGTAGGGCCACTGAGTTGGTAGATATTGCGTTTAATTAACTATTTAATTCGACGATTAATTAAAAACTGTGCAAATTTAAGTGGGTAACATAGAAAATAAGCTTTGGCATCTCTACTTTCCTATGTCAATCGTGCCACAAACTCGTATCACCCTGACATATACTCAGCAAAAACACACGAGCGTCTAATAAATCAGCATATTAGCACGTTATATTAAAGCCTAGCGCTCCGCTCGCGGTACGACAACTGCACGCTGCAGCGAACGTGTCCAGAATCGTAATGTGACGTTTAACACAAGATGGCGGCGCCCCAGCGCGCTAATGAATTGTGACACGGGTTAACGGCTAATTAATATACACTATAAACAGTTTACACGAACAATCTGTAGGATGCTGCGGCTAATTTTATTACAAGTTGGGCTTCTTAATCGAACGTTACGATAACTTCAAGTGATGTTTTGAGGTCCTTCTCTCTTGACTTTTCTTTTTTAAATAAAAATGTAGAACCGACGCAGAGGTATCGCACTAATATTTAAAGGCGAAAGTTTGTGTGTGTATGTGTGTGTGTATATCAATGCTTCTTACTTCTTCACGCCAAAGCTTTTGAATGAATTTGGATGAAATATGTCATCCAGATAGTTTATAACCAGGATTACACAAATTCATTCATTAACACATAACGTTTTCCCGATATTAACACAATGTTTTCCTGATATTAACACATAACATTTTCCCGATATTAACACATCACGTTTTCGCGATATTAACACATAACATTTTCCCGATATTAACACATAACGTTTTCCCGATATTAACACATAACGTTTTCCCGATATTAACACATAACGTTTTCCCGATATTAACACATAACATTTTCCCGATATTAACACATAACGTTTTCCCCATATTAACACATAACATTTTCCCGATATTAACACATAACGTTTTCCCGATATTAACACATAACGTTTTCCCGATATTAACACATAACGTTTTCTCGATATTAACACATAACGTTTTCCCGATATTAACACATAACATTTTCCCGATATTAACACATAACGTTTTCCCGATATTAACACATAACATGTTCCTGATATTCCCAATGGATCGAAACTAATGCGGTTAAAACCGCGGGGCCCACCTATTTCATCATATTTTTGATATATGTAACCTAACCTAACCTAATTAAAATAAAAAAACAAGAATAAAGTCCTCATTAAGAAGTAACTTATTTAATTAGGTACAACTTAAAATACCAGACTTCCTTCAGCTAATACCTACTTAATCGTAGCAAATTTTGGGCATAAATAGTCTAAGTACCTACTTAGTTTACCGACACATCTGCCAACCAGAAATTCCTTTCCAAAGCTACGTCAATAACATATAACAATTAACTCACCCAATAAAACAGCTGACAGGCGAGTGTCAATAGAAATGAAATAAGATAATGATGATGAGTCATTACTAGCAAGTTCTTGTCGAGTGTTGACGCGCCGTCACGCCGTCACGCCGTCACGCCGCTGACTGAGTCGAGTGGGGCGCAGACTCAATTAAATCCCTAACATTTGTATTAATTAAAGGAAAGGAATTTGATACGAATCGACAATGGCGCGCGATTGACGGCCGGCCAACTTACGAGCTATTAGTTGAGCTCGAGCTATTGTGAGCAAACAGTTTTATGTTTAATTATATAAGTGTTTCATGTGTAATTGGTGGTTAGACGAGGAGATCGTCTTATTAGTATTTAATGTTATTGATTTTTGGTTCATTATTTGTTCACTTCGTTACTATAATTTCATTAAATGTTATGTCAGATGTGTAATCTGTTCAATTCCAATTCTTATTCATTTTAATCACACTTATCAAACGCGCCCCGCAAGATCGTGTAATGAAGTTGTGCTCTGTGTTTTTTGTAAGTAATTCGATCTCTCTTTTTATGTCATCTTCACATGAGACAAAAGGACTTGCACGAGAGCATAGTAACGACAGCGTGTCGAGAGGTGTTGAGTGTGCCAATCAAGTGTTGTTCACATTAAACACGCTGTTGACTTGGAGCCAAGAGCGTGTCATCCTCTGTACATAGTTTTGATAACTTGTTGACTAAAGTCTAAGACAAAATGTTTATCTGCGCCGGAGCATCCTATGTTAACAATGCGCAGTGAGTGAACTTATAAATCAGGTAACAATCAACAAGTTTTAAAGTTTTGGACGTAATTAAATAAATAAATAATGATGGTGATAATGATGAATGGTGCGGACTGGGAGAGAGATGATACTAGATACAGGTTTTGTTTACAAAATCAGTTTTAGTATTGTACACAGAAATTAAGAGCAGCGGCGGCCTAGTGGTATCGGCCGAGACTTAGAAGTTGTAGGTCGTAGGTTCGAACCCCGTCAGGCGCTTCACTTTGTGTAAATAATTTCATGACCACTGCTCTCAAAACGGTGAAGGAAAACATCGTGAGGAAACCGGCATGTCCCAGTAGAGTGACATGTACCAGCCCGCACTGGTCCCGCGTGGTAGATATCGGCCCACTCCCTCTCACCGAGAGAAGGCCTGTTTCCCAACAGTGGAAACATTATAGGCTGATTATGTATACAAAAAATTGATACACACACGACTATAACTGAAGTATAACGTGTCACCAAATATTATCGGCTATAATGTAGGTACCATCCTAAATCAGACATATATATAATAAGGACGGCTATCGCTGAAAACCAGTTCTGTTTTGCAGGTCGTAGCATAATGCTGAGCGACAGCCGTTTTGTTTTGATGTGACGCATGTTTCTCTCGACGATTTCTTATTTTATGTGTTTTTGTAAACTTTACGTTATGTTTAAATAAACGTATTTTGTTTCTTTCTAAGTATTTGATTTGACTAACACTCCGGCTTACATTGCTCTCTCGACAATTACCTCGTACTATGGAAAAATATAAATTATGGGAAAATATCTTGGTGGGGCTTTTTTCAGGTCATCTGACTTTACCCTCGCTGACCTAACCCAATAGCACAAAGCCGGGAGCGCCGGCGCACGGAATTGTCCCATTGTTCGAGCACAATGCGGTCACTTTATTTATCTTACACCTAACATAATTGAGGAAGTATTTAATTCGCCTTTTGTTGCATTTTTTCTCTTAGTATTGTTAAAAATGAACCACAATCAGGTAACGGACAGCCGTTCAGCCGTTTGACGTGCCTAGGGCTGCCAAGCGGATATCCGCTAGTCATGTCAAACAGTCATCATAGTCATGACCAACCGCAAACAGTTAAATACACCCAAAATGCATATATATAACTATATGTGTTTTGGGTGTACCTATTCGTTTTAAAATTGTGAGTTAATTATTAATGCAGAACTTGGCCTGTAGACAATGTAACATCGCTTCGTAGCGAAGCGAAATCGAATACCAAACCAAGCAATGGCGGGAACGATTGACCACGTGATTTATCGCGTCGCGTTGTCAATCGTTTTCGTTATTGGTTGGTTTGGTATTCGCTTTGGCTTCGCTACCAAGCGATGTTACATTAGCTAGGACCCCAGATCTGCTAAATAGCTGCAAGAATAATCTGTGGTTGTTGGGTTTTTCAATAGATTCATATAGTTTATCTTACAACTGGTGAATTAGGAATATGTTTAAGTACCTACTTAATTATGTTTTTAGTTGAGGTTGTAGTTGTTATATTAAAAATTATTTCTGTTTTATTTATTGATCCCGGCCTGCCATCCTTAGGTGCGCGTGCGCCAGTCGTTTCTCAATAGAGCTGTCTTCAAGTTACTCGCACATTGTCTATGTCTGTGGGTTTCAAACAATTGTCCCTTCAACGAGGAAACTTTTTGCACGTAGTCGGTAACCCAATAGTCTGCAAACTAGTCCGTATTGTTCAAGTGTAAATATTGAAACGTAACACGAACTCACAGCGATTGCTTCTACGTCAATACGATTTGAGTATTCTGAGCTGTATGATGATCTTTTTATTCAATTCTCTCATAAAAACTGTTCAGTCTTAACTATTTTTTGTATTATTTACAAAGATGATGTCAGAGTAGCTGGCGCATATGGTAAATGAACTATCGGGTTTATAATACCTACAGAGATAATATTATACAGAGACTTATTAACAGTTTACTTTTGGTTGCTATTTAGTAAGTATAATGTTTATTTAATTCATAATAAAATATTAACCAATAAAGAAGTCCACGCTTTTATTTAACACCTTCTTTGAATAATTTATCAAATTTTGAGTGTTTGAAATTAGGTAGGCCTTGTTTGTATCACTTACCTTTTGATTAATCTTGTACTCTTTTGTACAAATAATAAATAAATAAAAAAGCCCACCGTTTAAATATTCCACTACCTACTATTTATTTCTGGGCAATTTATTTTTCAATACTAGATAAGTAGGTAGTACCTAAGTATTATGTAGGTATGATCTTGGGAAGACAAGACGATTATACTACCGTTACAGGTTATGGTTATTATGATATAACACAAAACTGTGTTCTTGCACAGCTGCTCATAGTTTGTTGTTTGTTTGCCAAACTTGACCCCGAAATAAATATAGCCCATATTATATAAATTGTATGTATTGTATGAATATGGCCTAGATTATAAGGTGCATCTGTAAAATAAAACAGTAAGTAAGTAATAGCCAATCCCGTGCCAGGATATAATAACTAGTGACTAGCCACCGCAGGCTCAGTGGCGGGAGAATCCTCGGCGCAAGCACTTTTAGATAGGAATTCCTGGCGACCTTGTTTGTACTTGATCTTAATGAATGATGTAATTGTTGCAGGGTTCCCGCAAATCAAGTCGCCGTACAGCCCCGGATCGCAACCCCATCTCACCGGTGAGTCGTACTGTTGTCTCCGACCAGTTCTAATACTATTATTAACGTTTGGTGGCGAAGGAGGGACAGCGAGATTAGGTTTGTTTCACGATTGTTAATGGGAGGGAAAGGGGGGCATGGTGAGGCGACCCATTCTTTAAATTTCTTAAAGCTTTTTGTAAGATCATTTTATTTCCCCTGAGGAAACCTACTGGTTTTAAGGAACTAAAGTAATAGTCAAAGGGGTTGACATCACGAACAAGGGGCCACTTGCTGAAACTAATATTCGACGTTTCACTTTTCTCTTCGCTGTAGATAAGTTTCAAGATGAAGCGAATAGTAAGAGGCCTTCATTTAGCCTGCGGCATGCTGTCTTCACTGACAGTATCCACAAAGAATGGAATGGTTTTGCAAAACATATCGAAACTACCTACTTTTTACCCGACTACGGCAAAGCAAAAGGAGGGTTATGATTTTGACAGGCTATGTATGTATGTATGTATGTATGTATGTTCATCTGTTCCCTCGTAACTTCTAAACTACTTATTCGAATTCGACAAATGACATATCATTAGAAGCGTCATAATTGTCTGCTGGTTATAGGCTATATGGAGTTTCACAAAATCTAATGTGGCGCCCTCTAGCGGACAAAACATACAGAGTAAAAAAATAAAATTAAGATAAATATGCCATGTTTGGTATCATTTGAAAGCGCTTTACTTGTACATTTTGAATATATATATATATATATATATATTACTAGCATTTGCTTGTGACTTTACCTGTATTCATGGGCTGATTGCACATAATTCCCATCTTTTCGTTCATAGATAGCTTCTTTACTACTTATCAGAATAAGACCACTGCAGAACCATTACAAGGGCCTTGATATTTTGTTGGTAATGAGCTATAAAGCTTGTTACCAAATTTAGTATTACGCCCTCTAGTGGACAAAAAGTTCTATCTTTATATATATAATTCTGCTGTACGTGTGTATGTCATTGAACTCCTCCTAAACGGCTTGACCGATTTAAATGAATTTTTCTGTATGCGTTTGAGTGGCGCCCTGGATGGTTTAGATTAGGGTTGTAACGGAGCTTCGCCTCCGCTTCCGTTACTGCGGAAGTTCCGCAAGAAATCGTATCTTCGCTTCCGCCTCCGCCTCCGCACAATTTTTTGCGGAGTTATAACGGAGGTTTATTTACGTATTTATAAAATAAATAACGCATAAGCAGCGACGCTCGACAACCGTCCGGCCGCGTTTGAGAGCGAAATGGTCAAGAATCAACTAGAGCGAGGCGGGAATGCGGCAAACACAATTTGTTTCTCCTTAATTTTCATTACAAGAAGGTAATATTTTTTTACCAACTATTAATGTACGTATTTAAAATAAAAATTTTGTTTTAATTAACCATAAATTTCATTTTTTTTCTATATATACTTTCACCTCCGCCTCCGCCTCCGTTAACCTCCGCATCCGCGGAGGTGACACTCGTCGCCTCCGCATCCGCATCCGCCTCCGCTAACAAGCCTCCGTTACAACCCTAGTTTAGATTCACAAATCAGCCCGGCAGATGGCGCTGATTGCTTGAAAAAGCATGTGATCTCGGAAACGTTGCTTCGACTTCTCCTACAGTTTTGTGCTACCCTGGTACCTTGCACCTTTACAAACTAGGCACAATAGCCTTTAAGGCGGAACAAAGTTCGCCGGGTCAGCTAGTGTTAATATAAAATTAAAATAAATATACCGTATTTGGTATCATTTGAAAGAGCTTCACGAGTACTTTATGTTTGTACATAATCCCGAGTAATTTTTCGTAGAAATTTGAATGTAAACCAGGGTTTGGTAAACGGAGCGATGGGAGTGGTGAAGGCCTTCGAATGGCCTGCTCTTCGGTTCGATCAGTTGGAACAGGAGAACAGCCAAGCGCTGTTCTCATACAATTTGACGACGCATCCATAAAAGCAGATATTAATGGACTTATCAAAATCGAGCCTTGCCTTACTGAATTTGACGGCTTGAGGGGGTCTGGGCTAATTCAGCGTAAAATGCTCTCGCTGATTCTTTCTTGGGGTTGTACTGTACATAAATTACAAGGTTGTACTCTAGGTAAAAAAGTTATCGATCTAGGAAACTCATTGTTTGCTAAAGGACAGGCCTATGTCGCTCTCAGTAGAGTCAAAACCATAGAGGGATTATTTATAAGTGCCTTGGATCATAATAAATTGTTTAAAAATCCACATGACAGTCGATCGTTAGCAGAATTAGATAGATTAAGAAATCTTCCCAGGTCCTCTTAATATATGAAACATCCAATCGATTTATACTAACGACCTCATCCACTAATTCATGACCTATTTATTCGCTGCCATCGACGCAAATGTGCGTCGCTACTACGAAAAATCGGGAGCTTCATACTTACAACTACATTAGCAACTTTGTTCAGTTCAGTATTCTGAAAATCTTGTTTTATACTTTTTCAGCGTCGTTTTTTGTCGTAGTTGGGTTTTAGTTTTTTTACTTTTTATTATCTTAATCTGATACCAAAAATAATGGTGACGGCGTTACTATTGTGGGGGACGGATATAAATACAAATTGCTGTTAGTGGAGTGTATTTTTTGAAGATTAGTAGTGGCTGCCGAATCGAATGCTCCTGGAAAATCACAGGATCCAGGAGTTTTTCTTCCGGGCAAAATGTGTACTTACCTACTAACCTGCCGTTTCTCGCTCTCCACAACAAAATCTTTTTGTCAAACTAAAATAATTGAGTTTAAGTAACATAATTAGGTAGGATGTACACTATTTGATTAATTATTGATGTTTGTGTATGTGTTTGTGTATGTGTTTGTGTATGTGTTTGCATACTCACCCACAATATAGGAGAAATTATTAAACTCCACACTAGTGGACCAACTTTCTTAAATTAAATTACTTACTCTATTTTTTAAGGTAATTTATAAACACATAATTATGGTACATACTTACATAACATTTTCAGTACATATAATTATAAGTTTATAAGTGACTTAGGTACTTACTTTTAACTATCCATACTAATATTATAAATGCGGAAGTACCTAACTAACTCTGTCTGTCTGTCTTTTACGCTTTCCCGCTTAGGTAAACCTCTCAAACCGATTTTGATGAAATTTGGCACAGACAATCTTCAGACCCTGAGAAAGGACATAGGCTATATAACATCTCGCTATGACTCATAAGAGCAGAGCAGTAACAAAAAATATTGCGAAAACGAGAGAAAACGCGGACGTACATACCTATTGCCACCATTATTTTAACAGGCGCTTACTTAATATCAACTGAGCAATAATTCAAAATGTTGCCAGTGGCCGAGGTGGTTTAGGTATTCTTTTTGGATGCTCCAGGAAGTACACGCAAAACCTATATTTTATTTTGATATTCTCGAGGGAAATCTAAAAGCGCGATATAACCGAATTCCACGCGGGCGAAGCCGCGGGCGGAAAGCTAGTAATTAATAAAAAATAATAAAAAAATATTCTGAAATTAGATCATATTACATACATATGTACTTATGTGTATTATATTTTATTTTCCCTATCCCTCCACCGTTTTTAGTTGGCTCGCAGTGAAATCGTTTTAATCGGGTTCTACCGTAGTTTCATAGTGCTACTGTTACGACATATTATGACAGATTATAAAAAGCTTGCGCGGGAAGCTTTTGTGTAGATCGTCAGAGTGTCAACATAGATACTAATCTCAGGTGCGTAAGTATTGAGATGTCGAAACAAACGGCGCCGTAATGAACAGCCCGTGAAAAATGATTGTAGAAGTATTTTGATTAACAGAATGGCTCGACGATTAGTATCTATAAATTAGAAGCGTCGCTCAAACTATGGAGGACAATACATTTGCCGGTGATTTAGGAAAGTGGCTGGCTTGGAGGGGGTGAGGCACGCGTGGAGGGGGCAGGGGTGAGGAGGGTATCCCTCGTGTGAGATCCCCCCTCTCTAACACACCGCGCACCTCACCCCCGCCTTTGTCTCAGTAATGAATCCGGCAAACGCCAAACGTCACCGCGCAGCCGCTCGAGCCAGCCAATACCACAAATCATACTCCTATCTATTAGAAATCGGAAACTCAACCGTATTCATACCTTGCTAGAGATCATCCTCCATTAGCCCATAGTGGACATATTACCCTCTTAAGACAAAAGGGCAAATTCGCTTAGAACGTGAGGTTTTAGAAAATATTCTGTTAAATGCAAATTAGTTTTCGTGATAAAGATATAAGTCAGGGGTTGAAATTACTTAATATAACGAAGGTCACGGAGACTGACGAAGATTAATTGACGTTAAGGGTGGTGACTAATGAACATTAAGACTAGACTAGTCCATTTCAAAACAGATGTTTGGTGTAAGCCAATTAAACCAAACATGTGTTTGGGAGTGGTCTAGATAGATTACTGTGCTGCTTACAAGAATTGTACCACGTACGACGTGTGGCGAGCCTCGTCATTTTTTCAATCCGTAACCGCCGTGTTGTTGTGGTGTGTAGGTACGTGCGAGCGTGCGGTGTGCGCCGACTGTTCAACCCCAGCACATGAAAAACGTCACAGAAAACAAACTTGGCTCCCGCCGGCAGCCATTTGTAAAAATTGCCTCCGCCGCCATTTCTGTGCGGGAATTTCATATTTGGAACGCCACGGGGCGGAATCCGCGAGTGGATTTTGACATTTCCATCATGGCGGCAAGTTTTATTGTTTTCTAAAACAATTGCCTTGGCGGGCGCTGCCGCTCCGATGCCCGCTTTGCTGCTATTGTTTAGCGGCAGACATTTTTAATTTGTAAATTAGGGGCCTATTGTTTTGTATGTGCCGAATAAAAGTCACGAGTGTAATGAGGCTGTGACCTCATTGGTCGTGTCGACCACAGCCGACATCGTTTCAGTCATTGATTGTAGTCCTGTGCTTGTTTTACCTGTTGCAGAATTTATCAACAATGAACCATGACCGTAATTTAATGAAATATGGTCGATAAAATTTTCGTTATGATGAAGAGTCTGTTTACGATTTTCTAAGTAAGTATTTAACCCAGTTAACTGTTGATTTGGAGACACTTACACTTATATTTTCATGATCTTTAGTTCTAGAATTCCCATTTAGGCGAGTCATATCTAATATTAAAATTAAATTAATATTAACTGACGGCTAGTTGATTTAATAAATTTACTCAATACTATACTAATAATAATTTACTTATATCCAAATTCATAGCTTCGAAAGTTTGTGTTAACTCTGTAGGTACTTACTTATCACTAGGAATTTTCACAAATCTTTTCGTATTCTAAATATTTATAAGTCCTAAAATAAACTTAAAAATAACTTAAATCCTCAGCGTTTTTAGACTTAAATTGCTACAATTTGAAACCATCCTCTTTTTTAAACGCTTATTTTAGATCTTATATTTAGATTATCTAAAAACGTGCATTTTAGGTTTATCAAGTGTTGCAAATTTAGCACAACTCTTCGAAGTAGCAAATTTGAATATAGGTACCTACACTACCTACAGGTAGTGGTCCTAACAGCATATAAAAAATCACAACTCTCCATACGAGTAAGTTTGTGACTTTCAGTGTTAGATGTGACTGGCATAATTATTGGAAAGCTTACCTTAAGATGATATTAGTACCAACTAAATATGTAAGTAGGTATCAAGAATTCTAGAAATAAGAATGATGCTCTTCCTATGTCCGTTATTTAACTCACATGTTACACAAGTTTACTGAAGTTTACAATCGAAACAAAAGTAGCCTAGGTACCTAAAAGTAGTAACCTACTTTTGTTTTGATTTTGCTTGCACAGACTAAACGACACTTGATACAAACTTCATTAATTAACTCACGACAATATTTTTTCTAACGTCATGTCAAATTAAGTTCCATGTAGGTACATGTTTGTTGACAGTTGGCACATCTCGGAGTGTTCACACCTCACCAGGCACGGCGTCTACATTACACTAAACATTTGTCCCTAATGTCGGTGCCCAACACGGAGGAAATTATTTTTTTGTTTCTGTCAAACTGAGACGACTAGCGTCTGTAGATACAACACTTCATCACCAACTTTAAATCTGCGCATTGCTAAACCATATAGTATTGTAATAAAGGTCAATGTTGAATGTACAGGCGTCGCAGTAAAGTGGTGGTAGTGATGTATCAAGTGTCAGAGGAGCCGCAGTGTTTAGTCACATTAAGTGGCGACAAGTTGTAATAACAAGCAGTATATTAAAGTGCGGTGTCGGCCACTTGCCACTTTCTTTCTCATAACGAACCGTGTCGGGTTTCTGCGGTTTGTCGTCGACAATGTTTGGATACAACGCGGTTTGATGTAGCAACTTGTTTGGAAATAACTCATTTGTAGTTTTTTTTTTTTTGTGTAACAGATGAGTAAGAGGAATTTTAATAGGTGTGTCTTTTTTTTTTTTTTTTTTTTTTTGTCTTGGTACAGTTAGGTTGTAAAAACGTACAACTTTATACATTAGGCTGATTACCCAAACATGCCGTCTACAGAGAAGCTTGAACTTCATATCTGTTTCTTTAACACCGACATACACTTTAATACCGATAGGTACACATTTTATTTTAAATATCGACATAGACTTTAGTTTTTGTGACGTTCTCACCGCTGGGACACAGCCTCCTCCCTGTGCGAGGCTGTAACCCAGCGTGCGGGTCCAGTACGAGGTGCTAGTTATCACATCACTCACACTCCGGTTTCCTCACCATGTTTCCAGTACGAGGTGCTAGTTATCACATCACTCACACTCCGGTTTCCTCACCATGTTTCCAGTACGAGGTGCTAGTTATCACATCACTCACACTCCGGTTTCACACCATGTTTCCAGTACGAGGTGCTAGTTATCACATCACTCACACTCCGGTTTCCTCACCATGTTTCCAGTACGAGGTGCTAGTTATCACATCACTCACACTCCGGTTTCCTCACCATGTTTCCAGTACGAGGTGCTAGTTATCACATCACTCACACTCCGGTTTCCTCACCATGTTTCCAGTACGAGGTGCTAGTTATCACATCACTCACACTCCGGTTTCCTCACCATGTTTCCAGTACGAGGTGCTAGTTATCACATCACTCACACTCCGGTTTCCTCACCATGTTTCCAGTACGAGGTGCTAGTTATCACATCACTCACACTCCGGTTTCCTCACCATGTTTCCAGTACGAGGTGCTAGTTATCACATCACTCACACTCCGGTTTCCTCACCATGTTTTCCTTCACCATTTTGAGCTTCTTTATTTCTTTAGATGCGCTCAAACTCAATCGTATTTCAAAACTGTAATCAGTTGGTACATAAGTATGTAGGTAACTGGATATCTTCACTTCTATCTCCGCCTTCGTGTAGCAGTCCCCAGCAAGTATTACACTAATGAGTGATTTCTGCAACAGATGTCGGCGGTGTCTGTAGTGTCCGTAGAGCGGAGCGGGCCATGAGACACAAGTGTACCATAAACACACGAGAGTGGCGCTAATTGTGTCGTCTCCGGTTGCACTGTGTCCCACTGTGGGATCTCACATGTGGGATGCTACAAGAGTATTTGTATACTTTGTCGTATACCTGATGCATACGTATAACTTGACCATTAGCCAATGGAACTCTAGCGACTTTCTACGGATCACAAACATCTCAGATGCTCTTGCCATTGCGAACCTCCATTTGAACCATATCAAATAAAATCAAAAATCACTCATTGAAATTACGCTGAGAATTAGTTCTTTTTAATGTCACAATTACAAAAGACAGCCCTCCAAAACAGCACCCTTCACCTCTTCCTAGTGTTTGGACGGGAAGGAGGGGCGCAACAAATAATCTCTACCAGTAGCACAGCTACCTGTTCAGTTTAAAAAACATCTGACTGGAGGTATACCTACCTGTAACAAGTAACTAACAATACAAAGCACATTCGGTTAGTCACCTAGCTACACCAATTATATAGGTAGGTACCAACAATCCTAAAAAGAAAAGTCAAAATTAAAAATGTAGAGAATACTTATTAAGGACCTGACCGCTTTGCGTGTCATCTTTACATTGATAGGTTTAAAAATAAACAATTACATGAATTCATAATTATAACCTGTCAGTAAGCAACTTTTTTTTAAATGTGTCACCACACTAGGTATCGCTCCTGTATAGTGGATGCGTATACATACATATAAAACTCACATAAACAAACACCCAGACCCGGAACAACCTGTTGTCCATACAAATATTTGTTTCGTACCGGAATCGAACCCGCAACACGCAGCGCAGCAGTCGATCGCTCAGCCACTGCACCAACCGTGTCGTGTCTTGATTTTAATTTTGATTTTACCTACATAAAACATATCAAATGTAAATGTAGGACATTTTTAGCGAATGAACTTCGGCTTACCAGCACAAACATCTAATTGACAGAAGATTAACTTGAACAGGTTTTCCTTGTGTATATTTCCTTCTAACGCTGCCAACTAACAAAATGCTGTTGGGCAAACTATTGGGCAACCTTGATACTTACTGTACTACTAAATGTAACTAATTCTGACAATTTTACGTAAGTTTTACAGTAGGTAACACATGTCGTCAGTAATCCGATAATCCAACAGATTGCTCGTTACAATAAGATCATTAAACGGCGCGTTCAGAGGACAAACTCGAACAAAGCATAGGTATTTATTTACTTGTAGCTATTACCTCAGTAACACTTTAATTACTAGCATTGTCTTCATCGAGCACTTTATTACGTACATTTATGAATATATTAATAATTAAACAATATACACCCAATTGTCGCCACAATGGTCCATTATTACGTAGTGCAGGTCTGAACAAACATGGCGTCTTAACGAGTTGACGGAACCGAAATGACCGAAATTCAATTACATTGTATTGTTTTATCAATTAGGATGCGTGTTGATATGTTTGGGAGAAATTACCAGCGCGTTACGAGCACCTGTGTATGTCAAGCAACTTGTCGTTTACGTAATCGATATTTATAATCCCCCACAAGTTCAGGTCTAGACGTACCTGTAATCGGTAATGATATGCAAATGTGTCTTAATGCCAAACGCCTGTTGTGTGCCAATCTTACCAAAATGTCGTTCTATTGGCTATCTTGAAATAGATTCGGTTAACTATACCTACATTTCCTTCGCTGGTTGGATGCATTCGTCTTGAATTTTAATATTCTGCATCGGTAAGTTTTCTTTATCAAGGATGGCAAAATCCTTTCCAAAAGTAAAAATAAACATTAATGTTTCGCCACTTAACCTAAACATGATCACATAAATACATTAGGCGTTAATACAAATAATTTGTCAGTTAACAAGTGAAACGTAACGTGCTAAGAGGGTCTGGCGGCTCGCGGAGCCATGGTTGGGCAGCATGCCCCTGGGGCTCGTTAGGCGGCACTTTCCGCAATTTTTTGAAAACGATATTGTTGAGCCACCCGGGCACCCCTGTAATGATGTAAGGATATCTTCGCGCAGTCGGCACACGGTCCAATTTGTTAAGTAAATAGTTTTGTGTGGAGGATAGGGAATGTTGTTTTTTGGTATTGCTTTCATTTTATAAGGAAGGGAAAAACTACCTAATATTTCAATATTTAGCTCTAACCAAGAGAATACTTTCACACAACGAAATATCCAAAGTCAAAGTATTTTATTTGTAAGACACAGGTAATATAGCACCTGTTATGCCTTACAAATTAATTATAATAAAAATTAAACCCTTTCACAAACAAAATACAATAATGAGTAAGTGTATCGTATATTTCTTATTTGATGCGTTTATCGTCTAAAAAGGAATCGATACAGTACTGAAAGTCGTTACAATCAATAATTCTTAAATCGCGATTTAAAATGTCTCATGCTCATGATATTTTCCAGTTTTTGGTAATTTATTGTAAATATTTGGCACATGCTGAGACAAGACAATCCTAAGAGAAAAGTGCAGTGTTGCATCTTTTCCAGAATCTATCTTTTCGACAGGAGCCGGAGGCAAAGGTAGTTAAAATAAAAATCCTTCACCTTACACGCAAATGTTTCATTAGACATAGCTATTATGACAAATCTATAAATATAATTTCTAAATTGTCATTACAGCTTAGCTAGTCAGTTGTCAGCGCTGGCACATGATGAACGGACTGAATTTAGATATTGTCTCCGTTTTGACGTTGAAAAGCCCTTATATTTGCCTATTTGAAACTAATGCTTTTACTGTGACCTTAAGGATATCTCAATGGACTCCAACTCGGACTCCCAGGCGTAATAGGTACATATGAGTTATTCTACATTTCTGGCTCAAAAACCAACCTGAGTCATTTCGCGTTTTGCCAAGACTTTGTAGGCAATAGGTACAACAAGTTAGCCAAGACAACCAACAGACATTTGTGAACCTCTAGAAAAGTATAAAAAGTGTCTCAAAGAAATAACTAGTTGATAGTTTTTGATCTTAATTATGGTTTTGAGTTGTTTATGTACGTATTTCGTTTGTTTTATATATGTTACCGAATATGTTTTATTTTAATTTTATTATTATTATATTAAACTTTTAATTTTGTTCGCTTAGTGACAATTTCTTTAATGCATGCTGTGGTCTCCTGTAAGTGAAGGAGTACACCTTCGTGATAATATTGTCGTCCATTTTCACTTTTTCCATGTTTTGTGTACCTATAGGTACTCTTTGTTGGAGATCCTAAATAAATAATGGAATATCCTGAGAATGTTAGTGTGTTGTTATGTACCCTTGTAAATACATAAAGGAGTAGGTACAGGGGTGCCAAGACGCCTCCGCCGATACAATTACACAGCGGCCCGGCGCACGGCGCACCCGAGAGGAATAATTTAAAAAGCCGCGGCCGCCCGATTCATCGCACACACCCGCTCAATTACACCATTTTAATGCCCACTCCGGGTTTTTCGTTCTCGTGCTCGTACGAAAGTCCTCTTTAAGTGTTACATGTTTATTGTTCGGAGGCTGAGCACCTCTGAGGTTGTTCTTAAAAGGTGTAGAAGAAGAAGAAAATTAGAATTTAGCCATTACAGAGCTGTCTTAATTTCAGCTGTCATACGTTTAGATGTTAGAATTTAACTATCACAAACTTATCTGCTGCCCACTTAGCTGTCACATACTTGCTTGTCTCCTACTTGGTGAATACTTAAACTCACACCTTCATATCACGTAGGTAGGCTGACACTACTGACCGCCATGTGCCACGACATACTGTTGATTTGTATAAGTACTGCGATAATATACTTATTTATTTATTTATTTATGGTTAATTAAAACGGTACAATATCTATTACAATAATTAACAAAGTAGAAAACGAACAATGACATTAATTAACTTAAAAACTACCTGCTACTAAAACTAACATGGCACGGTGGACTTTCTCGCATAGGTACTTCCTTTCGCAGAAAACCAAATATACACAATAAGCTTATTCCATTCATCCGCAAACACGTCACATTCAGGGTTAACCATCAGAAGGGCATCCAGCACCTTTAGACGGCAGACCGGCCATTCAGCTCTGGCTTCATTTTTGCTGGGAGCTGCGCAAACATATTGTGCCTGCGGTGTACTTAGATGAGCTCTGCGTGTACCTATTTATAAAAAAAAATAATGAATCGTTTTGGTACCTTTCCGAAGATTTTTTTGTCTGACTAAGTATTAGATAATAAGGCATGAGTTTTCTTTCACAAAGTGCCCCAGATAAAACGTACTCACTTATTCTCCATAATATCTGCCCCCCATATGACAGACACCTACATCGACACTGAACAGCCTCACGTTACAAACTAAAAGCTAATATGACCGGTTCTAACTACTCCCCCCTCTCCCCCTCCTCGTGTGGAGGTGGGCGTGGCCTGGCCGGACACTGTAACGGCCACTTGGTTATTGGCCTGTTTTCATAGCCGAATGTGTGGCTAGCAGACTGCGTGTTCTGCGGTCGCTGATGTGCCTGATGTCATCCATTATCTACATATAAGTTGCGGTCACGGTTAAGCTAATGTTTTATTGACTTTAAAGCTTAATTTAGTCCGACATTTCTTATCGACTTTCAATGTCAATCCAAAAAGGTTCCCAAAAAATATTGTATAATTTAAAAATAACCCACAAACTGGGCGAAAAAAAAAGATAAATTATTTATTTATTGACGCACTTACTACCATTACAGGTTGCTTGATCTAATGCGGCAGATAGGATATATTTAACGACATACATTTTATAAACTTACATAACTTACTTTATAAATTAATAAAGTACCTATCTGTCTCGCATAATATCTTCAGCACCTATACAAACCTTGTAGGTATTTAAATTGTGTCACACACTAACTTATTGCAAAACTGTGCCAAAAATCCTTCAAAAGTAAATAAATACATAAAACCGAACGCTAAACCATGTACACAATAACATGCTCGCTCCGGATCCATGTCCTATGAAGGCAACAATAATATTTTACGATTAGATTCTCCCTCACCCCCTCTTAAAGGCCACTGATCGCATAATGACTTACTTTGCCAAACATACCCGCGCCACGGGACAATCAACCTTCCTGGTTTGTAATATGGACGGTTATGGTTGGCAATAAATTTTGTGGACGTCCTCCGAAATATCAAAGTGAAGAGAGGCCCATTAGCAATTATAATGGCTACTGTCCTGGACTGAGTGCCTGCTCATTACCGCTCGCTCGCCACCACCTGCCGCCGCCAGTGCCGCCAGCCTGGTCTCGACTGCAGGTTGAACTTCACCAACTCTGTTAGTTAATTACTCAGCACTTCTACGAACACGCTTCAACGTTATCTCAAAATTGTGATGACTTGTAAACTTGAAGTTTACAAGTCAGTTACTTCTTACAGTTTCGATCATTCGATGCAGTAACCCAACGTTCTGTAAATGTTTTTTTATTCCTTTTCCGAATACATAAATATTGTTAGAAAACCTTAGTCTAATTACATAAATATTTTACTTTACTATTGGTTTAAATTTCGGTTTTGTTATCTTTCGCCTTCTATTTCCATTGTGTTTACTTTATGCGCTGGAACTTTTTTTATGTTGTACTGGTTGTGGAGTGATGGGATTTTAGATGGTAAACCACACTAGCTTATTAATTTTGACCTTGAAGGCACTTAAATTATAAAGAAGAATGCAGCAGGCAAGTTCTAACAGGCCTTCCACGAGACGAGACGAAACTCCTCGTCCGCGTCGTTGTGCCTCGTCGTGCTCCTCGACGGGTTGCACCATGATGGAATGGTGGTGATGGAATTAAGGATGTTATTAATCTTCCAATCATGTATACTGGAAAATGACATAAGTATTTACTCTTCCTAAAGCCAAAATTATATTCTAGGTATATACATCCTTGCATACCTACTAGTACCTGTTGTGACATCAAAAATGTTCGCAACACTATTGATTCCAAATTTACGTAAATTTGCATAATTTCTGCGCGCAGACAGCTCAGAAAATCTTAAAATGTATTCAATTCAAACTTATTGCCTTAAAACAAGCAAACATAGCAAGTTGATCAATACAGTAGACATAAAATAAGCGTCAACATCTTAATATTTGTGTTCGCTTGGCTCACAGCGCATTATGCGGACCAGCGCTTTGTGAACTTGCTCTATTTTTGTTAACACCTGCGCTGCGGTGGGAACAAGGACGCCGTAATGCGATAGCTGCGCACGCACTTTTATTTAACATTCGCGAGATGTGGTGCTCGCGCATTGTGTCTTAGATAAGGTTTATTGCCGTAATTGAATACCATTGTTCTGCGAGCATTTTGATGAGATCTGTTTTTACACATAAAAATCAGTTATTCATTCAAATCCTTTAACTAACTCTCTTGCTATTCTGGGTTGTGCCTTTTGACGAGTTTGTGTCCTTTGACGTATTTGCTTTTTAAGTTAATTTATCTTTCTATGTTTATTATTTTCACTATTCTTCTGTTTTTAATTATTATTTTTTATTTGTTTCATGTAATTCGTAGCGGTCCGACAGTTTTATTCAGGTAATTTATAAATTATTCGTTTTATATCGAAATATACTGGAACCTGCAAACTACAACTTTATTATAAATTGAAATATGTACCTTGTCGCGGTATGTTCCCGCGATAGATGGAGCTGAATAATTCTATAATTTCTGCTAACAAACTGTGTATAATTTATAACCAAAATTATTCGAAGACACTTAAAGTCATACCAAATACGGTAATCAGGTAGAAACATACTAGCAACACATATGGCAGTACCTCGGCCGCGCGACACTCGTCAAATCAAATAAGCGTCGGAACGAGCGTGAATTGGCTTGTCGCGGCAAATTGGCAATTCGTACGCGCCCTAATTGCATCACGTCTTATCGCGTTACGCTAAGCGTTTCACCTGCAAGCATTCTTGTTAAGCTTTTTATTTGAATGAGATAGCAACTCGAGGATCCGTATCTGGCTTAAATTAGATCCTCAGGGATTTTATTTTATTTTTGGTTCTTCGTGTTTTTTGTTGAGAATGGCGGGTAAATATTTTATTTATTCGTGTAAATAAAGACACCGTTTACTTGGATAGTTAGATGTACAGACTTGTCGGTTCGCTAGTATTTGTTTTAGGCCAATGTTTTATGTATATCGTTGCGAACTGCTAAATTAGCCGTATAGTCAACCGCCTGGCGTTTGAAGGTAGTCCTCGACTCGCTCCACTCTCTCATCTGGCACGAGGATGATCACAGTTCTAACCTAACCCATTTCACCGGAGTGACCTGGCTTGGTTACTGCGACCAAAATGTTGCGGTCTACTGTTTGATATAGGCATCTCATATTGATATAGACATCTTATATTGCGTGAGATTTAGGACATTGTGGCATGCTAAGAGAGTAGTTATATATATTTGCAGTGGCGTGATAGAGTCCAAATTGCATTGACCAGAAGAATGTAGGAACTCGAAGAAATTTTAGAATGCTACTATAAGACAATGTAATGTAAGCCATGCCGGCTACAATATAATGTAAGCCATGCCGGCTACAATATCTCCAATACAAAAATAATTCAAGAATATGTTTATAATAAAGAAATCACTAAATCGCTACTATTGCAAAAAATATTTAGGACGTGAATGTCTCAAAATAATAAAACGAGGGGCATGACTAACATTGTTCTCCTTTACAACTCAACGTAGGCAAATACAGGCAATAAAGCCGTTTTCGTTTGCAAATCTCCACGTATGCTGACGTCACAGACGTCGCGCGTACATGCGGCACGTTCACGCACGCGTGGGACTAAATCACAACAAGTACACACGTGAACACAGAACGACACAATATTTAATTATTATCACTGCTCCTCGAATGTGTAAAGCTGACGATATTATAATCGACAGTTACAGTATAGATACAATAGGCTATTTGACAGTATTCAATTAACTGTGATTTTTTGCTTTCATTGCATAAAATGAGTGTTCTTTATATCATTTACAAGAGTTTTAATAAAAAATAATAACAATTATTATATCCAAAACACAAAAATATGTTTGGCTTTTTGTTTCTCGCGCCACACATTGTGAAACGATCCGGATTGGCTAATGTCGCGATGACGTCATACGCGCATCATCGCTTGTTTTCGGCAAACTTATAAACTGTTTTTCGGGGGTTTTTATCGATTTATTTGTACAACCCAGTACAGCACACCACTTGTAAACCATTTTATTAGATAACAACAGCAAATAATAACTAAAAACAAACACCACTGAGAACCGAAAACCGCTTGTGACGTCACTTACCAGGCGCAACGCCATATTGCTGATTATATCGTTTTCGCGGCTTATTTGAATTTTGAATTTTTATTTGCATATTTCTTACGAAATACGTATTTAAAATAAAAAAAAATACTATGGGTGAACTTCTTAACCGCAACCAAGTAATTCAAGATAAAAATTATAAATCTGTCAAATAGCCTATTATTATGCCATGCCAAATAAAAAATTAAAACTTCTAGTGACGCAGTTGTGGACATTCATTGTAGATGTGCAGTTATCCACTTGTCCAAACTAGTTGTCCAATAGTTGACAATCTCAAAACTAGATCTGAACTCGGATCATTTGACTGATTATGACAAGATAGTAATAATGTTGTTATATTCCATATTTACTGCTTAATGTTTCATTCAACCACAGATTACAGAATACGATATAGTAACTGAAACAAATCGAAATTGATTTTCGTCTAGGTAATTCCTTGTCTTATATTGGGGACGGTTTGTAGTGTATCTTATTTTATATCTCTTGAGCGATAACCCGTGAGTCAGAAAGGCGAATAAATCTAATCGTCAGCTGATCTCGGCAAATTGGCCGCGCGCCGATTGGCAATTTGTGTGTGAGTCGCGAACCTCGCGATTGGCCCAATATGAGGAATAAGTATTCGCACTGTTGGCACTTCGTAGATATATTACATTTGAATGATATACACCAATGCTTTGTGTATTGATTTTACAGTTGCGCTCTAAAACTACTCCAAGACTATTTTCTATTACAAAACGCTTCTGTAATGTCACCAGAATCGTATTAATGCTGCTGCGGGTGCTTGCACAAAGTAGGTGTATCCTATGACACTCGACAATATTGTTTCTTTTTAATATTGAAATAATGTTTACATCTTTGCATACAAACTTACAAAGTCACCTTTATAATTAACATTATTAGCTTTCTACCCACGGCTTCGACGCCCAAGCGTAATCTTACCGCCCCACCGCTGCTCCGTGTTGCTGCTGTCTTGTATTTATTGGCTCGGCTCCGATTGGTGTTAGCGTGATGTTAAGTTATTTCAACCGACAGTTAGGTTCAGATGTTGCGTGTTCAGACGGACAGATACACTCCGCAGACACTTCGTTTAATAACAAGTAGGGGAAGCCCGGGCAAGAAGCATAGTGCGGGTAAGAAGTATATCGATTTTATCCATAAATCTATAATAGGTGGCGCTTTGACTAATTTTCTAGTCGTGTCGCATACGGCCGGCAATGCCATGACAGTTAAATCAAACCAATACGCGGTTGGGTTTGTTGTGGAAAGAAAAAAAAAATATATTGCTGTTTTGTTACGATTTTGTGTGAAGGTTTATAAATACACTACACTTTTGTATTGGTCATTAATTATGTATGAAATGTTTTATTTATCCAATTGCACGTTTATTTAAGTACTAATTGTGATCGTTACTTTTTGTTTATCTAGTAATATTATTTCGAGGCTTGACTTGTTTTGGACAAAACGGATACCTATCCGTTTTGCCCGTCTAATTATTCAATTTTATCCTTCATAATTAAGAAATAAGAGGCCTTATTCTAAACCAGTACGATATGGCAAAATTATTTGGAGGAGCATACCTACATGAAAAGTGCTTCGGTCCAAAATGCAGTTAATGGATTTAGAAAACCAGGAATTTGGACTTAGGAATCATAAGGCGAAATTCCTGGTTTTCTAAATATATTAACTGCATTCAGGACACATCATAACTTATGATCCAAATGTGTTTAGAGATAAACATTACGCTCCATCGACGATGACCAACCGTTCTTTTTCTGAACCACCCTCTACAGTGAATGGAGTTGCTGTAAATGATGCACCATCGACAGCAGGCCTACCAGCACATTGTCTACCATGACCATTTGCGCTTTAAATACTTCTCCAGTCACAACAGTCACCGCAAAGGTGGCAGCAACTGAATCTTCTACACAGTCAGCCATATCAGAAATAGAGATTGAAAGGTCTACTACACCTTTGCCTAATTCTAATTTATTGGAAGAAGGATCAGCTCATTTAGTAGGTGAAAATCATCCAGAACCTGCACTGAGCCTTACGCCTTTTCCAATTAGACCTATTTCAACTATGGCTGCTCCTAATATAAGTAGGCCGCAAACACAAAAGGCAGAAATCAGAGGTGTTGACGTCAACTCCCGTCAAAGCTGAGCAAGCTTTTGCGAATATAAGCTAATTTTAGAAGTCAAATACTTAATAAGAAAACCAAGACTGCAAACTTAGCAGGCCCAAGAAAAACTGAAACTAAAAGGCCCTCAGCCAGACAACAGTCTAAAAATCCAAAACCAGATTTTTACTGTTGGTGTGCGCTGAGAAATAGACTGAACAACCAGCCGAATATTGCATTCAGTGTAATCAATGCAAAAGTTGGACGCATGAAGACTGCACTTCTTATGTAGAAGTTGGCAGCTACTTCTGTGATGAATGGGAAGACAGGTCTTTATTAGATCAACATTATCCTTTTTGCTTTTGAGGCGTATCCGTTTTGCCCGACCCCTCCGGGCAAAACGAATAATTGATACTTTTTGGTAATGCTCATAATTAGAATAGATATCGTTATTTTTTTTAAGTTTATGTAATTATTTTCCAACGATGATTAAACATAGTACAAAATAAAAATATAAATAGTGGTACTGATTTAGTAGATTTTGGTTTTATTAATTTTTTCCCTTAACATATGCGTCTTGCCCGGGCTTCCCCTAGGTAGTGATTCACAAACCGGGCACGTTCATTCGTGGACTCCCAACGAGAACTTCGATGTTTTCATAACCTATACCTACCTGTAACATACCTACCTATCTCTCATTGAATACTTCTTGTTTTGATAAGTGTCTGTTAGTATTAATTTTGACACAGTACAGGAGATACAGGAGGTTTCCATTAAATATAAATAACACCGCAAGGAGTTCTTGTCTATAAACCTAATCACGTTCAGTTAATTGACGCAATAATGGTACAATGTATAATTGAATGTAATAACAAGCGTGCTTATTGTGAAAATAAAGCTACCTATAGCCTGGTTAATAATTAAGTTCGTTCACTGAAACATCTTTAGTAGTTTTGTTATAAATCATATCGTACGTTAAGTTCGTTTGGCTGGGTTTGTACTGATGTCGCACACAAGGCGCCGCCTACTGGGAACAAACTATGTAAAAATACAAGAGTATCGTCAACACGGACACAACAATAAAAAGAAAGTACGTTCGTAATCATTTGTGAACATAGTTATAATATATAAAAACTTAACAAATTGCAAGTTCACAGGCTGATATTAGAAACGTTATAAAAAAACCGGCTGTCAAAAGAGAAAAACGGTATTTTTTTGTATAATAAAAAAAAATATTTTTCACTTTATACCTACCTATTGCAAGATTAGATGTACTTCAAGGACCCAATAATAACTGACAAAAATGAAGGTGTTCCGTGGTACACTGCACACATCTGACACGGTTCGTTCAGTACATTATACTGTACATAGCAAATGGCGAACTATTGTGAAGAAGAGGATAATTCCACAGAGACATCACGACCCTCAGTAATGAGGAGAAAGACTTGAGGAGGAGGAGGAGCATGTAGATCATCATCATCATCATCTCAGCCACATGCAGTCCACTGCTGGACATAGGCGGGGAGGTCTATGCCAAGGATCTCCAAAAAGAACGGTTGAACGCGGCCTGCATCCAGCGCAACCCTGCGATTTTGGTCAGGTCATCCGGTGGGCGTCGGACGCTGCGCTTGCCGGTATGCGGTCGTCATCGGCCATCGGCTCTAAGAGCTATGCCACTTCAGAGAGCGGATTAGCTGGGCTATGTCGGCGACTTTAGTTCTTCTACGGATCTCCTCATTCCTGATTAGATCACGTAGAGAAACACCTAGCTTAGCCCTCTCCATAGCTCTCTGTGCGATCTTGAGCTTTCTTATGAGGCCCATAGTATGTCGGTGGAAGGTATTTAATAAACGTTATTCCATTCTGTCTCAACTATTATGTAGTGTCTACAATAGTAACAACTGGCCAAATTTGTAATTCGAGTGTCTTTAAGGCTAGAGTGAATAGGCTCTTAATAAACTAGCGCGCTTTACCATCAACGATCGCATCACTGCTTACCATCAGGCGGAATTGCGGTTAAGCCCTAGTATATCCTTACTAATATTATAAGTGGGAAATTAAGTTTGTTTGTTTGTTTGTTCCGCTTTCACGCCGTAAATACTGATGACGATTGTTGAAATTATGCAGACGTAAAGTTAGAAGTCCGGATTAAATAATTGGGTACTTTTTATCCCCGAAAAATTTGATATACCCGAGGGACACGTAAAAAGCGCGATACAACCGAACTCAACGCGGGTGAAGCCGCGGGCGGAAAGCTAGTAACGTGTGCTACGCCGTAGACGTAGGTGTAGAGCGCCTACAAACTCCGTAGCCATCCCTTATCAACTATAGAAACGAGTTATGGCTTTCTTTAGTGTCCTAGAACGAACTGAAAGCAACCCCTATCAAAAATAGGTTTCCAACCTCCATGTACACACACCACTACCATAAAAACAAACACAAACCAAGCTATGTATTTACATAGAACGTAATTTTTTCCATAACACATTTTCATTTGGAGTACAATGCCGCCGGCAAAAGTGGCAGTGTTCTTCACAACAAGTAGCTTTCCTTCAGGAACACTCGTGCTTCCCCTCACCCCTCGCTGAGGGGAGGCTTCCGCGCTATAAATTATACTCCTTCACAACTCAAAATGAACTTTATGCTTTGAAACGGTAGGCTTATAACGAGTTGTGCATATAATTCGTGTTAACGCATACATTATTGGTTCGTTGGTGTCGTGTCGTAATGATCGTATTTTTATAATGATACAATTTTGTTCTGGTGTACGGTGGTGGCTGTGCACTGTGCACGTACTTCGGTCCGCGCTCGTCATTAATGTTGGATTATATATCGGCGGTCAGATGATAGGATCGCGTGTGACGGACCAATTATACATCAATAATTTATTAATTTGTTTCTTTTTTTTATCTTATTTGGTAAAAATAGTTTGTTTAATTACATCTGCGTAAAGTTACGTGGCAGAAATTCAAAAACATTCTGTTCCATGTTTCAATACTTTTACAGAACAGTCAACTATTTTGTGAATCAATTGTGTGTACATATAGCGTAACAATTGATTTGTAAAATATCAAATATAACATTTAACTCACGTTTGTACCGACACAATCGAATACCGTGACACGAGTGAGCCACCTCGGTACCACCCTATACCTACAGGTAGTTTGGCTGACAGTTTATTCTCTTAACATTTCTTCTTGTCTGACCTCCACCCACTAAGCAATATGGCTCCTTCTTCAGAGGTAAGATAAGTGCAGTATCATAAAACACATACTTCAGACGTCCGTCCCTACGCCTGCGACTGCCGAAGACCCCCGACTGCCCCCGATTCCTCCCGAGTCCTCCCGAGGGACAGCCGAGTGTATTGTGCCTCAGTTTAAGTGATTACCTCTTCACGAGACTGCGTTCACTTACTTTGACACCACTAAGGAGCTTACCGATGTTTTCCTATCATTGTGTCACTGTCTGAGAGCTCTGTTTTATATCAAATGCCCGTTATCACTATCACTAGCCGACAACTCAATATAATGAGTAGACATTTTTTTTTAAATGTTGCCCCACACTAAGAATTTTTCCTGTGTCGTGGGTGCGTTTACAAACATGTAAATTCACAAACATCCAGACCCGGAACAAGTACGTGTAAGTCATACTAATATTTGTTCCGTGCGGGAACCGAAATCGCGACATGCAGTGCACACACAACAGTCAATAACTTAACCACTGCGCTAACCGTTGAGTTACTTAGTGCAAAAGAACATTTTACCAGTCAACTGCGTCACTAAAATTCAAATCACTAAAGCTGCAATACCGATTCATCGATACGTAACAACTCTTCCGTGTTGCCCTAACATCAGATTTCTTGACAAACTCCGAATTTGATTTAAAAAAAAACGGACAAGTATTAGAAATGTAGATTTCGAAGCTTACGAGTTCCTACCAATTGAGAAACTAATTGTGAAACAGAAGCAGCGGTTCTGAGCACGGTGATCCATAACATAGAGGTTGGTTAACTTGACGTTAGTGGGCATTGGCAGTGTGGCTCTAGAAGGGTGTTGACGGCCAGAGGAAGCCGCAACACCCAAATACTGGCAGTAGTGACAGATTGTCTTGACGTCCGTTATTACCCGACTGCCAGGAGGGTTATGTTTTTAGCTCCTATCTTGTATGTATTATTCTTTATTACCTAGTATCTCCAGAACCGCTGAACGGATTTTCACATTTGAGGTATCGTTAGATTAGCCTTAATTGCCCAACTGCTACTGGACAGGTGACATTAAAAAAAAAACAAAATGGCGGATGTATGACGCCATATTTTGAGGTATAAAGATATAAATTTCTACTAAGCATATCGAGTGGGATATCAAAATGAGGGATTTTAAATACTGATTCTAAATATGTATATAACTTAATATTAAATGGAACAAAAAAAAAAAGAATTACATATTTTTTTCTACCAAGCATATGTTTCTACCTATTCAGTTCGTTAGAGTTTTATGCAGGCGGGTTTTTTGTTTTTTACCCGACTGCCAGGAGGGTTATGTTTTTAGCTCCTATCTTGTATGTATTATTCTTTATTACCTAGTATCTCCAGAACCGCTGAACGGATT
The DNA here is from genome assembly GCA_017933935.1 of Sesamia nonagrioides. NCBI lineage: Eukaryota > Metazoa > Arthropoda > Insecta > Lepidoptera > Noctuidae > Sesamia > Sesamia nonagrioides. The sequence goes on along the minus strand of JADWQK010001047.1, from coordinate 74,330 downwards.
TTCACATTTGAGGTATCGTTAGATTTGCCTTAATTGCCCAACTGCTACTGGACAGGTGACATTAAAAAAAAAACAAAATGGCGGATGTATGACGCCATATTTTGAGGTATAAAGATATAAATTTCTACTAAGCATATCGAGTGGGATATCAAAATGAGGGATTTTAAATACTGATTCTAAATATGTATATAACTTAATATTAAATGGAACAAAAAAAAAGAATTACATATTTTTTTCTACCAAGCATATGTTTCTACCTATTCAGTTCGTTAGAGTTTTATGCAGGCGGGTTTTTTGTTTTTAAATAATATTTTTTATTAAATAGAATAAGTATTCTTTAATGTACAACATATAAATTACAGACATATGTACCTACATACCTATGTGTAGATACATACATATATACCTACATACCTATGTGTAGAGTCGGGACATTATACACTATTAGATGAAATAAATTCTCAGTAGACTCTGCAAGGAATTGTGCCCAGTTGATAACAAAACCTCGATTCGATGTGTCAAATAGATCAAATGTTTTACTCTACTTAACCCTTCGAGGAATACAAGCGCGATGTTATGTTTACACTAACGTTACTACAATTCATTGGGTCTCATGCAAGTTTTTATATCGTGCAAACGGTACTAATGGGGGGCGGCTTGGAGCAGGACGCCGAGCTGGTGTGACCAATCGATTGCGCGGACACATCGGACACGCCCGGACACCGGACGAGGGTAATTGGACACATGCTACCGTTGTCCGCTTTATAAGTTTCTCATATATAGTATTTCATGGTTTTTGCAGTACTTTTACCTAATTGACTTGGGACAAAGACATTAAATTACTTATTTACACTTGGGTCTAGCAAACTGTGTACGATATCAACTGCTTAACATAATGAATAACTTTATACCTATCGCAGAAAAATGAACTGGACTGTTTTTTGTCGGAAAAATAGCACCCATGAACTTTGATTGAAAAATTTGTAACTTCAGATAACACAAAATGATTGTTACCACGATCATTTTGTTTTATATTGCTGTCCAAAAAAAGTTCAAAGTATATCGATTATCGCTGTCCAGCTGCAAAAATAAATAATTACTTACAAAACATTAATAACATTAACACATCTATTGACCTCATAACGTGTCTGACAAACTCGCACCCTTTACAAAACATTCGCGATCCGTCACGCACCATCGCAACCAAATAACATACGGAGACACCAAGCTCCCGTGGCTATACATCGCTGGTTCTTCATGAAATATGCATAGAGCTATATAAATGTCAGGAAGTAATGTATACTCTGCAACAGAGTTGCAACGCTAAGCAGTTTCTCGGCGGGTCCGTAAGGGAACCGCTCTAAATTTAATAATTCATTGTCGTATTCATTGGCGCCAAATTCAATTACCCGTGGTCCCGAGGGCAGCGCCCCGCTCCCCCGCATGCCTCCCCGCACTCCGCTCGCCCTGGCTCGAGGGATGCGCTCGATCTCTTCTATTAACCCGCCACCTCGCGCCTGTTTACTAATTCATTTGTCAATCACATTCGGTAATTATGTGACAAATCCCTTAGCGATTGTTGCGTCGTGTGCTCACACTACTTGTTAAGTGGGTCTGGGAGCGGGTGACGATTTGCGCGGACAGCGTGGATACCTCCTGCGTTGATTATCCACAAGTTAGCGGGCGAGTGAAATGGACTGGTGTAAACGAGGGTTTTTCTTTCGACAGGAGTGTCGTCGTTGGAGGCGGCGAAAGATTTCACAGTGGACGGACTCACCGGCTACAACGGCAAGAAAAAGAAGAAAAAACGGAGACATAGGTAAATTACTCTTTAAGTACCTTGTTTGTTTTGCGAAATGCGAAAGTAACTCTCTCTGTCTGTCTGTCTGCCTGTTACGCTTTCCCGCTTAAACCTCTCAACCGATTTTGATTAAATTTGGCACAGACAATCTTTAGACCCTGAGGAAGAACATAGGCTACCTTTTATCCCGGAAAAATTTGATGTTCCCGAGGGAAATCTAAAATGCGCGATATAACCGAACTCCACGCGGGCGAAGCCGCGGGCGGAAAGCTAGTTTCTTTTATAATTTTATAAGATATGTAAACAAACCCTATTCAGCTTAAATTCTTTCGTAATCACTCACTAAGAGTAGTTACTAACATACTACTCTATAGGTATTTAGGTATCAATTTCGTCTTTTGTGTAATAAATTCTTGATAGGTAATATAGCATCGAAATATTGGTCGCATTGTTATCGCCTGGTTATGTGATGAATGTTGTAGTAGAGACTGGTCATACAGTATGCCAATGTGCCACGCTGTATGGCAATGTCGCCAATCATACAATTACTGATTAATAAAGTAAATAGGTAACTTAATTGCTGTAAAATCGTTGGTGAAACTTGAGGTTATACTTAAGATTAACCTATAAAATTATCAAATGAAGAACATCTTTCTAATAATCAAATCAAAACACTCCAAATTAGGATACCTACCTAAATACCTACGTAGCACTAGTTTAGATCTACATATTTGTTAACATTTTGATCTGAATCTTTTGAAACAGACGCTAAACAAATGGGATATTTTTTCATTTCAGACAGTTTATAAATACTCTGCATGTAAATAATTTTGTTCGTTCCTTTCTGTTCGTTCTGATCTTTGTTGTTTCTGATCTTTCTAATCGCTAGAATGAAAAACAGTGAAAGCTATCTAAAATAGTAAGTACCTACCTCTAAAATAGAAAGGTACGTTTTTCTAAGCTAAAGTTGTTCAGTTTTCAAGACTGTGTTCTCTTGTAGAGGACTGTACGCTTCTGCTATGCTGGTAAGGTCATAGTGTGTTCTCTTCCACAGCCGGACCATCTTCACCTCGTACCAGCTGGACGAGCTGGAGAAGGCTTTCAAGGACGCTCACTACCCTGACGTGTACGCGCGCGAGATGCTCTCACTCAAGACTGACCTGCCCGAGGACAGGATCCAGGTGAGCTGATATGTGTTAAATGGTGTTATTCCTGTGAGTCGGTTTGTCTTAACACTTTTATGATAGGTACTTAATTTTAATTTGCTTTGAATAAAATATAGAAATACCAACCGAGACCAATTCGTTCAAGTCACAGTCTCTTCTGAGATCAAAATGTATTCTTGATAAGGCCATGATGATAATTTATATTTGAAAATACTTTGCCCCATACTAGGAATTCTTCCCGTACCGTACCGTGGGTGCTTTTACAAACATTTTACTCACATACTTTAACAGCCAGACCCAGAAAAACTACTTACCTGTAGGCCATACCAATATTTGTTTCATGCGGGGATCGAACCCGCAACACGCTGCGCAGTACTCAATCGCTTAACCATTGCGCCAATCAATTTTGAGAGCGTAGTCACAGAGTTTTTGGGAACGAGTCCAGTTCACTGCTGAATATCAGAACTTAAGGAGCTCAACAACGACTCCTGTGTGCTGGCCACACCGGCATCGATTGGTCGGAGATCTTGGAGTGTCTAAAATGTGTATATACCTCACCTCAGAACCACCACCTACTAGCAACGGTTACGGCCAGAGTTACGGCTCAACTTACTGAATACAAACCGATCGACTCTAAAACAAGCACGCCGCAATGTGACGCGCTCGGAAAGGGCAACTTTATTAAACAGGAGTTTGATTTCGCCTTTAAAGAAATATTCTATGTTTTTCGTGTGGTGTTTGAAATAAGTCAGAAATTGGTTAAATAAAAGTTATAAGTTAGCTATATTTACCTAAATACGTGCTAAATACTTACCTGAACCTACAACCTGAATACGGAATAAGCACTTTCTGCCTAATTTAAACACTTCCTTCCTCTTCGGAACACTTAACAACGATTCAATTATTATCGCTCCAGAAACTCCAACTTATTTCGATTTAACGTTTCAACAATTAGAGTGGGATCAAAACAGTCGTCCCACCAACAACAATGGTGTACCAAAATAATAATTGTACTAAAGATCGTAGCGCGCTCGACAGCGGCTGGAGGCGCAAAAAACGCTCCTTTATTGAGTGATTACGTCAATTGCCATCGATTGATGTCGAAATGTAACGTGACACCGCTGCCGGTAAATATCCGATAATCCGAACAGAACGACCAGGCGACGGTTAAATACTAGCACGTTTTTGGTTGGCGGATAATTTTATTACATCACACTTAATTTTGTTGGTCTAGTAGGTACTATGACTAGACCACAGAAATCGTAATTATTACGATTTCTGTGGTCTAGACCAACAAAATTACATGTGATGTTTGACATTTATTTTTTAATTCCTTATTTACATTCGCTAATTTACCTATATCAGTGACATGAAATAAGTTATACCTCACCTAATGTCAAAAAATACGAGTAGGTACTTACTTAGTGTTAGATATTTTTCGTTTCAATTATTTAATCAAGTGCCACTAATTAGTTTTACAGCGAAATAATGTGGATGTGCGAAATAGAGGGACCACACGGCCGCGTATATTTAGGACATACCATATTAAACATGTACCTACATGTCAAAAGGAACATGGCACCAGACTATGTTCTTTTTGATTCTCCGTATATACTTGCTATCTGTAATATTTTATTCAATTGGTACTACAAAAAGTTATGTGTACAAACGGTTAGGTAATTATAATAAGTTTTTATGGCTACTGTAACTGTAGACACAGGCTACACGTATACCATGACACTACTATTGGTTCATAACGCGTAAGCAACATCACATCTTCATTTGGACATCAATATTATTTGTTAAAGCAAAATCATCCGCTAAATCGGTTAATCCATTTTTTGCGTCCCTGGTGCGCATTTGTTTCCCAATAGTAAGTACCCGTCAGTTCACATCAATCACTGTTGACGTTAGTTCGACACCCGATCCTAGCAATACGATATTTTGTGCAAACAATTGCTTAAAGATTTCGCGGAAGGAAGTTTTTTTTCTTTATAACAATTAAAAACTGCACGGCCGATTGAATTGCACAGTTTTTGTGCACGATCAATAAATCTAATGATGAACAGAATGCATTCATTCTGTTCGATCTTTTCGATCGTAAAAAAGTGTATTCATAAATAAAATTCAATAATTGTCCAGCACGGTAACGATAGAAGCCTTTCTAAAACAGTACCTACCTAGTGTACTCATGTGTGAGTGTGCTTATGTGTCAAATACTAGCTTATTATTGTCTAATTAGAATTACCTATTACCTACTTACTAAATGAAAATTAATTGATCCCTATCAACTGGAGTCAGTTTATTTCAGTAGTAGATACAACCCGCTGGGCTATGCTAGGATCAAACAAACAGCCTTTATTTGTGTCTGTCGACCGGCTGGATTATTTGTGTCTGTCGACCGGCTGGATTATTTGTGTCTGTCGACCGGCTGGATTATTTGTGTCTGTCGACCGGCTGGGTTATTTGTGTCTGTCGACCGGCTGGATTATTTGTGTCTGTCGACCGGCTGGATTATTTGTGTCTGTCGACCGGCTGGATTATTTGTGTCTGTCGACCGGCTGGATTATTTGTGTCTGTCGACCGGCTGGATTATTTGTGTCTGTCGACCGGCTGGATTATGCCTAGTTTCAGTCACAAGTACTTACCTAACAAGCGAGAAAAAGAGACGAATGGTCACAACCACAGATAGTTTTTATAGAAACTAATACAAATTGAGGAAAACTGTCGAATGAAACTACTAACGTTGCAAAGGGCTAGGTGTTCGTTTCAGTAATTGCTAGTCATAATTATTATTAATAGTTTTTCCGTTCGTCGGTAACACACAACAAGGGCCAAGTGTCGCGCCTACCCTACTCGGAAGCTGCGAGGAAAACACAAATATGGCCACCCCACGGTACCCCAGCCCCCGCGCACCGCCTCACCCCCGGGGTGCTCCGCCACGCACCCCGCGACCACCGCACATTTATGAAAATTTCATTTCCAAACTCACAGTCCTCATAGCAAACTAAAATAAACCCTAATCTGTCCGCGTAGAGTTTATTGCCACTTAATTTTCTCAAGCAGGAAATTTTTATGTCTTACACCAAAATGAAATCTATTTCATACGTTTCAAAGTATGTTTTCCAGTTGGAATGTAAAGTTATGAGTGATGCTAGTTGAATTTTCGGTATAATGGCTTACTGGGGATTAGGTTTACCCAATTTTGGGGCGCGTAGTTTGTGAGACGTTGCAATAAATAGATTATTATGATATCAAACGTCTCCTAGCTCTGGATACTTTATTATAATCCTATTTTATTACAATGTGCACTTGGCAATTTCATTATATTCCCTATTGATAGATAAATTACCTACTATTAAGAATCCCAAATAAGGAGATACCAGTTTGAAAGTTTATCGCTGTAAAATTATTATCTGAATATCACTTCATATTCAGTCTAAGGTTTTACTAATTTGGGCATTAAACTATATCCAAAAGAGGAAAAAGAGAGTTGCACGTACATAGTGTGCTATAATATATTAAAGCAAATGAAATAACAAACTGATAAGTAGGTATTACCTTACCAACATACCTACTGATTGGGATAGTTGTATATGATACTCTAATAAGATGAAATGAACTGAGAGTTGAGACTGATTACCAATTCATTTGACGTAATTCACATATACGCAGACATAGCCGTGTGCTGTCTCAAATCTATAATTTCCAATCCATTAATTATAAAGTAAGAGCGAGCCCAGCGCCATCTATCAGGTACTTGCGCCAACTACGCGTAGCTATAGCAACCGCGCGCTGATTGGCCACTTCTAAGCAAGTAAAACGAGCAAGAACGGTGTAACCACCACCTGGAGCTACTCAAATCTCAATCCTAAATTATATGCTTTAAGGTTTATTTTAATTAGTTAGTTATACGGAGTTGCTGTGTTCAGGTTTCGCTTCCTGCGTTTGTATTATTAGCTCCTCCCTTCTTAGTGGCATGGCGGACTCGGTTTTGTCTCGGCACGGTTTGTCTTTTTGCGTTGGTTTTGTTTTTGTAATATACTAGTAGCTATGCCTACAGCTACACGCAGGTAAGTAAACATAAATGGTAGTCAGCGATGAAATTGAAACAATAAATGCACGTAGGTAGGTACCTACGACAGATGAACAGCCTAATTGAATTGGACTCACTTTATTTGAGTGAACTGGCGCGTACCCGCGTTATTACGTTTGTTGGTATTAGTAATTGAATTGTTTTTAAATACGTAGATAGGTACTTTGTACAGTTAATATTTTGTTCCAAAGCAGTAGTACCTACCTACCTTTGTTATGTTATAAATATGTTAGTCCATTAGTCTGACAAATGCCTTCTTAAATTTTTGTTACACAAATTATAATTGATCCGTTCGCGTTCCGCGCATAATTACTAGGAGTCAACCTAGTCGCGCGTCACGCGACACGCGTCGGGCGTCGGACGTGCTCACCACAATATCCGACGGACGACGGACGTCGGTTGGCCGAATGAGCAATCTTTGAGAAATGTTATGATGATATTTGGTAACAGTAAGCAATTTACCTATCTACTATTTCGAAAAATAAATGTTTGAAATAATATTTAACAACAATAATATGTAGGTATGTAGGTAAGTAGGTAGGTACTTTGTTATTATGATACACATCTCATTGATTGCTTTGCATAGCGCCTGCTATAGTTTCAGAATATCAAATAACCAAACATAAAGCAACACATTTATTACTCATTATGTTCAAACAGGTACAGTCACGAGCAAAAGTATTTTTACAGTCGGCTATATTAACCGACTTCAAAAAGGAGGAGGTTACTCAATTCGACCGTAGGTAGGTATATACTTCTTTTTATGTTTGTTCGCGCATAACTTCGTCGTTTATGAACCGATTTTGATAATTCTTTTTCTAAGAAGACGATCCCAAGGTGATCCCATGATAAGGATATCAGGGTTTGATGGTGGAAGACCAGAGAAAACAAGGTGAACTTTTAAAAATTGCCGGGGCGACTAGTGCATTTTTTAGCATTTTCATTAAGTATTTTAAAGCACTACAATTTAATAAAGGTCTGGAGTAGATCTGATGATAGAGCCGGAAGACAGTCGATGGAACTCCTCAACAATTTACAGCTGCTACCTTGTGTTTGGGCTCGATTAATTTGTATTGCTAAGAACTTTACACTTAGATGGGTGCGACTGTCTTAAGAGCTGTTATGATGAAGACAAAGGCCAGTTCCGGGAACTCCTCAACGGTTTACAGTACTTACCTAGCTACTTTGTGGTTGGACTTCATTCATTTATATTGATGAGACCTTTGCATCCATTGGGTTAAAATAATGGTCTGCAGTAAATTTGATGATGAAGACCATAGGCAGTTGAGGGAATACTTACGAGTAAAAATTAAAATAAACAAAATTACGTCGTTTCCCAACTATATTTGCGTCAGCTTCCAGTCTGACCGGATGCAATTGAATACATAGTACTTTTAACAACTAAAAAGTGTAAAATAAAAACTTAAAAAAAAACAACCGATTTCCAAAAACCACTACAAAGTGAAAAATAACTAATTTCGGAAGTCGGTGTCTTTGGTTTTGTATATTCGTTTATTTTTTAAAGCGATTCGATTCCATTATTTGTGAATAAAATTTTATGTTGTTACGGACATTAATAACATTTTCAAATCAATAAGTTTATGTAATGTGTCGTATACCAACGTTGCATTAGAATTCTATAGGACATTTTTTTAAATTTTATGCCATCGGAAAAATATAATTCAAAACTACCTAGTATTGATACTTAAGTATATTGTTATAACCACGTGTATCTACATGAGATTTACATTGGAAATATTCTTGAGCCGCTATTAGCGACGGGTGTGTCGAACTCATCCATATGTACAAACCGACTTCGTACATAGTTGAATATGCAATGTGTTTAGCGGTAGGTGGAGTTACACCCTGACTGCTGCCGCGTTAAGATAATGAATATGCTCACATTAGGTATACCAATTGTAATCTGTCGGTGTAACAGTAACAATACTTAGGTACTTCCGTATCCTCTCAACCTTCCGTTCCGATGCTAGAAAATTAAATATTTAGTTGAATACTATCATCCCAATGATATTAATTAAAGCTAACCAGTTGGGTGACTATTGTTGTCCCTGATTGCACGCCGATCTCTGTCCTCCTCTCCTGTTGACTCGTACGCTGCACGCTGCACGCTGCAGTGTGGCCTGCGGCCTGCTCCGGTGCCGGTGCCCCGGTAGGTAACAGAGCGCGCCGGCGGCATCGCGCCGATTACATTTCTCGCCAATTACGTGCCGATAGCGGATATATCCGCTCTCGGCCGCACACTGCACTCCTCTACGTTGTGTCGTGTCCGATCTATTGCGGATATTACAACATCAGTCACTTGGTTAGATACGGAAAATGGTTGGATATGTCGGTTTATTTACCTACCTATAGGTAAATTTTTTAGGGAAGTAATACACATTGGTGTCAATTCTCTTGTACGAACTAATTTAAAAAATATTTTGACGCGACTTAATAGAATTTGAGAAATCTGCTGAAATCTTTTAATTTGAATTGTCTGTATAAATTTAACGACAAAATAGAAAGATTAATAATAATAATAATAAATGGCAAAGCAAGGGACTTCACGGGCGATTTTATCGGGCTCTTCATGAGCCCGATGTAGACTTCTTAGCTTCCGTATCCTGGCTACGATTCAGTGACCTTTTCGGGGAAACTGATGGTTTCGTCTGTGCAATTATGGACGAAGTTATCTTGACGAATAACTACCGGTGATATATTATGAAGGACGGGACGATTGACGTGTGTCGGGAATGTCATCATCCGGGTGAGTCCATCAGACATATTATCTCTGGTTGCTCTCGATTAGCTAACGGCGAGTATTATCCACCAGCAACTTGCTTTGAAATATAAACTTGTGGATTCTGAGGTACCGTATTACAACTATATGCCCGACCCAGTTCTTGAAAATGACCATGTCACGTTATACTGGGATTGGTATATCATTACTGACAGGACTATTGTTATAAATAATACTGATATAGTAGTGATAGATCGATTAGCGCGCCTCGCAATGATTGTCGATGTTACCATTCCATACCATGTTTAAGGCAAATAAAGACTTATCTTATCTTATCTTTTATCACATGACGGGAGTCTCGTGAAAGCTGAGAAAGAGAAACAAATTAAATATCTCGATTTGGCGCACGAGGTTGTTGACATGTAGAATGTGAATTCGGCTGTCATTGTACCGATTGTCGTATCGGCCAATGGTTTGATAGCCAGGAGCCTCGACCAACATCTATTGAGGCTCTCGTTAGGCAGTTGGATCAAGGGCCTGATTCAAAAGGCAGTACTTACTCCTCGATACGGCCCGCATCGTTAGGAGGTTCCTGCCTCTAGAGCCCTAACCCTAGCCCTAGCTTGGGCCCTGCTCCCGCTATCGGTGGATGTCCCGTCAACACTATTTTTTTTATATTTTTAAATGTATTTGTATGTATTTTTTAAATCAAAATATTTAAAAATGTAACTAAATGAGTAAAAGATAAATAAAGGAAATAATAATAATTTATTACAGACTTAGTCCATATAATTTTAGTCATACAAAAAATTAAAATACAAATAAAATCTTATAAATCTATTGTTAGTATCTAAGTACACAAAACAGAAATACAACAGAATCAAATGGAACCGCACAGAAGTGCCAAGTTATGCCAAACCCAGGACGCGAGCACCCGTAGTGTGTATAGTCGCATCCAGTGCCGCCACTTCTGCGAGTCCCAGCGGTCCACGAACACACTCAGAAGACTGTTCGAACTGGCCCGCATTCGCTTCATGAAAGATGCACAGCGCATCCGCATGATGGCATGGAAACCATTCACTCTTTTCTCTGCAAACATTGCTGAAGCGCTGCAGCAGCGCCGTAGTCCGAACAGTATTCTGAACGCATTATTATATTGGACTCGCAGAGCGGTGTATGTACGCTTCGTTTACTTAATCCACAGGCTGCAAGTGTAGAAAAACTGGCAGAAGGCCATAAATAAAGTGTGACTTGCTCGGTACACCGTGCAAACCTGCGGGCCAGCATGTTACAGCGCACAGACAGCGCTCTGCGAGACAACAAAATTAATAAACATCGTTATTTGAGAGCAGATAATAGACATTTTATTTTATTTACGTCGTTATACCATAAATGATTAATGAGGAACCACATGCAAGTGCAGAAGGAATAATTGCCAACCCAATTTATCTTCAACGCAATCTTTATAGGTAGTATACTTTTTAATAGATATGTATACGTTTGCGGAGGATTTTGAACTTCCATCTCTGAGTTGTGTGACCGACACTGACAATTACTTAGAAAAGCGGTTCCTGTTTACCTATATGTACTTGCTAGTTTAGTAAATCTTTTAAAAATCACTTGCTTATTTTGAAATACCCTAAGTTTTTACGGACATACGTAATACTTTTTATGATATAAAGAGAAGACACAGTTATTACCTATATCAATTTCTTTGAATTGGTTTCTAAGAGACTCACGAGGACCCATTTTATAGATAGCGCGAGTTGCCCTCTCTTGTATCAAAATTGAATCTACATCAGCTGCTGGCTGTAGAAATACGCAAAGTATACTTACCTAGCTATGGCTAAATCTGTCAACATCCTTATTTTTCGTACTGCATATGGAGCTGAACTTAATTTGAAAGCAGTCTCGGTTTAGTAGCTCTATCTGACACTCTCCTTCGATATTTCTAGGACCAAGATATTTTTATTAAAGTTGTTCACACTTATCAAAGTATCTCTCTGTACTTTCATATCTATAAATAATACTTAAACATTTAATAGTCAGCACAATACATTTAGAGATGATTATACCTATAGTAATATTTTTTTGTATGTAAGTATGTTGTAGCTATACCTTTTTTTTGGGATGGGAAATCATCAAATGACTTCTCCCGCTCTGGGTGGAGCGGAAGGGCGTGACAGACTTTTACTGACTAAACCTATCCGTGTTTCTTCACTTCCCTGTGCGACGGCCAGCGCCACAGTTTCTTGTTTAACCAACCCGCAACCCTGACCCAGGAGGCATCGGTCTTCATGAACCCCGTCACGATGTACTGACATCTCTTTGAGGCGCGCGTGAAATACGCGGCGCCGTCGAGTCGGGCCTGGTCCTTACCGGGCGACAGGCCTACTGCTAACCGCCCGCAGACCCACGCCTACGGTGGCTGGGAGTTTGGTGTCGTCTCCCGACCAGGGCGTCTCCTGCAGCGGCTAGTGGCATGAGGGCGCTGGGATTCCCGCTGCCTCACGCGCTCCGCCTCCTCCTTTGCCAGCATCACTGCTACGCAGAAGGAGGTGACGGCCTGCCATGCACTCTCGCTCCGGACCATGGCCTGGACCAGGGTCGGATGCGAGAGATCCAGTGATATCCTACAAATTTTTAAAGACTTATGTTTTTATTATTGTTATATTATTTATAAAAAATAAATTCCTTTAAAGTGAAGTAAACGTTTACAATAGACTCTAAAACTTAATTAATTTGATACATTCTTCATTTAAAGATTTCAAAAAATTCTTAATGTGTACCTTCTCGGCGTCATCACTCCACATACGGGGACTCAGTAGGATTGACAAATATACCAATCATCGCTAACACTTGCAATGCATTGAACACGTAGAATGAACATCGGAAGATAAACGTACAACCATACCATTGGAGTCACAAGGATCCAAAGAAGTAGAGGCCTTAGTAAGTTCTTCAATCTCTTCAAACACGAGCATCCAGCATAACGTCACTACATCCATGTAATAGTCCTGTAGTACCTCAGAGCATCACCGTCGTACTCACAAGCGTTAAATGTATTACAGAAAATAGCTTACACGCACGAATTCAAGAAATATGTGTGCCAATCTCATCAACGATAGCTATATGAGGATCGTCTGGTCCGATTCCCTTAAGTAGGCTCTGATCATGTGGAGCAATCCTTAGGTAGGCTCTGATCACGTGTAGCAATCCTTGCAGTGCCGAGCACATCGATGATAAGCTGATCCCGAAGACCCAAGTGATATACAAAACACCCAGATCGAGACCGACATGGTTGGTGCCATGCTCCGACCGACCGAAAGCGAAAAATGTCACAAACAAATACAAATGTTAAAATAAATATAATGTACTGAGTCGTAGTTAATAGGAAGTGCCAACTAAATATGATATAATGGCTAATCACAAACAGTAACATAACCCACAATACCGTTATTGAATTTGAAGCAAATTGGTCTTGTCTGTAGAGTGGTATCTAATACATGAGAAGGAGCGGACATCATCATCATCAGCATCATTTCAGCCGATAGACGTCCACTGCTGGACCACGTGCCCGGCCCACAGCCACTTAAGTGTTGCAATTTTTCGGACTATGTCGCTTACTCTCGTTCTTCTGCGGATTTCCTCATTTCTGATTTCATCACGCAGTGAAACCCTAAGCATAGCCCTCTGCATTGCTCTTTGAGTGACCTTGAGTTAGCTTATAGGGCCCATGGCTAGCGACCACGCCTAGAAAGAAAGAAAGAAACAAACAAACAAAACGCAAATTACAATAATAATATTAAAATAATAATAAACACATGATATTAATAAAAAAGACAAAAAAAGAATAATAATATGTATACTCAAAAGCTTCGTACTCAAACATGAAGAAATTAAAATATATTTTTTTTCCTGGTGTCATAACCCGTGTCAAAGACAACACACTGACACACGAGTTTTGACGGGAAGCTGAGTGTCACGCGCATTTTTCATTGGACTTTTAAAATGACTTATAGTGTCGTTTACTAAATAAAAGCGCGTGATTTATGTATTAAAAAGTGCATTCAGTTAATAATTCATAAAGAACATTGAAATATCGCAGCATAGTGGCCACATCATGACTTTGCCTCAATCCTTCCTCATAGACGGTTCACGCGGCCGTCTTTATCAACTGTCATTGGCGATATCCGCCATTATTGTAAAACAAAATTTTCAAAGAATTTCTATGATTTGTTACACGTGTTATTGGGAAAATTGTGGTGTCTATTCCACAGAGGCCATTGATCAAGAGTAGAGGTAGAATCTCACCTTGAAAAATGAAGAAGAAAACACCGACAGATGACAACACATATGTACAGAAAAAGACAATTGTGTGAGGAAATAACTACTTGTGGTCAACAAACGGTCGCATCTGTGCAAGAACAAGTCATTGCTCAGCAATATGACGTGACGTAAGACAAACCTGTCGTCAACAGTACAGCAACTACCTCTCGAATGACGTAATGACGTCCTACTGGGTGAGACAATAAATTAAGTAAGTATAATAATCCGCAGGAATAAGTGATACAATACATATAACTAAATAAATATGGAAAAAAATATATATAATTGCATATACCTAAGCGTGTATAGAAGCAAGAATATTCAACTATTGTGTCCGGTGTGTGCGATGATGGCCATTTGCATAATGGCAAGGCGTCGCCAAACGATATGCATGCTTTTTCAACATACCTACTCTCAGTCTACGTCCTACGTCTCAGTTTCATATGTTATCACTGGCAACACACACCGGTCGAAGACTTTTGTCTTGAGACACTGCGGTATTTCGGGCGAAAAAATTCTACGTAGGCCGTAGCTTCCCGAAAGCAGCCCAACCGAATTGGATTCGACGATGACCTCTTTCTCGAAGTTGGACCTACCTAACTGGGTAGTTTGTCCCAGGTATACGTAACTGTCAACAACTTCGAGAGTAGAGTCTCCAATCTTTATAGGAGTCGGTACAACATGGGCTTTAGACATGACTTTCGTCTTGCCCATGTTCATTTTAAGACCGACTCGCTCGGAGGCTCTACTGAGTTCATGGAGCATTGTACTCAGGTCCTCATACATCCATTAATTATTTACTGTGAAAGTATAAGTCCAGTACCAAATTTAATAATTACTGTATTGTATGTTTCATTTCTCATCATAAGATTTATTTCGAGTTTTAGACCCTGATCAGTCCAACCGATGATACCATGTCAGTATATGGCATGTAGACGAAACTGAAGATGGCAAATAGCAAATCAACCGAAAGCCGGGTACTCACAGGTACTGACAGATACTAACAGCCATGTTACCGTGCTCTATGAACTTCTGTATTTCTTAGTAAAGCTTGGCTTTACCACTGTGTACCTATATACATACGTTCACCCACTAACTATGAGACTAGACTACAGTCATCATATAGCTGCCTAATTGCCGTAAATTCGATATAAGTAAAGCACTACCATTATTAAACAGGTATTCACGAACGTACATAATATCGCCGTATCGGCTTTTCGTTACCGGCTGAAGGGGCGTAATTGCCGCGAAACGCGATCGGGTGCCGTCTCGAGAGCGGATGCGATACGGAGACGAGACGTAACCGGGACTCCTCCGGCTTTGCTTCACGGATTATTGATACTGATTCTATTGCACTTAAATATAGGCTGGAGGAGGAGAAAGTGACGGAAACAGTCAATTAATTCATATCTGCATTTTGTTTTCAGCGTTTTCAGTTAATCAAGACCAAACCCAGCGCATACTAAAAACAATAATTTAATAACTGAAACAATTTGATTGTTTCATTTAGACGAGAGAACCGAATAACCGATAAACATGTCTGCAAGCAGCCTCCGCAGGTCGCGATAAGCCGGGCCCGGGGGTGGGCCGCCCTCTTCCGGGGCAAATTTAGCAATTAGCGTGCCGGACGCAGGGGCCGGCCGGCGTCCGGTAATAGCCACCTAGCCGGCCGGCCGCGTTCCGCTACTGATTATCCAGATCACCGCCCAGGTGACGGCAGAAGGCTCATCACCATGTTGACCAACAAATGTTTAGGAACAGTTTAAAATAAACTAAGACCACTTTTTAAGTATTATCTGTATTGATATTATTGTAAATGCGATCGTAAATTTGTCTGTATATCTATTTCTTACCTTTTTACGCCTAAACCTCTGGACGAATTATTAAGAAATTTGATAGATAGGTTAGGATAGAGACATAGAATATTTTAATTCTGGTTATGTGAATAATGATGCAATAGACAGTCGCACACAACACTTATTGCATTTATAATGCGTGGGCTGGTTAGGCACGGGTTCTCTTGCGTATCTGCATGATTGGGCTAGAAATATGAAATTCAGATTTGACTCCCTATTCATTTAACTCGGGATTATGGAGGTTTCTATATAAATACATATCCGCAAGATCACTCCCCAGTCATTCAGGTTCCCTGTTCGGTGACTACTTATATCCCTTATAAAAAGCTAGTAAATTTTATATCTTTACTAGTGTTTCCAACATGTTGCTGATGTTTATCCAATGTCGTGCGGTGTCCATGTTTGTTTCCACACCGGTTGCCCTTCTTGGTTCTCTGCCGCGCGTGCTCCACAGTGCTCCTTATTTGTGTCTGTATTCGCGTGTGTCGGTGTATGCGGTTATTAAATTCAAATGTAATTGATTGGAGGTTCCGTTTGTTGTCTGCTCCTCAAATATTGTGGTGCGTATGTGTTCTCGAACGGTTCGAATTCGATCGTCGATCGGTTTGTATTGGTTCAATTATAGGTGTAATCTATTATCATTATTTGAACGATACGAAAATATAAATAAAAGTTTATTTCATATAATATAGGCTTACATTCCATATAGCAGTAGTCATTTACATGCGTGTAGTGAAAGGCCAACACCAACTTCAACTCTTGATCAATGGCCCCTGTGGAGTAGATACCACAATTTTGCCAATAACACGTGTAACAAATTATAAAAACTCTTTGAAAATTTTATTTCACAATAATGGTGGATATCTCCAATGACAGTCGAAAAAGACGGCCGCATAAACCGTCTACTAGGGAGGTTTGAGGCAGACTCACGATGTGGCCAATATGCTGCGATATTTCAGTGTTCTTTATGAATTATTTACTGAATGCACATTTTACTACATAAATAACGCGCTTTTATTTAGTAAACGACGCTATGAATAATTCAAAAGTCCGATGAAAAATGAGCGTGACACTCATCTTAGCTTTCCCGCCAAAACTCCTAGTTAAAGGTTCCGTTCTTCACTTACTTGTAGAAGCAATAAAACGTGAAAAACTAAAAAAAAATAACTTTACTTAGAGCTTACAATCGGAAAACACAAGTTAAAAGCGGAAATTAGCTATCAAGTACTGAAATGTAAACTGACATATGTGGGCGAAACAGGATCGACCTAGGCTCCTTTGGCATACCTACATGACAGGCTTTGGGCATTAAATTTCAATCGAATTGAATGCAATTAAGTAGAAATTTATATTTTTAATAAAGTTTGTAAACCATGTTATTTATCTCCACTAATAGGAATCGTTTGTTTGTGGTTCTGTACCAAGTGTATAATCCGGTGTGATGTCCCGTCGCAGCGCATCTTCGGCCCAACTCGAGTGGCTCCTGATTGAAACGCGTATGTTACAATTTGTACGACTTGTCCAAACATGGTCACACTCATCATTGTAAACCGTTCACAGCTTATTGGCTTAGGTAGGGTATTTAATTATTTTGTTTTGATTAATCTTATTTTCAACCACTAAGCCACGACGAGCCTCTCAAGTATGAGTGTGCGGGTTCGATCCCAAGTCAGGCAATAACCAATGTAACTTTTCTAAATTGTATGTATTTTCTAAGTATATCTTGGACACCAATGACTGATTATAAGGTGAAAAAAAACATCTTGAGGAAACCTGGACTTTAGTATGAAATCGCCAACACGTATTGAGCAAGCATGGTGATTACTTACGCTCAATCCTTCTCTGTATGAGAGACCTGTGCAGTGGGACGATAAAAAAGGTTGACGATCATGATCTAACATTCACGTTGAGAGATAGGAAGTCTTGTACTAATTGAAACGAGACCGCATCAGGATGCAGTTATAATGTCTTTAACTAAATTATTCCACTTCCACAACTTCCCAATAAATATTAGTTATAAAATGAAACTGGTGCAGTCATTGGAAACATCCATTAATACATGTTACGACTTTTAAGTCGCACCAGTTCATTATTAGGAAAGTCTGAAATCGCCAACCCGCATTGAGCAAGTGTGGTGATTACGCTCAATCCTTCTTTGTATGAGAGGAGACCTGTGCCCAGCAGTGGGACGATAAAAAGGTTGATGATGATGATGAATCTTGTTTTCGTAAATTTTGATAACAAGCTGACAGACCGCTGTTGATGGTAGCCAGTCAAAATTATATCTAACTTTGAATGGTAGGCAATATACATTATATAACGGTCTGTATAATATAAAGATGACAATACTGATTTATATTATGGAACGTTAAAACCATAGATATATAGGATTTGACTATTAGTCGTAACACATACTTTTCCGAAAAATCCAACCTTAAATAAGTTTGTTAATGTCATAATTAAAAACATAATAAATAATATTTAATAACCTACTAATAACAGCAGATTCACCGGCACCGCACGCAGCACGCCGCGCGCCGCGCGCCGGCCCACTCTTCCTTCATCCGTCTATGTACGTAGCCGTCAAATGGTCCCCTAACAAAGCAGTATTTCGGTATAATTTTATTACATTCTTTATTACAACATAACTGCTATTAATATCAATTATACTCCTGTCCTCGACGCAAAGCTAAACGATAATTTGGTTATCTCAAATAAATGGCATCCCAAGGCCCGACATGTGAACGCATGAAAACAATTCAATAACCACAAAACATCACCAAACAACAACTCGATACAATCGCATTAGCGCTGATTTATATCGCCACTTGGACTGTAATAATCTATTTATGAGATAAACTATAAATTATCTAAGCACAAACTTAACAACACGTTTGACCACACCCTTATAACTTCCTATTAAAGTTCATATTCGACGTACCAGCTTTGTGCTTGACTTGGTATTAGCACGCCCCCGAGCATTTTGACTAGGGCGACTATGCCGGGCGCCCGACACTGTCTGTCCCCTAATTCCTAATAATGAACTGGTGCGACTTAAAAGTCGTAACATGTGTTAATGGATGTTTTCAATGACTGCACCAGTTTCATTTTATAACTAATATTTATTGGGAAGTTGTGGAAATGGAATAATTTAGTTAAAGACATTATAACTGCATCCTGATGCGGTCTCGTTTCAATTAGTACAAGACTTCCTATCTCTCAACGTGAATGTTAGATCATGATCATCAACCTTTTTTATCGTCCCACTGCACAGGTCTCTCATACAGAAGGATTGAGCGTAAGTAATCACCACGCTTGCTCAATGCGGGTTGGCGATTTCAGACTAAAGTCCAGGTTTCTTCAAGATGTTTTCCTTTACCTTGTATTCAGTCATCGATGCCCAAGGTATACTTAGAAAGTACATATACCTAACATTAAAAAAAGTTACATTGGTACTTACCTGACCTGGAATCGAACACGCACACTCATGCTTGAGAGGCTGGTATTTTAACCACTAGGCCACCACGACTATGGCAGAAAAATTTTCCTTCCCTTATAAAGTAAAGGTCTCTGTAAGGTCCAAAAAAGCGACCTAATAACGAGTATATTAAATGTCAATATTTGCTTTTAATATGTATTATAAACTAGTGATTGGCCGCAATCCCGCCTGACTACCATCAACGATTGCATCATGTTGATATTACAACCCGCTAGTTTATTAAGAGTCTCTTCACTCGAGCCTTGAAGACACCTGAATTGTAATCAGACGGAAGACGCCACTAATCTTAGTTTAAAAGTTTTTCGCAAACGAGTCATAACCGACTCACCAATGTATTTCATTCTAAATCGCTGCAAGCACTTAACCATAACTTCGAACCATTAAACTTTAAAAGCTACAAATAGCTTAACTTGATTAAACCAAAAAGCGCTTATTTAAAAATGAAATGAACTTAATGTGACATGATAAATTACATATTATGCCCCTGCGCATTGCACGGAGCGCAATACTTTTTTATCCCACTTAAGTAATAATAATATAAATTTAATGCAAAAATTAAAAAGATTTTAGACTTTAAGTTTACAAGTATTTCGTATTATTTGTGCACACACCTGGTGGGTTCGGCCGTCCCCGTGTGTCGGCTCGTCGCTCGTCGTGCTGATGGTTGAAACCACGACAGCGTATAGTCTGTTGGGACAGGTCTATTCAAAATCTTTCTATAAACACTAGATCGGATATTGCTGCACTTTGAATGCTTTCTCGGTGGTAGGCATAACATCGGCTGCCGGCGAAGTTACCACCCACCAGACAAAGTCTTGCCGCCAAGCGATTCGTCGTGTTCCGGCATGATGTCTGGTGAAGCCGTACGGAGGACGGGTCTGAGCAGTTGTGGTGCGATGTGTGGCGCCAAATGTTGTTGTGTCGGGAGTTTGGTCGCGGAGAGTCTCCAGATCAATCTCCCTCTAGCGCAACATCATTTGGTCGTGTTGGTCTTGGGTTTAACATTGCATCACCTTGCTCAACTGCCATCATCCTTCCTATTCCGAAGTTTTTTAAGTGAATAGGCTTAATAAACTAGTGCGCTTTACCATCAACGATTGCATCACTGCTTACCATCAGGCGAGATTGCAGTCAAGCACTAGATTAAATTATTAAAAAAAAAAAAAAATGCGACTTTGATCCCTGAGTTAGTTTCGTCATTTGTCCTCAAGGAATTTCGACTGATTGTAGTTTTTTAAATGGTGTTTTTTTATCATATTTACAGAATAAACTAAATGTTTTGTTTAAATTGAATGATAGCCGATGACATCGTTCACCCCTTACTGTCGTAACGTTGTACAAGTTCCCTCGAGCTCGTGGGATCATCGTGCTCGAGGGATGTTTTTGGTGTAACATCCCCTAATCACCTCGTTGAGAGTTGTGAGAAATCGCGATTTGTTGTAGCTTTTGTTTTGTTTGTTTATTTGTTATTGAGCAGTTGAATGAGAAGTTTCGGGTATTAGACATACCTAACAGTTATTAGATAATACGATAAAATGGAGGTACAGCGTGAGCGACGA
Source organism: Sesamia nonagrioides (assembly GCA_017933935.1). Taxonomy (NCBI): domain Eukaryota; kingdom Metazoa; phylum Arthropoda; class Insecta; order Lepidoptera; family Noctuidae; genus Sesamia; species Sesamia nonagrioides. The sequence continues at coordinate 53,284 of JADWQK010001047.1, read as the reverse complement.
GCAGGGAGACCAAGGTACAGAGAGAGTGACATTCATATTTTTTTGTCTCTTTTTCTCTTCATTAATAAACAATTCCCGTGTTTGTTACACAGGAATTTAAGAAAAATACCAGCCGAGTGCTCGACTCTCGTTTTTGTCCGAAACTTTTTTAAATTTGTGAAGCCGTTCATGATGAAAAGGTTAATAAGTTTAAATCTAATAATTAAATAATTTAAATATTGTATTTGGTACAAATTCCAGCTTGATACCTCCATGAGATCCTGAGAATAAGGGTCTTCACAGACAGACAGTTGGATAACAAAGTGGCCATATACCTAAGGCTTCCGCTTTTTTCCTTTCGAGGTACGGTATCCTTAAAAACAATTAAAAGCAAGTGAAAACGAGAAAAAATATCTGTTATATATACAAATTAGCCAAAAGATTATTTTTTACCAACGTGTAGGTTAGTTCAGGTTAAAAGGTTGTTGATACTTTAAAAAGCACACACAATACGGTCATTCAATAGCATGCTATTTATAAACCGTTAATAAAGTATTAACCCAACCACGTAGAACAATTACCAAAAATAGCCGCACATCCCCTAATCCGCCATTAATACAAAAACATGACAATTAACAATAGCATGCCCACGCGCACGCCACACCACACCACGTGGTGTCGTCGACAATAGACGCGTGCGCTTACACACAGATAATGATCTACTACAATAGCCTGAGGGAGGTTTGTGGTAATTACAGTGTATTTAGTTTGTATATTTAAACAAACTGTTATAAAACGTGATACTTATACTATCTTGAATCTTGCTCAGGGTTTTCGGACAAACATTCTAAAATACAAGACAATTAGACAAATAAAAAAATATAAATTTAGAGTTGGTCTCTGTGTAGGCTGGAGTCGACTTTGTACAATTCTATTATTTTTCTTATTTAGTTTGATTGATTATTTGCATTTACTTTACGTTAGACAACATAAAACCAAAGTTGTAGATCCAATTGAAAGTTTGCTGGATGCATTCTTTACTTCACTTGTTATGGAGTCATCCCATAACTAACACTCAGTAGGTACCAATCTGTGTAGCCCTGAGGCGCTAACGCGATTACAGGAGACACTATCATTAAAAATGCTCATTTGTTATAATGTGCGCGGCACGTGCCGGCCCCGCGCCGCCTCCGCGCCGGCCGCGCGCCGTGTGCGGCCCGGGCCGCCGGACTAACGACTGAGATTCCCGGACACCCGCTGTGCTCTTGTTATACGTTATGTTGCTTGTCTAGATATTGTTGCTGATTAGTTTTAGTAATCGATCACTAAGACGACAATACTTTTTAGTTAATTTTCTAAATTCTAAACTCTACTACTGGTGTGCTCCGAAATGATGTATGACTAAAAAGTTGTATTGATAGCATACCTAGTATTAATATTTATAATTCTCCAAACAAGTAAATACTACCTAAATATGTACAGACGACAGCACTTCAAGCTACTACAATCTGTCAGATTTCCTTATTAGATTTTCAATTTTATCTCTAAAGCATTAAAGCTCAAAGTTGATTGGGAATATCTGACAGTGAGGGGTAGCTTGAGCTGCTGTCGTCCGTAAACTCTCGCTTTCTTACCGTGGGGGTTGAGAAAAAGCACAGAACGCTACCGCTAAATGAACTGCTGCCATCCTTGCGGAGTCAGTAACGATCGGAGCAGATCCGTTGATTTCATAATATAAATAATATGTACCTATTGTATAAAAGTTAGTGGGTGTCTTTGGCTTTTGTATACTTGTTTTTGACACCGACTTCCTAAATTAGTTATTTTTTGGAAGTCGGTTGTTTTTTTTTTATAAATAAAAAAATATTTTACACTTTTTAGTTAGTGTGTGTTTTTAGGTGTGAAAGAGAAAAGACATAAAATATAAAACCAAAAAAAAAAAAAAAAATTCTTAAAATGAAAATAAAAAGAAAAATTAGTAGTAAGTTAGTCCCTAGATACCGAGCAGCGGGCGGTATAACCTGCACCGGAGGCATCCGCTGGCCTCGGGAGGATTAATACCCTCCCAAAAAGAGCGGCCGCATCGCCTTGGGGAAGCGATGTGCGTACCACCCAATATCGTAAATGAAATGTCCGAAAATGCGAATAATGTTTTGTCTTGCGATCCGGCTGACGCCCGGCCTTCGCAGGTGTCCGGGCCTGCGAATGAAAAATTGGCTTCCGAAGAACGCGCAGGGGTAGGCAACCAGGCCCCTGCTGTCGTTAATATTACTGGCAGCGATGATGGCAGAGTGGATGTGGACGAAGGGCCGCGTGGACTGTCTTCCGTTAGGAAGCGTCCACGCGACCTTGCTCAGAAGGGAGGTGGGTCGGCGGAGCTGACCTCAGAAGAGGAAGGCCTGCCGGCCCCGAAGGTGCCGACCGTGAGGAGAGGTCGGCAAAACTCCAGAGGAGTGACTGCTTCGCGGCCGCGGAGGAACGCACAGGGTAGATTCGTCCGTACCCCGGCGGTCAGCGAAGCAGAAAGTGACATGGGGGTCACTTCGGAGGACCCTGGTGGCGAGAGTTGCGTCTCGCTAGGGAGCTCGAAGGCGGAGCTCAACGCCGCCAGGAGGGAGCAGCGCAAAGCCGTCGCGGCCGACGAAGTGTCGGAAATGGCCCGACGCGCTCGAGAGCGGCGCGCTGCTCTATCGGCGGAAGGGGGGCAACCGTCGGCGGTGGCCCTTAGTCAGCTGGCCTTGGAGGGGGTGGACCTGGTCCTTAAGGTTGCCACAAAATCTGGCAACCTGAAGAGCACGTTCATTCGCGGTCTCAAGGAGGCTGCCGCGGACATCAAGGAGGCGGTTGGCACCCTCCTCAACACGACGGCCTCAGACGAGGTCGTTAAGTTGCAAGGGGAGAACAGCCGCCTCCGTGATGATCTGGAGGACCTCCGGCGACAAGTCGCTGCGCTGAGCGAGCAGCAGCAGCGGCACACGCCCGCCTATGCCGCTTCCGAAGTGGCCCCGGCTCCCGCACCAAGACCGGCGCGTGCGGGCGATGAGTTGAGCGCATCCTGCCTTGAGCGCATCGTCCGTATGTGCATGCTCGAGTGCGGGAGCATGGTTAAAGCCCAACTTGAGGCGCTTTCTCGGCGCCTCCCTGAGGAAAACCTGCGCCCACCCCTAGCCGCCGACAAACGGCGAAGGGCTGAGGAGACGCCGGGAACTGCTCCTCAGCGAGCTCCAGCGAGCGATCAGCCCACGACGGCCGGGTCTAAGGGTGAGACCTGGGCGACAGTCGTGGGCCGCAAGAAGGCCCGCAAAGCCGCTAAGGCCGCCAAGGCGGCCTCAGCAGCACCAGCGCGCGCCTCCGGTCAAACTGCAAAGGCGGCTCCGGAGGCTGCGCGGCGGACTGGCAAAGGCGGCCGCAAAAGCGGTCGCAAGGGACCGGCTGTGCGTGCCCCGCGTTCCGAGGCCGTGACGCTCACGCTTCAGCGTGGCGCTGCGGGGCGCGGCGTAACGTACCGCTCGGTCCTTACCGAGGCCAAGGCCAAGATCAAGTTGTCGGATCTTGGCCTCCAGTCCGTCACCATCAGGCATGCTGCCACGGGTGCGCAGCTGTTTGAGGTGGCTGGTGCTGCGAGCGGCAATGCCGAGAAGGCGGACGCTCTGGCTGCCAAGCTGAGGGAGGTCCTCAACCCTGAGGACGTCCGGATCTCCAGGCCGGAAAAAACCGCAGAGGTGCGGATTGCCGGTCTGGACGAGTCCGTGACTCCTGAGGAGGTGGTGGCGGCCGTTGCTCGAAGCGGAGAGTGTCCGCCGGGCAAGGTGCGGGCCGGCGATATTCGCACCGACGCCACCGGACTCGGTGCGGTCTGGGTTCGGTGCCCTGTGGCGTCGGCGAATAAAATCGCCGCAAGTGGCAGACTGCTGGTAGGCTGGGTTGCAGCGAGGGTTAAACTCCTGCAGCCCCGGGCTTTGCGGTGCTTCCGGTGCCTGGAGAAGGGGCACGTCCGGGCCAAATGCACCGCTGAGGTGGACCGTAGCGATCTTTGCTATCGCTGCGGTCAGCCCGGCCACAAGGCGGCCCAGTGTTCCGCGGCGCTCAACTGCAGCTTATGTTCGGCTGCAGGGAAGCCAGCGGGACACAGAGTGGGTGGAGGGGCCTGTGGCACGCCTGCCAGCAAGAAGGCCACCAAAAAGAAGAAGAGGAGCTCTAAGCCTGCCGGGGAAATCTCGCCTCCCCCGCAGGCTAACAGCTCCGCGGCCGACTCCCGGCCCAGGACCGTTTCCGAGGGAATGGAGTGTCAATAATGGCACAACTCCGTTTCCTCCAGGGCAACATCAATCACTGCGCCAGAGCTCAGGATCTTTTATTCCAGAGCATGGCGCAGTGGTCGACCCAAGTGGCTGTGGTCGCCGAGCCGTATTTCATCCCCGCCCGTGGCGACTGGCTCGGATGCATTGACGGCTCGGTAGCCATTATTGGCGGGACTCTGATCGACCCGTCCCGGGGCCGCGGCTGGGTTGCTGCGGTCTCGGGCGGCATCGTCATTGTGGGGGCGTATTTCTCCCCCAACAAGAGTCTCGCCGACTTCGAGGGGTTCCTTGTCGAGTTGGGCGCCGTCGTAGGCCGCTATCACCCTCGTCCCGTTCTAGTGCTCGGGGATCTCAACGCCAAGTCATCGGCGTGGGGATCTCCGGTCACGGACCCTCGGGGCGAGGTGCTGGCGGAGTGGGTGGTGACGACCGGTCTGGTCGTCCTGAATCGGGGCTCTGTATACACGTGCGTGCGGCAGAGGGGCGGGTCGATAGTGGACGTTACTTTCGCTAGCCCCTCTGTCGCCAGCCGTGTCCATGATTGGCGTGTCGCCGTGGAGGTGGAGACGCTGTCGGACCACCGGTATATCCGGTTCGACGTCTCCGTCCAGACCGCGAGCGGCCGCCATCCAAGAGCCCCGATTAACGACGGCCCGCGCTGGGCGCTTAAGCGCATCGACAGGGAGCTCCTCGAGGAAGCTGCCATAGTCCAGTCCTGGATTTGGGAGTCGGCGACGGACGGCCCCGTCGACGTCGAAGCGGAGGCGCTGCGGTTTCGCGGGGCGATGACGCAGATCTGCGACGCGTCCATGCCCCGCGTCCGCCAACAGTCCGCAAGGCGCAACGTGTACTGGTGGAGCGACCACCTTGCGCGGTTGCGCGTCGAGTGCGTCGCGGCTCGCCGCCAGTACACGCGCTACCGGAGACGACGTCGACGGGATCCCGTCGAGGAAGCCGCGCGGTATGGGGTGTACCGCGCGGCCCAGGAGACTCTGTGGCTGGCCATCGGCGACTCTAAGTCGCGGGCCAGGGAAGAGCTGCTGGGGTCCCTAGATCGGGACCCGTGGGGGCGCCCCTACCGTTGGGTACGGGGCAAGTTGCGTCCCTGGGCGCCCCCACTGGTGCAAAGTATGCAACCCCAGCTGCTAGAGGCGGTGGTATCCACCCTCTTCCCTGAGCGGGCGGGACATGTTCCCCCGGCGATGGTCTCACCCTCAGCCACAGACTCTCCAGAAGAGGAGGGCACCGATGTCCCTGAGGTGACGCAAGCAGAGACGGGAGCGGCCGTGTCGCGGCTCCGGGCCAAGAATAAAGCGCCCGGACCCGACGGAGTTCCTGGCCGAGCTCTCGTCCTGGCTCTGAAGGAGCTAGAGCCCCAGCTGAGGGGGCTCTTCACGGCATGCTTCGGCCAGGGTCAGTTTCCCAGTGTGTGGAAGGAGGGGAAGCTGGTCCTGCTCAGGAAGGAGGGGCGCCCCGCGGACTCGCCGTCCGCGTATCGGCCCATAGTGCTGCTCGACGAGGCGGGCAAACTTTTTGAGCGTATAATCGCAGATCGCCTCGTCGGCCACTTGTGCGGAGACGGGCCGAACCTGGACGACAACCAGTTCGGTTTTCGTCGGGGGCGCTCCACCATAGACGCAATCATGCGCGTGAGAGCCCTGGCGGAGGATACGGTATCCCGGGGTGGGGTGGTGTTGGCGGTGTCTTTAGACATTTCCAACGCCTTCAACACCCTACCCTGGAGCTGTATTAGGGAGGCCCTGAAATACCATCGGGTGCCTCCCTACCTCCGCCGCATAGTAGGGGCTTATCTTGAGGATAGATGCGTCATCTATCGGGGACGTGACGGTGCCAGTCGGCACCAAATGTCGTGCGGTGTTCCACAGGGATCGGTCTTGGGACCGCTCCTGTGGAACATCGGCTACGACTGGGTGCTGAGAGGCGAGCTTCCGTCGGGCGCCGACTTGACGTGTTATGCGGACGACACGCTTGTCACTGCCCGAGGGAGCTCGCACAGGGAAGCGACGTTGATAGCCACGGCTGCGGTGTCACAGGTGGTGACCCGCATCCGGCGCCTGGGCCTGGAGGTGGCCCTTGACAAGTCGGAGGCCATGGTATTCCATGGCCCCCGGCGTGCGCCGGCGCCGGGATCACATATCGTGGTAAGTGGTGCCCGGATAGCTGTCGAGTCCACCATGAAGTATCTGGGATTGGTGCTCGACAGCCGATGGGAATTCGGACCCCACTTCCGGCGGCTGGCGCCCAAGCTGATGGGTGCAGCGGGCGCGCTGTCAACGTTGCTTCCCAACATGGGGGGCCCGAGCGCCGCCTGTAGGCGGTTATACGTGGGAATCGTGCGGTCCATGGCCCTGTATGGGGCCCCTGTGTGGGCGATGGACCTGACGGCCGGAACACTCGCCATTCTGCGCAAGCCGCAGAGGGCGATGGCCGTCAGGGTCGTCCGCGGGTATCGCACGATTTCCTACGAGGCGGCTTGCGTTCTGGCCGGATCCCCGCCCTGGGACCTAGAGGCGAAAGTACTCGCGTCATTGTACCGATGGCGCGAGGAAGAGCGGACACGGGGCTCCAGTCCGGCGCAGCGGCAGATCGAGCTGCGCCGAGGGGAGCTCCGTCAGGTCCTGGTGGCGGACTGGCGGCAGAGGCTTATGCGCCCTACCGCCGGCCTCGCTACCGTCGAGGCGATCCGGCCAGTACTCGACGACTGGCTCGGGAGAAGCCACGGCTCCCTGTCGTTCAGGGTGACTCAGGTGCTGTCGGGGCACGGCTGCTTCGGCAAGTACCTGTGTCGCCTAGGCAGGGAGCCGGACGCTCGGTGCCACCACTGCGTCCAATGCGGGGAGGACACGGCGCAGCACACGCTCTCCGAGTGTGTAGCTTGGGAGGAGCAGCGCCGTGTCCTCACAAATGAAGTAGGAGGCGACCTGACGCTGCCGGCAGTAGTGCGGAGGATGGCCGGCAGCGCAGAGTCGTGGGACGCGGTGGTGTCCTTCTGCGAGGACGTGATGTCGCAGAAGGAAGCTGCGGAACGGGAGAGGGAGATCTCAACTCCCTTCCCGGGCCGCAGAAGACGCACCGGGCGCCGAAGAAGGGCGGATAACGCCCTCTTCCGCCCCCCATGAATGGGTCCAGGGGCGAGGGACATGGGGAAGTCCCCGCCCCCTATTCGATGGACCCCGAGGCGGAGGCGCGCATGAGTGTCAGCGCGCGCCTCTGAGGCGATGCACGGGGTAGCTTAACACCCCACTACCCCGTGCCGGAGACGAGGCCCGGGCAGACCGGGCCAGCACGAGAGTGTGGGGCTGCGGAAGAATTTAGACTCCCGCGGCCCTACGCGCGCTCGTGACAGAAGAGACACCGGGGTGGTTTTAGTCAGTAAAAGTCTGACAGACCCCGTCGCCCACCCTAGGGCGGCGGACATCCTATGAGGATTTCCACCCCGAAAAAAAAAAAAAAAAAGTCTGCATCCGGTCATACTGGGCGCTGACGACAATATAGTTGGGAAAAGGCCTGTAAGCAAACGACTTAATTTTGTTTAGTTTAATTTTTATCCGTAATTTTTGTTTAAAACCGAAACCACTGCACCGATTTCTATAAAATTCCTATGAGACCAAAATGAAGATAAAGGAATTCTAGACATACACTTAAATTCAATCTCTGGATAGTGGTTGTCCTATGTTAAAATTCAATGCTGTAATTTCTTTTTTTTTATATATTATAAACCAGCGCTTGACCGCAATCCCGCCTGATGGTAAGCAGCGATGCGATCATTGGTGGTAAAGCGTGCTAGTTTATTAAGAGCCTATTCACTCTAGCCTTGAAGACACTCAAATTGTAGTCCGACGGAAACACCGCCGCCGGCAAGTTGTTCCAGTCCCTTGATGTACGCGGTATAAAGGAGGAGGCGAAACGCTTCGTCCGGATCGTAGTAGTGTTAACAACGTAAGGGTGGAAACTCGCCGTACGACGGGTCGTCCGATGGTGGAACGGAGATGGGGGAATTAAATCATGCAATTCCCTCGCACACTCCCCAAAATGCATCCTATAGAACACCGAAAGGCTGGCTACTCTACGTCTGTGCTCTAGGCTTTGGAGACCATCTCGAGTTAAAAGAGGGTCACCAATTAGCCTCTTCGCACGCCTCTCCACTGAATCCAAAGTAGCCAAGTGACATTTCGCAGCACCAGCCCAAAGCAAGCAAAAGCCCAGTGTGGCTGCAGTACTCCACACACGAACGGACCTGTGCTTTGTACAACATAAAAAGCTGCCCCGGTGTGAAGTACCGCCGGACCTTCGCGATGACGCCAAGTTTTCTGGCAGCCACCTTAGCCTTGGACTCAATGAACCGCCCAAAGTTTAGGTTCAAGGAAATCTCAACTCCCAAAAGCTGAAGGCGGTCGGTGCACTCCAAGGATACATTCTGAAAAGTAGGAGCCAAGGTAAACGGGCTCCTTTTGGCGGTGAAAAGACACGCCTGTGTTTTGGCGGCATTGGATGCTACAAGATTGGCTTTGCCCCATTCGGAGACTGCCTGTAGTGCAGCACTCGTACGCTCTACCATAGCCTCTCTTTCGGACCGGATTAATTCCTTACTAGCCCGAGCTTCCGACAGGTATCTCTCCACAACTGGGCTGTCGTCTGCATACCCATAGATGCCGGTCATCAGCAGATCGTTAATATGCAGCAGGAACAGAGTTGCAGAGAGAACAGACCCCTGAGGAACACCGGCATTGGTCGACATGGGCTCCGATGAGCATCCGTCGACAACAACTCGGAGGGACCGTTCAGTCAGGAAGTCTTTTACCCAGCCAGTTAGGCCAGCGGATATGCCGTACGCTGGAAGCTTACTCAAAAGGCCAACGTGCACTACCTGGTCGAAGGCCTTCGAGACATCAAGGGAGACGGCAATCGCTTCCCCATTTTTCTCGAGGGGCCTCGCCCCACCGGTGAGTGGCATACACTAGTAGGTCCGCAGTTGACCGATTGCGTTGAAACCCGTACTGTCGGTCACTGAGGAGATCGTTACCTTCCAGATAAGCCAAGAGGCGCGAGTTCAACACACGCTCCAGAATCTTGCAGAGTATGGAGGTTATTGAAATCGGCCGATAGTTGGTAGGATCGGCACGACTACCCTTTTTGGTCACGGGCTGCACGTTGGCAAGCTTCCAGGACTTGGGCACTGTACCAGTCCTAAATGAGAGGCGATACAAGCGCGTCAATACAGGAGACAACTCGGGCGCACATGCCTTAAGAACAATCGCTGGTATACCGTCCGGACCACTAGCCTTATTCACGTCCAGACGACACAATACTCTCAGAACCTCCTTGTTCCTAATGCGAACCTTCGGCATTGAGGTTCCGCAATGAGGTAATTTAGGTGGAGTAGCACTGTTAGTGTCAAGACGCGAATTATGGGCAAAGAGAGATTTTTTTTTTAATAATAATAAACTAGTGCTTGACTGCAATCCCGCCTGATGGTAAGCAGTGATGCAATCGTTGATGGTAAAGCGCACTAGTTTAATAAGCCTATTCACTTAAAAAACTAAGGAATAGGAAGGATGACGGCAGTTGAGCGAGGTGATGCAGTGTTAAACCCAAGACCAACATGACCAAACTTAGCTGCGCTAGAGAAAGATTGATCTGGAAACTCTCCACGACCAAACTCCCGACACAGCAACATTTGGCGCATCGTACCCGCCACACATCGCAACACAACTGTTCAGACCCGTCCTCCGTACGGCTTCACCAGACATCATGCCGGAACACGACGAATCGCTTGGCGGCAAGACCAAAAAGCAAAAGATCAAAGAAGCAGAAGAAGAAGAAGAAGAAGCAAAAGAGCTTAGATCCGGAGCTCTGCGGTCACGAGCGTCAACCCAGGTAAGAAATGCCGTATGCTTACGCTGTAATTTTTGAGGAAATTCCTCGACTGCCTATGATCCTCATAATCCGATTTACTGCAGACCATTAATTTGACCTATTTAGAAAGGTGCAAAGTTCTCATCAATATAAATGCATTAAGTCCAAACACAAAGTAGCTAAGTACTGTAAACCATTGCGCAGTTCCCTTATCCATCCTTCGTCTTTATCAATACAAATGAATCAAGCATAAATGCAAGGTAGCTGCTGTGAATCGTTGAGGAGGTCCCTGACTTAGTAGACTGTCTAAGGTCTTCATCATCAGATCTACTGCAGACCTTCATTTTAACACACATGGGTGTAAAGTTTTCATCAATATAAATGAATTAAGTCCAAACATAAAGTAGTCCGTCTCCAGGATCAGGACTCGAAACCGATCCAACTGCAGCGTGGAGTGAGACAAGGAGATGTCATATCTCCTAAATTGTTCACTGCTGCGTTGGAAGACGTCTTCAAGCTCCTGGACTGGAAAGGACTTGGCATCAACATCAACGGCGAGTACATCACTAATCTCCGTTTCGCAGATGATATCGTGGTCATGGCTGAGACCCTGGAAGACTTGGGCAAAATGCTCAATGACCTCAGCAGAGCTTCCCAACAAGTGGGTCTAAAAATGAACATGGATAAGACGAAGATCATGTCGAACTCTCATGTCGCACCCACTCCAATTGTAGTTGGTTGCTCTGCACTCGAAGTTGTTGACGAGTATATATACCTGGGACAGACAGTCCAACTAGGTAGGTCCAACTTCGAGGAAGAGGTGTCTCGGCGAATCCAGCTCGGTTGGGCAGCGTTCGGGAAGCTACGCTACATCTTCTCGTCGTTCAAGATACCACAGTGTCTCAAGACTAAAGTCTTTGACCAGTGTGTGTTGCCAGTGATGACTTACGCAACTGAAACGTGGTCGCTCACAATGGGCCTCATACGAAGGCTCACAGTCACACAAAGGGCAATGGAAAGAGCTATGCTAGGAGTTACTCTGCGTGATCGAATCAGAAATGAGGAGATCCGCAGAAGAACCAAAGTCACCGACATAGCTCTGCGAGTCGCTAAACTTAAGTGGCAGTGGGCAGGGCACATTGCTCGTAGAACCGATGGCCGATGGGGCAGTAAGGTTCTGGAGTGGCGGCCACGTACTGGAAGATGCAGCGTAGGGAGACCCCCAACAAGGTGGACCGATGACCTGGTGAAGGTCGCGGGAAGCCGATGGATGCGGGCAGCACAAGACCGGTCATCGTGGAAAGCCTTGGGGGAGGCCTTTGTCCAGCAGTGGACATCTATAGGCTGAAGAAGAAGAAGATAAAGTAGCTACTGTAGACTGTTAGACTGGAGTTCCCGGAACTGGCCTTTGTTTTCATCATCAGAGCCTTTATGACAGTCACAACCCATTTAGATGTAAAATTCTTATTAATACAAATGAATCAAGCACAAACACAAGGTAGCTGCTGTGAATCGTTGAAGAGTTCCTTCGACTGTCTCCCAGCTCCATCATCAGCTCTACCTACTCCAGACCTTTATTAAATTGTAGTGCAGTAATGAAAATATTTAGTAATACACAAAAAATCGAAGGGGCGCCCCTTCGATTAAAGTTTCTCTTGATTTCTCTGGTCTTCCGTCATCAGATCCTGACCTAGTGACTATGGGAATACCTGGAACGTATACCATTACAAAAAAAAAAAAATATTTTGCAAATCGGTCCAGGCGTTGAGTAATCGGTGAACATACATAATAAAAAAAAGGATTCCGACGAATTGAGAACTTTTTTAAAGTCGGTTAATAAAATAGTTTATACCTACTCATAAGATTGATCCAAATAAAATTAAATTCAATACCTACGGGCGCACAAAAGAAGATGTCTTATGAAATGTGACATCAATAGTGATTTATTAAAGTAATAAAATAGATCAAATCTATTTCACTAGTATAATGACCTACATGTGTATAGTGCGGGGTATTACTTAACCTCTAATGACATTAGACCGCCCTCCATTCTCCATTAAATCACATAATGGAGCCTCACATTGTCAGCGTCACCGTCTCGACTCTATACAAGCATGGACGGAGCACACACGAGCGTGGAACAGGATGCGATCAGCTCTAACACAAGGATGGCTTTAACTTTATGTCTTTATTCATTTGTTTTAATTTACAGCCGCTCTCATCTTAGAAATATGCATTTGGTTGGTTGCGAAAATAAAAATGATGACCAGTAACACAAACATTTAGCAAGGAGATAGTTTCCATCATAATATTTACCACAATTGTTTATGATTCCCTGTTTTGAAGTAGGTTCAATGGTACCGGTCTCACAAGTCGTAGGTTCGAACCTAGACAGACACGATTAACTTCTTGTAAATTATTTCATCATCACTGCTCTCAGAGTAGAGAGGTTAAATTAGGTCTCAAAACAGTGAAGGGAAACATCGTGTCCTAAATGACCGGATGATGTACCATGACCCGGCCCGCGTGGTAGATTACGGCCCACTCACTCCTACAGACAGGAGGCCTCTGTGGTAGTAGTGGGAACATTATTGGCTGATTGTACATATTATACATCTGCGGCAGTCCGAAATGCATCACGATGTGTTTTTCTGTTTTACTATATAAATACATAAATACACGAATGCTTATCTATCGCACACAAGCTATCCAATCAAACACCATGTACCACAGCATGTGTCACTGACCGGTTCGCCTGACTGCTGACCACCGCCCCACGCTCACTTAGCTATATTGCCGATGAGTTGCTTAAACGCAATGTATTGTGTGACGCGCTCAATTGTCGTCATTTGATTGCGTCCGATATCTTAAGTGAAATTTCTAATTTAATGATATTAGATGGACAGGGGATTTATTTGTAGCGAGTCAATGGAATCAGGGATGAGCCCACGTAGGGGTGGAAAGTGATTAGGAACGCCTCATATCAAAAGTTTTATCCAATTGCAATACTTACGTTGCACTAATTTATAATTACAAAAGTAGGTAAAACAGGTAAATAGGAATTATTATTTGGGATAGTAGCGATAATGAACTGTAATATTTGCGTGCTTTTAAGTATAGGCTTCTAGTTCTATTATACTATAAAGGTATTGTAAGTATTTGTGAAAGGCGATACACTCTGGAAATACCAGCGGGATTACAAAATGTCTTTGAATTTGATCATTCCATTTTTGAGCAACGTTAGTCTATTTAGCATCATGCTACGAACCTTAAGACACGAACAACAAGAAAAAAGTTAATAAGAACGCCAAATGTAAAGGTAATTGTAGCACGAGGGATCAAAACATATTATTAGATACAATAATTGGAACCGTGCATCTAGAATTTTTGAATTAGTCCTGTGAAGATGAGCCATGATTACTTTTTAACCGACTTCAAAAAGGAGGAGGTTACTCAATTCGACCGTATATATGCTTTTTTTTTTTTTTTTTTTTTTGTTCGCGCATAACTTCGTCGTTTATGAACCGATTTTGATAATTCTTTTTCTGTTAGAAAGAAGACGTTCCCAAGGTGGTCCCATGATAAGGATATTAGTGTTTGATGGTGGAAGACCAGAGAAAACAAGGGAAACTTTAAAAAATTGCAGAGGCAACTAGTGCATTTCTTAGCATTTTCATTAAGTATTTTAAAGCACTACAACTATATTTGCGTCAGCTTCCAGTCTGACCGTATGCAACTGAATAAATAGTACTTTTAACAACTAAAAAGTGTAAAATAAAAACTTTTTTACAAAAAAACAACCGACTTCCAAAAACCACTACAAAGTGAAAAATAACTAATTTCGGAAGTCGGTGTCAAAAAAGAATATACAAAACCAAAGACACCGACTTCCGAAATTAGTTATTTTTCACTTTGTAGTGGTTTTTGGAAGTCGGTTGTTTTTTTGTAAAAAAGTTTTTTTTTAAAACAATTGTTTTTAAGATATTTTTAAATCACTGTGGCTGTGGGAGGACAACATATAAGAGTTGGTACGTAGATCTAAATTCTTCAAAATATGCAATAACCGCCCAAGTTTAGATAAAATATTAAAATCAACTGACATGGTGGTCATTACAACCAATAATAAGGAGTAGGGATTTGAATTGACTGTATTTCAAATACCTAATAATATAAATATTATGTCAAAAAAGTATGTAAAAATAAAGTAATTTGAAAGCAGTTATAGTCTGGTACTGAACATTGAAACATCAAATATAATCTTCAAATCTGTTGTTTTCTTAAAGTACCTAAAAGTAAATCGTAATCGATCAATATATAGGTCAAAAGAGTGCAAGCAAGCTCGCTGAAGGTTGGCAGAAAGCACTCAGCTCACAAAGGACGTTAGGCGTAAAGCCGTAGTTGAGCTCAGCTACGGCTCAATTATAAAGTTGAGCGGTGACGGGGCGCGGCGGTAGTCGTGTCTACAGTTCACTGATATACCCTCTATATTGGAGAGTTCAGTTTGCTCGGTAGACATCAGATTATGAGAAGAGGTTTTATGATTTTGAGATTGGTTTAAAATAGGTAGTTCAGTAGATGTTTTTATAGGCTTCATTCCTACCACTTAGTGTAGTCCACTAGTAGCGCTCGTGTGTCTGTCCCCAGATGTCATAACTGAGACATAGATAAGTACATGCACTTATTTTAAAAACATTCATATTGTTGTGCGAGTGAATCAATACAGTGCCAAGGTGTCTCCAGCTACCATCACAATAATATCTAATAATTAATTATTGTTTCATATACCTTAACTTCGCAACTTATGCAATTTATTTTGAAAAGCGTTCTCGTTAGGCTAAAACAATTTGTAATTGAAGTGTTTTTATTTAATGAGATTAGCTGTTGGTCAATTGATTGAAGACGAAACAATGAATTCAATCCACCATTCTTGCTCAACTTTAAAGTTCAATAAAAATCCTATTAACTTCTCTAGTAGCTATAGTTGTTTGCGTAGTTCAGCGCCTCTCGTCTAGGACGGGACAAGTTTTAACAGGCACACTAAGTTCGCAGACTGTTTACTGCCTTCTTATGCAAAGCCGTTCAGAGCTGTTCACTGGCTCCGGCAGTCCCACTACACGAATACTACCTACTTATACAGAGAGCCGTAGATTAGCAGCGTTTCATTGTTGTATCAGGAGATAAATTAACAGTAAGTGATGTCAGTTACACATTATTATAATTATCCTCTCTATTACTATTTAGCGGGGTGAGTCGGACTCTTTACTAATTGACAGGATGAGTCGAACTCTTTACTAATTGTTGGGATAAGCCGGACTCTATACTAATTGGCGGGATCAGCCACACTCTTTACTAATTGGCGGGGTGAGCCGGGCTCTTCCTTAATTGGCGGGCTGAGCTGAACTCTTTACTAATTTACTGGGTTAGCCGGACTATTTACTAATTGGCGGGATGAGTCAGTCTCTTTGCTAATAATCGGGATGAGTCAGACTCTTTAGTAATTGGCGAGATGAGCCGCACGCTTTACTAATTGCTGGGATAAGCCGGACTCTATACTAATTGCCATCAATTAGTATAGTGGCTCACCCCATGGTGAGCCAGACTCTTCATTAATTGCCGAGCTGGGCTGGACTCTTTACTAATTGGCGGGATGAGCTGAACTCTTGACTAGTTTACGTGGTGAGTCGGACTCTTTACTAATTGGCTGGATGAGTCCGATTTTTTACTAATTTGCGGGATGAGCCGAGCTCTTTACTAATTTACGGGATGAGCCGGACTATTCACTAGTTGGTGGGATGAGTCGTACTCTTTACTAATTGGCGGGATGAGTAGTACTCTTTACTAATTGGCGGAATGAGCCGAGCTCTTTACCAATTTACGGGATGAACCGGACTATTTACTAGTTGGCGGGATGAGTCGGACTCTTTACTTATTAGGGGGATGAGTCGGACTCTTTACTAATTTACGGGCTGAGCCGGACTATTTACTAGTTGGCGAGATGAGTCGGACACTTTTAACAAGAACTGGTCTTTAGCAGCTTCAAACAGAGAGAAAGAGAGCAGGGAGGCCCTTTCACGTCTCCACAAAATACATAGCTGCGTGTTTCTTCGATGACTAGTACCTGGCAGTGTATAACGACACGATCATTATGTTGCAATAGAGCTCAATAACGTCCTAATTTCCCTGTCCACAATCGGCCCCAAGATAAAGTCACATCATCTTCACAGATTTAAAGACCCAAACACCATAAATAGAAGTGAACATCGAGTGTATCTCTTTATTGAATCATTTATGTAAAGCAGCCGGTAAATGATGCGACACTAACTTGATAATAGCCCCTCCGTCCCGTGCCCCCGCACCCGCGCCTCGCTCCCTTCGCCACCACCCCAGGGTTGTGGGGGGTGTATAGACAAATGATGGGGCTAAGCAGATCTGATGGTGCGCCCAAGATGTAGCGGATACGACATTGTGATGTGGTACATAAATATAATGAGTTTTTTGCTGTTACTTTGTTTCGGGGGTAACTTGTTAAGTATGAATATGTAAGATGAAAAAGAAGTTAGTGACTCTCAATGTTATATATAAACAAACGGACCACAGACATACATACACAGACAAATGTACCTGTACATATTTACAGCTGACTACACGTTGTTGCAAATATCTTTCCTGAAGAAAATCTGTGACTCATGGGAAGAAAATAAAAGCGCCTCCAGCTACTAAGTCGACGAATAATTCTTTTCACATCGGAATCTCTTGGCCATTAATTAGAGATCTCCGCCCTCCGCCATTTAAATGATGAAATAAAGCCAAACCTCCCACAAATCAAATGGATTACATTTAATTAAGTTACAAGCCATAAAACTGCTATTGTAATTCAATTAATCAAGTGAACAATGAGTCGATTGCTGCATCGATTATGATCGATTAGCGTCGGTAGGCACACAGTCACGCACAGCGCATTAGGTATTGTAACGCTAACGTGTCCGAACTACTTGTCTGTCACGGGACGGGGAACTAATTCTATGAATAATGTATTGATGTTTGATTTACTTACTATGTTTCTATTAGTCTTATACTAAATTTCTTGTTTTCATGGGAGGTGCATTAGTACACTCGAATTCAAGGAATGTAATATGCTACTTTAGCTTTGCTTTGGACAATGTATATCATTATATGTATTATCATTACCTGCGTGACGGATTCCAGCTAGAAAAATAATCTGGTTACATCTGAGTCCCTCCCAGAGAGAGAGAATACGGTTGCAATTTTTCTAAATGTATTAATCCTGTGAGACAGAACTAAGTATGTAAGTAGTCCCACCGACAGAAGCTAGTATTTCTATAAAGTCCACGTCCACAAGGCATACAGACCACCCTTAAACCTTCAACATTGTGTCACCACTGTTTCAAACGACTCATGTACATGAAGTGATAATTGATTACGACGCACGCGCATCTGCACAAACAAACGTCATCACTGCGCTAATCGATGATTGTAGAAATTATTGTTTTAGTGACTCTGCCGACCTGTTTTCTAATTATTATTAGTTTTGATTTAACAAACCAGCTTGTACACGTTACCGATTACGTCCGGTAAACTAAACTAGCAATTAAGTAAATATTACAAAAGAATCGAGATTCTAAAATTACTTCATCTCACATTGGGTACACGCACTACGCAGGTCAAACTGTATTTTTAATGTATTTTCTTGTGTTCATCACTATACATAGTATTGTATAAAGCCATGTGTTTTTTTAAATGAACAGACAGCTGTACTGCTGGGGAGTTTCTTCCGTCACTTCTTCTTCCCAGCGAAAGCACTAGGAAGTGTCGATGGGTGGGCGTTTTGGGGGACTGTCTTATACAATATTGACGTTCAAAAAGTGCTGACTCTCAGCCTAATTTGAATAAGTGACTTTTGATTTTGATTTTGAAACCTTACAAAAACCTAGCTTAAAAGAAATTTCTATGTACCTAACGTTTGAACACATATCTTGTTCTAAACTTTGGTCCCCCATACAACCGCATACTGTGTCAGACTTGCATATCGACCGCTCCGACCCCCCGGTACCAACTGACACCAACCCAGATATTTAATTAATTAATGATAACACTCGTTTTATCATATACATTGTCTATTATTTTGTTGTTAATTATTATAAATGAACAATACAATAACGGCGGCTCCGCGAGGAACTCGCGCTAATTACACTGTGTGCAACCAACACCATGCTATCAATACATTAAAATTCAATGAAACAATAAATTTATAGAAGAAGTGGTTGTTTATTTTCACACACATCCATAGTTTACACACACGAAACAAATATAAATAAATTAAAAATCAAAAATTTAAGTATCAATTAAATAATACTTATAACTACATTAAGATAAGATCAAATTCGCTACAAGACTGCGTGCAGTCTTATCCAGCGAGCCAGCATCGGAGAGTCCCATGGGTCCACCAACGCGCGCAGGATTGGGACTGTCGCGCGTGCGGCGTAAAATAGAAGCGCACCGTTTGCGCATGATGGCCGCATAGCCGTCCGTACCAGCCTCCGCAAACATTACCGAGGCGCTGCAGTAGCACGGCAGTCCAATCAGCACCCGGAACGCGTAAACTAGACGTGCGTACGGAGGACGGGTCTGAGCAGTTGTTTTCCGATGTGTGTCGGGTACGATGCGCCAAATGTTGTGTCGGGAGTTTGGTCGTGGAGGGTTTCCAGCTTAATCTCCCTCTGGCGCAGCATCATTGGTCGTGTTGTTGGGTTTAACATTGCATCACCTCGCTCAACTGCCGTCGTCCTACCTATTCACTCAATTTTTTTGAGTGAATAAGCTCTTAATAAACTAGCACGTTTTACCATCAACGACTGCGCCACTGCCTACCATCAATCGGGATGGCGGTCAAGCAGTATTTTATAAATATATATATAAAAAAAATACTCATATAGAATGAATATAACATTCTGTATGAGCAAACGTGACCAGGACTAGAGAAACAAAACTCAATCAATATGAAAACTCCTCACTTAAGTACTTATCTACCGAATAATTACTGACTTAGGTATTAATTACCGTGAAATATATAATAATTGGCAAAACATTTTACGATTTACAAAGTCTCGAGTCGATGGTTCCTTAAATATATCAACCACACAATGAAAGAATAATGTTCTTTTCAGGGAACAACATCTTGGCCGCCCATTATTTCCTCCGCCCCACATAGCCAGTCACATATAAAACAATTGTATAAAGAATAAACACCGATCAAGTCTCCAATCCAATAAAAAGCTAACTGTCCGTGAGGGGCAGTAAATAACTGTTTCATACAACCCAATAGAGTGGTGTCTCGAGCTGCGGCTTGTGTTCTCGTTGCAGTCCGGTAATCAGGTTATGATAGGGATGCGCCCCGCCGTGAGATTTGTAACCTAGCTGACATGCTTTATGTCTCCGGCATCTAATGCTCCTTACTATGTCGTGGAACAAGTTTTATTATATAATAAAGTGTGGAGCCGGTCGCACCAGGGTGTTGTATATGAACGTGTTGGGAAAAAGTATTTGTTAGGCTGAGAATAACTAATGATCAGTATTGCTTGCTGACCACTGGTGATTGTGGAATAAGGAAAATGGTTTCTTAATGTCATATGAAAATCATATTCTATGTGATACCTACCTAAACTATGAGATTCTTTGTGTGGAAGTTAAACTCGCGGATACATTGCCTAGTTTATTATACTTACATGTTTTTATTGATACACAATTTACTATTCATTATTAAATTCGGTAAGTAATTAAACTTCTTGTATGCTCAATAAGTACTTACTTAATTACTTGTTTAATTACTGTTTTTCTGCTTCGTCTCGTCTACGTAAATTTCTTGCTCCTGAACAGACACCGTCTCATCTGGTAGTACCTAGATACCTACACAAATATCTGTTCGCCTGTACCATTGACGACTGGACTAGGAACCTGACGTCGCAATACGTGTGGCCAACCACTGCCCAAAACACAAATATCAACTATCATTTTTATCATAATTTGCGTCTGCTGGATATAAGCCTCCACCGAGCACCGTCTCTTCGCGCGGTATCATATCATGTCGTTCTATATTAATCAATAACCTTTGAAACATAGTAAATGGATCAATATCACGATATGATGTTTACTAATGATTCCAAGTGCACTGTATACTCAAGTGCTACATACTAATAATTGCAACAATGGTGACAATTAATTAATTATGAGCAAGCGCACCGCACAGTACACACAGCGGTAATAGCATGTCTTATTATTTATAAATTGTTCTTTATTAATAAATAGTGCATTATTAAAATGAATTCTGATTGTTTTCTACGCAGGGAATATTGAGAGTAATTTGTTTAATGAAAACTATAAGTTCATATCATTTCCAGCAGCAGTCACATTGAGGCGTGTTGGTACGAGTATGTTATTAATAATTGTTATTGTAATGAACAATAACATAACGTCATATTAACCACCACATTGCCGAGAAATATGTACCTACTTACATGTAAGTAGGAAAAGACTGCATAATTAGCGAGGTTGCTTCATAAACATATGAAGACCGTAAATAATAATTATGTACAATTTGTAAATGACGTACCTACTTTATCTAAGTAATATTAAAAGACCTCTCCTTCATTAGCACACGAAGCACGTAGATTGTTATTACATTAGCTCAGTGTGACCATGGAACAATATGGCGTTACACGTTTTGATGTAGAACACGATCTTGATAAATGACGACTGTTTTTACATCTTTACGTCGAGTGAACAAAACATTACGGTGAGGTCACTCTCAATAGTAAAACTTTCCTGTTCAGAAAGTTAAATGAAACCTCAGATACTATTTAAGTACTCTATTTATATCTGAACGTCTTCGGAAGTTCCACTAGTACTTCCTGTGTAACGTCAATACGTTTGAAAACGAAGTGGTCCTGAGGTGTCCTGTCCGGGGCCGGTGCCCGACGTTCCGACGCTCGAGGGCCCTCGCTCGAGATGTTTGTACGGCCACCAGCGCCTTTTATACCCAAACAGACGTTAGGTTCAGTCAAACTTGTTTGTGCAGGTTAGGGTTCAATATTTGAGCGTTTAGATGTGACACTATTTGTGGTTTGTAAAGGTAGTGAGATTAAAGAACAGAATGCACTCGCAGTAGTTTGACACACGCCTCAGTTTCAATAGCGTTGTAGACTTGTAGCTAATTTGTTATTCATGAACGTAAATTTTCTTAATATAGTTCTTTTAATACAGTTCTTTAGTTCAATGAGTAAGAAGTATTATTTGTATACAGAGTGGTGCTGACAATACGACAATAAATTAAACATCATGTACCTCAACACATTCTCAGTCTACCCATAAAAAATTATATAAATATATCCATTAGTTTAGTCACAGGAAATTATGTTTCATTTTTCACATTTTCTACATGATGTACATGTTGATAAGGAAGCGCTTAGAGGTTGATGACCGCCGCATCCAGCGGTACTAAACTTTAATAATAATGGTCGTAATGGTAGTAATGTCGCCCGCTGATCGGAGGTCATTGAACCAATATTTTAAAGGATGTTCTATTCCGTTTCCAATTTTATGCGATTTAGTTTGTTTGAAATTTTCATTTTTTTCTATTTTTGATGCTAGGTTTTTTTCTATGGTTCAGGATTATTCCTATGAACCAGCATGGTTTGTGTTTTCATTTATTGTCGTATTGTCAGCACCACTCTGTATAGTTAACTAGTCGTTGGATTCATTATTATTTTTACCAGAGTCTGGGCTCACATATTAATAAATGAGCCCAGACTCTGGTAAACATAATAATGAATGAATATGAATAATGAATGAAAAGTTGCAGACGATGAGCAGGCTGATGTGTTAGACTTTTTCGTCAATCTTGAAAATCAAACAATAGGCTACGCCATTCACCTGAAGCCAACTTTTCCCCAACTGAACATTTCAGCTCAGTTCAAAGTAGTCACAGGTATCATTGTGACCCAAACAAACCACACACAATAGGTGTACATATGCCACTCACGTGTCACTGTACAACTTTACAAAAAGGTCGTCCAATTTATGGCAGGTCTTCAAATTGGACGGCTGCTGAAGGGTTGTTTGCTTCAAAACTATTCAGCAATTGGACCCCTTTCGGGCCCCGGGGAGGGTCCCGGTCATTATTCTATTTTCTCATCTCTTGACGGCAGTACGGTACGCACTCGCTCCTCAAGGTGGGTCGTGTGGACTCTTTAAAGTGTTCTCTATACTTTTCTTGAGGGTAAACAACGTAATAAGGGTGTGTCTTGTACGGGAGCATCGAACCGAAATATAAAAGTAAGTTGTAAAGTAGGTACGTTACATAGGTTGACTGACAACTGTTGTCAAATACATAATTCTCCAATCACATATATTTGAAGATCAAGAAAGAGATACCTGTCTTGATCTTGAAACTTTATCATAGTCCCAGGTGCATTTCAGATGTTGCTATTTAAATATACTACATATGTATATAACAATTTAACACGAGTGAGTGAGTCGGTGTTGTGTACTCGGGCAATTACTAAATATCGAGCACTTCGAACTGTGTTTGTTCAGTTGCTTGCCTGCAGTACTCTTGTCGTCATATTACTTCATCTTATTGCTGTTACTTATTATTATAGTTGGAGAAAATCTATATTTATCACACGTAAGTTTCTGCTATGCCAGTGAGACTGCATCTGACTTTGATGCTAAAAATGCTTGACCAAGTTACATTAGAACTTATCGTAATTATTATAATACAGAGACATATCATCAATAAGGCAATACCAGAGCAGAGTGCATACATAGTTAAAGCGAGTAGCCTGCTTCAAGTATCTGGGCCACTGGGTCACCGAGTCTCTTGCGGATGACCAAGACATGGAAAGGGAACGCAGGGTATTATCCATCAGAGCAAACATGCTGGCCCGTAGGTTTGCGCGTTGTACTAGGCAGGTGAAAACGACGCTTTTTAAAAGTTATTGCCAGTCATTTTATACATGCAGCCTTTGGGTCAAACATACGAAAAAGTCTTGGGATACCCTGCGAATCCTGTATAACAACTCGTTCAGGGTGCTGATGGGACTGCCGCGCTGCCGCGCTACTGTAGCGCATCAGGAATGTTTGCTGACGCACGTGTGGACGGATTCGCGGCGATAATGCGCAAAAGATCTGCGTCCCTGATGCGTCGGGTGCGCGATAGCTCCAACAGTTACCTGCAGCTCATTGCTGAGAGGTTGGACTCAGACTGCATTTTTATGGAGCACTGGACAAAGGCGTATATTGTATTCTTAGTTTAAATTTGACATTTTATTTTATTTTTAATTTTGACATTTTATTTTATTTTTTGGCATTTTATTTCATTTTTAAATTTTACATTTTGTTTTTTAATGATTCGATCTGACATATCATAATTCTTGACATTTTCTACCATCTAATGCGATGTCAATTAAAAGTTATTGTGTAGTTATATTTAATGAAATTTCTTTAGTAGGATAATTTTATTTTATTACTTTGTGTTTCATGTCTGCTGTGTGTTTATATTTACTTTTGTGAAATTATGGGTATCTTACCTGAAATAAATGATTATTATTATACATACATATTTACAGCTATGTTTAACTACATAAAAATTGTCTTCAGACTTCACCTCGTAACATAAGCATCCAAACACAATAGCTTCTTCGCCCAATTTAATACAAAACTATCTTACACATTGTCTGCTGAAACGGCAGCAGCACTAATGTACCATTAGGTGCGCAGGAGTTGTTACCGCGTGCACGGCGCATGACCGTCGCTCATTACATGTTGTTGCAGCCTGCCGCGCTGCCTGCCGCGCTGCCTGGCCGCACACATACAACATGAGTTTCTCACAATTGTGGAACCGATTAAGAGTATGTAGAACATTGTGCGTATGGTTTTCCGTATTGTGTACTCTTATTGTATAGCATTTAAGTGACATTTACTTATGTCTTTCGATCTCAAAATGCTTGGTGATCTCAGTACTCGCTCCTATCAGTTGACCGTCAGTTCAGTACCTAGATAGACACAACAATATTAATTAAGTTAATATTAATTTATTAAGTAATTCTGCGACTGATTCATAAAGTCTATAAAAAAGAACGCACCTTCTTCTCCTTATAAAGAGTTTATGAATTAGTAGCAGAAATATTACACTGTAGCAGACAGACGAAATACTGTTCCTCTATAAGTGTGTATAAGTCACCGAAACAAAGTGCCAATACTTACCTATGCAGTGTTGATTCGGGTAGTTGCTTAATTTCCGATCAGCATTACTTAACACACACTTAGCCAAACATAGCTCCTCTAAAGCAATAGATAACATTATGTGTAATCAAACTATACATAACCTCTTCGGAGCTAACACCACACACTCGCGGTTGTCGGAGCGCGCCGCTCTCGCCACACACGCCATTCCTCGAACCACTCGACAATATTCCACTAATAATAATTACACATTTATTTTCATTCAAAACTTCGCCTGACAGTTCGAGATGCACCCCGTGTCACTCCTTTGTCCGATAAAACCAACACAATAACACCGCTCGGCAAATATTACCACAGCCTAAGTATTAGTACATACGGTTGATATTCGTTTGGCTTGTAGTTTATTGGTTGTATTACAAAGTTGGACGAGTAAGGTGCCTACACGCTCATTAGTGTGTAGGATAAATAATGCGCGTCAGTTATTGTAATATTACAACAATATTAAAATAATATGAAGATAATAAGGCGCTTTGTACGGACAGTGACGGGGCCCTGTGCGGAGCCCACAATGCAGGAGTGGGGCCCGTCTTCTGCCCTCACAAATAGACTGCTGCTTGAGTGTAACAAAAAATTGACAATGGAGATAAGTAATTTGAATTGGAAATTGTAGACTAATCGTTATCGTTTAAATTATATTAATACGTCGTGTTATAAAAAGTGGCTTGCTGTTTATTTTTTGGACTGAGGTCTGTGAACAGATTATTTAAATATTATCCGAAAGCTAAGTTGGTGCCTTCAATTAGTATCAATAACCTTTATAGGGAAAGACAGTAAATGAGTATAATACTCATACAATAGTGTTACGACGGATATATAGATTTATAGAGGCATACCTCGATAGACATAACGTACTTGTAAAGGAACAAAAAGGTTTTAGGAAAGACCATTCAATCAATATGGCAATATATGACTTCCTTAATGATATAATTCCTAACATGAATGAGAGAATCCCAATTTCAGCAATATACATGGATATGACAAAGGCATTTGACTTGGTCAACCATGATGTACTGCTGAGCAAGCTAAACGCGTATGGGATAAGGGGCAATGTCTTATCACTCATAAAGTCCTATCTAAAAAATAGAACACAACACACCGAAATAAGTCGAATTTGTAACTCAAATAAAACAGTTGTAAAGTACATATCCAAAGAACGGAAAATATACCATGGTGTGCCTCAAGGCAGTGTGCTAGGGCCTTTGCTATTTCTTATATATATAAATGACTTTCCTCAAAATATACCTTATCCTATGACATTGTTTGCCGACGACAGTACTATCATTGTAAAACTTGACAAAAATAATAATGACTTTGAAACTAAGATAACTAATGCATTGCAACAAGCCGTTAACTGGTTAGAACATAACAACTTAATTATAAATTTAAAGAAAACTAAAATTATGAACTTCCGTCAAAGAGTTGCCAATTCGAAATTAAACGTAAGCTTTAATAATGAAAAAATTGAAGAAGTTGAGAATACAAATTTTTTAGGCCTAACTATTGACAATCAACTTAATTGGAAACAACATACTTCAATATTAATTTAAAAAATTAGTAAGTTTGCTTTTGCTTTATTTAAACTGAAGAAAGTAGTCAATCAAACTGCGACAGTAACTGCATACCATGGATATGTCGATTCTCTACTGCGCTACGGAGTCATGTTTTGGGGTAACTCCTGCAATAAGGATATGGTGTTCAAATCACAAAAAAGATGCATTAGGGCTATTGCTGGTATAAAAATAACCGACAGCTGTAAGCCTCATTTTGTTTTATTAAAAATAATGACTTTGCCTTGTTTGTACATATTTGAGACTGCTGTATTTGTTAAAAAGAACATGCATCTATTTAGAAAAGCATCTGAACATCGCTATAAAATGATTAGAGAAAAATACAGGCATGAACTATGCGGTCGTCCTTCAAAGACCGCCTTGATGCACAATAGCATACTTTGTATGGCCCCAAAAATATTTAATAAATTACCAAATGGGATTAAGGACCTAAATATTATTCAATTTAAAAACAAATTAAGACGTCTATTATTGGAGAAAAGTTATTATACAATTCAGGAATTCCTTAATGATAAATTGTAAGTTATTTGACATTAATACTCATTTAATTTTGACATTATACTATTTCTTTAACATAATTAACTTGACATTGCCACCTATTTAATTTTGACATTTTATTGTATTTTGACATTGTAAGATATTTCACATTAATATTTATAAAAATTTGACATAGCATTATATTCCACATTCATCAAATTATTCATCATTTTAATATATGGTGAATCCTTTTTATGATTTTAAATTCTGTTAAAAAGTGTATGCCTTTATGGTAGATTTTTTGAGGAACTGATGTATTAGATATTAAGATCACATTGTAAAATGTATTTACAAAAAATCACACTAATAAATGAATTGAATTGAATTGACGTATTAATATAATTTAAACGATAACGATTAGTCTACAATTTCCAATTCAAATTACTTATCTCCATTGTCAATTTTTTGTTAAAGAATTAATAATCGATGTGGAAGGCTACGAGCTCGGCCAGCATGCCTGGCTACGAACTGAAACAGCAGAAACAGACCTGTCATGAATGATTTTAACTGAGTGTATTTTTACATAGTGTGTGGTCGTTTATCAATAAATCTTTGCTAAGCATATTTGAACAAGACTAAAGACTTAAACAGATCAATGGAATATCGTGATTTGTAAGTTTCGTAGCACTTCGTAGCGGCCTACCGGTCACGTGCAACGCCAATCAGACTTTACATCACAATATTATTTTAATTTACAAAAATATTGTCATCCATAGATACTAATATTATACTCGTAAATGCGAAAGTAACTTTGTCTGTCTGTCTGTTACGCCTCTCGCTTAAACCTTTCAACCGATTTTGATAAAATATGGTACAGACAATCTTTAAACCCTGAGAAAGAACATAGGCTACCTTTTATCCCGGAAGAATGTGATGTTCCCGAGGGAAATCTAAAAAGCGCGATATAACCGAACTCCACGCGGGCGAAGCTGCGGGCGGAAAGCTAGTATTTTATATTATTATAATAATGATGGGTACTAGTATTGGAACTTCGCACCGGTAGTGTTACCACTTTTGTTAGGTACCTTTATAAGCAAAATGCATCCGTTTTTAACTTTAAATAAAACTTTGAAAATTAATATTATTGTATACTGTAACAACCAAAATCAGAATACAAGGTCTCTTCAACACATTAAACACACATCCTCCACACTTAAGCCAATATGCCAATGTAACTTGTCACATAAAAGCTTAACTAAAAAGCTGTGGTTTGTCTACAAACTGACGCAGTTAGGCTAATATTGTAACAATGTTGGTGATTATGTTGGTTCAAGTGTTGAGCGTGACAATCGTGTGAGGCCAGCATTCCGGCCATGTTTGCGCGCGTGTTTGTCCAATCATATCGCATACTGTTTGGATATCGTTACCGCGGTCGTCACGCTTTCACTGAAGTTCTCTTCTTACAAGGACAGTATTACCTACACATGTTCTGTGCTTTGAAGGAAGGTATTGTTATGTTCGTGTCCAGGTATTTCTAAGCTATAGTACAAAATCTCCAACTTTGAATTCAGTATATACAAGGGAAACGTTAGCAACACTTATTTGTCTGCGTCTCTTTTCGAAGGATGCTAATCTTCCATGGCTTACCCTGCAGTAATAGCGCATGCCGGCTAACACGGCACGGCAAGCATCAATGATATCATCCGTCGTGCTGTCTTAAACACCGTGATGCTTGCTGTTTTAGAACCCAATGGCTTGGCACGCGACGCACTTGGCCCTGGGCTATCCCATCTTCCAAGTTCGGTGAACTGTGTTGGGGTGACTACTGCAGTGAGGAAAACCACCTTTCCTTGTAAAATATTATGTTTGTACCGAACTACAAGAAGATATTACCAGAACGCAGTTGGTTCATTTGCGACCCAACAAACACAGCTGGACAAAAACAAACAATATTTAATCGAAGATAATATAAACCTACTTCAAAAATTCCAAACTAATTGCTTGCTTACTAGTAATTATACAGTAGAACACCTTAAATTATTATGAAAACCCACACACAGACACACACACACTGACTTCACAACCAGCCAATATTTCAGCCGCACACTGCAATAATAATCCAATTGATACATTTGCAGCAATTCCCAAACCTGTACAGTTATCATAGTAATCTACATTAATTCGTTCCTGTATTAATTCCCGTAATCGCATTGGAACTATTGAATCGTCCCGTATTCAAGCAAATCCAACTGAATATGATAAGCGCGTATGATATTCATTGCGCCGGCTCACCGACGCCAGTAATTAAAAAACATATTAGACATCGGAGGCTGTGGGGTTCGTGGGGCTCGTGGGGGTCGTGGGCCCCACAGGAACTCAATCTGCTTGGACTTAAGTAATCCGATTGCATCGCTTTCAACTAGCTACCTTTTTAAAATAAGATTATGGAAAATGCTGAGTAGTCGACCGATTGATAAAAACTTTCTAAGTATGTGAATTTATGTGTATTTGATCTGTTGTAAAGGAGCGTCAAGTCTATCGATTCGATTAAATTAAAATTCGATGAAAGTTGAATTAGGTAAAATAATTAAAGGAACACAATAATTATCTTTATTTAATTCTGTAAGCCTGTCAATAAAACTCATACCTCAAAGTATTACGTACAAATTATGATGTCAGCCTAAAACCTTTACAAAAACTCGTAATGAGTACAAGTAACTGGCCGCTCACCGGCGCGCACCCAATTACGAGATCTCGTTTTGATTCGTCAAACAAACACTTCGATATTAGACGTTCGATTTGATCTGACCACTAGAAACACCAACCCAGAAGGCTAGCTCTTTGCAATTTCGCATAGAAAAAATAAATAGAACAGGAATATTCCTGAGTGGCTGTGTTTAAACAATTAGTACTGTTCTTACCATAGCAACTTTCCAGACATTAACCTCACTCTAAGCAGTGTTGTTACAATATTGTAAACAGTTGATCATTACTAACTCAGACGATTACTATCGATCTTAATTAACTCATCATAGACGTTGTGGTTGCCGGTATGTTATCCTGGAGCAACCGAACACATAATCAACAGGCGTTTGTTCTTTTATTATATATGTATAATGAAATTAAAGTGGACCTCAACGCGACGACAGGCCGAAATTAAGAAGGTGGGACAAACTTGACTCATACCATAAAGACTGCACTGAAAACTCCAAAAAGAAAGTATTGTGTGGATCAGGGAGAGGAGGGGCAATGCGTCTATTTACATTAGATTAGATCATGAGGGAAATAAAATAGGCCTTCTGCTTTTTACAATGATTTGACAGACTAATTGTGTGCGTAATTATGCCGCTGAGCAAATTGCCGCGCGGACCGGAGCAGACCGGCCGGCGTGCCGGACACGAGCCGGCAGGCCGGTCCGTGCGCCAATTGCCCCGAAATCGCTTATTCACGGCCGCTAGTTGCCTAGTTAGCGCAGCTGTCGGGGTGCGGGGTACACACGGACGGTGGTGACCACAGTACTTATTTTTATTTCCTTAAAAGCTGAAAAATTGCACTTTTCTGTGGGGTTTGTATAGCTATAATATTTATTGAAATCATTTGTACGCTGAAAGGTAAAACGTATCGGGATTAATGACTTAAAACAACTAATCTGTGTACCTGTTGACATGTATATTATTATCAAACAAATGATTATGACTAAACCTATTAGTTTACTGAATAGAATACTACTCTTTCAGAATTTCATGAGAGGGGAACATCTACAATCTTTTCTTAGCTAGATTTTAATCTTTAACCTTGTGATCAACTACGAATAATCAATTATAAGATAAAGACCGAAAATCTTGGTACCAGTCACTCTTTTTTAACAATGTTATACACTCGTATCCAAATTCAATGGACTCGCCTAACCAGCCCGCGCTCGCGCCCGCGCCCGCGCTCGCGCCCGCGCCCGCGCTCGCGCCCGCGCCCGCGCCCGCTCATGACTCGGCCCACACACACACGAGCGTGTAATTCATCATCGACATGGCGTCTTGTTTATTTAACCGCGGCCGCCTCATTTTCTGCTTAGCGTTATATTTTCCTATAGTTATTACGTTATTATCACCCGCCATTGTTGGACGTGACTGGGCGTATTTACGCACATATTAGTGCCTTTTTATCATGTTTCAGTGGCTTCCGTTTCCTCTCAATCAAGCTCAATTAACGACGTCTCGCGTTATAACATTCATTTTTTGTTGTGGGCCTGTAACATACATGAACATTCCCAATGTTGGGATTATTGGCATAAGAAGTTTGAGTTTAAATGATTACGAGTCCTGTCGCCACCTGCGGTGTTAATTTGTGCATTTAAACGTCTGCTTTAGAAAAGTACATTTTGTATGTAAGTAAAGGGTGTCTCATGCAAGTGGCAACTCCGACAGCTATCACTCTTTTTATTCCGATTAAATGGAGTGCTTTCCGAAAGAACAACGCGTTACAATTGTGAAAACTTATTACAAAAATAGGGAAATTTACCCTGAAACCGCTAGCAAACTTCGCCAAGTTTTCAGCCGAGAAAGTGCAACTAATGTGTCAACCATTCGTAAAGTGGTCAAAAAATTTGAAGAAACTGGGTCAAGTGTGGAAAATACGAACCCATTGCGTCAACGTACCGGTCGGTCTCTTGAAAATATTGGTGCTGTAAACGAGAGTGTCGTCGAAAACCCGAAAACATTAATACGACATCGTTCTCAACAACTTCAAATTTCATGAAGCATTACGCAGTGAATTGTGGCTAAAGACCTCCATCTTGATGCGTACAAGATTCAGTTAAATCAGGAGCTCAAACCAGCAGACCAAGGCAATTCGTTCAATGGATAATGGAGCAAAGTGAAGTCGATGCCATTTTTTCGAATAAAGTCATTTTCTCCGATGAATAGCATTTCCATGTGGAAATAGCTATATACGAATGGCTTCGTGAATACGAATTGACGAATGTGGGATTCAGAAAATCCTCATGCAATCCATGAGAAATAAGTGCACCCACAACGAGTACCTAATTGTCTTGTGGGGATTTTGGTCAGGCGACGTGATTGAGCCTTACTTTTTTGAAAATTAGGCCTAAATTGCAGAGACTGGTATTCGTTACAGGAATATGATAACGGACTTCTTATGGCGTCAACTGGACGACATGTATCTGGACAGCATGTGGTTTCAGTAGAACTGCAGCAACGACTTCCCGAACACGTTATTTCACGAAATTCTGATGTCAACCGGCCACCAAGATCGTGCGATTTTTTCTTTGAGGGTTTGTGGTTTATCATAAACCCTCAAAGAAAAAATCACAGGAATTGTTTCGGGTTTAATCGCATAAACTCGAAACAATTTCTGGGCTCATATCGGAAATCCAACGCGTCGTCAGTGAGATACAGTCACATCCCTGTGCAAAAGTCATGGCAAATTTCATGAAAAAAGTAATGGCCTGTAATCGGAGCCAGAGTGGGGTCATTTGCCGGATATTTAGTTAATCGGAAAAAGTCTTCTTTACATTTCAATAAAAATATCACAACTCTGTC
Source organism: Sesamia nonagrioides (assembly GCA_017933935.1). Classification (NCBI taxonomy): domain Eukaryota; kingdom Metazoa; phylum Arthropoda; class Insecta; order Lepidoptera; family Noctuidae; genus Sesamia; species Sesamia nonagrioides. The sequence continues at coordinate 21,208 of JADWQK010001047.1, read as the reverse complement.
ATAAAATACTTGTTATTATTTTAAAATAAAAAAATAAAGGAAGTAAAGCATCACAGAAAACCATAGCATCAACAGTTCACTATGCCAGGTGGCTTTCAAAACGGTAAACGAAAACATTGTTAGGAAACGGGCATGTGTGCCTAGTGGTTAAAACACCAGCCTCTCAAGTATGAGTGCGCGGGTTCGATTCCAGGTCAGGCAAGTACCAATGTAACTTTTCTAAAGTTATATGTACTTTCTAAGTATATCTTGGACACCAATGACTGAAGGTGAAGGAAAACATCTTGAGGAAACCTGGACTTTTAAGTTAAGTCTAAAATCGCCAACCCGCATTGAGCAAGCGTGGTGATAACGCTCAATCCTTCTCTGTATGAGAGGAGACCTGTGCCCAGCAGTGGGACGATGAACAGGTTGATGATGATGATGGGCATGTTTTAGTACTAAAAATGTCACGTCTTGGAATTTTTAGTACTAAGACATGCCCGTTTCCTAACAATGTTTCTCTGATGATGATGATCTACCAACCTGCTCTGAGTCCGCGTGGTGGATTAAAACTCACTCCATCTCGAAGAGGAGGCCTGTGTCCGAGCAGTGCGAATATTATAGGCTATTTATTATGTAACAACCCAGGTCCACGGAAATACAACACGGCTATGAACGACGACCGTATAAATACAACACGGCTATGAACGACGACCGTATAAATACAACACGGCTATGAACGACGACCGTATAAACCGGCCAGTATTCATTTTATATCGGAGCATGGAAGAGTTGCAATGTTTTGCTTTAGGCCACTGGGACTTTACGACATTACAGGTTAGGCCAATGTACTTTTAGAATACCATAATTTAAAACAAATCGCAAAAAGGCACGATTGAAAAGACTACTCAATCTATTTCTTTGGACTATGTTTATGATCTTGGACCACTAAGTACTCGACATATTATTTACCTTAGCCAGGAGTAGTTTTGCAATCAAGTCCTGGGAAAGACAACGTTAATTTGTGCAACAGTAACATTTACCATTGTTCCAACAGCTGTCGGCAGTCCCTCAATCAACGTAACAAAGGAACTGTTAACACAACCGGAGGCACCAGTAAGTAGTAGGCGAGTCTCCAGATACAACCCAATTACTAGTGAGAGCAGCGAGTGAACCTGCCGCAGCTAACCGCGTATTAACTTATTGCCTAATCAAAATGTGTCGGACGCACCCCAAATTGAATAATAACCTGTTAAGGCGAGTCGGCGACAACAGAACGACGCTATTGTGGCGTAAATTGCCGCCAAATTGGGAACAGACTCGGTTCTCGCAACTCCATTTAGCTCGTGCCTGCACGTGATTGGTCGTAACGCCTCCCCGCGCCCGCTCCCTTCTCCTCGTCCCGAACTCCATTGAAACACGACCAAAGAAATGAAATTATGCACTACGTAAATAAGAAGCCCTTTGTGAAGCTTACTTGCTTTATTTAAACTGTCAGTGGTTCGCGAGCGGGCATTTGCGCTTAATGACACGTCCGCACCGTCATCGTCCGTCATCGCTCGCCCTCTATCGTCGTAACTCGACCGCAGTCCGCAGCATAACTCCACTTACTTCGATGCGTTGTTTCGATGACTGCTGCTCGATCTCTTGGCGGGATAACAACCTCATTCGCATGTGATGTGAGCGCAGAATGTTGCCAACTTTGTGAGTGAAATCAGTTCATTAATATAAATTATTTTAAGGTTTATGTAGAGAATAGATATGCTGCCAATGAAGTTAATAATTTAAGTTATTCGTTAATAACATGACTAAATTCCTTTGTGAACACTTCTATGACAACTTTAACAAATAATTAATCAATAACAAATGATCACTTTTATTGCATGTCGCAGCGGATGATCCATTAACGTTATTTATATTGTAACTGACTAATAACATTATTTTAAATGTGTATAATGAATGAACTCGTTACCTTACTACAGCTCCCACTATGACCGGACCTCCAACAATGTCGTTCACCCTATAAAAAAACAAGCAACCGGTTAATCAATTGAGACTGTTTACAATAAAACGGTAATAGTCCCAAATGTTCGGCGCCCCTGTCCCTAAGGGTCGGCGCTCACTTGCGCCGCACGTTATCCCCTTTATTCACTTGTTAGTAAGGATTAGCGCACAGTGCGGCCTATTGTGGGGATTTAGTAAGGTTGTAACAGCTTGCTGATAATTATCTCAAGTGTTGCCAGTCCGGTGGGATTTGTAATGTCGGTATTGTTTTAGGGTGTGTAATCGTTTTTGATTGAAGTGGTAATGTTTTATTTGTTGTCATCAGATTGATCAACATTTACTAATATTATCTTTTGTCTCTAGTGTCTCAATATTTTGCTAAATTCATATTAACGGTGGGAAAAACATAATTATCAACAGGGTTTTGAATAGTGTGGAATGGAACTAGTAAGTACTTACAGTGATTGAAGAATACCTAGTACCTATGTTAGTCAGGAGCCTTGTTCTGGTCGGGTATCTTGGTGTCAAGCCTGACTCAAATTCCAAATCTTTCATAAATAGAGACAATAACTTTGAAAATTTATTGAAATGTTCGACCATACCTACCGCATGTTGGTACAAATAATTTTTTAAAAGATTTTGTTTTCAGTGAAGGTAAAAGTAAAATCTTAGCTAATGAAACTGTTAATCATTCACATTTCATGTAGAATACCTGTGAGTTAGTTAATTATACTCAGAAGCCCAACACTGAACTCTTGTGCATAGTTTCATAGGCAATTTTGAGCGTTAATTTTGCAAGAACATGCCTCAAATGAAATTACCAGCTCATGTTGGAAACAAAACTGTAATTTTACAATTAGTTTCCAAATGAAAGTAGCACTCAAAACATACGAGCTTACGCAATCACACAGACGCCCGACAAATTGTTTCACAAGCAACATTACAAATACTACCCTAAATGCGACCAGCTGGTGAGGACCCCCGCCTGTACCCCATCCGCCGTCACTTGCGTCCGTCTTAGGGGCATTCGCGGGGAGGTGTGAGGGCCAGGGCTAGCTGGTAGCTGCCACATACGAGTAATAAATTGTTGGAGCGCGCAATTCCCCGCACCAACGTTACGCATCATTAAAGGGCGCGAATGTGCCGAATGTGCCGCCAAATTAACAATTACGACGAACCTTTGTGAGCGTATGTTAATTAGGAAATTCGGAGATCCGTCGGAATACGGGTGTCGTTGTGCGCCGAATTAATTAAATAGAAGTTAGGAGTTTGTTTTGTCATATATTTATGACACAGGGTAATTATAAAATAAATTTGTAATTGTAACCATTTATTGTTTTATTTAATGCTCCTAGCTACCAAGTATTTATTTACATAATTAAATTTACTGTAACTGCCGGGTAGGGTGGAGTAAGACACCTCAGAGTACTTTCTTTTTTTTTAAAGCGTTACAGGTTATACAGGTTATGTATAGCTTCATCTACTCCGTACCTTCACATCGCTTGCCCGATACTTCGTTTTAGCTTAGAATTCTATCTTACGTCTTATTTTTGCCCGTTTTTTAAAAATCTCTAGCTCGTTAATAAATAACTTATAATAAATTTTTACCGCACGGTTAGCGCAGTGGTTAAGCTATTGACTGCTGCGCTGCGTGTCGCGGGTTTGATTCCCGCACGGAACAAATATTTGTATGACCTACAAGTAGTTGTTCTGGCTCTGGCCGTTTGTATGTGAGTTTATATGTTTGTTAACGCACCCAATTTATATAGAGAAATTCTTGGTATAAAAATGTTTAAAAAACTTCCTTTGAGTTAGCCTTACACAGTTCCACATTTAAAAAAAATGCTCCAAATATCTGAAGCCGGACAATTACACTTAGGGCCTTGGTTAGGATTGGTCGACAAGTATCCCTGGACGACTAACCCCCTACCCAGGGAGGGTACGGGGTTAGTCCCTATCGACTTAAGACATTTGGAGCATTTTTTCTTATGTCGAACTGTGTAACTTAAGACACTCAAAGGATTAAAAAATGTTTTCAAATCAGGCTGATAGTTCCAAAGATTAGCGTGTTCAAACAAACGAACTCTTCTACTTTGTTATTAGTATATAATTATAACTGTACAATAAGAACTTGCCCATGGCAATGAGAGCCTCCGTAGCGTAGCGGTAGCGAACGCGGCCGTTGCGCAAGGAGGCGCGGTTTCGATCCCCGCACAGTGCAAATATTTGTATGCATGAATATGAATATTTTCACTGGTCTGGTCGTGCCTCTGAAAGCACGTTAAACCGTTGGTCCCAGTTGCTATACGAGCATCTAGTGGCAGTCATTACGGGTTGTTGGAGCCCTTAAAAGTCCAACAATTGGTCTAACTGCAATGCTTCGATATCGCCTTTGGGTTGTGGAGGTCAGACGGCAGTTGCTTGGCGGAAAATATCGAAGTTTAGCCAAAATCAGCAGTTAGAGTGGTAAAGCGGACCCCAGACTCCAAAGATGAAAAGCTTCGAATGCGACTGGGATTAACGTTGAGATGATGATGATGTTTAAAGGGAGAAGATGGTGGCTTACTCCAATACCTGTGAAAAAAAAAAGTTTATCAAAACACAGGTTACCCACTTGATACATATTCGCTCCAATTCGCACATAATAAGCCCCAATTCCGTCTCTTTAACCGGCTCTTAAATTAAACATAATTTACGGACCATTACTCAGAATTACACCCGGTTTTATTTATTATTCGCAAAGCTACGGTATTGGGATAAAAGCGGACCGGCGGTTCTATCGACCACCACTCGACTTTGATGCTTTGTGAATACATTTTGTAGTGTTTACCTTATTATTTAATTGCGCTCATTAATTATTCCTCGTTGACCTAAAAGTAAGTAAAATTATTATCATGTAGGTACATGAAATAGGATGTAATGACAATAATTAACCGAGCCTTATACAGTCTATCTGATACTAATTATATATTAATACGTTTGTTTACTAGAGTTAGAACAAATTAACAATTTATTTCAAATAATGGTTTATAGGTAGAATCAATTTTATACGTAAAAATCTACTAAATATAATTGGTATAAAAAATAAACAAATGAAAATCAATGGCATCAAAAGAAAATACATCATTAACACTGGTGTTCATGATGTATTTTCTTTACACACCGGTATACACTCGTCCTCCCGTCCCCTCTTCTCTCTGCTTAGTTGAACACTAGCACCCTAATTACCTAACACACTATTAATAATAATAATAGTGTGTACTAATAGTAGTTGGAATAATTTTGAAGCTTATTGCTAATTCATTGCTCCATATGTTCTAAAAATGTGTCTGTTGAAATAATACATATATGTAAATAACGCAATGAATGTTGTTGAACTGTCAAAATGAAACCCATTGCTACTGTTAGTGTGTTACGCAATTACCCTACGGGCCTAAAGTGCTTTCTGATCTACAGGATATCACAACGCTTACCACCAACCAATTTAAAAACCCAATAACCCGGATATCGCACCCAGGACTCTACCATCAGCATCGCACTTGAGACCACTAGGTCAACGGGGTAAAGAAGATAGATAGATACTTAATTGAGTTAAACTGAAATCTGGTTTTACTATTAAGATCTCAACTTCATTTAGGATTTTTTCAAGAGTCAGATAAGTTCTTACCGTCAAACGAAATCGCAGTCAAGCACTAGTTAGTAAAAAAAAAATTTTTAAAATACTTATATCTAGAGACTAAATATGATAGATTGACATATTTTCTATTCAAAAACTGTCAGTCCACAATATTAATAGCCTCAGATAAAATCTATCTGTTTATGGATCAATAGTGAGCAGTGATGCAACACAGCGTCATCGGAAACGGGTGATCTGGTAATTAAAAACCCGAATTCGACGAAAACTTTTGTTAGCAGCTCTTTGAACATCGTTTCAAAGCCCAATTATAAAGAGCCAATTTAAAATTATCAAATAAAATTTAACAAAGAAATAATTTTGACGTTTTGACAACGTACCTACAGAGTTGGTGAACACTCACCCGTCAGAAAAAGGCATAATTAATAACAAAAGGAACTGAAAACTGATTCCCAGATTTATTTAAATACAGAAATTCGTTAAACGTATGCTCATAAATTAGCACCATAGTCTAAAATAAAGTACCGCACGGAAAATATGGTCGTCCTCCGTGGCGCAGCGGTCAACACGCCTGCCTGCGACGTGGAGGCCCCGGGTTCGATCCCCGGCCAGGTCATGATGGAAAACGATCTTTTCCTGATTGGCCTGGGTCTTGGATGTTTATCTATTATAAATATAGTATCGTTGAGTTAGTATCCCATAACACAAGTCTCGAACTTACTTTGGGGCTAGTTTAATCTGTGTGATTTGTCCGTATATATTTATTTATTTATTATTTATTTAATACGGCTTGTATTAGAAAAAAAAAAACGAGAAAAAATATTTATTGTGTACTCGTACAGTAAGATTTTTAAAACTAAACTAAATTAATCACAATTTAAAATATAAACAAATTATCCATACTAATATTATAAATGCGAAAGTAACTCTGTCTGTCTGTCTGTCTGTTACGCTTTCCCGCTTAAACCTCTCAACCGATTTTGATGAAATTTGGCACAGACAATCTTTAGACCCTGAGAAAGAACATAGGCTACCTTTCATCCCGGAAAAATTTGATGTTCCCGAGGGAAATCTAAAAAGCGCGATATAACCGAACTCCACGCGGGCGAAGCCGCGGGCGGAAAGCTAGTATATGTATAAAAGTAACTAAAAAATCAGAAAGTCATTTACGAGGCCAAAAGGCTCATACCTCAGCATATTGCTTCGATGTTTAAAAAGTAAACGTTACAGCGCTGGTATTCTGATAGGGCCGGAAATGACGTCATGGGCAATCAGAGCAACACATAAATATACCTATTACCTCCCTAAAATAAAATAATAAATCCTAATTATTCCCCAACAGCGGCGTCGCTTGAAGTATATTTAATTAAATAAACATTAATATTACAGAGTGGACCCTTTGGTTTGGTCTTATTTGACATTCCTTTCTGCCCGGGTTATTTTATTACGCATTCCCTGGTTTGTGTCGACCTCGGTTATCGAGGGGAGCTCTTGGCCACTGGAAGAGACCGACCTTCCCAGTATTATTTTATAAACTACGGCTCCCCGTGATTTTAGCGATATAAGTCTCGATCCCGAAGGAATATAAGGATGAAAGAGCTAATAAGTCCTATTTCAGGTCTTGTTCTACTTTACCAACGTGCTAACTTTTATCCCTGTACGATCAGCCGCTTTACTGTGAAAGCTTAACAAAAAACATAGATAAAATCTTTATTTTCTCTTTATATTATTAACTAGCGGCCGCCAGCGACTTCGTTCGGGTGGAGTTTTTAATGCTCCGCTCCTATTGGTCGCAGGGTGATATTATATAGTCTAAAGCCTTTCTGAATGAATGGGCTATCCAACGCAAAAATAATTTTTCAAATCGGACCAGTAGTTACTGAAATTAGCGTGTTCAAACAAACAAACAAACAAACAAACTCTTCAGCTTTATAATATACTAGCGGCCGCCAGCGACTTCGTTCGCATGGAGTTAGTTATGCTTCGCTCCTATTATTCACAGCGTGATGTTATATAGCCTAAAGCCTTCCTGGATTAATGGGCTATCCAAGGCAAAAAGAATTTTTCAAATCGGACCAGTAGTTCCCGAGATTAGCGCGTTCAAACAAACAAACTCTTCAGCTTTATAATATACTAGCGGCCGCCAGCGACTTCGTCCGCGTGGAGTTAGTTATGCTCCGCTCCTATTAGTCACAGCTTGATGTTATATAGCCTAAAACCTTCCTGGATTAAAGGGCTATTCAAAGTAAAAAGAATTTTTCAAATCGGACCAGTAGTTCCCGAGATTAGCGCGTTGAAACAAACAAACAAACTCTTCAGCTTTATATATTAGTATAGATTAGTATGAATTTAAATTAAGATTTTGTTATTACAATAAACTACATAACTGTAAAATTGTCAAACGAATTAAAATAATCAAAAATAAAAATTACCATTTTAAGATCGAAACTCAATGTGTACTGAAATATTTATTCTGTGCTTCAACTCCAAATACAGTTTGGAATTGATTTGGAAATTTAATGGGCGGCTAGGTAATATTTTATTTGCAATAGTTTTTTTAGTATTCAAAAGACTAGTTACCGTTTATAAAAAAAAACAACTTTTTGTTTGTGGTATTATTTGATTGGTTTTTCGGTGAGTGTGGAAATATGTAAGTAGTGGAAACAAATATGCATACACGGTGTATCTGACATCGTAACGCAAACATCGCAAAAAGGCTAGATACTAATAAAATTATGATAGTCATTTATGTCGTTAATGAGCGGTTACAGAAATCACAGTGTTTAAAAAAGTGTTGGCTCGGCCTTTGAACGTTGCAAGCGTGCCTCCGCACGTGTTTGTATGTCCGACCCCTGAATTGAACGCTATTAAATCGGCTGATAGGATAGTTTTTCGAATTTTGTTCACATTTCGCTTTTTTGTGTAATTAGCGAATTAATTAATTTTTACTTTAAAATCTTATTGGGTTATAAAAGTACAGCAATTATAATGGTCTAAAGTGAAAAAAACTGCACATTTTTTTTTAATCTGGAAAAAGCCAACGAAAAACTCTACCACAGCGGGGTTCAGAATCATGTACTGAATCCACGGTACTCGTTTGTGCCGTTACAATTGAACAACAAATATGACAGTTTGATAAAATTTCTTATTTTGATATTCTTTGTAATTTATTTATTTTATTTATATACACTTTATTGGACATCAAAAACGTACATCGATCAAAATACATTCACGCTTCCATGATAAAACCTATATTTTACTTTTATTAATTTTATTTAAAATACGGCAACTAAAGATAATATTTACAAACTTCTAACACTATATAAACTGTAAATTTAAAAGAAAATGTATATAATAACTTGTACTAACTAAAACTCTTGGGTACAATACCATTCGATAGGACATAGCAATGCGGAGGAATAGTTTGATGCTGTATTTTAGCTTGTTATTAAGTTTAGTTATTAACTATATTTTTTAAGTGAAAATATATTTGGCAGCGTTGTTTAAAAAAATTATTACTTTTTCGGGATGTTTAAAAAAATTAAAACACGCGTCAGAACACGTGACCTGATCTAAAATTCGTAAGATAGAGGAACAGTACACCGCCTGCGTGGTATAGGAGAGGAAGTAATATACTCTTTCTACTACCGTTGTGGAGTGTGATGCATTGTTTTTTTGCTAATAAATTTATAGTCCGTAATCCGACAGAGGACCAGAGTCACCGACATAGCTGAGAGGATTAGCAAGCTGAAGTGGCAATGGGCTGGTCACATATGCCGCAGGACCGACAACCGTTGGGGTAAACGAGTCCTCGAGTGGAGACCGCCTCTCGAACGTAGCGTGGGACGCCCTTGGGCGAGATGGAGCGACGACATCAAAAATGTGGCTGGTAGTGGCTGGCGGAGAACTGCTCAGGATCGAGCTTGTTGGCGTGCCATGAAGGAGGCCTATGTCCAACAGTGGACGAGTAGGGGCTGATGATGATGATGAAATTTAGGTATAGTTTCTATTATTCTGTTACTAAAGTTTATAATATTAACTTTCGTCAAATCCGTTAGTTTCTTCTTTCACTTCGCGCCTGTTGAGACCAATATAACATAATTAACAATATGGCACATTAATATAACACGCCTACGCATCACGCTGTTTTAAGCTTTACTTTTTTCCCTGTAGAATAAGGCAGAAGTGTACCTTCTGATTCTGTGGGATGAAAAATTTCTGAGTTAAAATCCAATAATATTGCCCGACCTGTAAATCGACCCCAGAACAACAAAATTAAAATCAAAATGAAAATCAAAAGTCATTTAGGTATTGAAAAATCAGGCTATCAAAATTAGGATGAGAATCCGCTCTTTTTGAACGCCAATATTACATACGACAGTCCCCCAAAACGTCCACCCTTCGTCACTTCGCTGGGAAGAAGAAGTAGCGAAACTGCCCAAGAGGACAGCCGTCTGTTCATTAAAAAAAAAAAAAAAAACATAAGACTTTATACTTAGCATCATTAACAGAAATGTTTTCAACTACTAGATACTATGTGCATGTTATATACGTGTATTGTTGTACACAATGCGTAACGGGTAAGGGTACCTATATATCAGTGGCGAAGAGTCCATACAAGCCGATTCCCACCGGGTTACCTTTCAAAAATCAGTTCCATATTCATACAAAAGTATTTACATTCTATTTCATTAACAAAGTATTATTAATTAAATGCCTGCGCGATTTACAATAGCAATAGTAATTCTTAGCAATACCTACCCTAAGTATCACATTTCATTTTATAGTCGTAAAGGTAACTCGACGAATTACAGCTTATCTCGGCCAACGTTTTACTATGAGGCGAAAAGAGACAGAGCGTGTCACCATCTCTTTCTAATGCTCGCTAACTGTACGTAAAATTTAAAGAAAGATAGGCTATTCGCGACCGGGTTGCAGTTCTCTCCTCTCCTCTATTAGAAAAAGACAAAGAAATTATTGTTATTGAAGCACGGCACGGGAGAAAGAAAACACGACAAAATTAAAAAGAATTAGCGTTATAATGAAATCCTTCGCAAGTCATATTCTTTTTATTTTGGCATATTTTCGTGTTCCATTTCGTAAGGTTGAAAATAAATTATTGTTAGTATGTGACATGTTGCTATACCACTGGTGCGTGATAATTTCGTTTGTTATATTTTAATATTTGTGTTATTTAAACCGTGACTGATTCTGTAAGGTAATTTAATCGCAGATTTGGTTAAATACTGTGGATTTTGTTTGTTATTATGGCTTATATTATTCTACCGGCAATATTATTCAAGATATCCTGCAGTAGGTAAGTGTTTAAGTGTTTATTTTTTTGGACCGGCTTCCCTTTGTCAAAATTTCACCCTTCGCCACTGCTATATATATTGATGATACCCTTACTCAAAGTATTCATATAATATTTTCGGTTTCGTATGTTTTGCGTATGTATTCAATAACTATACGTTACACTGCACACCTCGTTACTGTTCAATACCTCGATAAATCTGTTCAGTAATTCTGCGCCCCTAGTACCCTAGTAGTCTATCGTAGGCGGTGTTCTTTCTCATAACTTCAGTTCATGTAGAGATAGGATTAACCCCCAACTAACGGTTGCTATCAACCAAAGAAGCCGTGCAGGTAATATGAAATACATATTTCATTATTTACTTCCGTTACACACTGTATAAGTACCGTGTTATAAGTATATGGCATTAATATACAAGGTGGGAGGTTGCAGGAATGCCTTGAGGGTAGGGCAGGACTGGTCGCAAAGGCGATCCTTGGGGGACACCTTCATATGTCTAACAGACGTCGTCATTATTACAGCCATGGAGGCTGTAATAATGACGACGTCTCAGTGATAGCCTCTTGCGCCGCCTTCCTCACTAAGACACCTACTTGGTGCAAATCTGCATTGTGTAGTCTCCGCCAACCTTGAAACATCGGCCTAGCTGAAAATATAACAGTAAAATTCGAGTATTATTTAACAAAATAATTCCAGCAAAGAGTTCGGTATTTCACTATTATACAATAGTAGCGTAAATTGACAAAAAGAAAGTTACATTGGATCAGATTCGGCACGAATTTTGTGGTCACGGTCAACTGGCTGGTTATAGACAAACTTTTGCCGCGGTTTGGCCTGTTTAGCTTCTAATTATTAGTTATGTAGGGATCCGTGGTTAAATCAGTCGTAAAGATCGATTGTTCGGGTTAAGCTATGCTTGCCGTGGCTGGTCTGTCGATGGGTGACCAGCTATACATACCGATTCTCGATATCCTCTGTGCCTCGAAAAGCACGGGCAGGCAAAAACCCGAAAGGGCTTTTACTAAAGGGCAAAAATCATCAATGAATCTGAACAAGATTTGCACATCTCAGCCGCGCTCAATAGTAATTATTGGTACTTATCATTTTTGTGAAATATTGTCACTGCAAGATGAAAGCATATCTAAACCACGTTTAAGAGATGTCTTATAAACGTAGTTTAGTTGTGCTTTCGTTTTTCTTGTGCGTGAATTTCTTCCTTAATGACGGATTGCTTTGAAAACAGATTCTATTAAGTATAGTAGTAGTAGTAGATCTGCCAATCGTACGTGTTACGTTTCAACATCAATCACTACAATTGAAATAAAACGTTTATTGTTTAGAGTTTTTCTTTGATTTATTATTTCGTTGCTATTCTATTTCTTAATAATTTTTAAGCCCTTACAATGGTGGTTACGCGTGAGTGCTTGTACAATAAGACTTGGCACTGTGGAGGATTGAATAGTTGTGAAATGAAATGCAAAATTATTACGGATGGTTTGATTCGCAACAAACAAAACATTGGATAACAATGTTTCTTTATGGTAAGTTATTTATGTACCAGTAGCTAGTCTTTCAAAGACTGTAAAAAGTTAATTCACTTTATGATCTAAAAAAGGCATTTATTTCAAATGTTAATAGGTTACTACGCACTGTTCTGTGACTATACATGTATCTCTTTGTTGGTACAAAAGAAAAATAAACTCAATAAACACAAACATTCACAAAAAAATCTCCAACTTTTTTTTGTGTAAATGTCTGTCTATCCAACATTTCCTAAGTATAGATAAAAAATCTAGGTATACTAATAATAAAGCCGAAAGTCTAGGTATACTAATGATAAAGCGGTAAAATGTGTTTGTTTGAACGTGCTTGTCTTCGAAAGTACCGGTTGGATTTGGAAAAATATTTTTGAATTTGAAAGCCTAATTCTTGAATAGGGTTCCGGATATCTATGGGACTATATGTTATTCAACATCACGATGTAACACAACAAAGCTGAAAAAAAGGCAGAATCGATGCTAACTGAAAACGAAGTGATAACAGGGCCAAGCGATGCGATGCGTCAGGGTGGGACATGTTACCAAAAAAAATACAATGATGAATGATGAATTTGATAGCTCAATTCTTGAATAGGGTTCCGGATATCTATAGGACTATAGGTTATTCAACATCACGTTGTAACACATCAAAGCTGAAAAAAGGGCAGAATCGACGCTAACTGAAAACGAAGTGATAACAGGGCCAAGCGATGCAATGCGTCAGGGTGGGACATGTTACCAAAAAATTACACGATGAATTTGCGGCCTGAGTAATAATGATAACCGTAACTATTGGGAACACTGTCAATGACTACATCAGCAGTATTTCCAATAGTTACGGTTCCAACTATGTTTATATAGATACATGCTCGTCTTTATGTCAATTCATTGAACTGATGTTTTCACAGTGTGCATAACATCGCGTGCGCCGATTACGTTACCACCTCGTGTGTAACGGCCTCTTCCGTGGTAAACACGATACTTTGATTTTAGGATTAAGTGATCTTATATCAGATAATGATTATTAGATTCATGGTTTATGAAGGGCTTGAACGTTTTGTTATCAAGAACGTCCCATCGGCTAGTAATTTATTGGCACTTGTGTGAAGTTATTATAATACAAGTCGCGTTTCGATAGAAAATGATGTAGTTTTTACACACTTTCATTAAAATACATGTATTTCAATAGGTATCTTATCGTTCCTTAGTACTCACCTTCTTAGTAAATAATAAAGAAAAAAACCGACCAAGTGCGTGTCGGACTCACGCACAAAGGGTCCGTACCATTGATTTATGAAACGAGAGGAAGCGATTGGAAGCGTCTGTGAAGCAAACTATTCGGTTTAGAAAAAAAAATATTTTAGAAACCTTTATATCATTTTTGAAGACCTATCCATAGATACAACACAGGTATGTGTTTGATGAAAAAAAAAAATTAGTTTCAGTTCTAAGTAGCCTCAAAATTTATTACATTTTTTTTTATTTTTGCATAAAAATCTCAATGCGGTTCACAGAATACATATACCTACCAAGTTTTAACAGTATAGCTCTTACAGTTCCGGAAAAAAATGGCTGTGACATACGGACGGACAGACGGACAGACAGACATGACGAATCTATAAGGGTTCCGTTTTTTGGCATTTGGCTACGGAACCCTAAAAAGGATGTATTGAGACTTGTAAAGGAACATTTCAAACTAAACTGATCTAAACAAAGAAAAAAAAAGACCATAAAGAAAAATGAAACAGAAGGTCCTATACGAGGCCAAAAGACTCAGCATGCTGGATACGGAACTCTTATGCAAAACTCTGCACAACCAGTGATCTAGAAGCATGAAATTACTTACATAATTATAGCCTAAATCACTGGGTTTAGGCTGTGCATTGTCTGTCAGTAAATGGATGAATGATTGTAGCTATGATTTTTATTTCATTTATTTTGTAACTAATTTATTTGATAGACTTTTTCTCGGCAACAATGAGGCAATTTCAATTAGGTTAAATTTAGTAAGAACCTGTAGCACGTGTGGATATGTCCAATACAGCTCTCAGTCATCAACATCATCCTAGCGTTAATCCCAGTCGCATCCGAAGCCTTTTCAGCTTTGGAGTCTGGGGTCCGCTTTTACTAGTCCAACTGCTGATATGGCTAAACTTCGACATTTTCCGTGAAGCGACTTCCGTCTGACCTCCACAACCCGAAGGCGACATCGAAGCATTGCAGTTAGATCAATTGTTGGACTTTTGAGGGCTCCAATAACCCGTAACGACTGCCACTAGATGTTCGTATGGCAACCGGGACCAACGGATTAACGTGCTTTCCGAGGCACGACCAGACCAGTGCAAATATTCATATTCATGCATAAAAATACTTGCACTGTGCGGGGATCGAATCCGCGCCACCTTGCGCAGCGGCAGCGTCACCAACTGTTGGTTAATTTGAAATAAACAATTTTGATTTGATATGCTACCGCTACGCCACGGAGGCTGTCAGTATTCTCCCTTATTCATAAAAGCTGCTTAAAGTTAACTAGTGATTAGCGATTCTTTAAACATACATTTTTGACCTTTTAACGTCATTTAGCTTAAATCATCCCTTATGGATAAACCCCTTAAATACTGTGGTGTTAGTTAATTCCTTTATGAATAAACACCACAGTGTTTAAGGGGTTTATCCATAAGCGACGATTTTTTTAAGTGATTTAAGTTAAGTGACGTTAAAAGGTCAAAAATGTATGGTTAAAGAATTGTTAATCATTAGTTAACTTTAAGCAGCGTTTATGAATAAGGCGGATTATGTTTCAGTCACCGAATATTATAAGATTTTTATACATAGGAGAGCAATCAAACTCCAGCCCTAATTTCGTGGGAGAAAATCAAACTAAGAATAGAAAAAGATATCAACGGGAATTTTATCGGTATCAGATAAAATGTCAATATCGAAAATTACTGGATTTGCATAATGTATTTTTATATCAACAGAATACATTCATGAAGAAGTTTTAGAAAATAGGTAGTACTTAGTAATATTAAGTAGTAAGTAGGTAAGCCATACGTCATTTGTAATTAAAAATCTTTACTAATCTATCTATACTAATATATAAAACTGAAGAGTTTGTTTGTTTGAACGCGCTAATCTCGGGAACTACTCGACACTAAAGTGGTCTGGCGTAGCGAGGAGTTTCCACTCTTATTCTATAGAAATTCCACATGGTCTCTTATTCTACAGAAACTCTACACTACGCCAGAACACTTAGTGTCCACAGACGTGTGCAGTTGTACACCTAGAGTATTTTGTCTCTTATCACACTTTAGAATTGATGGGTTCCTGGCACTTTGTATAATGTAACATCAAAAGTCATTCATTGTTACATCCGTATGTATGACAGACGTCAATCACGTGTTATGTAACCGTGTGTTGTGTAAATAGAGATCAGAAAATACGGCGCTTATATACCTAAAGTTACAAAAAATGCCGACGAAGAATAATGTGCATACACCAAAATATTTTATTTAGTTTTTGTATGTTTATGTACTACTATAACATAAAATTTTCCTTCAAAAATGACGAAATATTATTTATATACGCCATCTGGCCATATTTAGAAATATTTGCGAACAAAAACTAAAGTGACATACATATTAACTACGTGTACCGAAAGGCATATCCATATTCTTTTTTCGTCAAATAAAGTTTAGGTATTTAAGCGCCGGAATATCCGACTTCTACTGAGAATTGTACATGTAATGTGCAAAATTAATCCATTGTGGACAAGAGCAATTGAGTATTTATGATTTGCAATTATTTGACGAACATGACGAATTTTCATGATGTCAGCTTGAACTTATAAACGCATGACCTCCATTTACTTAATCGCTGAATATTACGTGTGTGGGCTGTTTAAAACTTGTTGTCATGTACGTGACAGTGATTTTAGTTCTTAAATACATTTATACGGACAAATCACACAGATTGAGCTAGCCCCAAAGTTAAGTTCGAGACTTGCGTTATGGAATACTTACTCAACGATACTATATTTATAATAGATACATATATAGATAAACATCCAAGACCTAGGCCAATCAGAAAAAGATCGTTTTTCAAAAACACTGCCTTCGTATAGCATTATCCTCCAAAACGCAGTTAGGGACGACCTACAACACTTTTGGAATCAAGAAGGTTTCTTGTATTCCAAAAGTGTTGTAACTGGCCTACTAGATACTACGAAGGTTTTGCTTAGAAGACTTTGCCAACTAACCTCCGCCACACTTTAAAGTTCTGAAATATCTTGTAAGTATGCCAGCATCCTCGACAACGCAACACATAAAGATGATAATATAGCCTCCATAAATGGGGTTTAGAATACAACAAATTCTTCTTACTCGGAAGGCGATACGTTGGCAAGCTTTAAAAAAAAAAACATTCCACGAAGGAATTAGTAGGTACCTAAGTAAAAGAGAGTTGTTCACGTGTTGTACAAGATTTACCAAAGCCAATTTGCGTATCTACCTATCCAATCTAGTAACGGTCTTTTCTTTTCCTCAATAAACTGTTTTTAGAAACAAAGTTCCGATTACGATGTCCGTTACAAATCGGCTAATAAGCAAAGAGTTAGTTAATGAATCGGCTGCAGTCTCTTTTTAAAAGGTTTGAAGTATTTTCAAGACTCTACGGGCGTTTCGAATGCATTGTTTGCCAGCAATGTCTATTATAGTAACGTGTGGGAAAAAGAATGTGTTAGAAGTCAGATAAAAACTGGATTAAGCAATAAGATTAACGAATGCATAATTTTGACTGCACGTTTAGCGCAGTGGTCAAGCTATTGACTGCTGCGCTGCGTGTAGCGGGTTCGATTCCCGAACAGAACAAATAATTGTATGACCTACAAGTACTTATTCCGTGTCTGGATGTTTGTGTACGTGAGTTTATATGTTTGTAAATGTATACAGGAGCAATTTCCAGTGTGGCGCACCGTTTAAAAAAATGTCCTTATTTAATATAGGAAAAGCAATGAATTAGGTGCAATCTAAACTGATGTCAGAGAGTCACGCCATAACAAGAGAAGAATTATTGTACATACAACAAAACATTTAAATGTTACCATAAAACATTGTTCGACGCGATACACTAACTGTGCTGTTTACAGTACAGATGTAAATTAAAGTGAACTGCAGTAAAATTGACATTGAAATAACCTTAGGTTCAGTTCCGACTGAATTTTATTTATTTACATTAGGTAAGTCATCATTTAGCTTACCGATTCGTCGTGTTCATAGTGTCTAGTGAAGCCGTACGGAGGACGGGTATGATGTGCCAAATGTGTCGGAAGTTTGGTCGTGGAGGGTCCCCAGTCCAATCTCCCTCTGGCGCAGCATCGTTGGTCGTTTGTTGGGTTTAACATCACATCACCTCGCTCAACTGTCATCTTCCTCCCTATCACTCAGTTTTTTTCAGTGAGCAGGCCCTTAATAAACTAGCGCGCTTTACCATTAACGATTGCATCACTGCTTACCATCAGGCGGGATTGTAGTTAAGCACTAGTCTAAAATTATAAAAAAACCTTTTTACAACTATGTTGGGATCGGTTTCCAGTATAACGGGATGCAGCTGAATATAAGTGTTTATATGTATGGAGCGACTGCCAATTTGACCTCCACAACCCAGTTAATCTATACTAATATATAAAGCTGAAGAGTTTGTTTGTTTGAACGCGCTAATCTCAGGAACTACGGGCCCGATTTGAAAAAATCTTTTGAGTTGGATAGCCCATTAATCCAGGAAGGCTTTAGGCTGTATAACATCACGCTGCGACCAATAGAAGCAGAGTATAACTAACTTCACGCGAACGAAGTCGCTGGCGGTCGCTAGTAGGTATGACTAGTTATCACAATCAGAATTTCGGGCTGCTGAGAACCCGTAACGACTGTCAAAGATCCTCAAATGATAGCCGGGACACACGGATATGTTTTTTATCTGTTCTGTGCCTAGACAGTCCCAGGCGCAGAAGGGTCATATGAAGATTGATTGATTGAAGGTGGTCACTCATTCATACTGTCTGGCTGTCATTAATTATACCTACACAAACTTATGGTATAAAAAGTACTGCAGGTATATATGGTATGTATGTGCAAGTCAGGACATAAATACAATTATTTAATGCAAGGTGTACATTGAATCGTGACTTTTATTGGTGTTCTTATAAAGGCGTAGGTGGTGGCGTTCTTGTAAAGAACAAATAACCTTTAGTACAGCCAATATTACTCAAAGATAGTCAATAAAATTATAAAAAAAACCGGCCAAGTGCGAGTCGGACTCGCACACCGAGGGTTCCGCCGTACAAACGTAGCGGTCTCCAAAGCCTGGAACACAGGCGTAGAGTAGCCAGCCTTTCGGTCTTCTTTAAGATGCATTCTGGTGAGTATGCAAGGGAATTGCATGATTTAATTCCCCCATCTTCGTTCCACCATCGGACTACCCGTCTTACGGCGGGTTTCCACCCTTACGTTGTTGACACCACTGCGATCCGGGCGAAGCGTTTCGCATCCTCTTTTATACCGCCTACATCGAGGGACTGGAACAATTTGCCAGCGATGGTGTTTCCGTCACATTACAATTTGAGTGTCTTCAAGGCTAGAGTGAATAGGCTCTTAATAAACTAGCGCGCTTTACCATCAACGATCGCATCACTGCTTACCATCAGGCGGGATTGCGGTCAAGCGCTAGTTTATAACTTATAAAAAGCGGTTTATTGATAAACAAAGTAGAAGTAAACAAAATCAACGAGAAATTGTCGCAAATTTTACTAATTTCGGTACACGTGCGAACAGCATCTAAGCGCTCGTGCGTATGGCACACGGCTGCCGCTCGCTGTGCCGCGATACCCCTTCCCTTGACCAACCGCCTGCCTTCGCGCCAGCGGGCGGCTAGTTCTTGCGCGTTCGTTCGTTACTACTTACTCCCCCCCGTCCCGCTTCGCCAGTAGGAAGCAAGCTGTCTGATAATCATTGACAACAATAGGAAATTACAATTAATGTCTTTGAATATATTTTTATGTACTAAGTATAACACAGCAGTTAGGACGCATTTAGGTTATATACAGAACTACTTTCACCAAAATATTTAGATTGAATGACGATTGTGTTGGTATTTGCTTTGGTTTAACTAGTTACTGTGCCTAAAAATTTTAAAAGGTTTCTGGTTTTTCTGTTAGTTACCTTAAGCTACTGTTTCATACCAAAATTCAGTTTATGTTTTGATTCCGTTGCGAGTAGTGGCGAATTTCAAAATATGCGGTATGATTATAGGTAGGCACCTCAGCATTTTGAATTTTTGGGTTGATTTAGAATTTTTCACATTTTAGAGGTAATTAAAAAGAGAATTAGAGATTTAAAAAGTGTTTGATATGAATTTCAACTTTAATATCTCTACGCGTTCATGTGAAAAAGGGTAGGTAGTAAGTCTATAATTATTACTAATAAAACTATTTTATGTCATGTAAGCAAAAATAATATTTTAATATTTTATGTAACTTCAAATTTATCATTTTCGCAATTTTTCTTTTATCTGTCTGTTATAACGTTGCTTCGTGCCGAATTTCAAGATTCTGAGTTCACGGGAAGTACCTTGTAGGTTTTGATTCCCTAGCGTGTGACGGAAATTCGTCTAAGGTGTCGGTATAAACTGCTGTATCTTTTGATCGCGTTAACTTAGAAGTTTGATTTTTTTCACTGCTTAAAGGGACAATAGACCTAGGTATTTGGTATAAATTTCAATTTGATACCTTTATTCGTTCGTGAGAAATAAGGTAGTAAGTTTCATTTTATTAAAATATTTTTATTATATTATACAGTATGTTAAATAACAGAGGGCGTTCCCTTAAACTCGTTAATATATATCATTAACAGATTAAAATAAAAATATCAGCATAGAAAAATAAGCATAAAAAATCCGAATAAAAAAAATTCTAATTGGAAATAAATTTGAAACCTCCTGTTTTAAATCAAAATAGTAGCGTAGTATCATAAACAAATTGCGACCTTGCCGTCTTTCAAGTTCGCGTGTACAGTGTGTTTCTTTTACATGTCAATTTAAAATTTTCATTGAATATTTTCTTATTGGAAAAATTAAAAAAAAAAAATTGTTTTCGAATGGAAATATTTTTTTAGCATGTATGTATGCTATACTATTTCGGGTTAACGGGAACGCCCTCTGTTAGTTAACATACTGTATAACTAAAAAATGTGATTCTCGCAATTTTTCCTATATTTGCATTATATGACAATGCTTCATGCCAAATTTCAAGATTCTGAGTTTACGGGAAGTATCCTGTAGGTTTTGATTCCTTTGCGAGTGTCGAAAATTTGTTGAAAATATCGACATAATCGGCTGTATCTTTTGATTGGCTTGGCTTAGAAGTTTGGTATTGTCACAGCTTAAAGGGACAATAGATCTGAGTATTTCATGTGAATTTCAGCTTGATACGTCCACGCGTTCTTGAGATAAAGGGTCTTGACAGACAGACAGACAGACAGACGGACAACAAAGTGATGCTATAAGGGTTCCGTCTTTTCCTTTTGAGGTACGGAACCCTAAAAATACTAAATAAATTAATAATATGTCTGTTTTTGTGTTATATAGATAACAAAATACGCTGCATGTAATATACAAAAGTACAAAAGGCACAAATAAAAACGTCCTTCACGCTGGTATAGATACAGTCAATCAAAAGTACAAAAT